>CAWUFW010002121.1:1800000-2394271 GCA_963921515.1 Calotriton arnoldi | reverse complement strand
GGGATTGACATTGTTGGTCCCCTTGACCCTCAGACTGCATCTGGGCACAGATTTATCCTGGTGGTAGTGGATCATGCCACCAGGTACCCAGAGGCAATTCCCCTGAGGACCACCACAGCACCTGTGGTGGCAAGAGCCCTCATTGGAGTTTTCTCCAGAGTGGGTTTTCCAAAGGAGGTCATTTTTGACAGAGGTACCAACTTCATGTCAGGATATCTGAAAGCAATGTGGAAGGAGTGTGGTGTAACTTATAAGTTCACCACCCCTATCACCCACAATGCAATGGTTTAGTTGAACGCTTCAACAAGACCTTGAAAGGAATGATTAAGGGACTCCCAGAGAAGCTTAGGCGGAAATGGGACCTTCTTCTTCCTTGCCTTTTGTTTGCATACAGAGAGGTTCCACAGAAGGGGGTTGGCTACAGCCCATTTGAGCTTCTGTTTGGGCATCCTGTGAGAGGTCCACTATGTTTGGTAAAAGAGGGCTGGGAGTTACCTCTCAAGCCCCCAAACAAGATGTGATGGACTATGTACTTGGTCTCCGCTCCCGGATGGCAGAGTACATGAAAAAGGCAACCAAAAACCTGGAGGCCAGCCAAGAATTGCAAAAGCTTGGCATGACCAAAGAGCTGTGCTGACTGTATACCAGCCAGGACAGAAAGTGTGGGTGTTGGAGCCTGTGGCCCCAGCAGCCCTCCAGGACAAATGGAGTGGCCCCCATACAATAGTTGAACAGAAGGGAGAAGTCACCTATCTGGTGAATCTTGGAACTCCCAGGAGCCCCCTAACGGTGCTTCATGTCAACAGATTAAAGCCATATGTTGACAGGGCTGACATGGGCTTGCTCATGGCAACTGATGAGGACCAGGAGGAGGAGAGTGACCCTCTCCCTGACCTGCTCTCTCAGAACCCTGATGATGGGTCAGTAGATGGTGTTGCTTTGGCAAGCAGCCTCACTGACCATCAGCAAACTGAGTGCAGACAAGTTCTGCAACAGTTTAGACATATGTTTAGCCTGACCCCTAGTCAGACTACCTGGTGCACCCATGAGGTGGACACTGGGGACAGTCTGCCTGTCAAGAATAAAATCTACAGGCAACCTGACCATGTCAGGGACTGTATCAGGACTGAAGTCCAGAAAATGTTGGAGTTAGGCGTGATTGAGCCTTCAGATAGCCCTTGGGCTAGCCCAGTAGTCCTGGTACCCAAGCCTCATACCCAGGGTGGTAAGAAAGAAATGAGGTTTTGTGTAGACTACAGAGGCCTCAATGCAGTCACTAGGACTGATGCCTATCCCATACAAGGGCAGATGAGCTGATTGATACTTTGGCCTCAGCCAAGTATCTAAGCACATTTGACCTAACAGCTGGCTACTGGCAAATCAGATTAGCTGATGATGCAAAAGCCAAAACAGCATTTTCGACCCCTGGTGGGCACTACCACTTTGTGATGATGCCCTTTGGATTGAAAAATGCACCTGCCACTTTTCAGAGGTTGGTGAATAAAGTTCTGGCAGGGATGGAAACTTATTGCTCAGCTTATCTAGATGATATTGCTGTCTTTAGTTCCTCCTGGCAGGATCACCTGGTCCACCTCAGAAATGTTTTGGAGGCCCTGCAGAAAGCAGGCCTCACTATCAAGGCCACCAAGTGCCAGATAGGGCAGAGTCAGGTTGTGTACCTGGGCCACCTTGTAGGTGGAGGCCAGGTTCAGCCTTTGCAGAGCAAAATCCAAACCATACTGGAATGGGTTGCTCCAACCACCCAGACACAGGTGAGAGCCTTCTTAGGCCTGACTGGGTACTATAGGAGGTTTGTCAAGGGATATGGATCTATAGTGACCCCCTTGAATGATCTTACCTCTAAGAAAATGCCAAAAAAGGTTCAGTGGACAGCTAGCTGTCAAAAGGCATTTGAAGACCTAAAGCAGGCCATGTGCACTGCCCCCATCTTACAGAGTCCAGACTACACCAAAAAGTTCATTGTCCAAACAGATGCTTCGGAGCTGGGTGTGGGAGCTGTACTGTCTCAACTGAATGATGAAGGTCAAGACCAGCCAGTAGCTTTTATTAGCAGAAGGCTGACCCCTAGAGAGAAACGTTGGTCAGCTATAGAGAGGGAGGCCTTTGCTGTGGTATGGGCCCTGAAGAAGCTGAGGCCATACTTGTTTGGTACTCACTTCATAGTTCAGACTGACCACAAGCCCCTCCTATGGCTAAAGCAGATGAAAGGTGAAAACCCAAAACTTTTGAGGTGGTCCATTTCCCTACAGGGGATGGACTATACAGTGGAACATAGGCCTGGGACCCAACATGCCAATGCAGATGGACTCTCAAGGTATTTCCACTTTGAACACGAAGACTCAACTGGTCAAGGTTAGTTTAGTGTCCCTACGTTTGGGGGGGTTGTGTAGGAGAGTAGGATCTGCCTCTTATGTTGCCCCCACTTTTTTTCTGATGTTAGCACTGGTTTCTGGCTATAGTCTGGCTGGGTCCCTGCCAATCAGGGCCCCAGCCTCTCTGTTCTCTCTAAACGACATGGAGTGCACTCTAGGTGCACTAGTGATTGGATACTGTGGTGCCTTATGAGTCCCTAGTATATGGTACCTTAGGTGCCAAGGGCATAGGTACTTCACAGGCCTCCCAGGGGCTGCAGCATATGTTATGCCACCCCTGGGAAGCGGTCTAAATCTGACACTACAGGCCTGCTACTGCAGCCTGGGTGAGGTGGTGCTAGCACCCCTCACTGAGATATAGGTTACCTATATCTCTCCTGCACACACATATAAACCTATCAGTCACCCCTAAGGCAGGCCCTATCAGTCCTGAGGGCAGGGTGCTTGGCTTCTATGTGAGGGGGTGCCTCTGCATGAGCAGGGCCCCTCTGCAGTTCTCAGAGTCCATTCTCTGGTGCTGTTTGTGGATGCGGTTAAACCATATACTCTTAAGTGCATTATATCCTCGCGGTAAATGCTAACTTTGGAATGGCTGCATCAAAACATGTCGTGTTTGGTGTCAAACATCTTGGAATACTACCGCCCCCGCCAATCTTGGCGGCGGGGGTAGCATTCCACCCTTCTAGAGGGATAAGACATGTATCTGCTGTGGAAACGCGGTAGAATCCTAAAGAGCCCTGGCATCACAAAATGGATGCCACCAGTCACAGACACTGGGCTGCCCTCCTGCTGATGACCGAAACTCACAGTGGAGGAAGCCCAACAATAGGCATCCTGTCACAGGGAGGTGTAACCACCTTCCAGACAGGGTTTAGTGTATTGGGGCTGGGTGGGTGCACTCTTAGAGTGCTTTGAAGTCCTGCACTGGGGGAGCAGAAGGCTCCTCTGTGCATATGCCAGTTCAAACCAGCTCAGGGGCTACATGCCCCTGCTCTGGCGTGAAACTGGACAAAGGGAAGTGGGTGTAGCCACCCCTCCCTTGACCCTCCCATAGGTGGGGTCATAGAGCTAGTCCATCCCCTCTTTTTAGTATAAGAGGGGGAACCTTGCCATTGCAAAGCAGATAACCCCTGGACGACACTCTACAGAAGAATCCTGGCCCTTCGACGTTCCACTACCTTTGGAAGACAGAAGAATCTCCCTTGGAGTCAAGGAGTGACTCCCCTGCTTGGCAGGCACCAAAAACGACAACGACGGTCGCAAACTACGCCGCTCCCGCCGGAGTCCGAAGTCCCTGCAGCCCAAGAAGTGGATTTCCTAACCTCTCCCAGGCCATCGTGAGTCCCCAGCGAAGCTGAGGCAAGTGGACCCCACGAGTAACGAGGAACCACAACCCCTGGGTACCGTGCACTATTGTCGAGTGCAACCCCTTCACAACGTTCTACGAACTTGTGCTTTGGACCACGTGTGGTCCCGACCTCCAGCAGGAATCCCTCCGAAGATCAGAGGCCTACACCGTCCCGAGTGACCGTGGGCCCCTGTTGAGTGATTCCGCCCGAGGTGTCTTTGCGATCCCTTGCCCGCCGGCTTGTGGGTCCCCAGAAGACTTCTTAAAGAAACCAAAGGGCTTCTCTTGTTGCTCCAGGCCTGCCCTGACTTACCCTCGCTGGGTGAGTTCCACAGACCTTGCTGGTCTGCGCCATCGACTTTTCTCCATCTCCCCGAGACTTGCGGCTGCCGAGGCTTGTTGGCTCCGATCGAGTTGCCGACACCGCAGTCAGCTGCAGACGTTGAGGGACACACCGAATCCAGCTCTTGGTCGTCGTCGACGCCTCCTGGACCACGTGGCTGAAGAGTCAAGGCACCCGCAACCGACCTGAAGCGACCGACGACGGTGGGCATCCATCTTCCTTGCCCCGGGTCACTGCCAAGTGACTTTGAACACTGTCCCCTCTGCTTTCAGGTCATCCTTCTTCAGAATCCAGGCTTGGATTCCCCCGGACACTTCTTCAGCTCCCGCAAGCAGCAAGTCTTCTTTGTTCGCCATTGAAAACGACGCCGCGACCCGACACCAAAGGACACCTGTGCACCCGGCTTCCCTGGGTGAGGTAACTCCAGCACTACGGTGCTCCTGTGGGTGTGGGCCCTAGAACTACTTACCCTGTATGTGACTTGCTTGTAGGTTCTCCCGAAGTATCCTAAAACTCTTTATTTCCAACCGCGACTTGCCCCATTGAAGTTAACGGCGATTCGCGCCTGTGTATCCACACTGCACGCGTCCCCGTGGGTCCTTTACTTACCTGCCTTGGGTGGTTTCGTGAGGCCCCAGCACTTCTGAAGGCCCTAGGCCTTGTCTCCTTGCAAGTCGTTGTTTCTAAGTCTCTTACTTAGTATATGGTCTGGTACGCCCCTAGGGCCCCAGCCATATCTTGTGCTTAACTTATTGTGAAACGTTGATTTGTGCATATGTTTGTCTTCTAATCTCATAAAGAGATTAGTAGAGAGTTATTTAGAAATAAATACATATATATTTGATATATATACCTGTGTGGTGTCTTTTCATTTGGTGATTCAAGAGATTATATGGTAAAACAAGCTGCTTTACATTCCTCCGAGACTTAGCCTGAAGGCTGCTCTCCACAGCTACCACTAGGATAGCTTTCTTTAAAAGGTTGTCTTAAACCTATCTACCATAAGAGTCGATTTGCCCTGGTGCAAGGTGTCCACTTTAATTAGTGAACAGCATATACCAGGCCAACTTCTCACAAGGGGTGTAGAAAGAGGCAAGAGAGGTGCAGAAAGAAGCAATAGAGGTGCAGAAAGAAGCAATAGAGGTGCAAAAACAAGTAAGAGAAGTGCAGAAAGAAGCAACAGAGGTGCAGAAAGAGGGAACAGGGGTGCAGACAGAGACAAGAGAGGTGCAGAAAGAGGGAAGAGTGGTGCAGAAAGAAGCAAGAGAAGTGCAGAAAGAACCAACAGAGGTGCAGAAGGAGGCAAGAGGGGTGCAAAAAGAGGCAAGAGAAATGCATAAAGAAGCAAGACAGGTGCACATAGAGGGAAGAAGAGTACAGAAAGAGGCAAGAGGGGTGCAGAAAGAAGCAACAGAGGTGCAGAAAGAAGCAACAGAGGTGCAGGAAGATGCAAGGGAAAGAAAGAGGTAAGAGAGGTGCAGACACAGGCAGGAGAGGTGCAGAAAGAGGAAACAGGGGTGCAGAAAGAGGAAAGAGGTGCAGAAAGAGGGAAGAAGAGTGCAGAAAAAGGAAAGAGCTGTGCAGAAAGAAGCAAGTAAGGTGCTGACAGAAGCAACAGAAGTGCAGAAAGACGCATGCAATGTGCAGAAAAAGACAAGAGCGGTGCAGAAAGAGGCAAGAGAGGTGCAGATAGAGGTAAGTGAGGTGCAGAAACAGGTAGGAGGGGTGCAGAAAGAGGCAAGGGAAGTACATAAAGAAGCAACAGAATTGAAGAAGGAGGCAAGAGAGTTTCAGAAACAGGCAAGAGAGATGCAGAAAGAGGAAACAGGGGTGCAGAAAGAGTAAAAAGAGGTGCAGAAAGAGGGAAGAAGGGTGCACAAAGAGGCAAGAGGAGTGCAGAATGAAGCAAGTGAGGTGCTGACAGAATCAACAGAAGTGCAGAAAGACGCATGCAATGTGAGGAAAAAGACAAGAGAGGTGCAGAAAGAGGCAAGAGAGGTGCACAAAGAGGCAAGTGAGGTGCAGAAACTGGCAGGAGGGGTGCAGAAAGAGGCAAGGGAAGTACATAAATAATCAACAGAGGTGAAAAAAGAGGGAAAAGAAGTGCAGAAAGAGGAAACAGGGGTGCAGAAAGAAGAAAGAAGTGTGCAAAAAGAAGCAAGAAGGTGCAGAAAAAAGCAAGAGAAGTGCAGAAAGAACCCATCCGAGGTACAGAAAGAGGCAAGAGGGGTGCAGAAAGAGGCAAGAGAAGTGCAGAAAATGCAGCAGTGGTGCAGAAAGAGGCAAGAGAACTGCAGAAAGATGCAAGAGAGGTGCAGAAAGTGGCAAGAGGTGCAGAAAGAGGGAAGAGTTGTGCACACAGAAGCAAGAGAGGTACACAAGGAAGCAAGAGAAGTGAAGGAAGAAGCAACAGAGGTGCAGAAAGAGGCAAGATGGGTGCAGAAAGAGGCAAGAGAAGTGCAGAAGGAAACAACAGAGGTGCAGAAAGAGGCAAAAGAAGTGCAGAAAGAGGCAAGAAAGGTGCAGAAACAGGCAGGAGAGGTGCAGAAAGAGGGAAGAAGGGTGCAGAAAGAGGCAAGAGAGGTGCAGAAAGAGGCAAGTGAGGTGCAGAAAGAGGCAAGAGAGGTGCAGAAACAGGCAAGAGAAGGGCGGAAAGAGGCAAGAAAAGAGCTGAAAGAAGCAACAGAGGTGTACAAAGAAGAATGGTAAGTCTTGAAAGAGACAAGAGAGTTGCAGAAAGAAGCAAGAGAGGTGCAGAAAAAAGCAAGGGAAGTGCAGAAAGAGGCAAGTGAGGTGCAGAAAGAGAAAAGAGAGGTGCATAAAGAGGCAAGAGAGGTGCAGAAAGAGGCAAGTGAGGTGCAGAAACAGGCAAGAGTGGTGCAGAAAGAGGCAAGAGAAGTGCAGAAAGACACAACAGAGGTGCAGAAGGAGGCCAGAGAACTGCAGAAAGAGGCACGAGAGTTTCACAAACAGGCAAGAGAGATGCAGAAAGAGGAAAGAGGGGTCCAGATAGAGGCAAGGGGGGTGCAAAAAGAAGAAAGAGAGGTGCAGAAATAACCATCAGAGGAGCAGAAAGAGGCAAGAGGGGTGCAGAAAGAGGAAAGAGAAGTGCAGAAAGAAGCAACAGAGGTGCAGAAAGAGGCAAGAAAAATGCAGAAAGAAGCAACAGAGGTGCCGAAAGAGGGAAGAGGACTGCAGAAAGAGGCAAATGAGGTGTAGAAAGTGGCAAGTGAGGTGCAGAAAGATGGAAGAGGGGTGTAGAAAGAGGCAAGAGAGGTGCAGAAAGAAGCAAGAGAGGTGCAGAAAGAAGCAAGAGAAGTGCTGAAAGAAGCAAAAGAGGTGCAGAAAGAGGCAAGAGGTGTGCAGAAAGAGGCAATAGAAGTTCAGAAAGAAGCAACAGAAATGCAGAAAGAGGGAAGAGAGGTTCAGAAGGAAGCAAGAGAGGTGCTGAAACAAGTAAGAGAAGTGCAGAAAGAAGCAACAGAGGTGCAGAAAGAGGCAAGAGAGGTGCAGAAACATGCAACAGAGGTGCAGAAAGAGGGAACAAGGGTGCAGAAAGAGGGAAGAGAGGTTCAGAAGGAAGCAAGAGAGGTGCTGAAACAAATAAGAGAAATGCAGAAAGAAGCAACAGAGGTGCAGAAAGAAGCAAAAGGGGTGCAGAAAGAGGGAAGAGAGGTGCAGAAAGAGGCAAGAGAGGTGCAGAAAAAGGGAAGAGGGTGCAGGAGGCAAGAGAAGTGTAGAAAGAAGCAACAGAGGTGCAGAAAGAGGCATGAGAGGTGCAGCAGAAAGAAGCAAGAGAGGTGAAGAAAGAAGCAAGAGAGGTGCAGAAAGAAGAAAGGTGCAGAAAGCGGAAGAGATGTGCAGAAAGAGGCAAGAGAAGTGCATAAAAAGTAAGAAAGGTGCAGAAAGAAGCAATAGAAATGCAGAAAGAGGCAAGAGAGGCACAGAAAGAAGCAAGAGTGGTTTGCGCACCATTAGTACCAATTTAACACACACATTTAGCAATAAGTAACAGGTGACCATTCCAGGTTTGCAAAGGGCCTTCCACCACTCTGTAACACTTGTCGCTGCATTTTTGGTAACGTTTGAGCCATTTGAGCTAGAAACATGGATTTTTTGTTCAAATCTGCAGATTATGCAGCAGATGATGGATTATGTGGCAAATGCGGAAAATGTATCATTGTGCAAAAATCAGTGCAGCTGAACAGACGCATAATTCCAGTGGCCCTGCTCATACCTCTTACTAGGTCCAGAAGTGCTCATCAGTGTTTCCTTCTTTTTTTTTGTCTCATTGAGTTTATAGTCTAGCTTCTATGAAAACAGACTAAACCTGAGGTTACCACTCCACAACACAGACTACCATACCACATAGTTCGTCTCCATAACACATAATCCCACTCTACATAATTCCTATACACTAAATACCACATACTTTCTATCCGCATAATTTCACTGCACAATATACCACATAATTCCACAACACACAACGTACATCCACTCCACTCAAAAAATCATTAGTAAACAACTTTTACATTTACAACGCCAATAGCTCTAACTCTTGCAAATGCGAGACCTATTACATTGCAAATGCTTCTTTAACTAGTAGTCGCGTTTGCAGAGTGATGGAAAAAGGCGGCTGGGCCTCTGACCAGCGCTCAGGAATTCCCCTGTATAGGACTTACAGGAGGTTCCAGGAGGGCTTCTTGGCCCCTAAAGTCCCTCAGGAGGAAAGTTGACTTCATCCCCCAACCAGTAGTGTGCCAGGAGGCACGTTTACAGAGTGGTGGAGAAAGGGGGGGTGTGACCTCTGAAGACCTCTTGGCAATCCCTCTGTGTGGGACTTACTGGAGGTTACAGGAGGGGTAGTTGGCCAGGGGCCCCCCTCCCCAGGCCGATTTCTGCCCGGGGGACCCCATCCCCGGGGCCAGGCAAAAAGGTTTTTAATGGAAGGGGGGCTGCATGGCCCCCCTTCCCTGAGCCCTCCACACCTTTTAGTTGAAAATAATAGTCCCGGGGAGGTGGCGGTCCCCGGGCCTGCAGGGGGGACACGAGGCCCGACGCATTTAAAGATGAAAGCCCCAGGGAGGTGGCGATCCCCGGGGCATGCCTTGGTGGTCAGGGTGTTCCTACCCTGCCCCCTTTTCTTGTTTTTTTACCTTTTTTCTTGTGACTAGGTTCAACCGAGTCACAAGATGGCTGCCAACACTTCCTGGTTTGAAGTGTTGGCAGCCAATCAGAGTCAAGCTCGAGATCGGGAGGGTTTGCGGCAGTGGCGGCTGGTGACATTTGACATTGGTGGGCATAAAAGTGCGGGATAAGTGCTGTGAGGCGGGCAAGCGTAGCGAGCAAGCTCGACCTCTCTAAGGGGGGTTCGAGGGGTTTTTCCCCCCGGTAAATTTTGGGGAAAAAGAGTGGGAAAATTGTGCATTTTCAAGTAAATCTGAGAAAGCAAAAAGGTTAAAAAAGCAATTGTGAAAGTGTAGTTATGACATCAATAAAGAGCCTCTGGGTGGCATTACTTGAACTGCAGACACTGTGGCAAGCTGGGGTGTTCTGGACATCCACCCAAAGGCCCCATGTTCTTGTCGGTACCTTTACATTGAGGAAGGTAGGGCTGTGGTACAGAGGCAAATGCTAAGCTAGAACATCTGAAGGCTAGTAGGGCTGGAGAAAAGTCAATCACATGTCAGGCCTATGTCTCTGAATGGCCAGCATGGCTGTGACAGTGGCAGTCACTTGTCAGGTTGATTGAGCCTGAAAGGCTGGGCATCTGGTGACAGAGTGTGTCAGTCACATGTCTGACTAGTGCCTCCAACAGATCAGCTGGACTGGGTTGGTGTCAGTAGCTTAGTGACTTGTAAGGCTGGTGCCTTTGAAAGGTCAGTAGGGCTGGGTCAGTGTTCGTCACTTGTCAGGTTGATCGTCTGAAAGGTTAGCAGGGTGCGACAGTGTCAGTCACGTGTTTGACTTGTGCCTTAATGAGCAGCTGGACTGAGGTAGTGTCAGTCATGTCAGGCCGGTGCCTTTCAATGGTCAGCAGGGCTGGGGCAGTGTCAGTTCCATGTCAGGCCCTGCATCGTGAACGACTGCTAGGAGATATATGCCCGGCCCTGGCAGTGGAGGGAATCGCACTAGGGTGTGTGTGTGTGTGTGTGTGTGTGTGTGTGCAGAGGGCAAGGTTCATTCACAGGTCCATGTGAGGGACACTCTGCATAGGCGTTTCGGTCTCAGTACACAGCAAGTGTCTGAGGGCCACCAAAAGGCAAGAGGCTGTCGGCAGGGTCGGTGGGTGGACAAAATATTGAAAGCACAAATATCGTCGGACACAATATCGTGTCAAAAATATCGAGGACAAGAATATCGTGAAGGTCATTGCTCATGGGTAAGTAAAGTTTTACTATATATAACTCCACATATATGTACTTTGACGATATATATATCTTCAAGGTACGTAGATCTGGAGTTAAGAATAGTAAATTTATACCTATCTATTTGCACTTACCTACTCGATATTCTTGTCCTCGATATTTTGGACACGATATTCTGTCCACACGATATTTTTTGTTCGATATTCTGTCAGTGAACCTGCAGGGTCTTCACGAGACTTATAGAAGTGTCTGCCGAGGCTCCCAGCTGGGTACAAGGAACTTAGTCACATCGGCTGGACATAATAGGCTGTCAGCAGAATCTTAATTGGACTCGCAGTAGTGCATGCTGGGACTGTCAGCAGAGTACAGGACACTGAGCCACATCCACGGGAGACAAGAGACTGCTAGCAGCTGCAGCATCTGATTGAGGCTCTCAGCAGGACACAAGATAGAAGAGACCGTCATCACCATCTGCAGCAGGCTGCTAGCAGGAGCCTGCCAACGCCATCTGCATGACACACTCAGCAGCATCTGGAAGTAGAGAGTGCAGCATCTACATGAGACTCGCAGCAGGAGATGGGGAACTGAGCGACACTGCTGAAGAGTATGTGTTTCTCTGCACATGTGTTGTTTCTTTCTCTCTCTCTCTCTAAGATTAGTACTTCAAGCAGATCTTCACTGGATGTTATTTTGTTTCATATTCAGGCAATTTACAACAACGCTTTGCAGTGCACTGCGCACTGTGTGTTAAAATTGTACTTCTCGGCACAGATATTTCCCAGAGGTCCCTCCCCAGCAGTGCCTTTATTAAGAGCTCATCAGCTATTGCTTGCATAGCTGCCAAGTTTTCAGTTTGCTTATGTGTGATATTTCCAGTATGTTTACGTGTAACATGTCAATTTTTGTGTGCGACACTTTGAGTGACACCTTACTGTGAGTAGATCAAAGCAGTAATGTCAATGAAACTGCCAACTTTAAGGGAGGGATACGATGACTTCCCACCCAATTTACCAGGCTGGAAGAGGTAATCAAATACCAGTCTACTGACAACACCATCCGGCACTCTGGTATATTCATCTGCTCTCTTCAATAAAGCTGCAGCGGATATATAGCGTTGGATTTGCTGGCTCGAGCACTATCGAATGACCAATCCCATTGGCACCAGACTTAGTATTGGGCTGGATTCCAGTTGACTCTGTTGCACACTACCAAGCCACTAAGCAAGGAGATGGAAGTAAGCCAGAGAGACTGGTACTGTACATGCCAACATCGGTCCAGTGGACAACTCCATCCACCGTCCGCCCCTCATTTTCACAAACTAGAACAGGCTTTTTTCTGATAAACAGATGGATTGCTAGAGAGTGACTCAATAGGGTCAGCACAATAATCCTAGCTATTTTGGCATCTGTTTTCACTGGGCTTGAGAGGAGAGGTCCTAGACCGGGAACTAGATGCTTATTATATTTATACATTCTGACCACATCAATGCCCATCAACCCTTTGTATGCAAAAGAAACAATTGATGGACGGAATGCTGGACAATGCAAACATTCACCCCCAGTCACAAGGATCTGGGTTAAATCCATCATTCTTTTGCTCACCACACCACTCCAGTTTGGACCCAGCCATACGCAAATCAGTCTTGACCCTGTTCCTTGTGGGAACAGTCCAGCCCGAACTGCCATGCCTTTGTAGACAAAAGCAGGGGAGCTTGTAAGTTTGGCCACGTAACTAAGGAAATGATTCCTTTCAGCGCATGTTGCGTTTTCCAGTTTACAAACTTCATGAAATAACTTACTGGGATTCAAAGAACTGATGATTCACACACTGCTGAGCAGCAAAACCAGGCGTGATATCATTGGTTGGTCCCGTGTGGATATTAAGAAATACGGGCTGGTAAGGGCACATTTCAAGGCCCGCTTTTCCCCTCAGTTCTTAGCACCTAAATCATACAGCCCATTAAAACCCTCTCTAGGCACAAAGAATGCTACAACATTGCCTTTCCTTTTAGATTATTTTCATGCACTTCTATTTTTTTTTTTACTCCTCGATAGTTTCTTACCTATCATGGTATAGATGATGTGCTCTTCCCCACAATGAATGTTCAGATCCTAGATAATTTCCTATCGGCATTATCTCATTGCTGCTTGTACAGGCTTTCCACTTAGTAACCTCTATAAATTGGCCTTTTGGTCCAGTCAGTTCAGCTAACTTGTACATGGATTACAGCTTCCAGATTATGAAAGGTTGTCAAAAGTTAGCATAACAATGAACGATAGTGTGCCTTTTACCATGGAGTCATCTGGTACATCGTTGTGTGCCTCTAAGAAACCTTTTCTTAACTGAGAATATGTGTAGGTTATCTCAGGAGTGGCCTTGAAGATCTCCTTAAAAGTGACTCATGCAGATCGTCTTCCTTTTATTTTGACTCTGTCCTTTCGAACACTTATGGTCTTCTTATAGATTTTTTTAAAATATATTTATTTATTGATTGTAGAGCACACGTTCACTCATAACAGGCATTTTAGCTCTGTACAACTATCAGCTCATTGAAAATAATCACTGTGGGACCAGTTAGCAAATAAAACAGTTTTCAAGTATTTCATAAAAACCAGAGGAGAAGGAATAGTTCTCAAAGAAAGCACAGCAGGAAGGCGTACCACAGTTGAAGGTCAAGAGGACTAAGAGAGTGCCCTCCAGATCTGTTTTTTTTTAAAAGCATGGAACAGAAACAGAAGTTTAAAATTAGATCATGAGGCTTCTTCCAGAAGCGTGATACCAGTGATCAGTGCCATAAAAACGTTGTTTGTTCATGAGACAAATAGCTTTAAAATAGATTATTTGCTTCTCTGGAAGCTCGCGATGGATTCTGGCTTGTGTAACAGTCTCATATCTTTTTAGGTGGGCAGCTTTACAGACCGCAAAGGTGTAGAATCATTAAATCACAACTTGCCTGTGATACGAACTGCGATCCGAGCAAGTCTGCTGCTTGCCTTTACGAAGAGCACGTGTGCTGCAGATCAGGTCGCAGACAGCCTCGTGTGCACAGCTCTTCCCAGGATAGGGTGGGGCCATGGAGGCTTGCTCCCACCCCATGCTGACGAGTTAGGAAATGGGTGGGGTGCAGTCATACGTAGTGCACCCTCGCTGATTGACAAGCAGCCTTGGAAACCCAAGGCTTCTGCTTAAAGCGCCCAGGCTGCTTGCAATCAGGGAGGCTGCAGTACGTCATCAGAGGGCAGGGACTTACAGTATTGTAAGCCACCGGGGCCAGGGCTGAAATCAGGTAAGTCCTCTAAAACCTGCGACGGCCGACACATGCGCTCTATCACCACATGTGCCTGGTTTTGCCTGACCCTCGCAAAGAGTGAGGGTCGCAGGTGTAATCCAATAAGCATTCTTTAAAAGAATTAGGAAAATGTAATTTAAGCAGGCGGAGCCCTGCCGCCCTAATCAGGAAACCGCCCCTGGTTCGCAGATCCACCACGGTCACCAGATACTAATATTTCTAAATATATACATTTCTCAGGAACTACTGAACAGATTTCCACCATTTAAAAAAAAGGTATCTTTCTGAACCAAGAGCTACCTTTGTGCCAAATTTGTTGTAATTCCGTTCAGCAGTTTGGGCTGTAGCCTTGTCTAAAGTTTCCTATGGAAATTAACATGGAGAAAATGCATTTTGGGACCCCCTTTTTTCTCGGCCCCTGCTTGGTGAATCACCCTGAAACTTCCAAGACAGGAGCTGACCAGAGCGCCCCAATAATTTTGAAAATTTCGCAAAGATTCGTCAAACGGCGTCAAAGATATTGGCAAAAGAAAAAACAATTTTTTAATAGAAACAAGGTCCTAACTATAACTACCTAATGGCGAATGTAAAAAAAGAAGAAAATCAAAATATAAATTAAAACTAATATTTTTAATAATAGTTTTACATTATAAACGTATACATAAACATACAAATTTATATATACATATATATTTGCGTGTTTGTTTAAATATATGTATATTTCTATCTATTTTAAAATATTATTTAAACATATTTAATTTCCATTATATTAATGGTCCATGTTAAAATATTTAATATTTACTCTTTTCAACTATGCATATAATAAAAAACAATATTTTTTAAATATTTGTTTTCGATATTAGTGTAAAACAATATTTTTTTAAATATTATTGTACATACTGTTATATGAATAGGAAAACAATATTTTTGTGGTCAATATTGTTAACATGATATTTATGTAGCACGGTATTTATGGTTTCAATATTATGTCAATGAACCATTTATAAACATATCCATTACTGCATTAAATGAAAAGTGTATTAATGTCTCATTATGTAATCATTGCAGGTGCGTTCAGTTACCTAAGAAATGGGGCAATTTTAACTTTTAGTTTCCATGTTGGATTCAGACAGATGATTGATATTGTCCTGTTGAGAAGCATTAAAATGCATGTGAGGGGAGAGGATACAAGAATACTTTAGAAATTCAATTAGGCCTTTTGATGAGATTGCTGATTAATGTTCCAGAAGCACTGCCATTTGGTGGACAGTAGGGATAAAGGTTGAGACTTCTGACTCTTTTGTGCAAGGTGCCTGCAAGACAGCATCCTATAGTCATCAAAGACAGGCAGAGGACATGTGGCTAATGAACCTTGGGTGCTGGTCGAATGGACTGATCCATCAAAAGTGGTAGGAACTGAGCAAATGAACTAAGTAAGAACTGAGTAATTGAACTGTGATAGACTGAGTGCAGCTCACAATAGAGGGAGTGATCTGAGTCATAATTATGCTATTTTCGTAATCCCAGGGGAGAACCACCACAACCAGAAAAAGGCGGGAACTAAGGAGAAATGATGGATTGAGGTGCACCCCTACTTCAGTATTGTGTGTAGTATTGCATCCTAGTTTAAAGTTCTTCTCCTTCTTGAAAGTAAAGCACTGAGTTGGACAATCAATTTAGCACTATTGTGAACTTCAGCACCCTCACTATGTCACTGAGAAGCCTGTAACTGTTCCCACTGCTACTACTTAGGATGGACTCCAAGACATCAGAGACAAACAATCTCAACCCTATGGTTGAGGTCCAGTAGCTCCTACTTGACCTTTGTCCCCCCATTTGTGGACTGAGTTTACTGATATGGAAAAATGCTATGTACCCAGATTCTGTTCAAGTATGAATTTTCCCTGTTTTTTCTACCCCCTTCCCATTTGAGATTGTGGAAAAAAATACTTTTTAAGAGTAGGCGGTGTTAGTAACATTTTTTTTTTTTTAAACGCATCCCATTTTTCTTTAAGGAAAACGGGCTACATTTGAAAAACAGTTGCTTTATTCAAAGCAATCACAGGCATGGTGGTTTACTGCCCTAAGCAAGCCACCATTCCCATGATGGCTACGATTCCTAATGGGTCGCAATTTGTTACCTACCTCATTATTATTTCTGAGTTAGGTCGAATTGTGACTGAGTAGGAATTGGTAATTTGTGAAGCGACCTATTAATACATTGGTGGGGTTCATAATTGAATACACTGATCACAAAATACTGCTAGGAAATTAAGAGCAGTAATTTGCAACTAATGCTAAGTACATCTGGCTCCATATGCCCTATTAGACACCAACAGATTCCACAATACTTGTATTAGACTTTTGCAGATGTAATATTAACTCTGTGCATGAATTATTTTAGGTTTCTCTAAAGACATAATGAGACTGATTTAAAGTTGGGTGGTAATGAAAAATCCTCTGGATTCTGTTTTAAGTGGTAAATCAGACGGCAATCCATAGGTTGAATGTCCTATATGCAACAAATTGACTGCTGGATAAAAAAAATCCACCTGTGGATTCCATCACAAAAGTGAGTCTAGCATTCTGCATTAACACCCTTTAATGCCACTTCTTTAATGTCACGCCTGCTGCAATTCAAAGTAGTAACATTTCACTATAAACTTAAGAAATCTAGAATTGGAACACAAACAGTCTCTATATAAATCCATTGTCTCAAAAAAATCCTCTTCCTTTTTAAATGCTGCTCTTGCAAGCTAAGTATACCTTTTAATCTAATGTGTTGTTTAGGGAGTCCGATTAGTTGTAGGCTCATCTGAGTTTGAGAAGCAGTGTTTATGTTGTTTTTTTCACTGGAATGTGAGTGTCTGAGCAGTCTGTGGGTGATAGTGCTTTATTCTACATTTAGGGAGGATCTGTATGCTTTAATAGATAAAGCATGGAGGTGCTATCTTAGGGCTTCGATTTTTATCAGTAATAATCAGTAACCAAGACCTGGAACGATGTCCCCCTCCGCATCAGACAAAGCCCGACAGTGCATCTTTTCAGAAAGGATCTCAAGACCTGGCTCTTCGGATGACCTCAGATCTGCTCCAGACCCTCCCCCCCAGCGCCTTGAGACCCTCACAGGTGATTAGAGCACTTCAAAAATCCCAGATTGATTGGTTGATTAAGATACTTGTATAAAATTGTGTGTGTCACCTCTTACCAAGGTGTCAGCTGAGTTGGTTTTAAGCCAGGAGCAGAGGGAGCTGGTAGATTCTGAGATCAGGCAGATGCTGAAAAATGGGCTATTATCCGTGTGGAAGACAGATTCAGGAGGTTTGGATGCATCCTATTTTTGGTACAGAAGAAGGGCACAGGATGTAGTACAGTAATCAATTTAAGGGAACAAAGACAACATTTGATTTACAGTCATTTCATGCCTGAGGCTATCCATTTTACAAGTGCAGGAAAACAATTGGCTAGTAAACCTAGATTTAAAGCACATGTTTCACAATTCATATGGAGGGGAGCAGCCTGCCCTTTCTCCAGTTCGGCCAAAGAGGTCAGATATATCAGTTTCGGTGTTCACTTTTCGGTCTATCATCTGCACCATGTTGTGTTATGTATATTGGTAATGCGCACTGTCAGTCATGAGGATATCCTGGCACTGAGTAGGTTTGTGTGTCTAGCCCTGCTTATGGTAGGTGTTTAGTTGAAAATACAGGTCTTGTAGAATTAAGAGGAGAGGAGGAGGCTCTGACGTGGAGTGGGAGGTTGTTCCACACATTAGGAGCGATGTAAGAGAATGCCTATCCTCCAGATCTGGTTCTGTATATGCGTGGGATTTGTGTGAGGTTGAGTTCATAGTGAGTTACCAAGGTGTTGAGTATTTAAGAGAGAGAGGAGTATGCTTGATAATTTATTCATGAGACATTCTTTAACGGTCTCAGAGTCTGGAAGAGGTGAAGGAACAATTGGTTATGCTAAGGATACATTTGGGGAGTTTGGATTTTTTTATTAAGGTGATGTCAGTTATGATTTTCTGAGGATTGATTTTGTCCTTCTTGTACTTGTAGTACTCTTTGTACTTTGGTTGGTGTCTCCACTTCTTCAACTGCAGACCTCATTCTCTTGTGTGAGATGCATGGATCTATTATGGTGAACCGCCACACTTTAAGGCAGTATTCATCACCAACATCACTTGACAACGGGCCTTTCCATCAAGGCTCCAAACAATTCTTATAGATGTTTCTCACCACAACACAGTTTCTAGGCTCTAGGTCGTGTCAGGGGTCTTCAACTGAAGAAGTGCATTTTATCATTCAAAAAAAATGTCCATTCCGATATGTTTAAGTGAACATCAGTAGGCCTCAGTTAGACTAGGCCACTAGTTAGCAATACTAGGCCTCAACCTGGTTGCACTGACATCTATTTAGAAGCTGCTAAAGATGTTCATTGTTTGTGAAAGAGGTTTTGCTGCATGCTTGCTTTCTCTCCTGTTTACTTCATTACAGAAAATAAGCAAGATAGAATTAATTTTCATGGTGCTGTTTTTCCAGAGTTGCGTAAAAAGTATTTGCCTTAGAATGAAGCCATGTCAGGATGTACTAGTGCATTAACAACTCAAGGAGGCAGATTTACCCTTTCTTCCACGTAACACTGTGCAGCAAGGTAACTTGCTAACCTGCATTGTATGAAAGGGAGAGGGTATAAATGCTCCACATTTACAAAGATATGGATCATTTCTGCTCTCTCCTTGCACAGACACACTGTGTGCTGCCTAGTGCCGATGCAGGCACCCTTGAACCATAGTGCAAGGATGCCTGCGTTATGGGCAGGATAGTTTTCTGCAGGAAGGGATACCTTCCTGCACATTAACAATCCTTAGAGGCATATTCCTCTTTCTATAGGTGCTGCAGAATAGAGCACACATGGAAAGAGGAATTGCCAATGAGAAATAAAGATATTTCTCTTTGTTACACCTCTGACAGGTAGGCGCATCATTTTGGTGCAAACCTAGGTTTACAAGTCTTTGTAAATCAGGGTGTGTGTCAAAATACATGGGCGTATGCATGTTTCACTCATGTAACACATACACCCGACAAAAAGTAACACAGGCAGCGACATGCGCCACATTGAATTACTTTGTATTTAACAAGCCACACAAACCTCCCACAAAGTGGCTTTCCATGGCTTAATAAATCCTAAATAAGGACTTGCGTTGTCTTATAACAAAGTGCAAAAGAAACAATTAAAGGACGGAATGCTGGACAATGCAAACATTCACCCCCAGTCACAAGGATCTGGGTTTAATCCATCATTCTTTTACTCACCACACCACCCCAGTTTGGACCCAGCCATATGCAAATCAGTCTTGACCCTGTTCCTTGTGGGAACAGTCCAGCCCGAACTGCCAAGCCAGGTCCTCCCTGGGCCGGAAACAAGCATCCTGGGACCGGTTTCAGGGCATCACCCTTCATCAGCCAGGCTAGCTTGAATTCAGTGGTGTAGTGAGCACGGGACCCACGTCTGGGCATACCCTTCCCACTTAGGGCGACATATGCAAAAGAAACAATTGATGGACGGAATGCTGGGCAATGCAAACATTCACCCCCAGCCACAAGGATCTGGGTTTAATCCATCATTCTTTTGCTCACCACACCACCCCAGTTTGGACCCAGCCATATGCAAATCAGTCTTGACCATGTTCCTTGTGGGAACAGTCCAGCCCGAACTGCCAAGCCAGGTCCTCCCTGGACCTGAAACAAGCATCCTGGGACCGGTTTCAGGGCATCACCCTTCATCAGCCAGGCTAGCTTGAATCCAGTGGTGTAGTGAGCACGGGACCCACGTCTGGGCATACCCTTCCCACTTAGGGCGACATATGCTAAAGAAACAATTGATGGACGGAATGCTGGACAATGCAAACATTCACCCCCAGTCACAAGGATCTGGGTTTAATCCATCATTCTTTTGCTCACCACACCACCCCAGTTTGCATTTGTCACCCCGAGTGGGACGGGTATGCCCAGACGAGGGTCCCGTGCTCTCCATGCCACTGGAGTCAAGCTATCCTGGCTGATGAGGGGTGAAACCCCGAAACCGGTCCTAGGATGCTTGTTTCCAGTCCAGGGAGGACCTGGCCTGGCAGTTCGGGCTGGACTGTTCCCATAGGGCACAGGGTCAAGACTGATTTGCATATGGCTGGGTTCAAACTGGAATGGCATGGTGAGCAAAAAAACGATGGATTTAGGCCCAGATCTCTGTAATGGGGTGAATGTATGACATTGTTCTGCATTCTGTCCATCAATTGTTCTTTTTGCAATTATAACAAAGTGCGTCATGCGAGGAGAACTCAAGTCCTAAGTAAATCTGACTTTATACTTAGACTTTCCTGTGCTATTTATTTGATTGGAGGTGGACATTATGTTGATTTTCTCACATTGAATTATTGATTATTATTTTTAATCTGACCAACTGCCTTCTGTAATGATTCATAACTTTAATAAACTTTTATGGTATTGACTTTAAATCATGCCCAGCGAAGGTTTCCGTTTATCATTCTAGGGCCACTGTCCTGTGGGAGTCACACGACTCTGATCCTGCGTTTCAATCCCTCTAACTTTTTAGTTGAAGTGTTGACAGTGTGTTACCATGGTGTTGTGACCCATGGTACCATATTTAAGAGAAAGAGGAGTATGCTTTATAATTTACTCTTGTGACATTCTTTTACTGTCTTGGATTCTGGAATAGATGAAGGAACAATTGGTTATGTTGATGCGACATTTGGAGATTTTGGGGTTTATTATTGAAAAAGTCAATTATGACTCCTTCAGGGTTGATGGAGTTTCAAGGTTTTCAAATAGATATGATACAAATGAGGCTCTTAGTGTCAGGGAAGAAGGTGAGGTTGATAAAGATGGAGATACGGCATGTCTTGACCAAAGAGAATGGATCCGTAAGGAATTTAGTCTGAATGAAAGGCTTGCTATCACTGATGATTCATGTTATTTTCCAGGACCATTGCAATATCGGGCTCTGGAAACATGGTAAAAATGGACTACACTTAATTGGCACCCATTATTGTTGCACTGTGAAACTGTCTGAGGCCTGCCACTGCAGCTTGTGTGTACAGTTTAAAACTGTAAACAACAGCGTGGACGGACCCAATAGGGGATCCAAATGCAAGGATGACGCAATGTCATACACTGGAATGGGGAAAAAAAACATTGGTTTTTTTAGAAGAAACCTCACCCACCAACCTAGTAACTCAGGTGTCGCAGCACAGCTGGGTTGCATTCGGCAGCCCGACTGGGAACCCGATGATGAAGCATGCCACTAACTAGGTTGGTGGGTGAGGGTTCTTCTAAAAATACCCAATGATTTTTTTTCCCCATTATAGTGTATGACATTGCGTCATCCTTGCATTTGGATCCCCTATTGGATCCGTCCACGCTGTTGTTTACTGATTGAATCTGGGGAGAAGGACGTTCCCTTTGTTTTCCTCACTCTCTCTTTGTTGTTCTTGTACTAGACAGCACACAGATGTGGGAGCTTTTACCAAAAGAAAGGTCCTATTACCACAACTTCACAAATGGCAGAGAATCCGGGTCTTACCTTCACGGAGGAGGATGTTAACATGATCCTTTCGCCCCCCCCCCCGATGGCCGACTTGAATGTTGCGCAAACCATAGCCCAGAGCACGGACAGGGAGAATCTCACAGAAAAGGAATAGAATCAGAACCATACTACACAGGGTCATTCTTACCGAATACTTGAGGAACAACACTGCCCCAAAGGGGCTAATTGTCACCAATGCCCCACGCATCTTCCTGGAAGACGCGGCTTTCGGGAAAGATTGGGCCCAAATAGCCTGGTACTGTACCCGGGATTGGATCATCTTAATCATTCAGACAGCCAAGCGGTTGTCAGATGCAATTCTGATAGAAATTCAGGCCACGGAAAATCATTTCAAAACATCCCTGACCTCCTTCAAAAAGAGGTTGGATGAAGTAAATAAAGAGATGGCAGAGTACAAGGACAACTTGACTCAATCCAAAATCCAAAAGTTTCAGAAAGACCTGAAGAAATTCTCTTACACTAAGACATACCCATATGCAGACCCTGACTATAAACCATTGAGATGCCCTGACATGTCAGGAGGATCCTCTGATGACGACTCATCTTTTAATAGTGGATCTAGTGGAGGAAGCGATTGGAGTAAACAACGTGTGAGAGGACGCATCGAGAATTGGCACCAACCCTGGCCCCTATTTCCTCCTGGGAGCCAGATGAATTTCCCGGGCCCGTATGTCCAACAAAATCCACATTTGATATACGGGTGGAATCCACCGGTCGCACAGCCCCAACTCCCGGTCAATAACAGCAATCCAAGGTTCCCTTTTTTAGGGGGAGGCTGAAGAGGACGTGGCAGGAGAAGGAGGCAAAGCCAAGTCCACTGGGAAGAAGACCAGAATCCGGGTGCCAACAAGCAGAGCAGAACCAGAGACCAACAAGCGGGACCCAGCATCCACAGAGTCTAGTGACTAATCTCTCCTCCCACACCCTTACCTCAACTGAGGAGGACCTGCTTAACAAGGGTCTGGGCTTTGTGCCCACTGCGAGGCTAGATAAATTCAAATTACATTGTGAGCTTGCAGAGTTCTTCCGGAAACTGAAACTCAAAGCATTTTTCGAGAACCACCCACCAGGAGACAATACAGAAGGACAAGGCGACACTTGCCTAAGAACAAAGTCTACATTCACCCCCCCTCATAACACAATACCGGTGTAATTAACATCTTTCGAACAGGCAGTGTTCAACAAAATTGAGAAAACAGCTGAAGGAAGGCAATTCAAAAATAAGAACAGCACTGAGTTCGAAGCACTCAAAAACTTGAGATCCAACGTCAACATCATCATAAAAACAGCTGATAAAGGGGGCGGGATAGTACTCCAAAACAAGGATGACTATCAAGCCGAATGTAGACACCTACTCAGTGACGAAAAGAACTACAGACGCCTGGAACATGACCCCAGCAAGACTTAAAGAACGAAAATCCAAACTCTAGTGGAAGATGCAGAGGCCGAGGGCATTATTAGTAAACACGAGGCCCAATTCCTAACAACTGGTGAAGCTAAGATTCCATACTTCTACACGATTCCAAAGATACACAAAAAAAGGAACCTGGCCGGCCCATCGTTTCAGGCATTGGCTCACTGCTCGAGCCCCTCTCTCGCTTCTGCGATTTATCCTGCAACCGATTGTCCAAACAACATCTACCTACCTTAAGGATACCAAAGACCTCCTACGGCAACTAAACTCTCTCAATTTTGATCCAGATACCTCACTTTTGGTCAGTCTGGACATCGAATGTTTATATGCGAGTCTCCCTCAGGATGGCACACTTAACGTACTCAAAGCATCCCTGGAGGCCACCACATGGAACTACAACACACCCAGGGCATTCATACTACAGTGTGCCGAATTAGCCCTCAAAGACAACTTTTTTGAGTTTGAGGGCGGCTTCTTCTTACAAACCTACGGCACCTCGATGGGCAGTACCTTCGCCCCGAGTGTGGCCGGTTTGTATGTGTTTGATTTAAAAAGAAACACATTCTCAACCCAGACATGCCCATCAAAAACAACAACAAATTTTATAAAAGATACATTGATGATGTCTTCCTGAT
Source organism: Calotriton arnoldi (assembly GCA_963921515.1). Taxonomy (NCBI): domain Eukaryota; kingdom Metazoa; phylum Chordata; class Amphibia; order Caudata; family Salamandridae; genus Calotriton; species Calotriton arnoldi. Next base: position 2,370,855 of record CAWUFW010002121.1, on the reverse strand, counting down.
CTGGGAAGGTCTGGAAGAGACTCTACAGACATTCCTTACCTGGATCAATGCACGTGACAGGCATCTAAGATTTACCCACAGCATGGATAAAAAAGCGTTACTTTTCTGGATCTTGACATCACAGCAGAGAGGGGCCATTTGAAAACTAAAACCCACTTCAAGCCAACAGCCAGGAACTCGCTTCTGCGGTTGGATAGCTTCCAGCCGAGACCACTGCGCGAAAATCTGCCCTTTGGCCAGTATCTACGACTACGGAGGAACTGTAGTGACATCACTGACTATGAACAGCAAGCAGCTTCACCCTCGTCTAAACTGAAGGAACGGGAAATCCGGACAAAATCATCCGCACTGTAAAAAACGTGCCAGAAACTAGAACAGAGAAGGCTTACTGGAGGCAACACAGCGATCATCCACATCCATACCGCTCACATGTGTGACCACCTATAATACAATCTCAAATCAGGTGTCCAAGATCATACAGAAAAACTGGTGATCCTAGGAACCGGAAAACTCAACTGGGACAAACCCATGTTCTCCTATAAAAGAGCACGGAGCCTCAAGGACAGCCTGGTATCCACCCGTCCACAAACACAGGAACATCCCACCCGCACTGTTCTTAATGCATGGGGTTTACCTAACGTGACTGGGCACCTTCCCTGCGGTAATTGCAGTGTATGCCATCTCACAAAACCAGTAAAATCTTTAAACCTGGAACCTGGAAAATCATGGGCGATTACCAGACATACGAACTTCAATTCCTGCAACGTGATCTATCTGATCACTTGCCCCTGCGGTCTCCGCTATGTCGGCATGACCAGTCGCAAAATAAAAGTCTGCATCTGTGAACATATGGAGCAATATCAGATGTAAACAGAGTACAACTAGGATGACAGACCACTTTTTGGAGACAGGACACACCACCAACGACCTGAATTGGGTGGTCATTGAACAACTAGACACCAATACCCCCAACCTCCAGAACCGCCTCTTCGAGAAAGAGCAACGGTGGGTCTAACGCCTGTCTACCAACAGAAATGGTCTCAATGACAACATCCCCTGGAATGCACTTACCTAACCCCTATAACCTTGCCAGTCTTAGCCTGTCAATGGCACCATTTTTTAACCATCCACACACCATGGATACAGATGAGTGCTTTTTTATCAAGTAATATGCTGCAGCTGCAAACTATTGCACACATACACATACCCATTCATCCCACTTTGTATACATTCTGCCTTCAGTTATGGCTCCATTCATAAGTCTGATACCTCCCCGGGTATCATTATTCACACCCCCATTGCCGCCAGGTGCGGCTCCTATCTTTAGAGTTTAATACCTCTCATGGGTTCTCCTTTTTGATGACCAGTTGGCTGAAATGACATAACTATCATTCACAGGTCTGCACCGGTTCAACAATACTTGTGTCTCTTTACTCTACTGGTCACACTGAGCCCTATTTGGCATAGGGGCTGGGCTCGCCTACCAAGTAGCATTGGTGGCATCTCTACATAACTGTGTGTTCATTCAGGCTCCGAGTGCGTCTGCCCTCTCCCAGTCCAATTGCACAGCTATACGCTGCCCCATTATTGATGACAAGATGGCTCATGTAATGCAATTATTACCACATGTCTGCACCGGCTCAGAAATATTGGTGTCTTTTGACTCTAATCTCTTCCACTTAGCCGTGTTTGACATAAGGGCTTGGATCATGTCCCTAACCGAATGATATTGGTAATACTCCTATACATCCTCTCATTCATTTAGGCACAGTGAACATTGATCCTTTTCTATTTTCTTTTTCGCAATTATACGCGGCCTCACTTCCGTCATGTGCGTTGGAAGTAACTGACACGCTCTAGTGCTCCTCTCCGGAGCACGTCCAGAAGTAGCCGCGTCAGCTGACACGACGCAGGGCGCGACCACACCCCCAGCCTCCCAACAAGCAGCTCTTATACTGGGACGCCGCCAGCCTTGGATACCGCCGGGATCCCGAGTAGGACCACAGTAGATATCGCAGGCGGACGGACATCCTTGACGAAGTAAGTGTCTCCTGGTAGCATCTATGGGCCAATTCCTCCCCGGTCCTCTATCCAATTTCCTGTCTCGAGGGCTCATTCTCCTTCATTTTCTCCCGCAGTGTGTGACTACAGGAGTCTGCCCCCTCCGGGATCATTTACGGCTGCAAATTCCTTGCAGCTCTTGTAAGTCTACTTTCTCTTGCCATTTGTTGTTAATATATGCCTACTTGTACCGCATATTTTTTCATATCTGATACGATTGCCTCAACCATGAGATTTAGGTTTAGTGGGCTGTTCCCACTTTGACCAATTGTACTAGTTAATTTTCGACATGTAACTAAAGACTGTTACATGTTAATGAGATGCAGAGTAGGTGTTCCCGAGCAATAAGCCGCGACAACACCACAACGCAACATTTTCAACGACCAACCACATCTGCGATAGGAACACAAAACAGGCGATATGGCGCGTTACGAGCAGGAAATTAACACCTGCTCTGACCTGGCACAAAGTCGGACGTCAACCTGCACAAGAAAAGGGAGCCCAGCCCACAGCCACACCTGAAGAACAACAGATGCCATGGAGCCACTCACCATGCACCCCGGTGCCCCCAGAGGGCAACAACACCCACCGCCACCACCCCCAGGACCGCCACCCCCCAACGGACCCCCGGACCACCACAGAGGCAACGCAGACAAAGACAGCGGACCTTCAGGAAATGCACCAGCCCCACAGACCTAACACCAGACAATGCCAATGCCCACTACAGGCCCAAAAGGACAACCATCCTCCGCATCCTGAACATCATTGCCCACAGGCTGACGGTACCAACACAGCGGACAACCAACATCCCTCGCCAGTCAAAGCTGCTGGCTGTGCTGCACCTGTTGGCCTCTGGTACCCTCCCAAACAACAACCGCCCAAGTCGGAGGAGTCTCACAGCCAGCCTCATCCAAGTTCCTCACACCTGTCCCGGATGCCCTCACCAGCTCGGGACCCCAGCACCCATACGTCCCCCATAATGCGCAGGAACAGCTGGAGACCAAGCAAGGACTATACGCCATAGCTGGAGCCCCGCACATGTCGGGGGCAATCCACTGCACACTTGTCCCACTTGTGCCCCCTGCCAACACCGCACACAATACCCCAACAGAAAGCACACGCATTCCATCAACGTGCAGGCAATAGTGGACCACAGGGGACTCCTCACCAATGTCATTGCCAACTACCCAGGCAGTGTGCATGTTCCCTTCATCTTCCGACAGTCCAACATCAACCAGTGCTTCCAGGATGGCACCCATGGGAATGCATTGCCCGTTGGCAAGTACCAAATGAACACACCACACACCTCAACCCCACAATCATGCAACTCACAACTCTGGCACTGCACACGTCACAAAACCACATACAACATGCCAAACAACATGCCCCCACCAGAAACAACAGCACAACCTACTGTGGCAACCTTGGTCAGCCATGTACATGAGCCATCGACGGCATTGGCACCTCAGCCACACAATACCGGAATGTGGGGAGAGGTGGGAACCAGGCATGTGCGAAGGAGGCAAGTGACCCATGAATGAGTATGTACACAATGCCAAGTGTGGCGGAGATGTGCTGGACAGACTGCAGTATGAAGACCACAGACACAGCCATGTCTACATGCACTGCTGGTGTTTGGAGTGTCATGGACAGTGGACGCAACCATGTCACCCCAGCCAGTGGGGAAGATCGCGGAAATGTAGCTTGTGAAGTCCCCCCTGTAAGCGTGTGCGGAGTAGGCTGGCCTGGCGTACGCCAGGCCAGCGTAGGAGTGTGAATAAAAGCACGTAGCACTGGGCGTGGTTCTCTTCCGGAATGCCCAACGCATCTGCCAGGGCGGCGCCTCCCACCCCGCCATGAGGCTGACACCCTCGCCGTGAGCGGTGTGGCCTGCGACCCTGTGCGCCTGCTGCACCCCGGGCCGCTGGTCCCCGGAGCAGTCATGCCCGCCCCTGTGCAGCCAGGCCTCACTGCTCACCTGCCGACACCGGCGTGTGTCAAAGAGGGCCCATCATGTGCCGGCGCAAGCTCCAAGCCCGAGGCCCGCGACCTTCGCAGCCTCCTCAGCCCATCACGGCCTCCGCGACACAGGCCCGCTTTACTCCTTTTTCGTTGACGTACACCACCGCTGCCTCCGCCCTACACTACGCTCAAGTAGGTCACACATTTGGAACTGAGTCTTGATTATGCTATGGCAGAGTACACACTTTATGGCAGTGTTTATATCACTATACTCCCTTCGATGTGGTGACACAAAGTATGTGCATGGCATCCCAACCACACGTGTCTGTGGGCCCCTGATGACTACGCCTACACTGCGGACGTGTAGGTCACACATGTTGAACTGATCCGTGATTTCTGCGTGGCGGAGTACATATCACTGTACGCAGGGAGACGAGTAAAAGGAAGACGCGGTTCAGTCCGGAGGAGAAAAGGACCATCGTTACGGAGGTGTCCGAACACTGCCGACAACTGCCCTGGTGTCACCAACCCTGTGCATCGGAGGCCAATGACACGTGGCTGTGGGCCCCTCCTGACCCCTGCCTCGGGCCTACACTGCGGTCATGTAGGTCATACATTTGGAACTGAGTCTTGATTACCCAATGGCCGAGTACACACTTTAGGGCGGAGTTTATATCACTATACCCCCTTCAATGTAGTGACACAAAGTATGTGCATGGCTTCCCAACCACGCGTGTCTGTGGGCCCTTGATGACTACACCTTCGGACTACACTGCGGTCCTGCAGGCCCCACACAAATCCATGCCAGTCCGTACCAGGCAGGACACGGCATCGTCGCTGGCCAAACACCTGCTCAGCTCTGTCGCTACTGCCTCGGTCAACCACGAGTCATCCCCACATGCCATTTCAACGCCGTGTGTCAGTGTTCCAGGAGGAGCTTGCTGAACAGCGATTGGTCCGCCCTGGCCGCTGCCTCCGGACTACACATCGGGCGAGTAATGCACGCATTGGGAACTCAGTCATGATTCATTCATGGCAGACCTGATATCATTGTACTGGCCTCGTCGCAGACTGCATCCCCTGTCAGCTCCGGTGCCACTAAGTCTGTTCCCCGACAACCATGGACACTTTCTTCTTGAGATTTGTTGGCGACTGAGTCCATGGACTGGGGGTTGTCTTCATCATCATGTCGGTGATACTGACTATGTGGCCAAAATGGGGCTGTAGCATTCCACTCCTCCATCTGCCGCTTCCGGCCGGCTCCTGCCCTCTGCATCATGCCCTGGAGGACACCTTCCACTGTCCCCCACAAACCTCCGCTACATTCACCTTCGCCATCGATGAGGACTCGCTCACCTCGCTTGGCCCTATCTCACTGCACCGCAAGTCACCGTCCCGTGGCGGTGTGCCTGTGCTGGTCGCAGTGCATCCGGGGCCACTGACTCTGTGCAGCTCAAACCATGGCCCCAGTCTGATGGCATGTTGGATGGCCTCTGGGTCAATGGTCTGGGGTCATCATCGCCATGTGTCTGTGGCCCTGCGCTGTCCGCTGCCTCCGGCCTCAACTGCGGTTCACCTTGGCTCACACATCACATTGAGTCCTGACCTGCCCGGACGTCGCATCACCGCAGGATGCACACGCCACCCCCGCCAGGACCGACTCCAAACGACAGGTGCCAGAGTCGGAGGTGTCTTAATGCCAGACTGTCAGAGTTGCTCACACCTGTCGTGGGGGCCATCATCAGCTTGATACCCTGTCAGCTCTTCAGGTGCCACTAACTCAGTGCACCACAAATCATGGACCATTCTGCTTGCATGTTGGGTGAACACTGTACTCCCTCCGGCTACCACCATGATGCTTCACAGTTGTTTCTGTTGTGCTGGTTTTTTATGTTTTAGCTTCAATTGTGATCACTGTTCAAGTTGTTGCCAGCACCAACGACTCCATGAGGGCTGGCTTACACTCACCCCACACACATCCAGCACATGCGTCACTGTACATGTGACCATGCCAATAAAGGTGTCGAGCGCACGTGCCCGTGGCCAGTTCAATGAACTATCTGTGTGTGTCCGTGTGCTCATGATGTATGCATTTGTGCCCCGGGCACTATGACATTACATTGTGCCATGTACAGAGGACGCAGCCATGTCACCGCAGGCAGCGGGTGGGACATTGCACATGTAGCTTTGTCGTCCCCCACTCAATACGTAAAAGGAGTGAACTGGGCTGGCGTACGCCAGTCCGGCGTGGGGGTGTGGATGATCATCCCGTGGCTCTGGGTGTGGTTCAGTACTGGAAATGTGCAAAGGCATGTGTCTCTGTCGCAGTGTGGGTCTCCGTTGGGGAGTGTTGGTGGGCCCTGATTGGACTTGGACACCCACGTATATGATCTGGTTAGGCTTCCATGAGGTAGTGGCCCACCCGCACATGTTCGGCCACCCCCTTCTGGCAGTCTGACACCTGGCCTTGGAATGCGATGTGTGCTTGGGTGGGCTGCTGGGAGCCAGCCAGGGTGGTGGGTGCGTCCAGCTGTGTTGTCTATGCAGGGGGTGGGGTGTCCTCGATGCAGCAGTGCTGCCCTGCTCCTGGAGGTCGATTGCCTTAGATGTCCATGGACTGTTGTGGGGCGTAGGTGTCGGAAGTGTGATGGTCCTCTTCAGCATCACTGTAGAGTTGTCTGGTCTGTTCTGCTGGGGTGTTGTTTGGCCCTCTGCAATGTGGGGGGAGATGCTTGTTGACATTGTGTTGGCATGTATGTTGCCGCATTGTTCACCTTTACATTCAGACTTCATGACAATGTACATTGTGACTGTTTGGGAGGGCGGACTATTTGATGCGGGACAGTGGACATTTGGACTACATGACGTAGGTGAGGTTGTACACGTACCTTTGCATCTCACAGTTTCCTGCTATGTCAGATGTGATTGGCCATTTTCTATGCACAGGCGGACCCAGTTGTGTCCTCCGTTCTGCAGTGTAGGTGTTGGGCTGTGTACCACATTGTCGTCCATTTGGGTGTGCTGTAAATGCTATGTGTGTGTGCTGCTTTGTGTGGGAGTCGCACCTGCAGCTGTAATTTTGCTGCCCCTTATCCCTTGGAGGCGGTGTGCCTTTGGCTTTTGTGCTTTTGCGGTGCTGTGATGTTTGCGACTTGGGTCATATGCTATTGGACGGTTTTAGTACTCTTGTGCATTGTTTGCCTGAAGATGTGTTGTTGACGTCAGTGGTTGTTTGTGCAGGTGGATGTGTCAGAGTGTGACCTGCTCCTTTCCGGATGTGGTCCACACTCAGCCACCTCAGTCTCGTGGCGTGCACAGTGTCATGGTGATTGTACTCCAGCCATGCTGCTGGTCATGTGGTGTCACTTGCATTGTCAGTGTGGCTCTCACATACGCATCTTTGCTGTGTTTCGCACGGGTGCATGTGTGTGTTGTGTAATTGGTGTTGTGTGGGGTGGGACTCTTTTGGGCACATGGTGAACGGGGGTCTACTTGATGTTTGCATGTGTGCTGCAGTGTGCCACGGGGATCAGGGACATGACCCAGGGTTATTGTGGGAGTGCGGTGTGCTACATGTCGTTGTGCATGTGTGCCATTGTGCCCGTCCCCCCCGTCCCCACAGTCCCTGTTCGTTACTCACCCTGTTGCTGTTGTGTCAGGTCATGTCGAGCAGTGTCCAGACTCCCGACTCCTTGCACCGTCTCCACACTGATGACTGTGGGCGCCATTTGCTCCAGCTCCTCCTGTGGCGCAGGACTCCCACCTCCATTCGCCGTTACTGCCTTCCTGTTGGCAGCGGGTTTCTGCTTGGTTTGGCTTTTGATATCGTGCCAGCGCATCTTGGCCTCCTGGGCACTCCGACTGCATTCACGATGGGATGCCATTTTTCCGTCTGTATTGCCAATGACACGGTGGTGGTGACGGACAGTTGTTGGTGGTGCTCTGTAACCTCCGTGACGACGATCGAGTTTTCCTGCGGACTGTACCCCGTCTTCCTCTTCCTCTTCTCCTTGGCCTTCCCCGCCCCCGAGGTTCATTGCTGGTGGTCTGTGGGGCTTGTGGGGTTCGCGTTGACCTGGGCACTCGTTCCAGGTGCATCCATGTTGCTGCGCAGTTTGATTTGTTCATGGTGTGTTATTCTTGTTCAGCTTTTATGGTGCATTTTCCCGCCAGACGCGTGGGGATTGCAGGCCTATTGCTGGTTGTCGCTGGGTTTTTTTCGTGGCTGGCCTCATTGCAACTTTATTCGCGTTGGTGTTTCGCATTTTTTCGGCGTTGCGTTGTTTTTAAAGCGGTCATTTGACGCGTTATCGTGGGACTATCGCATGGTGACGCCAGGTTGAGAATGCTAAGTTAACACAGCGTTGTTTTCCCACGATGGACTGCGATGTGAGAAGTTGCGTTAAGCTAAACTTGCGGTGGTTATCACACGTTCTTGTGAATATGCCCCAAAGTGTATTCTGCATGCCCCTGTGTGAAGTGATTTTTAGTGGATCCACAAATTCAACTGGATGGCTGCACTTAAATGAAAATCGCCAGCATCATTGCACTGACCTGAGGAAGTGACTGCACAATCGCAATCACATCCATTTTTAATTTATATGTCTTGTTTGTCCGGTGGGAACCGTAAGTACGGTAACATCACTACACCACAGCACACCTTAGCGCGTGTGCTGTAATATATTCACAATTCACCTGTTTTGGTCCTGAAGAAAGCCTCAGCACCCCTTGTCGAGGCTGAAACATGTCGACCATTTAAGGGGAATAAAGAAGATCAATCATATCTTCACAATATCCCCGCCCTGTTTTTAACCGTGCCCTAGAACCTCAAGAATAAAGGTAGTTATTGAGTATCCTAGAGGTACTTTTAACCCCTTCCGTGCTCGCGTCGGCCAGCGGCCGTCGCGAGCCTCTCTCCCAGTGCTGCGAACGACCGTTGGCCGATGCAGCCCCGCCCACTCCGTGGAACGCCCGCACCGCGGCGGAATTGCCGCCGCGGTAAACGGGTTAAACCACACTTTGAGCACTCCCTCCTCACTCAAAAAACCAAAACCCGCTCCGCTGTAACTCAGGTGTCGCAGCACAGCTGGGTTGCGTTCGGCAGCCCGGCTGGGAACCCGATGATGAAGCATGCCACCAATTAGGTTGGTGGGTGAGGGTTCGTCTAAAAAACCCAATGTTTTTTTTCCCCATTCCAGTGTATGATATTGCGTCATCCTTGCATTTGGATCCCCTATTGGGTCCGTCCATGCTGTTGTTTACTGATTGAATCTGGGAGAAGGACGTTCCCTTTGTTTTCCTCGCTCTCTCTTTGTTGTTCTTGTACAGTTTAAAACTGCCATTTTGACTTTGCAAAATATCCTTTTCCCAGGCTTAAACCTTCCTTTTTAATACTTATAAGTCGCCCTTAAGGTAGGCTGTAAAGGCTCTTAGGGCATGGTGCATTGCATTTGAAATTCTAAAGTTCTAAGGCATTCTCCCCACTGACTAAAATTGGGTTACCTTATTACATTTAATAAGTTGTGGCTACAAATTGGGAGCACGTAGAGATATGCTGTTTACATTCAAATGAATTGTAATTTAAAATCCTCTCTAATAGTGAAGTCGGATTTTAAGTTACAAATCCAACAATGCCACTTTTAGAAAGTTGGCATATTCTTGTCCCAGACAAATATGACTTTCTGCCAGTGTTCTGGTCACATGACTGTGAATGACTCTGCTGTTGGGCTTTGCATATTGCTTACTGTGAGACAAAGGGAGCTTAGGTGTGGACCAGACGGACAATCATGGCAAGATAGATAGGCTTTGCCTACAGGACACTCAAAGGAACTAGCGCCAGGCTTGTTGAGTGTCTTAACTAGGGAAAGGGGAGGATCTTTCCAAAACCAATTTTGGGGGAAGGTCAGATAATTCCCTGACACAAAGGTTGGCACCAGGTATAAATACTGGACCTCCAGAGCCACTCATCAGAACACTCCTCACTCCTGGACCTGTGGAAGATTTAAAAACAGGACTTCACTGATTCCTAAGGACTGCCCTGTTGCATGAAGGAATGCCTTGCTGTCTGATGACAGAAGATTAGAATTGCTTGCCTTGCTCGCAGGCTTCCCAGAGCGACTCTAAGAGTCAGTTGACTGACCTCCTGTGTCAGCTACAGGGATACAAAATGTTTCAGAGTACTCCCTACAGCTGCCCAGCTGACCAACTGCAACTGGACTTGCCTGGAACTGCCTGAGCCCTGCTGCTGGCCTCTGCCTGAGTGAGTCCTGATTCCAAAGAGGTGCCGCCCAGGGCCTGGAACAGCTGGACCGACTGGCATCAATGGAAGTTCCTCCAAGAAGAAAAAGGTAAAAATATTGAAGATGGACACTTTGCTTCCACGAACAGGCCCATTGGCCCCAAGACTCTGTCGTCCATGACGACCGATAATGGGAAGTTCAAGCAAGACCTGCTCTTTGTTCCAACAGTGACCGTCACCACAACCAGCAATGCAAGAACTGCACATCACGCTACAGCAATGACCGCCCGCAGCAATCGCCAACACAAACCTCCAGCTTTGTCCATCTACGACGGTTGACCTGCTCTTTGAGCTGAAAGCATCCTTCTTGCGGCCTCCTCTAATGCAAACGCAACTGTTCGCACCAGAATAAGAAGGTAACTCTTCAGTGGGACTAACCTGGTCCCTGTATTTGACCTACACTCAATCGCAGTCAGCCAGAACTTGTGACTTTCCCCCGATCTAGGGTGGCCAGATGACTGCAAGTGGTGCTTTGTGGTTTTGGGGGCTATTTTCATGAAACAATTTTAAATTCAGTATCTCTAGTTATACTGATTGCATTTTTGTCATTCTGGTATCATTTCATTTATTATAATGTATGCTATGTTTGCCGAATGGGTTTGGGACTTTTCTTGTGTTGTGTTTTCACTTTGTTACTGTTAGCGTGTTGCATAAATACTTTACACATTGCCTCTAAGCTAAGCTGACTGCTTTTTCTCCAAGCTACCAGAGGGTTAAGCACAAGTTCATTTGATGACTTTTGTGGTTCACCCTGAGAAGGATTGTGGTTGTTACCTGAGTGTGGATTTCAACACCCTCAACCAATAACCCAATTTCTTACATTGGTGTTCAGTGGTGGGATCTAGTACTTCTGTTTTCGCAGTGCTACTCAATGGTTTGGTAAAACCAAAAATCTCTTATAAATAATCTCACATCAGAATCAACTTCTTTTATAATTTTCCGTGATTGGCTATTTTTCCTTTTTTCATCAAATTTAATTCCTACCTCACTTGTGCACCTGTTATACTTGCTCGCAGGCATGGAAATGGCTCTTAGCAACCTTGAAAGCTCCACTGTGGCAGAGCTGCAAGGATTTTGCAGGGAGATGGGCTACCAGTAGCAAGGAGCTCAAAGAGACAGGAGCTCCAGAAAGCATTCAAGGCCTGGGAGGAGGCCCACCAGTTGCCATCTACTGCACAGGAGCAGGAGGAAGATGAGGATGGTGCAGAGAAGGAGGAAGTAATAGAGGAGGAAGATGAAAAGCTCCTGCCATGGCTTCAGAGGAGAGAGGAAGGCCCACATGAGTGAGCTCCCCAACTTGATCTAGAGCACTCAGCAGCGTGTCCTCCTGCTACCTGTCCCTTGAGGGACTGGAGATCAGGAGGGCAGAGAGGAAATTCAGGCTGTAGATGGCAAAGTTGAAGCTGGCTGCAGACAAACAAAAGTGGCTGTGGGGTGGAAAAAGGCAGAAGCAGCCCAGGAAGAGGCTCCTGCATAGAGGGCCCTGGAGGAAAGGAAACTTGCTCTGCAGGAATTTACAATTCTGCTAGCTCATGAGATTAGCCAAAAAGAGCTTGATCTAAAAGCCAAACAGCTCTCAGAGTCCAGCAGCTATTGTGGCAGCAACAACAAAGTGTCCAGGGAAGGGAGGAAGGTCCACATCCTGAAAGACCAGGTGCCTAGCTATGTGATGAGGGATGACATTGACAAATAGTTTTCAGCCTCTGAGGTAGCCCTGAGAATGCATAGGGTCGCAGAGGAAGATTGGGAAGCGAGTCTATGGAAACATTTGCTTGTGGTGTGGAGTGATACCCTACTGACATTAGAGATAGATAACCAGATGAGGTACGCCCCCATGAAAGCCATTCTTGTTTCTAAATTTGGTCTCACCACAAAGAAGTACAGGCTAAGGCTCAGGGACAGTACAAACTGTCTGGCCAGTATTGGATGGGTCTTTTGGATTAATCCAGTGGTTGAGTGAAGGGCAGTAAAGTGAGTGATTTTGATGAGCTTTATGATCTGAGCTTGAAAGAGCATATTCTCAGTATGTGCTTTACATAGTTGTGCCAACACCTGATTGATAGCAAGCTCACTTCACCCAGAGAGCTTGCAAAGGAGGGGAACCTCTGGGTTAGCAACAGTGTCCAAGAAGGTACCTGGGGAAATCCCAAAAATGGTGCACGGGGTCCCCCTCAGAACAAAGTGGGGGAGACAAGAATAAAACATATGAGTTCTGAAAAGGCTCCCAAAAGATTTTTCAGGAGATGTATGCCCAGCCTAATCCTGACCGGAAGAAGGGATGGTGTCATGGGAAGAAAGCTTCAGGACATTTTACCCCTAAGTGCTTTGAGTGCTGCAGGTACAGGTGCTCAAAGGGCTGCCTCAACTGCATGAAAGGGCACCAGTCCTCCACTGGTGGGCAGACCCCAGGGATGGCTAGTGTAGTACTCTGGGTAGTGGTTGCCCCAGTTAATATGGGGGTAAAGCAGAGGTTATCCTAGTGTCCCTGAGTGAGAAAGAGATGGACTCAAGGGCCCACATGCCTAACAATACCAAAAGGTATAGGCAGAGAGTCACCATTAATGAGCATAGGGTGGAGGCTCTGAGAGACACAGGAGCTAGAATTGTTACTCTTAGGTGTCATCTAGTGTCTTCAGAGCAGGTAATCCCCAACATATTCCACCAGGTTGTGACAGCTTACAACCACAAAAGTCAGTCCCCTGTGGCTCTGGTTCCCTTTGAATTGGGGGTGGGGGGTCTCAGGTTCCTTAGGGTAGCTGTGAGTCCAGCCTTCCCTATAGATTGTCTGCTTGCAACTGCCATGTAACACCCCATCTGGAAGAGATGGAGCGCTGGTCTCAATTGGAGATGCTAGGGTTGCCAGAGGGGGTGTGCCTGAGTACACAGTCCAAGGCAACCCGAAAGGGAAGTCAAGAGGACTTGGATCCTGGAAAAATAACCCAGGTACCTGACAAAAATAGGAGGGGCAGGGGGCGTGAGAAACCATCTCCTCAGATTTCCATTGTCCGTAAGGAGGCTGAGCCTCAGGGTGATGCCCCCGAACCTACGGGGCAGTACATTACTGCATTCGGGGATCTACTGAAGTTGGCCTGCTGGAAAACTGAAGGGAGGCAATGCCGGTCAGAGAGCTGCAAAGCACAGAGAGAGTACCCCACTCATGAGGGCCTATAGCGACAAGCCGAGGCCCAGACAGCTGGTGACACCTCTGGTGATCACCTGAGCTACTGGGAGAATACTCTACAACATGGTGAGCCTAAGGTTCCTGAGCCTGGAAGAACCCAAGTGTTGGTGGTCTGCCAGTATTACAGGACCCTCCTACTGGGTCTGATTCATGATATACCTCTGGCAAGCCTTCCGAAGCAAGCAAAAACCTTTTGAGGTTTGATTACCCACTTTTTGTATCCTTGGATGAGGATAGCTTCAGATGCATTCTGCAGGTCCTGTCACATCTGCCAGGCCAGCAGGAAGTCAGGAGCAAAGCATAAGCCCTCCCCCCGCTTCCCCTGCTCATGGTGGGAACACCCTTTAAGAGGGTGGGCATTTATATTGTTGGGCCTCTTGACCCAAAGACTGACCTTGGCAACAGACCTTGGTGGACTAAGGCACATGGCACCTGGAGGAAATTCCTCTAAGGGCAGTGACTGAGCCCGGAGAGGCCGGGGCACTGCTGGGGATAGTTACCCGAGTAGACTTCCCCAAGGAGGTTGTGTCAGATTGGTGCACCAACTCCATGTCTGCTTACATGAAGTCCATGTGAGTTGAGTGTGGGATAACCTACAAATTATTTATACTACACTACCACCAGCCGTATGGGCTTGTGGAAAGGTTCAACAAGAACCTGAAGGGCATGATAATGGGCCTACCAGAACCCATGAGGCATAAGTGGGGCATCCTCTTGCCATGTCTTCTCTTTGACTACAGGGAGTTGCCACAGAAGGGAGTAGGGTTCCACACCTTTGAGCTTCTGTTTGGCCACCATGTGCGCGGATGTCTTAGTCTTGTCAAGGAGGGGTGGCAGAAAGCTCCCAGGAAATCCCCTCAAAATGTAGTGAGCCATGTTAGCACTCAGGCCTCAGATGAAGTGCTTTTGGAATGAAGCTCCTTGGCACCTGGAAGCCAGCCAGGAAATGATTAAGCACTGGTACAATCAGAAGGCCACTCTGGTAGAGTACCAACCCGGCCAAACGCTGTGGGTTATGGAGCCTGTGGAGCCCTCGGCAATAAAGGACCAGTTGACTGGGTCCTATGAGGTAAAAGAGCAGAAGAGTGAGGTCCTACTTGGTGGACCTCAATACATCCAGGAAACCTCAGGGCTCTGTATGTAAATCACCTCAAGCCCCACTTCGAGAGGTTTGAAGTAACCATGCTACGGGTGATGGAGGATGAGGTGGAAGAGGAGAGCGAGCCTCTCCCCAACCCCTACCTTCCAGGGAGCAGAATGGGTCAGTTGAAGAGGTTGTCTTCTCCCCTACCCTGACCCCTGAGCAACAGATTGACTTTCGCTACTTGCTGGGGCAGTTCGCCTCACTTTTCTCATTTACCACAGGACTCACCACTTGGTGCACCCATGATATTGATACCGGTGACAGCATGCCTGTCTAAATCAAATTTACCATCTGTCTGACAAATTGAGAGCCAGTATTAAGTATGAGGTATCCAAAAAGCTGGAGTTAAGGGTGGCTGAGAACTCCAACAGCCCGAGGTCCAGTTCGGTGATTCAGGTACCCTAGGCCACCCCACCGGGTGCCACACAAGAACTCTGATTCTGTGTGGACTAAAAGGAGCTCAAAACAGAAACTAAGACCGATACTCACTCTATCCCCTGAGCTGATGAGCTCATCAACCGTTTA
Organism: Calotriton arnoldi; assembly: GCA_963921515.1. Taxonomy (NCBI): domain Eukaryota; kingdom Metazoa; phylum Chordata; class Amphibia; order Caudata; family Salamandridae; genus Calotriton; species Calotriton arnoldi. The sequence goes on along the minus strand of CAWUFW010002121.1, from coordinate 2,355,684 downwards.
GGAGCTGCCAAGTTCCTGAGTATGTCTGATTTAAGGTAGATTGCCTTGACTGAGGTATCTAATAAGAGGTCCACATTTTCCACCCCACAGGACCATTATCAGTTTCAAATGATGCCCTTTGGGTTAAACAATGCTCTGCCAACTTCCAGAGGTTGGTCAACAGGGTCCTGGCTGGGTTGGAGGATTTCAGTGCTGCCTATCTAGACAACATTGCTGTCTTCATCACAGTTGGGAAGACCACCTTGTCATAGGGATTCTGCACACACAGAGCTATGCACAGGATAATAGAACCTCGGAATATAGTGGTGAGCCAACCATAGACCTTAGCACCTAAAACCCCAACCCAACTAGCCTTAGCGTCCCATTGGCACCAATGTACCAATGATTGGACAACCCAGAACACGGTATCTCTATCTCAGGACTCGCAGAAGCAAGAACACTCTTTCGTCACTCACTCGTACCTGTCCACAACATGCGTAAGAAGAGACACTGTATAGGTTAAAATGTTTATTTCAACTTACGTGCTCTAAGATACAGTACACGTGTCAGTACTACTAGCATAATACATATGAATAATATAATCAGCATAGTTACAACTCCATAGAATACGAACGGGGAAAGCATCTCATAAAGCAGTGGATATATGTCTAACTAACATTACCACCCTCCCCGTGCTGGAAGCCAGTTTATTATAAAAATAGAAGACCTCTGGGCTTTGACTAGCGAACCCCCATACCTCAGTCTCTAGATGCAAAACTACATCAGCAGACAATCACAGCTCTTCTCCCTGGAAAGGTTGTCTCCAAGTGTGTCTAGCGCGGGCCAACCGCAATATTAAAAGCACACTAATTTTTCCATGGCAGCTGTACCTAGTGTTATGTCTAGGTGCGAGGGACTGGCCAAATCAGCAAGACAAGGAAACGTTGTTATTCGACCTTGTACATGTTGTGCAGTTTGAACCCAAAGTGAACAGGAGACAAGGTGAAAGATAGAAAATGCAGACAGTGCAAAAAGAACTTGGCAAGAGCAGAGGTCGATAGAACAACGGCCCAGAGTAACGTGTGCAAAGGAAAGAATTATGGCAGCCAGGCCCAAGACAACTTAGCAAGGCAGGCCAGGGCCAGGGTGCCACAAACCACAAGACACCCTCCCCTGGACAGTCCATCGGCCAAGACAAAGGACGAAGACAGAGTTCAAATGGGCTGAGCAGAACAAAAATGTCCGTAGGCTATGCAGTCCCAATGAGGGAGAGGGACAAAAAACAAAAGTGTCCAATGACAAATGAGAGCCAGCAAGGCAGGCCTTTTCAATCCAGTAGCGTGTAAGTGTAGAAAAACGCTATAGCATCCAGGAGGACATCATTGGAAGTGTCAGAAAACATAGACGCCATCCAGTCCAATAGAGCAAACGAGCAGGAATGTTCCTCAGAGGACGGAGCATCCAAAAGCAATGCGGGACAGCTTGCGTGATATTCAATATAGCTCTGTTGTAGGAGATCCTGAGCAGCCGTCCAGATATCCCATTGTGCAGCAGCACGCGTCATACAGCCAGTAACGGAACAGTCCTGTTCATGGGCCTCCAAGGGACCCACCAACTGAACAAAATCCGGAACAGACAACGACGAATTGGAGAGGCAATAATCCATGGTCCAGGTGAAAGGACAGCGGATGCAAGACATCACAGGTTGCACGCAAGTGAAATACGCAAAGCGAAAAGAAAGGGTATATGACACACTGATGGTCGCCAATGGCAGAACACCGAAACTGTCCAGGAGTCGCTCACGGAGCAGCTGGAGGCGTTCGGGATCGAGAAGGGCCCATCGGGGAGCAGCCATTGTGCAGAAAATATACCAACAGCAAGACACCAGCCGCTAAGGCGAGGATTAACGGGAATCCACCAAAGATGCTGGAAAAAATAGAATGAATGAACGCCGGTATCACACGGAAAATAGTTTGGAAGGTGGACACCAGGCCGGACCCCACAACTTTAAAAAAGTGCACCAGACCCTCAGTGTTTGATGCGTTAAAAATACGATGAATTAACTCCCCGAAATGTTGGGGGAGGTCAGTGTTCAAAAGGGCCTGTATTTCACTGTGGGTACTCGCCACCTGGAGAATGAATGTCTCCCGGGCGGATGTGAGCATAACCTCCTCATTCAATAATAGGGCCTTTATTCTGCTCAACTTATTGAAATCTGCCTCCATGGTAGGAATGGAAGGCCAAATAGAGTTATCAACGATGTTGTGAGGGGGAGGAAAAAGCACATTCTTGCAGCAGACAACTCTGTGCGAAACTGTGACAATATATGGAATGCCGGCCTGTAAGCCACAACAGTCTTCGTTATTTAAAAGCAAATAGCTACCATTAGTAAGCAAAGTAAAGGTGGGAGAAATAGCAGGAGCAGGAATACCTTTTAGCACACATGCAAGATTTGGAACGGAAACGCTACAAGCTCCGTGCAGCTTAATATGTTTACAAATAAGTGAATGACCTACGGTTGAATCACAAGACTCCCCCGTGAGAAAAACTTCCTTGCCGTCTCTAAGGCATTTATACATGAAAGGCAAGGGCCAGAGTTCATGTAGGAAGGCACTACCCAAAGGCTGGAAACGGCCCACAGGATAATGTTTCATGCATGAGCTAAATTCAAACAAGGAAAAAGGTAAAGCGATAACCCCATGAACTAGCCACACAGCAGAATCTAGTTCCGCTACAGAGAATGGTAAAGGATCCACTTTCTCAATATGTAACAAAGTGTAAGATGCATCTTTCATGGACATGAACTGCTGTTTTTCAGTCAAATTAAAAGGCAGAAATAGGGCGGTGGTGTTCACGAAATTCCAAGGAACTTTACCTAACTTAAGGGTCTGCAAAGTCCACGCAAACTGCATTACTGAACGCAATTGATTTTGACCATGGTACAATATAGAAACATCATCTTGTACAATATCAACAACAGAGGACACAATATTCTCTAATGTGTAAATGCGGGAAGACAGGGTATTAATACTATTGTCAACAACAGCAAGCACCTTTTCCAAATTTGCTTGGTCTATTTCCCCGAAGACGGGATGCAGCTTCCATTTGTGATAGCTTCCAGAGTTCATTATACGCTTCATAAATGAATCTCTTTGGTCGTGGACCACGAGGCCCCAAAACAGAGTCGGACAGCTCAATGTTGCCTGAAAGGAGGGATAAATGCTGTTTAACAGAATCTAGGGACGAATGCTGCAACCACTGTTTGCATAATTTACCAACAGAATATGTGGTGACAGTACGGGAATCAGAAAACCTCGGATCAGGCCTGTCCTGTTTATATCCAGGAACTGAGCCGTGAAAACGCAGTTGGCATGCATTAGACGATATGGGCCATACCAACCAGGGTGACTGTACAAGTGTAGAAACATTGAATGAATTGTCCTGAAACATGGCCTGCAAAGTCGCAAGGGACATATTAAAACGCAAACTATCATTGGGAGCGCTTGACAGGGATGGTAGGGAAGGTGCGTTTAATAGGACCCAGGGTTTGATCGATTGAAATCAGTGAAATAGGTAAATTTATTTCTAAGAGTCTGGGAGCTACCTGGTATGGGGTTTGGGCAATGTTCCCATTGGGTATAGGTAACAGGGCTACGTAGTGCACTCGGTTTGTGTAGAAAATGGTTGCCCTAATGCTGGTAGCAGTACAAATCGGCATAATTCGCAGAATTCATATACAAATCCTCAGCATTAAAAGAAGCATAATATTTTAAATCAGCAAACAATGCTTCAACGGCATGCACATCCCAATCGTCAGAATGAATATTACTTTTTACTACATCACCCATCGAAACACGAAGGACATTTGGTACATTAATAACTTCTGTCGGACCATGGATTTGAAAGTCTACCTCATCCCATACGATGCCATCAGCAACTGGAAAAGCTGAAATGTTCACAAACGTGTGGTCACGCTTCATGATGTGAGATGAGGAATGTGGTGCCAAAGTTCCAGTAACACTGTTCACAGCAGAGCGTTCAGGTAAATAGTGACCATTGATAAGTAGAAAAACACTGTGACAAAGCCAATGGACATGAACAAAAAAATCAAGAAAAGCACCAACCAGAGATATGTCCAGGGTGGAACCAAAAATTGTCTCTAAACCAGGATACAAAAAGACTGAACTTGGACGGGACAGTTGAAGAGGTGGAATCCGAGTCAAAGGAAAAACGTGTCGGGCTCAGTGGCGTTGTTGGTTGGTGTGCCACCGACTCTGTTGCAGGATAGGTATACTCGTCCTCGTCTATGCAGGGAGATGCAGGGGGTTCGAATATATTTTCAGGCAAATCAACCATCTCCATGGTAACACCAGTGACCGTTCGGGCAGGAGTGCCTCGAACACATGTCCGATAAATGGCAGGACAAGAGACCGCTGGTGTAACACTATTCAGGATCGGCCAGATGTTGTAGCTTGACATTTTCCACTGAGATGTATCTGTTCTCCTTGCGACCAGGAAGCGGTGGTAAGATGACTGTACGTGTTCCCTTCAAGCCCAGAACTGGAACCGGTGCACGAAAAGAGGGGCCGAATTCTTTTTTGTTCTCCACCTTCTCTCGAACCAGGTCACCAATCTTCGGAAGCCAGCCGGCAACCGGAATCTGCAGAGCAGGGTCTGAGGCTGAAGGTAAATGTGCAAGTGCAAGTTTGTCTCGGGCTTCTTGTAAGTCCTGTAACATAGCAGAATGGTTATCTACATCAAACTTGGCGGATTGCGCCGCCATGTCTAGACCATCAAGGTCAGGCACAAACATGCGTATGCCAAAAAGCATTTCGTATGGGGTCCGCCCACCCAGAGGTCTTCTAGGGAGATTATTAAGTGCACGTTGTACGGTATACAAGTGGGCCAGCCAGTTCCTGCCAGTACCTATAACTCTAGCTGTCAAGGATTGCTTTAAGTCACGGTTCATTCGTTCAACGATAGAATTGCCCTCAGGCCTATACGGAGACGAAAATTTCGCCCGCACCCCCAATGAACCCATTGCGTCCTTGTAAGCCTTAGAGGCAAACGCCGGACCTTGGTCAGAATGGAAGGTGCCGCATGCGAAAATTCCCACAAAGACACGCAAATCCCTGATGACATTTCGAGCGTCAGCACTCCGTTGTGGCCAGACCCAGATGAACCGTGTGCACGAGTCCACTACCACTAAGATATATTTATAGGCAGTGTCTGAAGAAAATGGACCGCAGTGATCCAGGTAAACACACCCAAAGGGTCTGTTGGAAATGCCTAGCAAGGTCTGTGGTGGTCGTGTAACCGTGGAAGGCTTGATCTGTTGACAAACGTCACAGGAAAGCACATAAGTACGGGTGTCTTTATATAAACCACGCCACCAGTAACGCTGCTGTAAGATGGAAACTGTCGCAGACACACCCGCATGAGCCGAAGCCATGCCTTCGTGTGCTGCCGTTATCAAGGAAAGCCTGCGGTCCGCGTTGGGGACCCCAACACCGGGTATTGTAACATAAGGAGCCTGTTCGGGACCTAACTGATAAGAATATTTGGAAGGAAAACCCCTAGGGTAATTAACGCCTTCCTTTGTCGCAGCAATAGCTGCCAAGATATCGGTGTCTATTTTAGACATGGATCTAGTAACTGCTGCTACTGAACACGTGACTACTGCTGATTTGGCAGCTTCATCTGCCAAACTGTTACCAACAGCGTGTGCGCCCACCCGCTGATGGCCTAGGGTGTGAACCACCTGTGTGAGCGGCAGACGTTGTTGTAATTCTGCCACTCAAACCCAAAGCGTTTTATGCTTGATTGTGTTGCCTTTAGCGTCTCTATAGTCGTTTTGCGACCAAAAGAACAGATTGTCATTGTATGATTGAACACAGTAGTAAGAGTCGCACACAATTAGAGTGGTCACATCAGGATTAACGAACTCAAGTGCAAGCACCAAAGCGCGCAGCTCGGCCAATTGTGCGGTACTATCCCCGAGTGTCTGAGTGTGCACTACAGTGGATTTGAACTCTCCGTTCACAAAGGTACCTGCAACAATAGCACATGCGGCTGAATAAGCATGCTTGGACCCTGTGGCTGGTTGTGCCGAACCATCAGTGTAGATCACACAGTCGTAATCCTCAAGCGGCAGTAAAGACAGAGGAGGAGGATGAACGAATTCATACTGTAAAAACTCCTGAGTCTGAAGAGAAGAATCGAAAATGAAAGTGACATCCGGAGACGTCAAAGATGTTGCCCATTGAATCCAACGGGGTGCAAAGCTTTAGAGTTCGGTACACTTGCTTTGGTCACTGCCTCTAAGGCAGGATATGGTGTTACCACCAGAATGCGTTTTCCCTGTGCCAGTGCGCGCTCCTTTAGAATCGCTATTTGCACTGCCGTTAGAACTTTTTCTACAGAGGAAAACCGCATTTCCGCGGAAGTGTACAGATGTGACTTGTATGCGATGGGTACTGTATCACCTTCGTTAAAGGTTAAGTACGTGAAACCCACTGCCCCTGGAATGATTCTAATCACCAGGTTTGTGTGGTTATCACGCGTCAAAAGATATTTAGACTCAAGAAGGTCAGTCTGTAAAGACTGTAGAATGGAGGTATGCTCCGGAAGCCAACAAGACTTCGAAAAAGTAGGTTGTATCAAGGAATACAGTGGCTTGATACGCTGGGCGTATTTGGGAATGTATGTACGTCCAAAGTTCAAAAAACCCAGCAAGGACTGAAGTTTCTTCAGGTTAGTAGGAGGGCACAACAGTGCACATTTCTCCAGAAAATGGGGGGCTAAGCCCTTACCTTCATTGTTGAGCTCGTAGCCCAAGAACAAAACGGTAAATTCAGCAATATGAGATTTAGCAAAGTTAAATTTGTAACCTTGAACCGCAAATTCAAGAATAATGCGGTCTACTCGGGTCAGATGCGGAAACAATTCATCGTCAGTCAGATAAATGTCATCTACGTACGAACATGCATCTGGATCGATGCCGTCTAACAAAGAGACAACACGAGCGGCGAATACGCCTGGACTATTCTTGTAGCCCATAGGAAGACGCCTGAATTTGAACATTTTACCACCGGAAGTAAAAGCACACCATTGGCCACTCTCCGGGGCTAAGTTGTGCGTGTAGAATCCATTTGAAAGGTCAAGTGTCGTTTTATATTTTTTACGAACAAGACTGTCTACAAGCGCAGAACTATGGGTATTTTGCACCGCAAAGGTCCGACAATGAGAGTTCAAATGCCGGTAATCCAAAACTAAGCGGTACGACCCATCGGGTTTAGAAACCGCGAATAGGGGATTATTCATAGGTGATACGCAGGTTTCGATTACTCCCTGATATTCCAACTGAGTCAGAATTTCGGAAACGGGGCCTTTGGCTTCACGTTTTATGGGATATTGGGGTTGTGGCTGCGGTAGTGACCGCAAAGGTATTTCATGGGGGGGAGAATCTTCGTCCCAACTCACGTGGTTGCTGTATAACGCAGGAGCCAGGGACACAGCCCACTCAGCTGCCAGAGCCTCCGCTTTGTCCTTTGGGACATGTCGAGAAAAGCTCGGAAGGATTACCTCCTCCCCTGTACGTGCAGCAAGAACGAATGGGGGTGGCCAATCCACCTCCGCTAATAAAATGTCATATGAAGAGGTTAGATTTTCCCAAAAATCCCTTTAATAATACGCTGTATATCACCTTCAATTTGAATGACAATATTAAAAAGTCTATCAGGGGTGCCACTCTGGTGTCAGCTGTCTCGACAGTAATGAATGTTTCAGTTGCTGTCGCCTCCATATGAGGACGTAGCGCCTCCCGCACTATGGTAACTTCCGCGGCGCTGTCTAGGAGGGTTACTGCCCACGTCCAATTCAGGAGTCTCATTCTCACCGTCTGTGGCATATTTCGCTGTTACAGCGGCAACTTTCTTCTTCTGAAACTGTGGTCAAAAACGTTGAAAGTCTTCTGCTTTTCCTCTGACTTGTTGTCGAGGTTGGTCTCATCCCTGGGGAGCCTCTCGGTCCCTCCCTCTAGCCTGGCGGTCTCCTCCACCGGCCTGTGACGAAGTCTGTGCCTGTGAAGAACGAGGAGAACGCGCATCAGGGATCTGAAACCTATCCGGTGATTTAATTCTCGCTCTATCGCGTAAATCATAAGTGCGTTCAGAAGAGACTGAAACCGGGGATGCGTCTCTCGACCCCGGCTTCTTTTGTTGCTTACCCTGATTTTTCAGCCTCCAACTCTTTTTAGTGATGACTGGTTTCTCATCTTTCTCAGGCTGAGATTTGGTTTGTTGTTGTTGTTGCAATTGTGTTTGCTGTTTTGCAAAGGCTTGTTGCCCAGGCTATTTCTGCCAATAGTTTTATAAGCCTGGGTAATAATTTTCGGTAATTCGCGAGGCCTGTCCAATTCTGGGACCAAAGCCAAAGCATTCGCTACTTGAAAGTTCACTGCATCGCCCTTGACATTCGCAAGGATCAGCTCCGCTACTACTTCAAACACTCCCACCAGTCTCATCCCTAATTCCACAGCCGCTTCAGGGCCATGTTCATCCTGAACTTTTTTAATTACTGAGGGGAGAACTGTCATGGAAGGAGTACCAAAACACTTAGAATATACTGCTGCGAATACCTTACCCCAGTTGTCACATGCTGTCAACTCGGGAATTAAGTCTTTTGGCAAACTAATCGTAAGAATGCGGTGTTTATCCACCGGAGTTGTGTGGGGAAAAACTGCATCCAACTGGTCAAATTTTTCTGCAAGCCAATAAGGAAAATCATCCTTATTTTGTGGACGTTTGCCCATCACCGAGTTCACCATGACAGGACTTATGGTCACTCCGCTTGCACCAGCTGGTTGGCCGGCAACTCCAGGAGCGGCGCCATGGATGTTGCCTGTAACATATCGCACTAAAGCGCGATGCACTTGCACCAAAGCCGCATACATAGTGCGCAGTTCCGCGACTGGTATTGTCATATAGCGCGGATGTGGGGTGTACCCGGCCAAAACAGGCCAAGTGGCCCCCTCAATAGATAAGGGGCCTAAACGAACCGTGGTAGTCGGTTGTGGGAGGGCGCCATTAAACCAAACACGGTGCTGCCAAGTCGTGAGCGGTACTTCAAGAGTAGTATAAGGTCGATAGACAGCAGGAACAGTAGTGGGTTCATATTCATGGAACAGATTATCGTTCGCGTCCACCGCTGGAAAAGTGATCCAAGAGTAGAACACCTCAAAGTGGAAATCCGGATCGGCTTGAACCACAAAGACTAGCTCGACTCCCGTGTCTGGCACTCCATACACCCGTAAGTGATCCCGGAGTGCTGTGCGGCTATGCGCCGCTATGTCTATACCCGCCATTACTAACGGGATTATTCGACAATCTTACAAGAGGCAACACAATAGGGTTATGATTAAGAAACCTTTTTTAACAACTTCAAGCTTGAAAGAACCTACAAAAACTTCAATATAGGAGGTATCGCCGTCACACACGCTTCCGGAAGCGTATGTGAGGGGTCGTGGACAAGCACAAGTACTACTCAAGCGTCTCGCAGATAAGCAGCCCCACTCGTTGGTCGCGCCATGTCATAGGGATTCTGCACACACAGAGCTATGCACAGGATAATAGAACCTCGGAATATAGTGGTGAGCCAACCATAGACCTTAGCACCTAAAACCCCAACCCAACTAGCCTTAGCGTCCCATTGGCACCAATGTACCAATGATTGGACAACCCAGAACACGGTATCTCTATCTCAGGACTCGCAGAAGCAAGAACACTCTTTCGTCACTCACTCGTACCTGTCCACAACATGCGTAAGAAGAGACACTGTATAGGTTAAAATGTTTATTTCAACTTACGTGCTCTAAGATACAGTACACGTGTCAGTACTACTAGCATAATACATATGAATAATATAATCAGCATAGTTACAACTCCATAGAATACGAACGGGGAAAGCATCTCATAAAGCAGTGGATATATGTCTAACTAACATTACCACCCTCCCGTGCTGGAAGCCAGTTTATTTTAAAAATAGAAGACCTCTGGGCTTTGACTAGCGAACCCCCATACCTCAGTCTCTAGATGCAAAACTACATCAGCAGACAATCACAGCTCTTCTCCCTGGAAAGGTTGTCTCCAAGTGTGTCTAGGGCGGGCCAACCGCAATATTAAAAGCACACTAATTTTTCCATGGCAGCTGTACCTAGTGTTATGTCTAGGTGCGAGGGACTGGCCAAATCAGCAAGACAAGGAAACGTTGTTATTCGACCTTGTACATGTTGTGCAGTTTGAACCCAAAGTGAACAGGAGACAAGGTGAAAGATAGAAAATGCAGACAGTGCAAAAAGAACTTGGCAAGAGCAGAGGTCGATAGAACAACGGCCCAAAGTAACGTGTGCAAAGGAAAGAATTATGGCAGCCAGGCCCAAGACAACTTAGCAAGGCAGGCCAGGGCCAGGGTGCCACAAACCACAAGACAACCTGTTCCACTGCTAGGAAGTGCTTCAGGGACTGCAGAAGGCAGGCCTGACTATCAAGGTCAGTAGTTGCCAGATATGCTCTCCCAGCTCAACAATGAGGCCTGGACCAACCTGTAGCCTTCATCAGTAAGAGAGTACTTTTCAGGGAACAGAGGTTCAGTGCCATTAAAAGGGAAGCCTTTGCAGTGGTCTGCGCACTGAAGAAGTTTAGACTATACTTGTTTGGGACTCACTTCCGGGATCAGACCGACGACAGACCCCTCTTATGCAGATCAGTGGTGAGAATCCCAAACTGTTGAGGTGGCCCATCTCCCTACTGGGGTGTGGACTTTATGGGGGAACACAGACCTGGGACTGACCATGCCAATGCTAATGATCTTTCCCTATTTTTCTACCTTAGCGATGAGAACGCCCAAAAGGGTGGCTAATTCTCTCTGCTTTCAGCTGTAGGGGCACATGTTAGACATGACATCCTTGGTGTGGTAGTCCCCGAAACATTTTGCCTTCCCCCTCATGTTTGTTGAATTTGCTTTGGTTGGCTTTAGGACTCTAAGGTGCACATGCATCAAAAAAGTCAATAGCGATTCTTTAATTGCGATTTTTAAGGAATCGCAATTAAAGAATCGCTATTGCCTATGCATGTAGGAATCTCAAAAACAATTGCGATTCCTACACATTCCTTAATTGCGACTCGCAAATTGCGAGTCGCAATTAAGGAATGCCATCCCATTCATTCCTATGGGCCTACAGGCCCATAGGAATGAATTGGAGATTGCATTCGCAACTTGCGAGTACCAGTAGGTACTCGCAAATTGCTCTTGCAATTTCAAGGGTGTCAAAATGACACCCTGTTGCACCCCTGAAATTGTGATGTGCACCCATTTTGCGCACACACATGCCCCAAGGGCATGTGTGTGTGTAACCTAAAACTTTAAAAAATGCATTTTAGTGCATTTTTCAAAGTTTTTGCAAATTACAGACAAGTTTGATTTGTCTGTAATTTGCGGTCCCAAATAGCTGAAATCGCTATTTGAAAGTGCTTCTTGCATTGCATTTAAGGAATCGCAAATTGCGATTCCTTAATGCAATCGCAATTTAGGAATTCGCAAATAATTGCGAATTCTTAAATTGCGCATAGGAAACACTTTCATGCATCTCCAAAGGCCAATTTGCGATCGCAAACGGCCGATTTTTGCGAATCGCACCGTTTGCGATCGCAAAAACCTTTGATGCATGTGCCCCTAAGCTCTTTACCACTGCTAACCAGTGCTAAAGTGCTTGTGCTCTCTCCTTCAAACATGGTAAAATTGGACTACACCTAATTGGCACATATAAATTACTTGTAAGTGCCTAGTAAATGGTATTACCTGTTCTCAGGGCCTGTAAATTAAATGCCAGTAGTGAGCAGCAGGACTCATTGTGGAATACACTAAAGTAGCATTGGTGGTCAAACCATAAAAGTGCAATGTGCGTTATAACTTTAGATACAATTTGTCACAAATATTTAAAATCGACCAGAAGGTGTACAATGCTGGTTAAAAAAGATTTGATTATTATAAAACATTGCTGTTACACAGGTTCAAATAATATCAGCAAAAACGACTATAAGGCCAAAGAAGGCGATAAGACCCGCTATGCTGTCTAAGATCTCCTTAATGCAGCAAATACACAGCAGTGGATATTCCTAAATGTAAAAAAAACTACGTTTGAAAATTGATTAGTAAAAACAAATTATAGCGATGTAAAATGGGGCTTTTGTAGTTTCCTTCTAATACCCCACATGTGACCCAAACATTTAGAGATTGAGCGAGCAAACAAAGGTCTGGCGTCAGATCTAAGAATACGCAAAGCTTCGCCATGCTCACGAGCTTCCAATTGTTTACAGAAGGGGGTAAGCCATCTTGCTCTTGGAGATAAATAAGCTGTACAGGCAAATAAGACATGTGCAATTGATTCAGTAGTTGCCAAACAACAAGGGCAATCTGGGAATATATTTTGTTGCAATGCAATGAGCTGGTAAAGGAATTTAAAGGAAGTATTCCGAACCTGAACTGCATGTGAAGTTTCTTGTCGTTAGGTGACTGGGTAATGTCCAGATTACATTCCAGTGATCTGGACATTTTGAAATCAACAAATTCCGCTGATAGCCTACCCCTCGAGGAGTTGTTGAGGGCCTCATTTATGAGACTCCTTGCGCCTCCGGAACGTCACTTTTTTTGACGTTCCGTGGTGCAGAAGCCTGCGTGATATTTATCAGGTAGCACTAAGCCACTTTTTTTGGCTTAATGCTGCCCGATAAATATCAGTCCCTTTAACGCAGTGTTCTGTGTTAAAGGGGCGTGCAATGGGTGTTGCTGGGGGCGTTCCCAGCAACATCCATGGCCTTTTGACACTGCCCCAGATTTACGAGAAATCGTAAATCTGAGGCATCGCCAAAAGCTTACGCCTCCACATGGGAGGCGTAAGGGAAGCACAACAAGGAGAAATATCTTTATTTCCCCTCGTTTTTCCTTTTTTCTATGCGTGCTGCATTCTGCAGCACACATAGAAAGAGGAAGAAGCCTCTTGTGATTATTTTTGTACAGAAAGGTTTCCCTTCCTGTACAAAAATAATCATCCCCGCAGCGCAGGCACCCTTGCACCATGGTGCAAAGGTGCCTGCGTTGGCGCACGGCAGCCCATTGTGCGCCGGCACAGGGGAAAAGGACTGGAATGCGCCGTATCTTATAGATACGGCGCATTCCAGCCCTTTTCTTTTGCCGTAGGGAAGCGCAGCAGGAAGGCCTGCTGCGCTGCCCTATGGCAAAACCTCATAAATGAGGCCCTGAGTTCGGACCGATGTACCCAGTCCCAGTACATGGCTTTCACTTCATTTTTCCTGGGAGTTGGTAGGGGGTAGGTATTATCCCATTGGTCCTTTACCCCAATGCATTTTAATAGGCATTTCATGGTTTTTAACCAGCTTATGTTATTAAATACATCAAGGGTGCTGAATTCCTCAAGTGCAGAACCATAGGAATGCTGTTCAGAGGTAGATCTAATTCTCTGCCAAAACGGCAGCAGGCGTAGTGTTGCTATATCAGCAATGGATTTGCGCCCCATGTCCAGTTTTAGTGGGAGAAGTGGTGTATTCTGTGGTAGGGACATCAAATTCCAAAGGAACTTGTTTTCTGCTAGAGTGACGTCAACCAGCCTGTCAAAGCCCCACAGTTCGGCCGAATATAAAGCACACTCCTTAGAATCAATGCCTTAGTTATATGTGATTTCCACAACATATCGTCAGATAATTTAAAACCCAGGTAGTCAAAGTTGCTTGCCCTCTCTAGTTGAACACCGTCTAAAGTCAGTAACCCTTTGTAAGTTTTATGGGGGTTTATCATCATACACTTTGTTTTTAATGTGTTGATCTCAAGGCCATGCATTTTGCAAAAAACTTTACATTGATGTAAGAGCAGTTGTAGACCCCCAGGAGTTTTAGACACTAACGAGGTGTCATCCGCAAATAATACGGTCACAATGTTGTCCCTCCCCAGCATTGGTGCATCCGCTTGGGTCTGCGATAGAATCTCAACTACTTGGTAAATGTAAAGTCAGTCACCCTTTGTAAGTTTTATGGGGGTTTATCATCATACACTTTGTTTTTAATGTGTTGATCTCAAGGCCATGCATTTTGCAAAAAACTTTACATTGATGTAAAGCAGTTGTAGACCCCCATGAGTTTTAGACACTAACAAGGTGTCATCCGTAAATAAAAGGGTCACAATTTTGTCCCTCCCCAGCGTTGGTGCATCCGCTGGGGTCTGCGACAGAATCTCAACTACTTGTTTAATGTAGAGGGAGAAAAGAGATGGTGCCAGGACGCAACCTTGGCCAACACCACTATTAATTTGAATGAGGTCAGTGAGCTGTCCTTGTTTGCCCCAACACACTGTGGTGTAGTTGGCCTCATGGAGGTGAATAATTAGGGACAGGATTTCCATAGGCATCCCCATTCCTTTTAGTACTTACCATAATGTATTGCGGGGCATGAGGTCGAAGGCAGTCTTCAGGTCAATAAAAGTAACATAATGGCTCCCTTTGCCAATGATCACTGTTTACCAGTATAAAAGGAGAAAATGGAACACCTGGTCTATTATACCCATCTTCTGGCGGTTTCCTGCTTGGTATGGGGAGAGAATGTTGTTGTCACTAATCCATTTCCAGACTTAGACAGAGGAGGACGACAGGGTACCTTTTGAATGGAATCAATAATGCTTATAGGCCTATAATTAATTGGTAGGCTTCTGTCGCGTTTCCAGAAAATGGGAATTACCTCAGCCCCCCTCCATGAATATGGTATAGGCGCACCCCCTGCAACAGCATTAGAAAGTGTCAAGATGAATTCGGACCAATTGACTTTATCATACAGAAAGAGATTGCCTGGGATTCCATCAGGACCCGGGGCTTTTGATGGTATAATTGACTCAATCGAAACCAAGATATCGCTCATGGGGAAAAGGTCCATAGTGTAGACTTGGGAGAGTTCGGGAATGGTTTCCTGGGAGCTGAGGATGGCTGACAGAGATGTTGGCTAGTGGCGGTTGGCTCTCAAGGTCCTCCCTAGCAACTAGAGCCCAGAATTATTTGGAGTCTTTACGGGTGCATGCTTCCCCGATAAGTTTCCACTTGGCCTCAGCCCATTCCCTTTTAGCTCTTATTATAGCCAACTTATAAGCCCTTCTTATCTCTCTCACAAGGCCTGTATTCTTGGATTTAATTGCCGTGGAGAGTTGGCTCTTTAAGTGTCTGCACTCCCTTGAGAACCAGGTGGTTTGCGATTTAGTACCCTGCCTGCTCTTTTGGCTTCGTGAGTCGGCAACGAAATGCAGGGCCAGCTGCTTGAAGTGGCGACTGTGAATATGACTAATCTTAGCCAACCCTCCCGAATTCTTCATCTGGGTGTCAAACTCTTCTCTGCATGTTATTAAGTCCTGCTTGATTAGCTGACGTTTGTCTTCGTCCCTATGTAACCTGTGCCAATTGAGGCAATGTTTGTCATTCGAGGGTGACAAGTCCTTTGTTAGAAGGTGGTCTTTAGGTGTAGTGGATGTGTTGCCCCAGGCGCATACCAAACTCAGACTTAAGGGGTTATGGGCACTGTTGTTGGTTTTACCCACTGACATATTCAGTAGAAGTGGCCAGAGCCGTAGGTTGAGCAGAAAGTAATCGATACGACTCAAACCGGTAGGGCCAATAAAGGTGTTATCTCCCCCTAAGTCTGATTTTGACCTTCCATTAGTGGCTCTCAGCTCATTCTCCAAGGCCAAAGCATATAATTGCAAGACCGCTTGAGACCATTTCTTAATAGGGGCTAAATCTAGGGGGGGGGACTGATCAAACTTCATCCTCCTCACTGGCCTCACAAATATCCTCTATATCCAAGGGTTTGAAAGTCACGTTGAAATTACCCGCTATAATTAGGGGATGGAAAGATTCCCGATTATCAAGGAGCTCTTCAAGAGCCTGTAAAGTGGTTGATTTCCCAACCCCTCTAGTGCCTCTAGCATAAACATTGTAAATATCAAGAGTGTAGCCTAAGAGACCCTTAAGTTGGATTGCAAGGCTGTCTGGGTTGTCTGAGGGTAGCTCATGGATTTTGCAGCAGAGCGCTACTTTTACCCATATCAGTAGACCTCCTGAAGGGAACCCTAATTTAGACGCAATTGCCAGTCGATGGTATGTTACAAAGCCCGGCATATATACTGGTATTACACTCCAGGTTTCTTGAAGGATGGAAATATCAGAGGTTTTAATAAACTCAATCCAGTCGGGCAGAGACATTTTCCTCCTAACTCCTGCCACATCCCACAAAACCAGCTTAAGCTTAGAACTGCCTTCAGGCGATGAGGAAGATGAAGGGTTGGAACCTCCTGTAGGTCTTCAGGTAGAGTTTTTAAATTAAGGAGAATAGTGGGAGGTTCTCCAATATGGAGATCTGCTGTAGATCCTGGATGACTCATATCAGTTGGATTACTATGTATATTCCCTACTGCAGTAAAAACTGCTGCTGGTGGACCACCTGCCATAAACGTTTCATGGTTGAAAGTGGGCATAGGGGCATGGGGCTCTATATCTGAGTAGACTACTTTTGTCTAGAGTCAGTCGTTCTCAGCCAAGGGGAAAGATTTACCTATTCGAGTGAGCGGAAGAATAGGAGTAGGTATAGGTGGACTATAGGCCATCTGGTACTTAAATTGTATGTTTGATGGGGTGGAGGCATGATCGGGCATCCAGATCTATTAGATTGTGTGCTAACCCCTGTCTACCAGAGTTAGTTCAATTGTATCAGTAGGGCTATTTGGGAGAAGATGTCTTCTAGCTCGCAATATATCTTCCCTGATCACTGACCTACACACTCTCACGTGGTGACTCTAGTGGATTGATTTATTCTTCAGGGAGTCCTCATCTTCGTGCCTCTCTTGTAAACTGTGTTTGGGCACATTGATCATGAAGATGCTGTGAGGGTTGATTGGTGCTGATTGAGCCTCGCTCAGTAAAAACTGCTTTTGGGGGTGCCTAGTTGTGCTTTCAGTGTGCTTGAGTTCTTCCTGTGTAACCGGATTACCTCCAGTATTCGACTGTGTAGCTGCCTTTGTCAAAGGGGTCCTGTATGTGGCTGCCTCAGCCCAGCTACGAGCAGGTCGTTCACTACCCACTCGAAATGGGAGTTTATAAAGATCTGTGGGGGCAAAGGCTTTCTGCTTCCTAGAAGAATTAGTGGTGCAGGGGGACGTGGGCTTTACTGAAGCATTAACCCCCCCACCTATCGCTAACAATTGTTTCACCTGTCAAGTGAGGACTCCTATTGTGGATCTAAGAGCATTGATTTCTGTTAGTAGATTATGTATAAGTTCAGGGACATCTGGAATGGGCAGGGTTGTCCCAATATATATCTGTGTAGCTACCCCTGACCCTCCTGCATCTCCAGGTTTTTGGGATCTTCTGTTAGTAACTGGCGAGGGGAAAATCTGTTACTGCATGTAAAATCTGGGTTAATCTGGTCTGTGACCAGTTAGGTACTTGAGATTAGTGTTTCCGTGCAGGCTGGCAAGGGTGCATCAGCAGTCTGCCTGCGTGAATTGGTGTTCTTAAACATGTGCGGAATGCATCTCATCCCTGCGGGGCTTGGAGAAACCTTTGGATTGTGGTCTGAATCATGTTGCTGGTACTAATATCCCTTCATATTCTACCAGTAGCTCATCAATGCGGTCAAGTACACAGCTCCCCCCTTGTTGTCTTAATGCTTTTGTAACTTTGTTGTTTTTCTTTGGTGCTGCCCCCGTCCCCCCATTGTAGCTTTTCTTTTCCCCATGTCTCTACCAGGCATCCTATAAACATGTTCCGAGGGGTCTTCAGTCAATAGGGAACGCACAGTACCTTAGTGTTCAAGCCGACGTCCTTAGGGGGGGTGGCCCAGCCCAGCCTCTTTCGGGTTATGACAGATCGGATGGGCCCACCCTTGGCCCGGGCTTTGCCCGGGTGTGTCCCATGCCGCGAAAGGAAAGGCTGCGCTAAATGCACGTTAGCCATGCATCCCCCTTGGCAAGTGCGGCGATCTCATCATCAGGTGAACCCTAGGACGTGGAGTCCCACCAGGGCAGAAAGGAGCAGCCAGGGAAGGAAATTGCTGCCCCTGTCAACCGGCGTCCTGCAGAGCATCCCGCCGCGGAGAGAGAGGCTGCGCTAAATGCGCATTGGCCAAGCCTCTCCCTTGGCAAGTGCGGCAATGTCAGCGTCAAGTTAACCCTGGGACGTGGAGTCCCACCAGGGCGGATAGGAGCAGCCAGGAAAGAAGATTGCTACCCCTGTCAACAGGCGTCCCACCCAGCGGAGGGAGAGGCTGCGCTAAATGTGCACTGCCCACCCCTCCCACTTGGCAAGTGTGGCGATGTTAGTGTCAGGTGAACTCTAGGACGTGGAGTCCCAACAGGGCGGAAAGGAGCAGCCAGGGAAGGAGATTGCTGCCCCTGTCAACAGGAGTCCCGCAGAGCGTCCTGCACCACGGAGGGAGAGGCTGCGCTAAATGCACGTTTGCCACGCCTCCGCCTTAGCAAGTGCAGCAATGTCAGCATCAGGTGAACCATGAGACATGGAGTACCACCAGGGTGGATAGGAGCAGCCAGGGAAGGAGATTGCTTCCCCTGTGAACAGGCGTCTCGCAGAGCATCCCGCACCATGGAAGTAGAGGCTGCACTAAATGTGCATTGGCCACGCCTCCCCCTTGGCAACTGCAATGATGTGAGCGTCAGATGAACCCTGGGATGTGGAGTCCCACCAGGGTGGAAAGGAGCAGCCAGGGAAGGAGATTACAGCCCCTGTCAACAGGCGTCCCGCGCCACGGAAGGGGAGGCTGTGCTAAATGCGCATTGGCCACACCTCCCCTTTGCAAGTACAGCGATGTTGGCACTAGTTGAACCCTGGGATGTGGAGTCCTACCAGGGCATAAAGGAGCAGCTAGGGAAGGAGATTGCTGCACCTGTCAACAGGCGTCCCGCAGAGCGGAGGAAGAGGCTGCGCTAAATGAGCGTTGGCCATCACCTCCCGCCGTGGCAAGTGCGGCGATGTCAGCGTCAGGTGAACCCCAGAACATGGAGTCCCACCAGGGCGGAAAGGAGCAGCCAGGGAAGGAGATTGCTGCCCCTGTCAACAGGCGTCCGGTAGAGCGTCCCACACCGTGGAGGGAGAGGCTGCGCTAAATGCGCGTTGGCCACGCCTCCCCCTTGCCAAGTGTGGTGATGTCAGAGTCAGGTGAACCCTGGGACGTGGAGTCCCACCAGGGCGAAAAGGAGCAGCCATGTAAGGAGATTACTGCCCCTGTCAACAGGCGTCCCGCAGAGCGTCCCATTGTGGAACATGTCTTAGGCCTGCCACTGCAGCCTGTGTGCGCAGTTTTAAACTGCCATTTTGACCTGGCAAAATAAGCCTTATATAACTTGCAAAAGCTGGAGCCTCATCAGGTTCTCCAACCCAGGATGCACAGCTTTACAAGCGTATTTGAACAATCCAATGAAGCTCAAACATTATCATCCATATGTAATCCAATTTATTGCAAAGGTAATCAGTT
This sequence comes from Calotriton arnoldi, assembly GCA_963921515.1. Taxonomy (NCBI): domain Eukaryota; kingdom Metazoa; phylum Chordata; class Amphibia; order Caudata; family Salamandridae; genus Calotriton; species Calotriton arnoldi. Next base: position 2,336,113 of record CAWUFW010002121.1, on the reverse strand, counting down.
GCAATCTATTTTTTCAACCAGACAGTTTCATACTGCACACTTTTACAGAGGTTCAACGAGTGCCTGTACAGGCTTTGCTCATAGACACTTAGGGCCTGATTATGAGTTTCAGCCATCCTGGAGCTGGAGGCACACCACTGCCCTGCTCCAGGACCGCCAAAACTCACCCCCACCCGCCCGCCAGATTACAAGTAATCATGTGGTCTGGCGGGCGGTGTGGCGGTCCCACGGCGGTGCTGTTTAAAGGCTCATTGTGAGCCTTAAACAGCACCGCCGGGGTACTGCAGTACACGTTCCTGCATGGGAAGGAATGCACCATATTCAGCATTCCTTCCAGTTCAGGAACTGGGGTTGCAAATCTATAGTGGGGCATTACATGTGCCCCCCTGCATGCACCCCAGTGCACAGTGGCAAGAGAGTGCTCTGTAGGGCCTCCTTTCTTTCCTCACCGCCAGCAGTTACATGGAGGAAGAACCTCTATGACACCATTGGCGGTGAGGAAAATTGTAAAAGTGCTTGTTGGTGCCTCGGGCACCACCAAACATATTGCAGCCCTCAGACTGCCGCAGGGCCGCCAGGGAACGCAGTTCCCTGGCAGTTTTGACAGTGCAATGATGGTCTGACCGCCAAAGTCCTAATAGGGCAGTCGGACTGCCAGTGTGGCAGTGGCTGGACCGCCACCGCCGAGCCCCCACGAGCCTGGTGGTCTTCAGACCGCCAGACTCGTAATCAGGGCCTAAGAAGTTCTAAATTCCTCATAAGTCAACGTGGAAGTTGTAGTCCCAATGCATTTCGGGCAAAAACTGCCCTTCCTCAGGGGTGATTATAATAAAAAGGCAAAATGAGAACAGCATGTGACCAGCTCAACCCTCAAATGGTTATCTTTATGAATATGAACCTGCAAAAGTGTACAAATACTGTGCCCCCTTATTAATGCTCTCAACTAGTAATAAGTGACCCCTACTCCTTAAGCAGCCTCATCCCCAAGGAAAAACAGTTGCACAAAAAGAAACTGCAGGCATACCCCTGCACTTATAGCCAATACACCATGAACGTGCTCCGTACTACTTGTGCATTAAATCTCTCCTTTGAGTAAACCAGAGTGAACATGCCCCAAATAGCACTCTGGAACCAAATACAACTTGTCTATAAATGTGCCAGAACTTCAAGATTTAAACATACCTCCACCAAATAATTAAACCGCGCACTCTCAACCGTCCGTGTGTGCTCTGAAAAAACCATCATAAGTGCATCGGATATTTGCGAATGGTGTCATGTGATAAAGCCACATCACGTGACACACCATCTAGTGAAAACATGAACTAAATCATTTTCATAACATGTGCCCTGTGACACTAAAACTCAACCACTCAAAAAGCATACATTTGGGAACACAATCTTCCCAATTAAAATTCACAATGAAATTAAACAAAACAAAATTAATTAGCACAATGTTATACAAATGGACACTGATGTCTACAATTCTAAAAAAAATTTGTTGGAAACTTAAAACATGATGTGAAAATCCATTGTTGTTCTCAGTACATTATACTATGACTTAAATATGAACCTCCAGTGTCCTGTATCCATTTATCATATGTTTTGATGAAAACAAACCATGCTGTACATAAATCTTCTAGGAGGGTGCAAACTAAACCATGGATGGAAAAGGGTAATTGTTTAATTTCAAAATTGTTAGAATGCACACCAACAAATAGTATGATTCAAAGTATTTTTTATAATGCTCCAGGCAACAATTAGTGCATGCCATCCAGGAACGCGCTCTGTCCGTGCGCGTAATTGTATAACTGCAAAATCTGGAGCCTTGTCAGGTTCCCCATTGCAGGATGCACAGCTATACAAGTGTATTCGAACAATCCAATGAAGCTCAAACATTATCATCCATATGTAATCCAATGTATTCCAAAGGTAATCAGTTGTAATCCATTTGTTCAACCAGACGTCTTCAAACTCCAAACTTTTCCAAAGGTTTAATCAGTGCCTGTACAGGCTTTCCTCATAGACACTTAGAGGTTCGAAATTCCTCATAATTTCACCTTAGAAATGGTAGTCCCAGACCTTAACCTTCTATTTTAATACGTATAAGTCACCCCAAAGGTAGGCCTGAAAGGCTCATTGGGCAGGGTGCATTGTATTTAAAAAGTAGAACATAGGTTTTACATGTCCTGACAGTGAAAAACCCCTAAAGTAATTTTTTACTGTTGTAAGGCTTATTTCTCCTATTGATGCAAACACTGGGTTACCATATTGCATTTAATGAGTGTTAACACCAGATTGGGAGCAGATAGAGCTGTGCTGTTTACATTCAAATGCATTGCAATTGAAAATCCTCTCTGAAGGTGAAGTTGAATTTTAAGTTACAAGTCTGAAAATGCCACTTTTAGAAGGTTGCCATTTTCTTGTCCCAACTCATCTTGCCTCTCTGCCAGTGTCCTAGGTCACATGACTGTGAATGACTCTGCTGTTGGGGTAGTGTATTGCTTCTAGATAGTGAGACAAAGAGGGCTTAGGTGTTGACAGGATGGCTGGGGAGAGGCTTCACCCAGCCCTACTTACACGTCAAAGGGCTTTGCCTACAGCACACACAAAGGACAAAAACTATCCTGCCCGGCCTTTTGTCAACCTTTGTCACCCCAGACCGTTTGGAGACTTGACGGGGGAAATGAGAGGAATTTTCCAGAACCAGTTTTGGGGCTAGCTCAAGGAATTCCCCCAGAAAACGGCTGGCACCAGGTATAAATATTAGAACTCCAGGGTCACTCAGCAGAACCCTCTTGAACCTGTGGTAGATTGAGAGGAAGGACTGCCCTGCTGCCAAAGCACTGCCCTGCTGCTTGAAGGGCTGTCTTGCTGTCTGAAGAAGGAGGCCTTGATTCCAGGCTGCTCAGAGGGAATCCAAGTGTCAGTTGGCTGAGTAAGCTACAGGGACACAACAAGATTCAGAGGTCTACCTGCAATAGCCCTGCTGACCAAGTGACCTGCTGCAACTGGTCCTGCTTGAGCCCTGTTGCTGGCCTCTGCTGCAGTCCTGATCCTCCTTAGGTGCCCCCAGGTCCTGGACCTTTGGCTGGCATCAGTGCAAGCTTCTCCAAAAAGAAAGAGGTGAAAATCCTGAAGTTCGACTCTTCCCCACTGCAAACTGGTCCGTTCGTGCCAAGACTATGCTGCCAGCGATGACCGCCAATGCAAAGTTCCAGCGAGACCTCCTTTTTGTGCCAACAGCAACTGCTTGTGATGACCGCACTTCATGCTAAAGCAATGACAGCTCGCATCGACCTCCAATGAACCTCCAGTGATAACTAGCTCTTCACACTGCAGCAATAAATGTCCATGACGCTCGACCTGCTCTTCTCGCCAAAAGCCTCCTCCTTGCAACCGCATCAAATGCGAGTGAAATTCTTCATGCCGGGCTTGAGATGGTAATTCTTCGGCGGGACGAACCTGGTCCCTGTAGCTGACCTGTTTTCCATGGCAGTCAGCCTGTACTTGTGACCTTCCTCAGAACTAGCACAACTAGATGACTGCAAATGGCAATCTGTGCTTTTAGGCACAATTTTCACAAAAAACTTTAGAATTCAATATCTCTGGTTCTACTGATTGACTTTCTGTCCAATCAACTAATAACCTAATTTCTTGCAGTAATGATACTCAAAGAACTTCTAAAGGTGAGAAGAGAGAGATGTTGATTTATTTTCAAAACTCTTTCATGGGTTTCTAAGGTTTGGTTCCCCTGCAACAAGGAAGATGGTCTTTGTAGTTTAATTTCACATACAGGTGTGAGAGAGCTTTTTTTGGTAAAAGGCAGCAGAGAATAGTATACTTTGGTTCTTTTGGGGGTATTGAGCCTTCTTGTTTAGAAAGTGTAAGTGGTTCTGAATGTTTCTCAGGGTTTGAGAGGGGCTGCAGAACTCCTGGAAGAGTCGGGAGTCCTCCCGAGAAGGAGATATAAAGAGATTTGGTCGACTTGAATCGTGGGTGCAAGGAGAGGGACTCAGATCCTGTGGAGGCCCATATAGTGAAGGTTGCTAATTTCTTGGAAGTGCAGTTTGAGAGTCATTTGAATTACAGAACGGTGAATTGCTATAGATCAGCTGTTTCAGGGGCCATTCTCAGGTGGGTGACAGGTTTGTTAGTAGGTGTATTTTGATGTGTAGGACCATGAAAGGGATCACGTAATGAAGAAAACGGATGGCTAGGCATGAGATGCTTAGAGATGTAAATTTGATTCGAGATTTGTTTCAGACTAGGCACAGTAAAAAGCTTGTAGATTTGACTAAACTTTCCCTGAAGTAAGCACCATTATTATGCTTGGTTTTGTTAGAGGTAAGTAATGGGGTTATGGTCCAGACAGAGTGTTAGGATGAAAAACAAGTCAGAGTCAATCTTTTATCTGAGATTTGAGGAGTGTAGGAATATGTTGTGGTGGATTGCATACAGGAGGCGTACGATAGCCAATGGTGTGAATCAGTTACTGATTTTATATGCAAAACTATATAAGGCTGTCTGGAAGGCAACAATTGCAAGATGCATCAGGTTGCTCATGGAAGAAACAGGTGTGAGCATGAAAAGGTTCAGGGCATATTTCACAAGAGGAGGAATGGCGACTAAGACGTTCTAGGCAGGAATATGTTTGGAAGAGATTTGAAAGCGACTTACTGGCTTAGTGTATGTAAAACTTTATTTGAGAGTAGAGGAGCTTGTGGCAAATGTAGCTTCAGGAGGCTTTAAACATGCGTAATGAGAGCAAAAAAATGAGTTGTTGAATTAAGTAGTTGAAAACGATTGCTGAGATAGAAGACTGTTATAGAACAGGTTTACTGATCTCTTTTTCATTCAGTCAGTTTTAGTAACTTTCATTTGCTTCTGTCTGTTGATCATTGCAGCACATATATTTTATACAAGAATCACGCTGGTTCAATAAAACATTGAAAACGTCCCTCTGTGTATTTCTTGTATATTTCCCTGAGAGTACTAGAGCACGAGTGACTGAGCGAAAGGCTACTAGATCTGTTACCACGCTTCCCGGGGGACCAGTGTTGTCATGTTCAGTGATTGCCGGAAACTATTTGCTGCCCGACTAGGTTTAGGGGGGCTTATGGTGGCACTGTGCGCTAGCTGGTCTATAGGACAACATATCCTGAGGGGGGTGCATAGAATCAGTCTGGCACCATCCCAAAGTTTATGCTGTCCACAAACGTTCAGTTCCAATTGTAATGTTGACCCGACACGAAAGTAGAGTTTGGTTATGGCCCTAAGAGTTTCACAGGGTCGCACATTTAAAACAGGAAGTGGATTCAGAAAAAAACAGATTAATATAGAGACTGGTTGTGTTCTACTGCTTGATTTCTTGAGTGCTGCAGAAGTGAAATATAAGGAGTGGCATCAGAGCTAGATAATGCATAATGCTAGGCTCTCTGTGATGAAATCCATATTCATATTCGAATTCGTGATCTTCATAGTAATTGGAAAATCATCCCTGTGTCCGGACATGGCACTTACTCTAGAAATCAGGTCTTTCCATTACTGCCCACTACTAAACCACCCTGAGTCTTCACGCTGGGAAATTCGTTTTAATGCGCGGTGTTTCTATTGTGAAATAGAATGCTTTCAGTGGTATTTCTCATAAATTATATATTTTTCTCTTCTCGATTGGTGGATGAAAAATCCTGGCATTATTCTGAGCTCATTATTTCAATGCTTATGCCAGTCAAGGTTATGTGTTGTGCCAATTCCTGCTATAGTAGACTGGATGGGGAATTGTTTGCTATTACAATGGATAGCTCTGCATTTTCTTCATGTTTCAGTACATTTGCTGGCATGTGCTATTCTCTGTTCGGTTATGTGGGCAGGCCATTTGTTTTTAAAAGATACGTTTCCCGGAAATCACCTTCAATGATGTAGCGGTCCAATTGTGTGGGCTCTTATTTTTGCCTTCTACAATAGTCAATGTTGCACCTAGCTTGCTTGTATACTCGAGCAAAGACGGTTCCATTCAAGGGTAACTTCAAGAAATTGTATTTGAAATATTTATGAGTTTGTTCTCAGATCTATTGTTGTTTTCCATTTTTCTAATCGCTCCATATGTTTTTCCTAGAAATGCATGTTTTGTGAGGAGGCTACAGCTAATGTGAAGGCCAAATCTGACGTTATTTGATGCTGAAACTGGAAAGCCTTGGATATTTTCCAAACAGATTGAACTCAGAGAATATTTATTGGATTTATTGTTATGTTATGTTATGTTATGTTAAAACAACTTATAAAGCGTGCAAATACTCATAGGTGTCTCGGCGCTAAGTGCTCCAGAAGGCATGGCCTAGATGAAAAAAACCTATAAATTCAAGAGCCATGTTTTTATTTGTTTCCTAAATGACAATAAAGTAGGACCGGCTCTGATCTGAGAGGGAAGAGAATTCCACAGGAGTGGATTACAATTTCAGTTACGGCCATTTTGGAGAAAACGCACTATTTTTTTTTTTATTTCTTTGACTGTTTCTGCGATCTTGAAGTGATGCACTTTTAAAACTGATATCTAACATATGGGTCAGAGTGTATATGGACAAAATGCGACTTGCGAGCCAATACACTTACTTTTAGGGCCAGATGTAGGTAGCAGGGGCATAATGTAGGCCCCTGTGGCGCAGGGGTGGTCACCAACCCTCCAAGGGGCCCCAACCCTTTAAAAAGGGCCTCAGCAGCCCAAGGCCAATGAATATCTGTGGTATTTGGGAAATTACGGGGCTCATCATCACATTCTGCAGAGGCCCCCATCATCTTATGTAACGCTCGCTACTGGTACGTATCTCTCAGTCGCAAAATAGTTTTGTGACAAGTATGATAATTTGTGACCTGACCTATGTACTAGTAGGTCAGTTCACAAATTACTGATTCCTAGTTAGCTGCAATTCGACCTACCTTACGAATAACAATGACGTAGGGCAGAAATTGTGACCCACAGGGATGGTGGCCTGCTGAGGTCAGAAGCCGACCATGTGTGTGATTGATTTTAAATGTAGCAATTTTGTTTTTTAAATGCAACCCATTTTCTTTAAAGCAAAATGGAATGCATTTAAAAAATAAAAATTAAATGTTTAAGTAACATTTTTTAAGAGTAGGCAGTGGTCCATAGGAACACTGCACTGCCTACTCATAAAAATGTTTTTTCCAACATTCACAAAGGAAAAGGTTCCCATTGGGGACCTCTTCCCATTTGCCAATGGGTTACTTACCACTACATGTTTGTAGTTGTTAAAGTATTAATATTTTGCGACCGAAGTTTGGTCAGGAAACATTAATACCTACCATTCCGATTCGGTATGTGGAAGGGATGCCCTAAACATGCCCCTTTCAAATATGAAATCAGTATTTAGTCACAAACATAAATTGTGATTCTTTAACGTGTCACCAAATCACAATTTGGATTTTGTACACGCATAAGTGCCATATTTGCGTTAAAAAATGGCCCAATTTAACGGAACAGTTCATTCACGAATTTAAAATGCTTTATAAAAATGTTTGAAGGTGTAAGAAGCTGGATTTCTTTAAGATAATCAAGGCATGGCCCAGTGGGTGTTGGCCCGGGAATCACTTAGAAGCTCCGGCTGACTGGACAGTAACACTCTATGGCTTAACACTGGAACCTGAAGTGACAAAGTGATGCTGCATACGGAGTAGTGGTGAATACCACCGTTTCTAGCAGAGCTCAGAAGTCTGAAAGAATCTGAAATGTCTCTCTAACTTCAGCTGCATGCTGTGATAGTATGCCCTCTTCCAAGTTTCATGTATTGTGTCTTGCAAGCGCTTTCGAAGGCACATTGGACTCTGGCTGAACATCTGATTTTGAAGAAGACATCTACACTGCTGCTCGCCTCACCCAATGCATTCGACATATACAGTCAATTTAAGAACATGCATTTTGGATCTTTGCATCTGTTGTTCCTAAGCGTCAGGAATTGTGCTACATGAACCATGACAAAGGAACACACAGGACTAGAGTTGTTAACCAAACACACAAGGGTATATGTACAAGAACTGCCACTAACTAAAGTTAGTGTTAGTTAGCGGCGGTTTTCTTAACGCGGTCAATCGCCCTGTTAGCGATGTATTTACAATATGTCGCTACATGGCTATAGTAACAGCTAGCCACGGTGAAAACTGCCGCTAGCACTAGTGTCAAGGCGATAACATTTTTGACGTTAGTGAGAGAAAAGTGAAGAAAGGCCCATTAGCGGCAAAAAAAACTCATGTTAGTCAGCCCAACGTGACCTTTTTTGCCTCTAGAGGCAAAAATAGCCTATAAGTCCACCTCCAATGACAAATAGGAAATAAAACCAAAGGAATGCAGAATGGAGCAGCCAGGGCCAAGTGTAGCATAGATCAACAACCCCCCCAAGCCCTCCAACAGCCAGGATGACCAGCCAGAGTCCCAGGAGAAAAGGAAATGCAGATTCAGGGCTACAGTTATGAAACGAGGCGCATCGCTGGGAAAAACCAGTGATGCATCACTTTTCATAGCGCCCTCCTTGCAACACCATGGCAGCCAAAATCTTGAAAGCGGGGACAGTCCCCGGGGCCCGGAGGCCTCGCTGGGCCTGCATCTGTGACTTGGAGTAGGAGGAAGAGCTGCTGTGGAGTTGCTGGGCTGTGGCGGTAGACATTGAGGCATCGGCGATCGCCCTTACCTGGTGGTGAAGTCTGGCAGGTCGCATGGAGACACATTGCTGACCTGTGTGAGAAGACCGCCTGGTGCACCTTGGAGCTGTGAATGGTAGAGGCGCTCCTGTGCACCAACATAGGGAGGTCTGCATCGCATCCTAGGTGCCACCACTGCACCGGTGTGCACGGAGGAGATTACCAATGGTGGGCTGCGCCTCTCTGCATCACAGGCCAAAGGATGTTGTGCTGGCAGGACGCTGTGGAGGGTGAGCCCCCTGAGCTGCACCAAGCGTGTTTGGCGGGAGCTCTGCAACTTCATGCCCAAGGGGGCCCTGCTGCCTCACCTGCATCAGGAGGTTCCCCAGCAGACTTGGAGGCAACTGATGTACCCAGGCTTGTGAAATCCCACCTGGCTGAGGCTCCTGCTGGCTGAGTCATAGATTTGGAGAGAGTGCAGCGCATTGAGCCCCGGTGTCAATGTCCAGGTGAGGAGAAGGTGGGACGTGTAGGGGAGGAGGCCCGGGGGCGAGTTGGGCCCAGGCCTAGCACCTGTGGGTGACGCAAACCGTGCCCTGAGCAATCCCTGCGCTGCAGCTGACCTACATCACCGAGGGCACCACACAAGACTGGTGGGGGACTCCACTAACTGGCTCAAGTCGCTGAGATCAGCCATTGGTGGCAGTGGGTGTCAGGGGCACGGGGGCCGGTTCTGGCCCAGGCCCTTGGGTATGCAGCTTGATCCGCCATTACTTGCTGGGGAACTGGGGAACACGGAATCTGGTCACCACTGTTAGATCAGAAGAGGCAGCCGGATGGTGCTGCCTTTCCTTGCCACCTGTTAGTTTGCTATGGGTGTACGGGGGACTAACCCTTTGTGGCTCTGCAGCTTGACTGCTCTCCTGTCCCTCTTCTCTACTGTTCCTGTTCATCTTTCTGCTCTTCTTTGTTGCTTTTCTAACTTTGTCTTTTTTAATCTTTGCTTTGTTTGTGTTAGAAATGGGGGTCTCTAGTTGGAAAGGTCTTGCACCTTTGTCCAAGTAGGGACCCTTCCTTCTAGTCAGGATAAGGGAGTTACACTCCTAAAATAACCCCTGCTCACCCCCCTGGTAGCTTTGCACGAGCAGCCAGGCTTATCTTAGAGGCAGTGTGTAAAGCATTTACACATAACCCACAGTAACACAGTGAAAGCACTACAAAAGGACACCACACCAGTTTAGAAAAATATCCAATATTTTTATATACTTAAGACCAAAAACGTTAAAAATCCACAATACAGTACTTAGAAATCTTCAGTAATCAAAATAGACTTGAAATAAAGTTCCTTGAAGTCGATAGCTCCATCTCGGGCTATCACGGGGTTGTGAACAACAAATCCAAACAGTTCTGGCTGACCACGGCGTCGCGGGCCAGCTATGGTGTCGGGAAGACCCGCAAAAAACAGTACCTTTAGAAATGCAGGGCGTCAGCGACCTCTCGTTGAGCCCCAAAAGCACGGCGTCTGCAGGCGTCGGTTCTGGAGGTCGGTGCAGGAGTCGTCGGGCCTTGAAGTCACACGCGTTGCAGATCGAACTCCTCGCAGTTGAAGTCAGGAGTGCCGGCGTCAGCAGGCATTGGGGCTGCTGTGCAAAGTGCAGCGTTGCAGTGTGCGGTGCCCTCAGGTCGCGGTGCAGGCAGCGGGTCGGTGACGGTCGTCCAGCAGCGTCAGTGAGACCAGGGCTGCGGTGCGAAGTGATGCGGTGCTCGTCACGGTGCTGGCAGGTCATGGTGCAAGCAGTGGCGTCGTCGTTGCTCAATCGCTGTCGTCGGCTGATGAACTGGAGTCGATGGCGCCGGCGCCGGTAGGCCAAGGCTGCGGTGCGGGATGAGGAAGGTGCGTCGTGTAACTTACGAGCTGTGCCCTCAAACCACGGTGCAAGCAGCGGTGTCGATGTTGGCGTGGCGTTGATGTTGGCGTCGATGTTGGCGTGGCGTTGTCGGGGATACCAGGGTGATGGTGGGAAGCAAGGCGGTACGGAGTGCGGTGCCCACAGGTCGTGGTGCAAGCAGCGGCTTGGTGGCAGCGTCACGTGGCATCGTCGGTTAGACCAGGGTTGTGGTGCGGCATTGCGGTGGTACCCGCTGCGGTGCCTTCAGGACACAGAGTTGACAGCGGCGTCATAGACGGCGTCGTAGATGGCGTCGTGTTGCTTTTTCTTCTGTTGCGATACAAAAGGGGATGATGGACGGAACGCTTGAGCCAATCAAACACTCACCCCCAGTCAACTGATCTGGGTTTAATCCATCATCATTCTTTAGCTCACTCCACCACCCCAGTTCAGACATGGCCATATGCAAATCAGTCTGACCCTGTGCCTCATGGGAACAGTCCAGCCCGAACTGCCAAGCCATGTCTTCCCTGGACCGGAAACAAGCATCCTAGGACCGGTTTCTGGCATTTCAGCCGTCATCAGCCAGGCTTGCTTGAATCCAGTGGCAAAGTGAGCAAGGGACCCACGTCTGGGCATACCCCCGCCAACTTAGGGCGACAAAAGCGATACAAAAGGGGATGATGGACGGAACGCTTGAGCCAATCAAACACTCACCCCCAGTCAACTGATCTGGGTTTAATCCATCATCATTCTTTAGCTCACTCCACCACCCCAGTTCAGACATGGCCATATGCAAATCAGTCTGACCCTGTGCCTCATGGGAACAGTCCAGCCCGAACTGCCAAGCCATGTCTTCCCTGGACCGGAAACAAGCATCCTAGGACCGGTTTCTGGCATTTCAGCCGTCATCAGCCAGGCTTGCTTGAATCCAGTGGCAAAGTGAGCAAGGGACCCACGTCTGGGCATACCCCCGCCAACTTAGGGCGACAAAGCGATACAAAAGGGGATGATGGACGGAACGCTTGAGCCAATCAAACACTCACACCCAGTCAACTGATCTGGGTTTAATCCATCATCATTCTTTAGCTCACTCCACCACCCCAGTTCAGACATGGCCATATGCAAATCAGTCTGACCCTGTGCCTCATGGGAACAGTCCAGCCCGAACTGCCAAGCCATGTCTTCCCTGGACCGGAAACAAGCATCCTAGGACCGGTTTCTGGCATTCCAGCCGTCATCAGCCAGGCTTGCTTGAATCCAGTGGCAAAGTGAGCAAGGGACCCACGTCTGGGCATACCCCCGCCAACTTAGGGCGAACAAAGCGATACAAAAGGGGATTGACTGGGGGTGAGTGTTTGATTGGCTCAAACGTTCCATCCATCATCCCCTTGGGAAGACATGGCTTGGCAGTTCGGGCTGGACTGTTCCCATGAGGCACAGGGTCAGACTGATTTGCATATGGCCATGTCTGAACTGGGGTGGTGGAGTGAGCTAAAGAATGATGTTGGATTAAACCCAGATCAGTTGACTGGGGGTGAGTGTTTGATTGGCTCAAACGTTCCGTCCATCATCCCCTTTTGTATCGTTTTCTTCTGTTGCAGCACAAAACACACAGTCACCAGTGCTGATGGAGGAAGAACTTGAAGTCTTTGTTGTTCCTGAGACTTCTTGAACAGGGGGCAAGCTCTACCTCAGGCCCTTGGAGAAACTCACAAAAAGAAATTTCAGAAAGTTCAGTCCAGTCCTTTCACTGCCCAAGACAGAAGCAGCCACTGCAGGCCAACACAGCAAAGCACACAGCAAAGTGGTAGTCCCTCCTCAAAGCTTCTCCAGCTCTTCTTCTTGGCAGTCTTCTTGGTTCGAAAATAGTTCTAAAGTTCTGGGGTCTGGGCCCCAATATTTATACCACAAATTCCTTTGTCCTCTGAGGCAGAGAGTGTCTGTGCTTAGTCCAAACCAGTTTGGTCCTCTCTGGCCCAGCTTCCCAGCAGGAGGCGGAGACAGCATTGTCCCCAGGAGACCAGGCCCATTCAGATGCAAGGAAATCTCCTCCCACTACTCTAAATGCAGACTGGGCCTATTCAGTTGCTAGTAAAAACTCCTCCCACTAGTCTGAATGCAGCCCAGGTCTATTCAGCCCATATTTGACTCATCCAGACTCTCTGGAGCCACTGCACATCCCCAGACCCTGTCACTCCAAAGCCAGACAGTCAATACACATCCTAGCAGAGGCACACACGATGACTAAGCAAGAAAATACCTACTTTCTAACAGTGGTATTTTCAAACACAGAATGTAAATATCACCTTTACTAAAAGATGAATCTTTAGATTCTGAGTTCAGGCATACTAAACTTTATTTTCCTATCTGGTCCCAATGGGAAGTTATATTTATAAGATGTTATACATTAACTCCCATGCTTTCCTATGGGCCAGATAGCCTTTCAAGAGTGAAAAACTAAATTGGCAGTATTTCACTATGAGGACATGCCACACACATCAGGGCATGTCCTACCTTTCACATACACTGCACCCTGTCCACAGGGATACCTTGGGCCTACCTTAGGGGTGACTGACATGTAAGAAAAGGAAAGGTTAAGGTCTGGCAAGTGGGTGCACTTGCCAAGTCGACATGGCAGTTACAAACTGCGCGCAGACTCTGCAGTGGCAGGTCTGAGTTACCTTTTCAGGGCTACTCATGTGGGTGGCACAATCAGTGCTGCAGGCCCACTAGTAGCATTTGATGTACAGGCCCTGGCACACTCAGTGCACTTTACTAGGAGCTGACTAGTAAATCAAATATGCCAATCATGGAAACACCAATCCATAACACAATTTACACACAGAGCATATGCACTTTAGCACTGATCAGCAGTGGTAAAGTGCCCAGAGTCCTAAAACTAACTACAGCAGGTCAGGAAAAAATAGGAGGAAGAAGCAAAAAGTTTGGGGATAACCCTGCAAAAAGGGCCATTTCCAAAAGTTTGGCTTTGTTTTTCCTGAGCTTTTTTGCAGTTCCTTTTTTCCTATCCACTCCCTCGTTGCCGCTGCGATCCGCCGCATCCCTACCCCCTCCAGTGTCCTTTCCTGCGTTTCCCACCTCCCAAATGTCCAGCCCCCCTGCAGCACTACTTAATGGCAGACGCTGTGCAGCCATGCGCAGCGGGCATCCCACTGGTGCGCTGAAGGCAAGCCTGTCTGCGTCCGTCCTCCCCTGTACTGCGCCCAGCAACAGGGACCCTGCGTCTCGGACACTCCACCACTACAATGCAAGCACCCTTCTCGCCCCCAACCCTGGACGCCACGCCACCTGCCATCTAGCATCACAGACGAATACCCTTGCACCCTGCGCCTGCCGAAACTGCAAACGCACTTCCTGCCACATGAGCACACCAGCGCCTCTTGCCGCCCAGCCGACCAACAGTGCACCCAACTGGCTCAACTGCATCCTTCTCAACGTGTGATCCCTCCAGAAATACGCCACAGAAATCTTGGACCTCCTTGACGCCACCTCTTCAGACATTGCCTTCTTCACGGAAACCTGGACTAACCTCTGCTCCAGACCGGACATCACCATCCCCGATGGCTACAAAATCACCCGCAAGGACCACCCCGACCGTCCAGGAGAAGACATTGCCATCATCTGCAAAAGCCCACTCTGACTGACCACGCACTCTAAGGACCCAATGTCGACCATGGAACACCTCCACTTCAGATCCGGACCAACCCCAACACCACCCTCCGTGTCACCCTAGTCTACAGGCCCCACGGGCCATGAAACTCCATTCACCAATGCCATTGTAGACCTCATCGCTCCAGGGTCTCCCATCCACCAACTACATCCTACTTGGAGACCTCAAGTTCCACCTGGACAACCCCAGTGACCAAAACACCAGCCCCTCCTGGGGTACCTCACCAACATCAGACTCAAGCAGCTAGCCACCACATCAACCCACATAGCCAGACACACACTTGAGCCCATCTTCTCCGCCAGTGGGAACTTCAACTACAGCCACACCACAGAACTCTCCTGGACCGACCATCATTGTACACATCACGCCTTCACCACTCCCACCGTATACCACTGCCATCATCGCCCCCGCTGTCGCAGCTGAATCAAGGCCACCTAAGAACTTCTTGTCAACTCCCTCAGCACCACCACTCTGCCAACGTTTACAGACAATAACACTGCAGCGTGCAACCTCCACCGATGGATCTCTAACTGCGCCAACACCCTGGCACCCCTCAAGAAAAGACCAGGCAAAAAACACTCCAAGAAGGCCAACTGGTTCACTCTCACTCTCCACTAGTCCAGACGGACCTGCAGACGTCTTGAGTAGAGATGGAGCCACAACATCAATCAACTCCGCAACACAGTCACCCTTGCACCATGGCGCAAGGGTGCCTGTGTGGGCGCATGGCAGCCATTGTGCGCCATCGTAGGGGAAAAAGACAGGGGGGCTTAATCCTGAGCCCCTTCAGGTAGTTTAACGTCACTGGTGCGTCATTTTCTTGACGTACTTGCAATGTGCATCTTGCACCACGTTGCGCCGTATTCACAAAGTGACGCATCTAGGCATATGCGTGACCTTATGAAGCCCTGTGCCACATTATACCTGCATCAGGTATGATGTATGCAGGATGGGCATTCCCACGCAACAAAGCCTTGTAGGATTGGCACAGTGAAGATTCTCAGATTTCACTGCGACAATTCTAGGACGCCACTGAGTCAAAGCTTTACGCCTGCCTCATGGCAGGCATAAGGGTGATGCAGTGCCATAGGGATAGACTGGCCCCATGAATTGCTGGAGTCGCGTCATGCTTGCAACACAACTGTAGCAATGCGTGACTTTAGCACTGCCAGATATGTCAGGATTCCAGACGTATCTTTTAAAAAAAAATGTTTTTAGAGTTTTATATAGCGCGAACTAGACCAGAGAAATCGGGTATCAGAGCGCTTTACATGAGCACCAGTTTTGATACAGATGGACACATTCATTTTTGTTAGGCACAGGGAGATTAAGTGATTTGCCCAGAATCACAGGATGTTGAGTGTCGTTTCCGAGACTTGAACCCGGTTCCCCAGCTTCGAGGTCGACCGCTCTAGCCGTAAGGCTACATCCTCTCCCCAGCAATCTGTCATTGATTGTGACATGGAGCACCGTACATTGAATACGGCGCATCCATGGTGTCACAAGGAAGGCACAGTAAAAGTTGTCGCAACACAGTGCACAAGGCAAAACTTTTCATGAATGGGGCCCAGGAATGCGCCCTATCTTACTGATAGGGCGCATCCCTGTCCTTTTGTTTTGGCGCAGGGCAACGCAGCAATGTTCCTTGCAGTGCTGTCCAGCACCCAAACATCTAATATGTGGACCCAAGTGTTTGCACCAATTATAAGACCAGCTATTTTCTGGTTTTAAAAAACCGCCTCTAACTGGACTTAGTGGCAGTTTTAGGTAGGTATTGCCGTATGGGAATTTCATTGTAAATATCGTGAAGTGGGGTTAGTGGCAGTTTTTGCACGGGAACGCCCACCTTGCATCTCCTTTTCGTTAGGTTCTGCTAACAGAAGTGGGAATCTTTGAAATTCACGTTTACGCTGGAAAAGTGGCACTAACTGCAGTTAGCGGCAACTTGTAAATACAGCGATAAAAAAAAGCTGCAATAACGTCAAAAAATTGACGCTACGGCGGCGTTAAATTCTTGTACATATGCCCCACAACGTCCATATTGCAGCCGTTATGGGACTGAATTATAGGCTTTGGACAGTATTTCAACTTTAGTGATAAAAGAGTGCAGTGTCATGTGATAAAATATTTCCAGAATAAGGAGCTCAACATCATTTTACATTATACACTAATATTGATATCTGTGTTTCTGAGTTGTAGAAAATGTTGTGTGAAAATCAACTCTGAATTTCACTAAAGGTTGTGATACAATAAACCCAGAGTATGTAATTTAGATTGATTTATAAAGCAATTCTTTGCACCATTATCCAACCAGGTTTTGTGCCAGCAGTTCCTGTTCCATGCTTCCACGTTTGAAACCTGTGTATAAGATTAGGCATCAATAATAAAATAAAATCTCTCCTTTGAAAAACGTCTTATTCACCAAGTACATTCTCTCCTTGCACTTAACACCCTTCTTAAAATCACTCACATACAGGGCCTTATTACAAATTTGACAGTCCCGTGGACTGCCGTACCAGTGGTGGTGGTCTGAGCGCGGTGAGCTCAGCTGTCCGCCTGCCGTATTATGAGTTGTGGTTATTGGCTTTCCGAAGACGCCTGCCAAACCGCTGGCACCACCAGCCCACTCTAAGCGCGGAAGCCGTGGAGCAGGCATATGAGGCTGTGGGAGCCTCGGACCGCCAGTGAAACCACCCCACCCCCCCCAATTACGAGTTGCTTTACAGCCGGCGTGACCGTGGCGGTCCAACCACCACATCTGAGATGGTGGAAAGGGAGGGATAAAAAGCCAAACACTCGCCTCTACTCGTCTTCTAATGAAATGGAGCCCATCGTGCACATCCTGCCACTGCTCTACCTTCTCGACCAGCTTCAAAACACAGTCCGTCGTGGACGAAATTGGCGGTAAGTCATACAACTACCTGTTGCCATTGACTCCTCAGCAAAATGATGTCCTGCCATGAATCAGGCAAGAGAGTTGGGGTCCCTAAGTAAATTGCATGTACACAGGGACCATGTCTGGGATTGTTTCTTAGCATTCATCCGAAACACATCTGTAGGATGCCCTCCTAGGCCAAAACACTGGTATTGCACAGGCACATTGTACACAAATGGACATGTGTTTGCAAATTGTTTAAAGTGATAGTGATGTGTGCATTAATTTGTGTTCCACAACACCACCTCCTCAACAATATCACATTTCGTAATGTCTGTCACACATAACGTTTGCCCTTTATTACTTCTCCCAGGTCACCACTGATCTACACTAGTCATGCAGCTGACCAGTTCTCAAGTGTTGCTAAAGTTATATTGAACTGACTACAACTACCATGAGGCCTTGTGATTGGAACTCTGACCAATATTCTACACTCCTTTTGACTTTTCTCACTTGTTTGCCTTGTCACCACTGATTCACACTAGTCATGCAGCCTACCATTTGTCAAGTGTTGCTAATGTAAAATTGAAAAGCTACCACTGCCACCATGAGACCCTATGACTGGAACTCTAACCAAGATGCTACACTACTTTTGCCCCTTCTCACTTGTCTGCCATGTCTCTACTGATCTTCAGTCATCATGAAGCTTACCATTTCTCAAATGACATTGAACTGACTACAACTACCATGAGGCCTTGGGACTCCAACTATAACCAAGATGATATACTCCTTTTGCCCCTTCTCACTTGTCTCCCACGTCACTACTGAAGTTCACTACTCATGCAGGTTACCATTACTCAAGTGTTGCTAAAGTGACATTGAAGTGACTACAACTACAATGAGGCCTTGTCACTCCAACTCTTACCAAGATGCTACAATCCTATTGCCCCTTCTCATTTGTCTCCCATGTCACTACTGAAGTTCACTACTCATGCAGGTTAACATTACTCAGGTGTTGCTAAAGTGACATTGAAGTGACTACAACTACCATGAGGCCTTGTCATTCCACCTCTAACCAAGTGTTATGTTTCCTATGGGTACCCCAATTTAGGCCCAGGTAGTAGCCAAACCTTTCACCTATATTTTCCCTGCCATTACACTACATAATGGTTCTTGGTACTGACCTTTTACCTAGTTACTGTACTGCTTACAGGACGTGGGGTTTTCTCCGAAAAGTAGCCTCATTCATTATGCATGAGTATTCTTGGAATCTCAGCAGGACTACCATCTCCTGCATAATAACTATGTATAAGGGTCATTCCTTCCGTCATCCTAGTCCGACATGACACAGCAAGGTAGATTGCCTGAGGGTACCACTTTCGGTATATAAACACCATATCTTTGATGAGGCAGGGAGAGGAGAAAAAGGACTTCCATTCTGACACACTGACGCAAGACGCTGAGGTTCCTGCATGCAGATACTCCAGCTTGCAGTGGTCTGACATCCCTCGCGGGGTGTCCATCTCGAGACCAAGACGGGGTCCCACAGTCTCTCACTCAGGGAATGGGGTTGACTTTATCCTAGAGGGATTCTTGGCTATACACCTACATACATGCTAGGTACACTTAGGTACATCTAGTTAGGGTCGCATCGTAGGAGTACGCATTATTACTGTCATGTAATCTATATACCCGCCTGCATTCATTGTTTTAGCACTATGGTAGGAATCTACCATCCTTTTACTTTGTTGCTGCTTATAATCATTTATATCTGTTTCTGGCCTATGGTTTTTTCAGCACACTTATTTTACACTAGAATGGCGCTGGTTCAATTAATGCTTATTGAAAATGTCCCCACTGTTTATTCTGTGTATATCTCTGAGATAAAGTGAGCATGAGTGACTGAGCAAAATGTGCTGTACTGTTACCACGATCCCTAATGGGACAGAGTTGTCATGTTCGATAGTTGCCAAGAACTATTCTCTCCTTGGTAAGAGGAGTTTACAGTGGCACTATGTGCTAGCTGGTATACAGGCGAACATACCCGGTGGGGGTGTCTGGAATCAGTCTGAACACCATTACACAGTCTATGTTGTCTAAACGCGCAGATCCTATATAGGTTTATAGGAACTATACAACATGGCGCCGCCAACATTAGTTTGGTACTTATTTAATGGTCAAATCTGAGTAGTTCAGTGGTGCTATTCCCAGAGACCCCTACTCACATTTTTTCCAGAGACATCTGGAGTGGGATGGGAACAATCCGCCACAGCTGAGTAGGCATATCCTATGTATTGGCTGTAGGTTTATCAAGCTTGAAGGACAAACAGTTCCCTGTTGTGCATAAAACGTTATCTCAGTTTCCTTGAAACTTCCTTTTTTTCAATAATGGCTGACGAAGACACCACTAAGCAAGCACAAGGTGCGACTGGAGCAAGGGAGGAAGAACAAGAAGGTGAAATAAACATTTCAGAAAATGTCAGAACTGCCCGTACTTTGAAACTAGCAGAATATGGAGTCAGAGCTAGGGGTGGGACAGTAACATTCATGATTGAGGCACACGAATCATATAGAACAGGGGTATTCTATTCATGGGTTAAATTCCCACAAGCAGATGCACGTACAAATACATTTCACTCTTACACTGAAGATGAAACACCAGATGAATACTGTCCGTATGAGGACATTGAAATTCCGCTCACCTACTAGGAGCACATAAACTGGTTTAAAGGTGCCCTCCCACACACAAAATAAAAAGTGAGACTCAGTCCGCTCGGAAGAGATGGAGCAACTTGGCCAGTCCTAGCAGCTTACACTCCGCATCCAGACATTGACAAAATGCCAGTAGCAGACTTACGTCCACTTCATAAAGAAATAATAAAACTTTACAGAAACCTGACACAGTTCGTGATGAGAACACTCACTTTTCAGCCAGCAAGGGCTACACCAGCAGGACAAATTCAGGGATCTACAACTAAAATAACACCACAAACACTACACGCAGTTATGGGTAAAATACCCACTAAACGTGAGGAAATGCCATTCTGGATAGCTCAAAGATAACACAGTTAGAGGCAGTATTTCCACACACAAGCCCTCAAGAAAAACACAGAATGCTAACAATCTGCTTGCCAATGGGGATAGCTCCCCAGATAGAGGATTGTACCTCTTGGGGTACAGTTTTCGCTGCCATATATACCAGAACTCATGGTATCCCTTCAATAGCCGTAATACCAGATGTATTAAGATAAATACAGAATGATAATGGAGGAGAACCTGCTCTGAACTTAGGGATGAAATTGTTAGGAAATTTTGCCCAGGTATCAACCCTTATATTAGCAAATATAAAAGGGGAGGCAGCAGCAGTGGCAATACGCCAACGCCTGAGGGATTTCACTCCTTTACAACAGGAGCGGGAATTACCTAAAATTATCGAAGATACCTATGCCGAATTATGTAGAGATAGTTTGGGAGCTAGAGCAACAAAACATCAACTCATGGGTGGTCCTGAAAAAGAGAACACCAAGCAAGCTCCTGATTCTTCCACGAAATAATGGGATAATAATTTTAAAAAAATAGAGAGAATAGATTACAATACAGGGGTGGGTCTCCTCAACAGGAGCCCTCCGAAAGGAGGTACAACCTTAGGAATCGTGATAACATTAAAACACCTGACAGGTATTATGATACTGATACACGTTCCTCTCGTTCCTTTCAGGGTTCATCAAAAAACTCTGAGAGGGAAGAACAGTCGGAATACAGACAAGAAGAGCGTACAAAGTCCAGAGACATGCAACACGCTTCAGACTATACTTCCAAAAAAGAAGAGAAACCAAAGTCAAAACCTCAATTTAAAAAGAAGAAGGTAGCAGGTCTTAAAGTTAGACATGCCCAGAATTCTGCGGACTCAACTTATGAACAGGGAATGGACTCCGACGATGCTAGACAGTGCAGCAGAAGTAACAATAGCTCGCCAGAACCTGATGGAATTTCTGGTGACAGCGGAGTTGAATGAACATATCATGGTGGAAACACCTGATACAAGGGTAATTGTCCCATATAGGTAACATGAAATAAAACTCCAAATGGAGGGGTACAAACCCAGAAAAATTAAAGGTCGCTTTTGGGAGAACCTGACTCATGGATATGACATCCTTTTGGCTGAGAAAGATTGGCCGCCTGAAATTGTTATTGAGTGCCCAAAGGGAGAAACGGTCATTTTACCGGCCTTTTCCGACCTAGTTCCAATATATACGTACGTGCAGGAGTAGTGATAACACTTGCTCCAGCATTATATCGCAGCCATGTTGGGTGGGATGCTGAGTCACCTCACCATGAAATCCCAGTAAAAACTACTCCAACTCCACAGAGACAGTACCCAATAAAACAAGAAGCAAAAAAACAGGTCAGGGAGATCTTAGATCAACTTGAATATCAGGGTGCAAATGAAACTTGCACCTCTTCAATGAATAATCCTTTGTTTCCTATAATGAAACCCAATAATTCATACCGTCTAGTTTTAGACTACAGACATCTGAACACATGTACTAAGACATTTGCAGTACAGAATGCACATAGTGCCCCATTAATGAATAACATTGTGCGGAAAAAATACAAAACAACACTAGATATCGCAAATGGATTTTTCTGCCAAAATAAAGCACCTGAAAGCAGATATTTGACAGCATTCTCGGCGCTCGGTTCACAGCGTGAATTTTGTCTACTCACCCAAGGGTATAAGAATAGCCCTGGGTTGTTCTCAGCTAGGGTAACAGAGTTACTTCAGAATTTGGATGAAGAGGCATTGTCTTATGTATATGATATTTATCTGACGGATGATGATTTAAAGGATCACTTGACCAGGATGAGCAAAATAATTTTGGGGTTCGCCTCTGGGGGCTACAAATTTAATTTAAAAAAATAAAAAATAGCCCACCTCAATGTTCTATTCTTGGGATATGAGCTTTCAAGTGAAGGGAAAAGCCTGGCAGCTAACTTTTTAGAGAAGTGTGTGCTGCTCCAACCTCCTAAATCGTTGAAAAACTTACAGTCCATATTGGGATTCCTACATTTTGGCAGAACATACATTTTGGATTACACAGAAAAAGTAAAACCTTTTTACGACCTAATAAGACCTGATTTTTCGGTTAGGCATTGGACAGAGGAACACACAGATATCCTTCGTTCCCTACAAGCTGACATTAGAGCGTCCAAACACGTACACAGACGTGTCAACACCACAAATTTGGTGATCCGTGTTATAGCGGGCCAATCTGGCTATACTTACCTAACCTTCAATGAAGGTGAAACAGTACCCATAGCATACAAATCACACTTGTACACAAACGCAGAAATGCGTTTTGCTTCCACAGAAAAAATTCTGACAGCATTACAGACTGCTGTAGTGAGGAAAACAGCACTGGCTCAGGAGAAACGAATAATTGTCGTAACTCCAGTACCGGCCTTAGAGGCTGTTACAAAAGCAAGCGTTCCGAATGCTAAAGCTTTACATCCAAGATGGATACAATGGGCTAATTCTCTCACTGCAACAGATGTAGATTACAAATTTGACTCTACACTTAAGACGCAAGCATTTCTGCAATATGAACAAGAATATCCTCTCCCGAATGAAATAATGCCTCTAGATCAGTATGAATATATCATTTACACTGACGGATCTGCTCAGCCGGCCATAGGAAGTAAACAACAATACAGCGCCGCATGTGCAATTGTAAAGGGTCGTATGCAGGACAGCAAGTTCCATCCTAGCAGTAAGAAGACACAGTCACTAGGAGACTGCACGGCACAGCTGGCAGAGTTAAAAACCCTGTTACTGGCACTAATAAATATGGATCGAGAATTCCCCACACTGATCGTGTGCGATTCATTTTACTGTGTCCAGTCATACAGCAAATATCTTCACTACTCAGGTCAGAATGGGATTAAAGACTCAAAAGGTTGCACAATCAAGCATAAAACGCTATGGGAACAGGTAGCTGAGTTGAAAAACGAACTACCGAGAGCTCACGTGATACACACCCTGAGTCATCAACGTGATGGCGTTCACGTTGAAGGGAATTCATTGGCCGATAAAGCCGCAAAAGGGGCAGTACGAACTGCTGCCGTAGCTGAAATCACTCGTTCTAGAACAAGAATAGACGGACAGATAATGGTATCTGCTTCACGCAAAAACAGCACAGCCTCCACTCAAGTACTCCTGCAATTTAGATGCAAATAACATTCCGTATGCTCAAATTCCAGGAGTGGGGGATAGAATAATACCAAACATGGATCGCAGATTAGGCTTAATACTAGCTGCACACGAGGGTCTGGGTTCTGCACACGCAGGAGTTACCGCAACAATTTCTTTACTGAAACAACGCTATTGGTGGCCAGGACTAACTAAACAGACACACAATTTTGTCTTAAAGTGTGACATCTGTCAGCAGATGAAGGGTTCCACCGTAGCACGTCCAACGCAGACACCACTATTGATATCAGACAGACCACTCGTGTGTGTCTATTTAGACCACTGGGGCCCCCTACAATCAGGGAGGGCTTACAAGTATATCTTGGTGGCAGTAGATTCATGCTCTAGATTCCTGTGGGTTTGGCCTCAGTGCTCGGCTGCCGCTCAAACTGTTATAAAAGATTTGCGAGTCTTCATAGGGACATACACAGATGGCACATTTCAACCTGACCGTGGCCCCGCGTTTAGCTCTAGGGCTTACAAAGAAGCTATGGGAAGTTTGGGTGTTGCACTGCGGTACTCCTCTCCGTACAATCCCAAGGGAAATTCGGTTGTGGAGAGGAAAAACCGAGACTTAAAGCAATCTTTAACAGCAAGGGTATTAGGTTCAGGTGGTAGTTGGGTCGATCACTTATATGGGGTCCAGAGGGCTCTCAACAATATGCCAAGATTTTCCCTAGGAGGTGTCACTCCTTACAAAGTCCAATTTGGGACGAAATGTGGGTACCTGATCTCGACTATGAAAGCCCAGTGGCGGATGAAAAACCTTTTGACATCAATAAACGTTTGGCTGTTTTACAGGAT
This sequence comes from Calotriton arnoldi, assembly GCA_963921515.1. Taxonomy (NCBI): domain Eukaryota; kingdom Metazoa; phylum Chordata; class Amphibia; order Caudata; family Salamandridae; genus Calotriton; species Calotriton arnoldi. The sequence goes on along the minus strand of CAWUFW010002121.1, from coordinate 2,311,952 downwards.
CTCTATGAATTCTGGGTGCTACAAAGCAATGTGCAAGTAAAACACACCGCCACTGGAGAAGTCAAATCTGTCATGGCAAGACCTGTCTGGATCCCTAAAGTCGGGGATCTGGTCAGAGAAAAAATTGTGGACAAGAAAGAATTTGGGCCATCATACAGAAAGCCTGTATCTGTCCTAGCTGTCGAACGAACAAGAACAGTACTTCTTCTGCCTCTTGCCGGAAAAAAAGAAAAGAGATTTGTCTCCATCGAAATGATCAAACCACACTATGTGGCCGATACTGAATAGTAGGCCTCGTGGGCTCCTGGGTAGCCGACGCTCCTCTCTCGCTACCATACAGGAAGTTCAAACAGAAAGACTCATAACATTTGAAGAGTCACCAATACAAAATAAGGAAAATACTAATAATGAAATGGAACTCGTTCCTGTAGAAACAGAACATCAAAACACAAACGAAAGACAAATATTAATTCGGCCTACCACCGACATCTACATAAATATGCCTCTACAAGAGATGTCTGCCAGTTCACCTAAACATGCTGAGCTACCAAAAATCGATCGAACTGCATCTGGCTACTTCATCCATTTTGATACCTTCTCTCTGGTTCCCAGTGAACCTGAAACAACGCCAGCTCAAGTTTCCTGTAAAAAACAACTTTATGACTTCTATATTTTTCTGAAATAGACTTGCCTAGTATCACCTTGGCTACAGCTCTGGGTAATATCTGGAATATTGTTTTTTCTATTCTGGATTGGCCTAGTGTCTGTCTTTTGCTTATTCATAAATGGAAACTATCTCCCAGAATGCTCTGCAGTATCAAATGTGAACTTGGTCCTGAAACCTCATACATCTTCTCATCGTGAACAAAGAGACCTGTCCTTCGGGAACATTACAGCTGTTCCAATTCCTGATGGTATAGTTTGGGACAGAGTTTCATATGATGTATTTGGTCCCACTGAACTTTTGAAAATACCTCATGTATTCAAAATGTATTTAAATGATATCATTACCTCCAGTACATTTTCTGACGATTGGGATTTTGAAGCTGTAAATAATATGTTATCTGATTTAGAGCAATCCGCTGCATTTTCAAGCATTGAAATGTTAGAGGACACAACTGATTATGACATAATGTACTGTTACCAACATTATGGTAATCACTATTTACATAAATCCGGTACCCCACGTAATGTTTTTACATACCACCAATGGGAACATTGCCCAACACCACTGAAATGTAGTTCACGAACGTTTGCACAGAAATTTTCTTATTTTTCAGGGTTCAACACTTCTGACCCGACCTCATATTATAATAAGGTTGCACCTACAGCTGCACAGAAAAATATGCTAACAAACACCAAACAGATTTATTCTGCATCCTTTATTTCCCAACTGTCTGAACAGGGTTTCGACTTATGGAAGGACACTATAGACATAAAATCAGTCTGGGGTTTAAAGGAATGGCAAGTTCAGGGAACTGAAGCACTATTTCGAGCGTGCCTCATTCCACAGCAGATCATATTTCTGAACGACACTGTGCAACAGACTTCCTGTCTTGGACTAGCCAAGAACAAAAACTTGAACACACCTCGGATTCCCTCACCAACACACTTTGAGGGGTGGCAAAACTTTACAACACATGGTGTGGATACAGTAGATGACATCATACGTTCAGTTCCATATAATTTATCAGAACCCAATTGGAAGGGATAGTTAGTTTGGCCTACAGACACAAATAGATGTCAAACAAGATTCAGAGGTACCACAGGAGGGTTTAGTATCCATAGGCCTGGCCAACGCTATGTACAACAAGAACATCCCGGGGTGGTGACATCATACAGTGTTGGGAAGTTATGCCTCGATTGGCTAAAAACCTCGACACTGTCCCAGGTGAAACAACACTTATCCTTACTATCAGATGATGTGGATTTAAGGGATTTTTTATTGGGTCCTCGAAAGCCACGTCAGAAACGTTTCTTACACGCTGTTTATAATGAAATCTGGAAAATCTCCCAACAAGAAGCTGCGGGGATACTTCGTGAAATTGATAGAATTAACCTAGAAAAAGCGTTAGCTGTAGTTGATAATGGTATGACTACATTAATATCCAGGATTTATTCACTGGGCAACATTGTATATTCTCCTATAGATGTACTAGAACAGGATTTGTCCATACTACAGCACAGACAGTCTCAGCTACATTCTATTATATTGTTAAGCTAGACGCTACAATCATTGCGTTCGGGTTATGTGCCTTGGCGATTTATCAACAGAACGTCCTTGTTCTCTGCATGCAATCTAACTAAAAAACAGATAACAATGGCACAAAGGGGAGCAAAATATACAATGCTGCGTAATGGACCGATTACCTTTCACTGTGGACGAGTCACCATCCAAAGAATGGTTACTCCATGGCCATATAACATTACTGGTCACAACTTTCCAGTTTCAGTATTGCCTAGAACAACAGGCAGGCAGATATGAAGTATTGGGTAAGGAATTCATCAAGGAATCTTAGGAATTGCCGTATAGATTTCGATGCAGGAGTGGGGACATGGAAGTGTTTCTAAGCGGTACAGACTGCAAGAACTCTTTCAGTGGATCTCTCATCTGCCAGGATATCATGCTTCACGAGCCTGTAACGGTTCAGTTGCAAACTTATCCTGTGATTCGAAAGGGTCCCCGGCTGCTGTGATTAATCCGGTGTTCAAGTTGCTCTCAAATGGGAGTTACGTGATGCTGAATGATCAAGGTTGTTGTGGATGCTTCCGGGCATCGCATATCTTGTCACTGTAGGCTCCAGGGTTACTTGGTGTATGCAAGTATTGTTTCTACCGACCCACACAGTCAGGGAGGCTCCATTATGCCCTTCGTTGAATGTTTCCTTTATACTGTTTGATACTCTGAGCCAAATGAAAGCGATGCTTTTACAGAAAACAGTGCCCTTAACCTCCGCCCGAGAGACTTCTGATCTTCAGGACGCAAGGTCCTCAGCTGAGATACAGGCACTTGTAAGGACTAACTGTCCTTTCCAGTTCACGGAAATGGTACAACGTATCTTTAACATGGCTGATACGAAGGGTATAGTACGTCTATTTAAGACCATAGGTTCGGGACTGTTAAGCACCTTTCAGACAGTCTTCGGAGTGATTCCAGCATTCATACACTCCGTATTCTGAAGCATTTTTGGAGGACTTCCGATGATCCTGTTACTAATAGCAGGAATCCAGATTGTAATTTTTCTGCTATGCAATGGACGTCCCAGTCACCAAGGAGATGGAAAAAACGCTCTTGGAGCCCCGATACCGTGAGCGCATGGTACTCCATCTGAGCACACCTTGCCTTCGAGAACTAAGCGAGTCTTGGTTCCTATTGTTTCGACCAGTCTGTATTGACTGTCTTTTGCCTGTCCTCCGATGCCTGTTCTGCGTACAAGAATGCATGTTGGATCTCTGTCTAACACTTCCATCGGTTGCGCCACTGGACGTGGATGCTTTACTGGACCCGATAACAGCCCATGTACTGCTGTGTCCTCAGCGTATTCCAATGTTGATGTCTGCATTCTCAGAGCCACCACGGGACGCTTCAGCTCCTGTTGGAAGGGATACTAGCTCCTCTACAAACTCTCAGGCCTTGGATGTTACACAGGCTTCCCCAGCATCGGCTGTGTGCAATACAGAAGATCATCTGTGCTCGATTGACCTGATCTGTGAGGTGTTGCAGGGACCGTCGTCTGCGATGGCAAGCAGCAGTGATGTTGCGTCTCCCAGACAGGACACATAAACATTTGGCTCATCAGGTGCTGGGAAAAACTTTGGCCTACTTCAAAACAAACACAAGGAGATGATGGACGGAGCGCTGAAACCTTTCAGACACTCACCCCCAGTCACAGATCTGGGTTGAATCCATCATCATTCTTTAGCTCACTTTGCCACCCCAGTTCAGACACAGCTATATGCAAATCAGTCTTGACCCTGTGCCTCATGGGAACAGTCCAGCCCGAACAGCCAAGCCATGTCTTCCCTGGACCGGAAACAAGCATCCTGGGACCGGTTTCGGGCTAACAGCCCTCATCAGCCAGGCTAGCTTGAATCCAGTGGCAAAGTGAGCAAGGGACCCACGTCTGGGCATACCCTGCCAACTTAGGGCGAACAAAGCAAACACAAGGAGATGATGGATGGAGCGCTGAAACTTTTCAGACACTCACCCCCAGTCACAGATCTGGGTTGAATCTATCATCATTCTTTAGCTCACTTTGCCACCCCTGTTCAGACACAGCTATATGCAAATCAGTCTTGACCCTGTGCCCAGTGGGAACAGTCCAGCCCGAACTGCCAAGCCATGTCTTCCCTGGACCGGAAACAAGCATCCTGGGACCGGTTTCAGGCTAACAGCCCTCATCAGCCAGGCTAGCTTGAATCCAGTGGCAAAGTGAGCAAGGGACCCACGTCTGGTTATACCCTGCCAACTTAGGGCGAACAAAGCAAACACAAGGAGATGATGGACGGAGCGCTGAAACGTTTCAGACACTCACCCCCAGTCCCAGATTTAAGTTGAATCCATCATCATTCTTTAGCTCACTTTGCCACCCCAGTTCAGACACAGCTATATGCAAATCAGTCTTGACCCTGTGCCTCATGAGAACAGTCCAGCCCGAACTGCCAAGCTATGTCTTCCCTGGACCAGAAACAAGCATCCTGGGACCGGTTTCGGGCTAACAGCCCTCATCAGCCAGGCTAGCTTGAATCCAGTGGCAAAGGGAGCAAGGGACCTACGTCTGGGCATACCCTGCCAACTTAGGGCGAACAAAGCAAACACAAGGAGATGATGGACGAAGCGCTGAAACTTTTCAGACACTCACCCCCAGTCACAGATCTGGGTTGAATCCATCATCATTCTTTAGCTCAATTTGCTACCCCAGTTCAGACACAGCTATATGCAAATCAGTCTTGACCCTGTGCCTCATGGGAACAGTCCAGCCCGAACTGCCAAGCCATGTCTTCCCTGGACCGGAAACAAGCATCCTGGGACCGGTTTTGGGCTAACAGCCCTCATCAGCCAGGCTAGCTTGAATCCAGTGGCAACAACCAAATTTGGATTTTTAAACAAATAACACTATTCTTTTTACTGAACAGCATGGCTTTCAGACACTCATAGTTGTTCGAACTATATAGACGAACATATTTTAGTAAGACTTCTACTGCTTAATATACAATTTTAGCATTTTTTAAATTTTTACATTTTTTACGCACTATTTTCTGGACTAATTAGTGGTTTGTGTACAATGCCTAGAAGTACATAAAAATTTTAGTAAGCCGTCCAGTCGGATGAGGAGTGGGTGTTATGTTCCATATGGGTACCCCAATATAGGCCCAGGTAGTAACCAAACCTTTCACCTATATTTCCCCTGCCATTACACCACATAACGGTTCTTGGTACTGACCTTTTACCTAGTTACGGTACTGCTTACAGGACGTGGGGTTTTCTCCGAAAAGAAGCCTCATTCATTATGCATGAGGATTCTTAGAATCTCAGCAGGACTACCATCTCCTGCATAATACCTATGGAAAAGGGTCATTCCTTCCGTCATCCTAGTCCGACATGACACAGCAAGGTAGATTGACTTTCGGTATATAAACACCATATCTTTGCTGAGGCAGGGAGAGGAGAAAAAGGACTTCCATGCTGACACACTGACACAAGACGCTGAGGTTCTTGCATGCAGACACTCAAGCTCGCAGTGGTCTGACATCCCTCACGGGGTGTCCATCTCGAGACCAAGACGGGGTCCCACAGTCTCTCACTTCAGGTAATGGGGTGACCTTATCCAAGAGGGATACTTGGCTATACACCTACATACATGCTAGGTACACTTAGGTACATCTAGTTAGGGTCGCATTGTAGGAGTACCCATTATTACTGTCATGTATTCTATATATCAGCCTGTAGTTGTTGTTTTAGCACTATGGTGGGAATCTACCATCCTTACACTTTGTTGCTGCTTATAATCATTTATATCTGTTTCTGTCTTATGGTTGTTTCAGCACACCTATTTTACACTAGAATGACGCTGGTTCAATAAATGCTTATTGAAAACGTCCTCACCGTTTATTCTGTGTATATCTCTGAGACAAAGTGAGCGTGAGTGACTGAGCGAAAGGTACTGTACTGTTTCCATAATCCCTGATGGGACAGAGTTGTCATGTTCAATAGTTGCCAAGAACTATTCTCTCCTTGGTAAGAGGAGTTTAGCATGGCACTGTGAGCTAGCTGGTGTACAGGCGAACATACCTGGTGGGGGTGTCTGGAATCAGTCTGGACACCAATCCCACAGTCTATGTTGTATAAACGCACAGATCCTATATAGGTTTATAGGAACTACACGACACAAGATGCTACACTCCTATTGCCCCTTCTCACTTGTTTGTCATGTCACCACTGATCTACATTAGTCATGCAACTTACCATTTCTCAAGTGTTGCTAAAGTGACATTGAACTGACTACAATGATCATGAGGTCTTGTGATTGGAACTCTGACCAAGATGCTATAGTGAATGTGACACTCTCACATTGCACACATCCTAGGTCCTGTTATTAGGTCGAAGAAACATCAGTATGGATGTGTCATTAAAGTGAAACACACCTTCTCTGCTACAACTTTGTAGTGGACTCTCACACATCACACACATGAAAAGGCAATGTCAGTCAATGGGATTACATAGAATCAGTGTGAGAAACATTCTAAGGGCACAACGGAAACACACTCTGCAAGATAGTTATGCCTCTATCAGGGGGAATGGTCAAAGGCTGGGGCACTGGGGCACAGTAATGTTTTTTGACATGTCTGACAAACTCTATGGGCACTAGACCTGGGAACTGAAGTATATCAGGGACAACCAATTGCATAACCAAGTTTCATGTATGTGTAGGCAATGGGTAAGTGCAACGTATGTAAGCAAACACAGCACTTACAGCATGTGGCACACATTTAGATGAAGTAACTGTTCGGTACACATTGCAAAATGGACACATGTCCATACAGAACTACACAAAGGTATGACAAGTTGACACCCTTTATGTGTGGTTACACATATATGTAACTTCAACACACCTAACACATACCCAAACTACATTAAAGGAAAAAGGGCAAGCTAAATGACATTGACAGTGGCCAATACAAGCTGAAATACTTACCACATAACTTGTCTCCCAATGCAATGTCCACTCCATCTGGATGGCAACCCACATAGACATCCATCCAACATTTACCCTTGTCCTGTCTAACTCCAGCACTGGCTCCAAGTACATCATATTAACCACTTTAACTGGATCAGCAATCAGGGATCAAACACAACTGTACTTACACTTCACCAACTATACAACAACATCAAATAGTCAGAAAAGTAATGGCAGCACCAATGTCTACAAAACTCTGAACGATTTTAATGAATGGATAAAATTATTCATCAAATGAAACATAGGCCAATGGCCAGTCCTTAATGTCTAAAATGTGCCACAGCACAAGGCTATGCCAAAACACTTGCCCTATATGACACTGCCAGGGAACCTCTTCACAAAGGGGCATCTATTGAGCAGTCCAAGCACGTCAATGATGTTATTTAAGAGGGCTGGGGTTGGTTTTGGGAGGGGTTGGGTTGACTTTGGGAGGGGTGAGTCGCTGTAGCAGAGGTACGGGCAAGGTCAAACACAGGGCTTTCCTTGGGAGCCTGGGGATGTGGGGTGACAAGGGGTGAGCTTCTGGAGGTAGAGGGAGTGTCTGGTTTGAGCTTGCTTGTTATTGGTGCAGGTGTGTGTGGGTCTGAGGTATGTTGTGTCTGTGGTGTAGGTGTATGTTGTTTGGGTGAGATTTTGTGTTTGCTTGTTTTTTGGGTGTTTGCTGTGGATGTGCTGGGTATGTTGTTTGTGTTTGAGCTGTGTCTGTTGGTGCGGGGTCTATGGGTATGTTTGTGGTGGGAGTGGTGAGTGTCTGTTGAGTGGTTGTATGCCTGGACTTCTTGCTGTGTTTTGGTGTGTGTGCTGTGGGTGCGTGCTTTAGTCTGGATTTGCTGTTGTCAAGTCTGGGTAAAGGGATTTGGGATGGGGAAGAGGCAGGAGGTGGGGTGGAAGGCTGGGGTGGGTGGAAGGCTGCCATCGGTGAGGAGGCCAGTGCCTGAAACAACCTCTATAGGGCAGACATACTACTGTGAATGACTTCCAGGTAGTCTATAATCTGCATCATCTGGATGGCATTCAGCAGTGCAGTCTTCCCAACAGAGATCTGCCTCCTCACTCAGGACAGCTGCGGGCACAGGGGCAGTGGCTGAGGTGCCTGGAGCAAAGGAGACACCACACTCCTTACAGGAGCGGAGCTGAACAAATTGGGGGGAGCAGCAGCGAGGGTGGAGATGGAACGGGGTGGCAGACAAGGATGTTGTGGACACAGGTTGTGTGTGGTTCACCACCACCACCAGGGGGTTGCCACTGGACGTCAACTCAGTTAAAGATGATGGCAAATCATGGGCCGTGAAGGAACCCCCCTCACCCTCTGGGTCACTGCCTCCATCTGTGTCAGTCTCCAAACTGGAGGCACTCTGGCCAGCTGTATCCCCAATGTCACCTTTTGCTTGCAATGGTTGATGCTGAAAAGACAGTTGAAACAGGTGTCAAGATATATGCGTAAACTCAATGTACAAGCAGCTCTTAACAATAACATTATCAAAGGTGCACAGATCACTCCACGACAACATTTACTAAAACATCCATTGAGACAAGGTGACCCTAATTTTTCAGTCAGAAGTTGCACATAAAACTATAGTACCAGACCCCACTTACGGCTAGGTACATCCCCAGTCCATATTGGTCCTGGTCGGAACACCATCCTCAGATTGCATATCTACAACTCAATAAAAAAGTAAAAGTCTTTTTTTTTTTAAAACAAACTTTATTGATTACCATAAAGTATTATCCAAAAGTTGCAAAACATGTCACTGCAGCATTTTGGGTCATTGTACAGCTAGCTTATGCTAGTATGAGTTTTTCGGTACGTGCACACAAGTGTACCAGGATTATATTATTAATACAAAAGCAGTTTGCATGATACAATTATAATAAGGATACATTGGTTTGAGTAGGCTATCAACATAACTGCTAATGATTACCCAAGAGCCCTCCCTCCCCCCACCCACATTCTGGCCCGTCAGGTCTATTTGTCTGGCGTGGTAATTGAACGTGTGAGTATTGCTTTACATTCCACTTTGCAGTGTGCGGGCATGTGTGTCTACTATTCGCCCATTAGTCGCGCTGCCCCGTATAGTACAGAGTGTCAGCTATGGTGGGGTTGGGGTAGCATGATTTGGAAAGAGGTCTAGCGCTTTAAAACCCTCCAGTATGACATCCCACTCCATAGAGATTGGGTGTTTGCGCAGCCGCCGGGTCTCTTCTCGCCCGATGGTCGCACTCTCTGCGCCACTCCAGCGCACCACTTCATCGTACCATGAGGATAACGCAGGGGGTCTCACAGATTTCCACCTCATCGTTATAGCCCGTATAGCTAATATAAAGGCGAGGTCTAGGAAGCGAAGCTGGACTTTCTGGGCGCCTGCGCATTTGCGGAGTCCTATCAAGCATTCAGTCATATTGTCTTCAATTTGTAAGTACGTAACCTCTCCTATAGCACCACGCAACCCCTCCCAATAGTTGCTAAGGTGGGAGCAGGCCCACAGCATGTGTATGAAGCCCGCCTCATTGGCCTTACAGCGAGGACAGCAGTGTTGGGTGTCTGGGAACATTCTGTGTAGACGGCGCAGAGTTAGATAGGACTATGCAGGACCATGCATTGTATAAATTTGAATTTTGCATTTCGAGACACTCGTTTGGGGTGTTCCAGTATAATTGCCCATGCTTTATCATATATGTCACGATCGATAGTTTCGGACCATTTCGTTCTCAAGTCAGTGAGCGGGTCTGACGCCTGGGCGTGGATACCAATATACAGCCATTTGATGAGATGCCTCCCCTCACCCATATAGTATAATGTACAAACTAGTTCGTGCAGCGGAGGCTCTTGCCGTTGGGGGGCCCAATTCTTTCTAATATAATGGGACACCGCAGCGTGCATTAAGTAGAGGTGACCTGGCGCCCCTGTGGCTTGCATGAAGTTGTCATGGTCTAGAAGGGTGTTGTCCCTAAACAAGGCGCCTACTGTTTCTACTCCCATTTCCGCCCAAGCCTGCAGTCTATTCTTTGTGAGTCTGCCACCAGGGGTTGGTATCCCCAGCAATGGGATGTTCCCAGCGTAGGGAATGGCGCGGGTGTGTAGAGCAGCGCTTTTTTCCAACACTGAAGTGCCGTCTTAAGTAGTGGTGGTGCGAGCGGGGGGAGTTTGCTTTATGGCAGCAGTAATGTGTGGAGCAATCCTCGATCTGTGCCCTGTGGTGTACAGCTTATTTCTTGTCAGTTTCTGCCCGCAGTCCAGTAGGATAGCCATTGTAGCTCACAGGCATAATAGTATGCCCTAAAATCTGGCACCCCCAGCCCTCCCAGGTGCGATTCTAATTGCAATTTTTTAAGTCTCACCCTCCGGCGACCGGCCCTCCATATAAGGTCCAACAGTAACGTGTCCAGGGTGCGAAATGTGGATGGTGGGACCAGTATTGGCAAGTTTGCGAAATAGTATAATAAGCGGGGAGGACCACCATTTTGGAGCTAGCTACTCGCCCCATCACCGATAGTGGCAGTGACGACCAGAATGTCACTCTTGATCGTACTGCACTAATTGTTTCATCAAATTGCTATCGAGCTGATCCGCTTGCGATCTATATATATGGATACCTAGGTATTTGAATGTATTATGTGCCACCGGTATATTATACTTGCCAAAACTAATTACATCTGGGTGGGGACCTTCATGTAAGAAGAAAACATTCGACTTCCCTTCATTGATGGCGAGGCCAGAGATACGTTCAAACTTAGAGAAAATAGTGGGGAGAGGCTCGAACAAGTTTGTGAGGTCCCGCAGGTACACAATAATGTCATCCGCGTAGGCTGATATCAAGTGGGTTGTATTGCCTATTGGAATCCCCCGACGGTCAGCCGTCTGCCGTAGCGCGAGCGGCTCTATGGCGAGCATGAATAATAAGGGGGAAAGGGGGGCAGCCCTGTCTCGTGCCTCTATGTACAGTGTATTCTTGTGATATGTGGCTGCCAGTGCGTGCTCTCGCAGTAGGGGCTGTATACAGCAATCAAACCCAGCGGAGGTATACCAGGGGGAGTCCAAACCTCTTCAGGGCTGTGAACATATATTCCCACGTGACGGTGTCAAAAGCCTGGCGCAGGTCCAGTGCTATACAGCCTGCGTTGTTATACTCCACAGGGGCAGTAGTCATAATGTGGTGTAGCCGTCTAATATTTAATGACGTGCTGCGTGCCGGTAAAAAGCCGCATTGGTCCCTGTGTATCAATGTGTGCAAGTGGGGTAGGAGCCGGTTCGCCGAGATCTTACTTAGGATCTTATACTCTGATGCTAAGAGCGACAATGGACGATAGCCCGATAAGTCTGAGTCGTCCCGCCCTGGCTTGGGGATTGATATTACCAGCGCCTGCAAAGTGGTGTGCGGGAGGTGACCAAATTCCAGTGCTTTATTGTATAATTCCGCCAGTTTAGGGATGAAGGCCTCTGAGTAAGAGTCAAAGAACTCTATTGGCAGGCCGTTGAGGCCTGGCGCTTTGTTGCGTGGGAGTCCTTTGATGGCCGCCTTTATTTCAATTCTTGTAATGGGACCCTAGAAACTTTTCTGGGTGTCTGATGTGAGTTGTGGGTAGGGTAGACCCTCCAGGAAGTCGTCGATCAGTGAGTCATCAATGTGTGCAGGTACGCTGTAGAGCGCGCTATAGTGGTTACAGAACGCATCGTTTATGTCTCGCTGTGAGTGAACCATGCCTGTCCCTGGAACATTAATACTGTGAATAACAGGGGGTGTTGGGTCGTCCCGCAGTATTCTAGCCAGTAGTGTCCCAGATTTATCAGCCTCAGTGTGCTTCAGCTGTGTGTACGCTCTGTGGTCTATTACCCGGAGAGTTTCGAGCAGTTCGGCATGCTGTATGCGCGCTTCTCGCAGCAGATCCTGTTTGGTCGGCTCACCCGTTGCTGCCTGCTCCAATTCAGTCATTGAATTTTCTACTCTGATGAGATTCTTATGTAGTTCTTGCCTGTCCCCACAGTGGCGCCTATTGCAGTTCCCCGCACCACCGCCTTGAGCGCGTCCCATTCTATCAAATTTGAGGTGGCAGTGATCCAGTTTTCTAAAATATAATTAGTGATGGCTGTGGATAGCGTACTGCGGAAAGGGGCGTCCTCTAACATCTGGGGCCAAAGCTTCCATGTGGGGATCAGGGTAGGCACTCTGCCCCATGTAAGGCGGATCTCCAGGGGGTTATGGTCAGAGAAGGTTTTGGCCAGGTGCATGGCATGTGTGACTTGGGTTGCGATATTAAGGGAGCAGAGGAATCTGTTGATCCGTGTGTGGAGTTGGTGGACTGGTGAGAAAAAACAGTATTCCCTGCTTCCTGGATTCAGCATTCTCCAAACATCCCCCAATGTCCACCCAGCAGTCCAGCTGCATAGCGCCTCAGCTTGCTTGATAGCACCCGCTCCATTTAGGGGAGGGTGCGACCTGTCTAGTACAATATCCATCACTGAATTGCAGTCCCCTCCCAGTATCCACGGGTACGTATCCCACCCAGTCAACACTGTACTTAGTCTGTTAAAAAAATTGTCCTGATCAAAGTTTGGGGCGTAAATGCTACCTAACAGCACTGGCAGACCATCAAGCATCCCTCGCAATAATATATATCTGCCTTGGTCATCTGTGCACCGTTCCAATTCAGTAAACGGGACCCCATGTCTAATCCAAATGGTCGCCCCCTCGCAAAGGCCGAGTAGTTAGTAGAGAATATTTGTCCCCTCCACTTCTTATGAACCTTCCCAGCTTCTGACTCAGTGAGGTGCGATTCTTGCATGAAAACTATCTGCGCCTTGTGCCTGAGGAGTTGCGCATGGACCCTATGCCTCTTGTGTACTGATCCAAGCCCCTGCACATTCCAGGAGATTAAATTATAGGAGCCTAGCGTAGTGGAGTTGTGGTGCATATGTCAGTAATGTAAGCATTGCTCCCCACAAATTGGAGCCAATCCCCTGTTGCGGCCCAGAATTCCCTAAATTCCCTACGAACTTGTAATACACGGCTCAGCCATTGAACTATGCTGGGCCAAACAGAAAACGAAAACATACAAGCAATGCAATACGGTGTGTTAGCTTTGTGGGGGTGGTCACCACCGTCTATCATGTTATTTACATACAAATATTAGCTTTGCAAGCTCAACGGAACCCGGGGAATATCTAATTTCTCTATTAGTGTTAACCACCCAGGGTGCTACATAATGTAAAGGGAAGAGTACATTGTCATGCCATATAATCATATATCAAGTATCAGCTGGTATTATGTCTGTAGGAGAGTAGGATCTGCTTCACATGGGTACCCCCACTTTTTGCTGATGCTTCACTGTTTTTCGACATTAGTCTGGCTGGGGCCCTGCTAATCAGAACCCCAGCCTAGCTGCTTCCTCTCTAAAATGGTTTCCATGTGCCTTAGGCACATCACTGATTGGGATCTGGAGTGCCCTTATAAGTCCCTAGTATATGGTATACTATGTACCAAGGGCATAGGTAACTCAGAGGCCTGCCAGGGGCTGCAGCATGTATTATGCCACCCCTGGAAGGCCATCCAAACTGACACCACAGGTCTGCTACTGCAGCCTGGGTAAGGTGGTGCATGCACTCCTTACTGTGATATAGGTTACCTATATCACGAAATACATACACACATATAAACCTATAAGTCACTCCTAAGGCAGGCCTTATCAATCCTAAAGGCAGAGTGCATGGTTCCTATGTGAGAGGGTGCCCCTGCATGAGCAGGGCCCCTCTGCAGCGTTCGGAGACCATCTCTGATGCTGTTTGTAGTGCAGCCTGACCATATACTCTTAAGCGCATTATATCCTCGCGGTAAAATGCTAACTTTGGAATGGCTGCACCTAAACATGTTGTGTTTGGTGTCAAACATCTTGGAATACTACCCCCCGCCAATCCTGGCGGCGGGGGTAGCATTCCACCCTTCTAGAGGGAAAGACATGTTAACTCTGACGAGTCCGGTAACTTCTTTCCAGAGCCCTGGCATCACAAAATGGATGCTGCTGCCACAGACACGAGTCTGGCCTCCTGCTGCTGGACGAAACTCCGGCAGGGGAGGCCTGGACAACAGGTTTCCTGTCCCAGAGAGGTGTGACCACCTCCCCAGACAGGATAATGTGTATTGGGGCTGGGCGGGAGCACTTTCGGGTGCTTTGAAGTCCTGCACTGGGGGCACATTTGGTGTCCCTGTGCATACCCCAGTTCAAACTGGATCAGGGGCTTGCAGCCCCTGCTTTGGCGCGAACTGGACAAAGGGAAAGGGGTGTAGCCACCCCTCTGCCCTGACCCACCCATAGGTGGGGCCACAGAGTAGTCCAACCCCTATTTTTAGAATAAAGGTAGGAACCCAGTCCTTAGGACTTTAGATTATACCTGGACAAAACTCTGAAACTGAATCCTGGACCTTCGACGCTCTACGACAAGATTAGAGGACTGAAGAATCTCCCTTGGGGTCAAGGAGTGACTCCCCTGCTTGGCAGGCACCAAAGAAGCATCTGTCCGGTTCGCATTTCTGAAGCTCCCGTCGGACGCCGAAGTCATCGCATTACCAGAGGTGGATTCTCAGACTTCCCCGAGGCTACCCTGAGTCCCCAGCAAAGCTGAGGCCCGTGGCTATCGAGGGTGACTTGAGACCGTGACCCCTGGACACCGAGCACATTTGCAAGTGCATCATCTTCTGGGTCTCCCAAGAAGTCGTGCGTTGGGCTCCGAGTAGCCCTAGCCTCCAGCACCACCTGCACCAAAGATCACTGGCCCCCACTCCACGAGTGTCCTGTAAGCCAGCTCCACGTGCGGTGTCACGAGGCTCCTTCGCGGTCGCTAGCCGTTGGCTAGTAGCCCTTAACGAAGGCCAATCCTTTTCTTACTTGGCATCCTGGTTGCTCCAGGCCTGCCCTCACTTACCCTCGCTGGGTGAGTTCCACAGACCTTGCTGGTCGGCACCATCGACGATCTACATCTTAATCGAGACTTGCCATTGCCAAGGCTTGTTGGGTCCAATCTGGTTGCCGACACCTCAGCACTCGACAGACATCATGTACCAGCCCGAATCCTGCTCCTGGTTGCCGACAACACCTCCCGGACCTCGTGGCTGAAGAGTCAAGACGACCGTCAACGCACCTGAAGCACTCGACATCGGTGGGCATCTGTCCATCGCCGTCCTGGTCACTGTGGCTAGTGACCCAGACTCTATCCCCTCTGCTTTCAGGTTCACCAGAACTCCGATCCACTCTTGGATCCACCCGGACACTTTTCTCTTGGCCGCCAGCAGCACTTTGCAGCAGATCGCCATTCGAATCGACGACGAAACCCGACCCCGAAAGGCACCTATGCACCCGGCTTCCCTGGGTGAGGTAACACGAGTACTCCGGTGCTCCCGTGGGTAGAGACTCTTCAAAGTCCTAGATCTCAAAGGGTTTTGTCCTAGTCCTCTTTTAAGTGTCCCTTTCCTCTATTTTCCCGATCCCGACTTTCTCCATAGAAGTTAACGGCGTATCGCGGTTGTGTATTTACACTGCACGCGTCTCCCGTGGGTCCCCTGTGTCACTACCTTGGGTGGTTCCTTGTGGTCCAAGCACTTCTATAGGCTCTAGGCCTAGTGTCTAGTTCAGTCGTGGTTCGCATACCACTTTATTGGTATATGGTTTGGTACGCCCCTAGGGCCCAAACGTGTATTTGTGCTATTACTGTGAATTAATAAATTATAACTTATGTACTTCGAACTCTAGCCTCATAAAGAGACTAGAGGGGTGTGTTTAGTAATAAATACATATATTTTTAATATATACCTGGTGTGGTGCTCTTTCATTTGGTCACTCAAGAGATTATAGACTGGTAAAACAAGCTGCTTTACATTCCTTCAAGACTTAGCCTGAAGGCTGCTCTCCATAGCTACCACTAGGATAGCTTTCAATAAAGGTTGTCTTTAACCTATCTCCAATAAGGGGTTGTTTGGACTGGTGCAAGGTGCCCACTATAATTAGTGGACAGCATATACCAGGCCAACTTCTCACAATGTCATGCACATTAACTTCGGGCACATTCAGCATTAGTAGTAATCGGTTCCATAAGCTCCCATATAGCCCGATAGGCCCAGTATGGCCCTTACATTTTACAGTTACTATCGTGGTAATAATGTATAAAAGAAAGGATACATTCAGTCACTAGGAGCGTTCATTGTGTGTCCTCTGCGCCTGTGTCCTGGTGGTCAAAACTGTAGTCCAAACCGTGCTATTCACCCCAGGAAGTCATCTGCTGGTTGAGGCGTCAATGAGGGGAACAGGGTGATGCTGCGCTCAGAGTCCGACTGGATGGTGCTGTCCTCTGATGAGTCGGTTGCGATTTGGAGGTTATCGTTCTTGAAGGAGTTTGCTGGCCTGAGCCTGCTCATGTGTGGGGCCAGTGGTGGGTGGTTTTTGTAGTCCCTTAGCAATGCGACATGATCTGCGGCCTTGAGTTCGTTTAGGGCTGTTAGGTAGATTGCGGGACGAAGCGCCGGAGCTTGAAACTGGGTCCATTACTTCAATCCACTCCTCCGCATCCTCCGGACTGTCAAAGCAATACGTTTTTTGCTCGTGGATTATTTTTAAGCGGGCAAGAGATTTAAGGCATGCAGTTTTTTCTTTACGGCTTGGAAAGAGGACCTCTGGCGCTGCACCATTATTGTATAGTCGGGATACAGAGATATCTGATGATTTTCAAAGTGGATCTGTGCCCGTTCTCGTGCCTTTTGTAGTAATACATCCCGGTCCCTGTAGTTCAGTATTTTGACTTTTAAGGGTCGCGGTGGCATTCCAGCTTTTGGTGTTCCAGGAGGAATCCTGTGAGCCCTCTCCACGCAGAAAAAGTGCGAAAGGCCCTCAGGGGCCACATGTTCCAGAAACCAGTGCTCCATAAAGTCGTCGGCTTTGGGGCCTTCGCTGCGTTCCGGAAGCCCAATGACCCGCACGATGTTCCGGCGGCTCCTGTTCTCCGCATCCTCGATCCTATCCTGTAGGCCATTGACTTGCTGTTGCAGCTGCTGTATATGCGTCGCGTGATCTTTAACTTGGAGTTCAATTTCGCTCCGGGATTTCCCGTGTGAGTTCACCGTTTCAACTAGCTCGGCGTGGTCGGCCCTAAGCAGCGTGAAGCCGGTTGTAAGCGATCCGATCTGCTGTTTGATTGCTTTTCGGGAGTCTCTGACCTCCTGTAGGATCAAGTCCAGCTTATCTGGAGGTGCCTCCGCGTTGGTGGGAGGAATGAAGCTTGGCGATGATGGCCGGGTAGGGTTATCTGGGTCCTCCGCAGGATGACTAGTAGTGGTGGTTATGTCCAGGCTTTTCCCCTTGACTCGCCCCATTGCTCGCGGTTGCTCACCCTCCTAGTTATGAGTAGGCACAGGAGTGAGAAACGACAAGGGATGCAACTGCTCTGTTTCAGGTAGGCAGACGTGCCCTCCGGTGCTCATGTATCAGCAGAGAAAGTTGAGGCTTAATGATGCCAATCTGGGTCATGTATAGCCAGGGTTCCTGTGTTAGGGTGAAGTAAGCTGTGCAGACCGAGGTGAGTCGCGCCGTGGACAGGCTTATGAAGGGTCACAGTGGTGTCGGGCTGCCCGCACTCCCCTCAGGACTCAGGCAGGGCCCAGGGGGGTCTTACAGGGAAGTGTGCGTATCCTTCAAGTTTTAGACTTCACTCACCCCCGGCCGGGCACCCATGTGGGCCGGATGGCAGGAAGAGGAGGGGGGGATCAGCAGGGCAGCCGGTCGGCGTAGACACGGTACCCGGGGCAGCCCAACAACAGCGTCCCGCCAGCACACTCCTCCCCAGTGGATAGTCCAGGCTTGTAGCTCTCAGTGGTGGCTTACCGTGTAATCACAGCGGCGGTCATGCAGCGTAACAGGAGAGAGAAGGCATCAGAGTTCATTTAATTAATGCGTCCATACCGCCCAGTGTGGGCTGGTGAATGGCGCCCATATCGCACTCACACTCTTTCAGGCAGCAGCCGCGGGTTAGAGTCTCACCCCAGGGTGCCTCACAGTGTCTATGCACCAGTGTTTGTACGCCGCTCCGGCGGCTATGTCGCCTCCATCAGCCCCCAGGCCTTGCCGTCTAGCGTGTATGACGCGCTGGAGCATGGACAGTCCAGAAGCAGGGTGCAGCACGGTGCGGTTCCCCAGCCGCTGCCTCCCGGTGGCGTCCGGCTGTGGCGCTCCCCCCAGCCAGCGGCAGTAGGCAGCGCGTACCCTGGGAGTCCCACCCCGCAGGTACGGCAGAGCCAGCAGGCCGGATCTAGTCAAGCCACAGCACCGGCCGTGCCCAGCCATCCCACATTGCAGGGAGGCCCTCTTCACTGCACTCCGGGGAAGCTAGTCTTGCAGGCCGGAAACTTGCAGTTCTGTCCCACAGGGTCCGCCGGGGACAAGTCTGTCAGGGTCAGGGTCGTCCACTCGTATTGCGCAGCACTCTCCCACCTTTTGGATGGCAGATGTACATAAGGGCCAGCGGCAGGCACGAGCTGCACGCACTCACCGGGAATCAGCTATGTGGAGGTCAGAGTAGGCCGCAGAACGCCCGTCCCGGGGTGCAAGCACATCTACACTCCGCAGCACCGCTTCCCCGGGCCCGAGCGAGCACCAGCATCAAGGAGGGGTGAGCCGCAGCTTCCGGCTCAGGTTGCAGGTATATAGTGTCCCCGGGGGCATTCAGGGAGTGCGTCACGCCAGCGCGAGTTGTTCCCCGGCAGCTAGGCCCCGTCGCCAGCAGGTCCCGCCGAAGGCGATATCCTCTGCAGCATCGACTTTCTAGGCAGGGAAAATGTCCAGAACGTTCGCCCAGGTGCACAGCAGCGTGTGTAGACTCGATGCGGCACTTTGCACGTTAGTATAACAGGATTATGCTCCCCGGGCTCTGGAGCCTTTCTAATCTGCGTCCGCCATCTTAGGCGGTTAGCCACGCCCCCCTGAACAGTGAAAGTCTTAAGAGGTTTACGTACTCTCCAGTCCATGAATATGAGGTGTCACTTGTGTCCAAAAGGGAAGGCACATGACAGTATCCAAAATGTATTGCACACACAAATACCAATGTATCACAGCATTTAAACACCCACATATGACCTCACCGACAGTGTATGTCACTCCCTGATGCATGTCATCAGTCAGTGAATTCTCCTTCAAAAGTCTACATGTGTAGTGCACATTACTCTACACTCCATCATCAATGGCATAGATGACCAGTTTGTGAAACCCAACTGTAAGTGCACATACCAAGAAATACATAGACTCAAAAAGTGAACATGAATAATAAGAGAGAACAATTTCTCTTCGCCTAACAAACCCGCCCATGTCTACACACTCCTGTCTGTGTGTAAACATCACCTGCATCCCCAGCATGAATGAACAATATTGATTAAACATTGTCCAACACATCCAAGTATGGAGGACACTCACCTAATCCTATGTAGACCCTTAGATCATGTATCATACCTTTGTGCAGATGATTGCACAACAAATCAAAGCTACACATGCCATCATGTAGGCATAAATACTGATGGCACCAGTGTTGTTTGCCATCTCAAAATGCTGTACATACCCCACTTACTAAGGCCAAGTATTGCTCATTGTGTGCATCCTATTTGCACTATATGCCATGTCACATGTAAGAGATCCCCAGGACAGGATAAACAGTATTGGGTGAGCATCACTCCTGACAAAGAAGACACGTGGTCTGTGTGGGACAGCAGATATACACAACCTCAAACATATGTAGATGAACTGTCACGTTACTCAGCCATGCATCTGTACAACTCTGAATATAGATATGTGACTTGACTCAGCTTTGGATCTGGTCCAAAAGACATAAGTCTTTGCCAAACATCATGCACCTACAACAAGACATACACATGCTACAACACTGCTAATCCATAGGACATGAGCAACCTACTATGTTGATCAGGAAACTGCTGCTTGTAACAGGAAGAAAATGTTCATGCACAAAGTATGACTCGGCCCAATACTCACCCCCTCCTAGCTGCTGTTGGGCCATCAACTACCCATCAAACTCTGGGTAGGCCACTGCCAGGATGCGGGCCATTAAGGGAGTTAGTGTCCAGAGAGCACCCCTACCACGTTATGAGGACTTCCCCAGCTGGACCTCAATGATCTTCCTGGTCCAGTGTTTCAGCTCCTCCCATATCTTCCTGCAGTGGACGCTGTGCCAGCGATAGATCCCCAGGGACCACACTTTCTGGGTGATGGCTTTTCACACTCCCTGCTTCTGAGGGGTGTTGATCTGTATGGATGCAATAGATGAAGAGACTGAGTGGACATGCAAGACTAGGGTCATCTGTCTGGCTGATCAAGCAGTTGTAGACACCTAGCATGACCATAAATAATTTGTCAACACCCCAAATGTGTACATTTCCATGATGAACATTCACACAGACACGATGCCACAATACACTAGTCATCTGATAACTACACCCAACTCAGGTCAGGTCCTCTACTGACTATGCCAGCCTACTTACATCATGTAGCCCAGGGCCATAACACATGTACTGTGAATGTTGTCTAGATGCACCACAGCATACCATTGGGAGCACATGACAGCTAAAGTACATGTGCAAAAAGAACAGATGATGGACGGAATGCTGAACCAATCAAACATTCATGCCCAGTCACATATCTGGGTAAAATTAGTCTTTTTTTGCTCTCCACGCCGTTCCAGTTTAGACCCAGCCATATGCAAATCATTCTTGACTCTGCTCCCCATGGGAACAGTCCAGCCCGAACTGCCAGGCCAGGTCCTCCCTGGACCGGAAACAACCATCCAGGGACCGGTTTCGGGGGTTTTACCCCTTATCAGCCTGACTATCTTGAATCTGGTGGCGTAGTGAGCAAGGGACTCACGTCTGGGCATACCCTTCCCACTTAGGGCGACAATTGCATAAAGAACAGATGATGGACGGAATGTTGAACCAATCAAACATTCACCCCCAATTGGTGATGCCCCGAAACCGGTCCCAGGATGCTAGTTTCTGGTTCAGGGAGGACCTGGCTTGGCAGTTTGGGCTGGACAGTTCCCATGAGGAGCAGGGTCAAGACTGATTTGCATATGGCTGGGTCTAAACTCGGGTGGCATGGTGAGCAAAAGAACAATGGATTTCACCGAGATCTCTTGACTGGAGGTGAATGTTTAATTTTCTCTGCATTCCGTCAATCATCTGTGTGTCTTTAGCTAAAGTACATGTGCATGACAGTACAGACACTTACACATCTCAGACGTGTGACTCTATCCATGCTTCTAAAACATAAATGTTACCACTAAATGTAATACATCACAAAACATGGGTCACCATGGAAAGCCTGCCATGTGTCACACTGTGTGCTCACAATCTGGAAATTAGTGGTCATGTGGACAACTCAATGTAAAATAGTACTACATCTGAGTGAGTGTTTGGGCAATGTCCCGCCAGCAAAGGTTACCCATTTGGCCACTTGTAGTACTGTCACGGGGATAAAATCAACATACCATTGTACATACTGTCTGGTTGCTTAATGTGACACACCTGGTGATGCAGTGATGGACTTCGCTGCTGTACTCACCAACTATCTGCACAGTACATGTGTTAATAGTGCAATATGCCAGCACAAATTGAGATCTACTCATGGGACAATTACAACAGACTTGTGGTAGTGAGGGGCCAGTCCTAAGACAGTGAAAAATATTGATAATGTGGGTAAATGGGAAGTACACTCAGATCTGTGGGTCTTGTCATACACAATACTATAGGTAGCATATGTAAGATGTAGTAAGCCCACAACATTTTCAGAAATAATAATTTGAGCACTATCTAAGGATCAGCAGATCTACAGAGAGAGGATACCATGCTGCAGTACTATGTCACACATACCTCTGCTCCAACCTGGGTCAGAGTGGGTTGAAATCATTTCCGGGGTTTGCTCTCTGCAGACTTACCATAGTGCTCCCATATTGCCATCAAATTTCCAAGTTTTACATAGGTAAGTGTACATATGTTTGCCATCCAATACAGGACATGCCCATTTTGTTGCTCTCTGAAGGGGTTTGTTATGTTTGCTTCACTCCCAACCAAGAGGTTCGGGAGCACTGAAGTGTGCTGGTAGAAATCGGTTACTATACACATATTTGAGAACAACTACTACGGCACCTTACATTATACATACACATACACAAGTCATGCAGTCAAACATATTCTTTCATTTGCAAATTGAACACGATCTGTCTATGATTTCCCTCTGGGACTCAGAGACACATAGTATTCTATGGACACGGTAAGGATGAGCTTTCATTTTCTTCAAACATAATTTAGGAAGTTACCTGCTCCTCTTTGAGCCATAGAGCTGGCCATTCAGGGGAAGGACCTCTCCAACCAGTGTCTCCAGCTCGTCTGGTGAGAAGGCAGGGGCCCTCTCACCTGCTTAGCCTGCCATGGTTGCTCCTAGAGGTGGCACACATCAGCTGACTTTGCGGACGTATTGATTCCAGCAGTGTCAGTAGGCAAGTGAGTTTTTTTTCAAATCGGGGTGTACATGTACGCGGCATACACGGTCATTAGGGTAGATGCACACAGCTATTGGGCCGCAGTGGTCACACTTCCTCCCCAAAGTTAGTCTATGGCTGTGTCCGATCTGGAGTGAACCACCCAACGCGTGTTCGATGACCGCCGGTGGCGAAATGTTGCATTTGTCCCATATGCGAGGTCAGGCTTCCGTCATTTTAGCGCTTGTATAGACAGTATTATTGATGGTATTTTAGTATTTGCTGATGCTGTATTTGTGACGGTTAAGTGCATTCGGACCACCACAAACGAGGACAAACATGTTTACATTCGTAATGCTCCATTCACATGTCATGTCCAGTACAAAACATCCTCTGTGTAGTGCTTTACTGTGCACATAGGTAAAATTTGTGCGGAGCACTGTACACCGCAGTTGGCAGTAATAAATGTAATGCTGCCCTCTCTATAGTTGCAATTTGAAATCTTTGGTTTGATGATGTGCACAGTTCTATTACAGACCTGTGAAAGCCAGCTTGGGGAGGACAGGTGGATGTTCAAGATCTGCCAAGGATAATGTAAAATGCGTACTTCTTCATGAAGCATTGATGTTCAGACACATGACTTTTGCCTTACTCTTCACATATGCTACTCTGCACACTGTGACCAAAATACATTTTTATGTTTCTCCTTGCATAGGTATCCTGGGAGAGGGAGGAGACTCAAGCCACCTGTGTTTCGCCGATTTCCAGACCTACACACCATGGAAGAACGCCACATCATCACAAAGTTCCGTTTAAGTAGGCAAACAATCGTGGATCTATGTCATCAGTTGGAACCAGACCTCTTACCTCACCTAGATAATCCTACAGCAATACCACCACTAGTGATACTCATGTCAGTTTTGCATTTTTTGGCCACAGGCTCTTTTCAATTCACTGTTGCTATTTCTGGTGGAATGTCACCATTAATGTTCAGCCGGGTCCTCACAGAGGTGCACAGCAATGTTGAGAAACGTGGGCAGCTACATGGCACCCAAATTGGCTTAGTACCATCACACGACCTGGAGCAAGTTTACCGGAACAGGAAGCACTGTCATTCTATCAACATGCAAGTTGTCTACCTCACGGATTTGCACATCTCAAACATCTGTGCCTGGTTCCCAGGATCTGCCCATGATGTCTACCTTCTGCGGAACAGCATCTTGCCCCAGCTGATGTCACAACTACTAGTGGAGAGGGCCTAGTTTGTAGATAAGTGTGATCTGCCCTAGCTTTGTGTGGGAAATGTCAGGTAGTATGATCTCAAAGTGTGTAACTAAATGTTGCCCTTCTGTCTGTCTTCCATCTAGGATACTTGGCGTAACCCAACCAGCCATGGTTGTTGGCACAGCTGATGAATCCTACAATGCCAGGGGAAGTCCGCTTCAGTGAGGCCCATAGAAGAACACAGCGGCCAGTGGAGCGGGCTTTTGGGCTCCTGAACGCCAGATTCAGATGTCTGGACCGGACTGGCAGAGCCCTCCTCTACTCACCTAGGAAGGTGTGTAAGATCACCGTGGCCTGCTGCATACTCCACAACATTGCCCTGCAACAGAACATTCCTTATATCGCAAAGGATGCAGGCCATGAAGACCCACCGGGTAGGGACCCTGGAATGCCAAATGAAGATGATGATAGCGGTGAAAAGGAAGGAGCTGGCTTGCGTCAGGATCTCATCCAGAACTACTTCTTCTGAGAGTAAGTATGGTGTGAGATATGATGACTTTGACTAGTCTTGCAACTCTTGTAGTGATGTTGTGAGGAGGATGTTAATGAAGCAAACACAAGGAAATGATGGACGGAGCGCTGAAACTTTTCAGACACTCACCCCCAGTCACAGATCTGGGTTGAATCCATCATCGTTCTTTAGCTCACTTCGCCACCCCAGTTCAGACACAGCTATATGCAAATCAGTCTTGACCCTGAGCCCAAACTGCCAAGCCATGTCTTCCCTGGACCAGAAACAAGCATCCTGGGACAGGTTTCGGGCTAACAGCCCTCATCAGCCAGGCTAGCTTGAATCCAGTGGCAAAGTGAGCAAGGGACCCACGTCTGGGCATACCCTGCCAACTTAGGGCGAACAAAGCAAACACAAGGAAATGATGGACGGAGCGCTGAAACTTTTCAGACACTCACCCCCAGTCACAGATCTGGGTTGAATCCATCATCGTTCTTTAGCACACTTCGCCACCCCAGTTCAGACACAGCTATATGCAAATCAGTCTTGACCCTGTGCCTCATGGGAACAGTCCAGCCCGAACTGCCAAGCCATGTCTTCCCTGGACCGGAAACAAGCATCCTGGGACCGGTTTCGGGCTAACAGCCCTCATCAGCCAGGCTAGCTTGAATCCAGTGGGAAAGTGAGCAAGGGACCCACGTCTGGGCATACCCTGCCAACTTAGGGCGAACAAAGCAAACACAAGGAAATGATGGACGGAGCGCTGAAACTTTTCAGACACTCACCCCCAGTCACAGATCTGGGTTGAATCCATCATCGTTCTTTAGCTCACTTCGCCACCCCAGTTCAGACACAGCTATATGCTAATCAGTCTTGACCCTGTGCCTCATGGGAACAGTCCAGCCCGAACTGCCAAGCCATGTCTTCCCTGGACCGGAAACAAGCATCCTGGGACCGGTTTTGGGCTAACAGCCCTCATCAGCCAGGCTAGCTTGAATCCAGTGGCAAAGTGAGCAAGGGACCCACGTCTGGGCATACCCTGCCAACTTAGGGCGAACAAAGCAAACACAAGGAAATGATGGACGGAGCGCTGTTAATATACATACTAGAAATATATGGCTCTGGAAAGATCTGGAGAAATGTGTTGGTATTGTAAGTGCAGCTTTGTTCAGCCATAAATGTTGTTTTGGACTGTGTTCTCTAGAAGTTGACAGTGTGATGTGTGTCATATGTATGTGTTCTTAGCTAATCTCTCTGTGTTGGTCTGTTTTAGGTACCTTCAACATGTCATCTTCATTTGGATATTCCAGAGTTGTTACATTAGCAGGTATATGATGCTGTTCAGATATACGAAGTGGACATGGATTGGTCCTGGGGGAATCTGTGTCACAGTTTGGGTGTACGAAGCTGGTACCGTTACAGCTTGCACAGCGATAGGATGGAAGTTACCTGGCTTCCATTGGACTTGTTCCTTGTGGTGGTTTGGTCCCAATGCAATATGTTTGCCATCATGTGATCTACCGCAATGTTGTGTTGTGCTCAAATCATGCTATCCAGCCTTCACATTGGCTATTTCCTCATTGTCTATGAACTGGATGTAGCTTTTGCTGTGCCTCCTCATTGTAGTGCAAAGTGCTTGTGGCACATCACTGACATTTGTTTGTGACATTCCACCAGATGAAAGCAACTCTGTATTGACAATACCCTGTGATCAGAAACTGTTGTACTGACATGTGTATGTTATTTTGTTACTTTGATGTAGAATTCTTTTTGTGAGGTGATCAAAATGGCTCCAGCTGGTGATGTAGACCTAATTTGTTATTGCCTATTGTGTGGGATATTGTCCAATGTGTCACCTCCTTCCATGTTGTGAGAGTCTGCAAGTGATTATGTGACTACTGACCTAGTAGAACTGAAACATGTCTTATTTGTTATGTGTCTGACATCATGTCTGCCTATGATTTGAATTATGGAATAAAGATGCTGTGAGCCCAGACACTTGTATGTATGTGTTGTTGTCACATGGTATTGATCCTGATTTTTACATTTTATACACACAACATATCCATGCTTCAAGAAATTCCTAATTTTGGCATTACAAAGTTCACATGTTAGTACATTCACAATGTTATATGTGTGAATTGCAACAGGAGACAATGTTTCAGTGACCTGCGTTTTTATTTGAGTGAAAGAGCCCAAGAAATCAAGGAAAAAATTAAATAGTGACAACATAAATGTGAAGTCTTCAGTCATCGTGGATGAAACCATTGTAGTAGAGTACATTGTGGAGTCCAAAATCCAACATACTCTCCCATCAGATATGGAAAAGTCGGCAGGATTAGTCAACAAAGTGAAAGTGTAGCACACGCATAGCAGCATTAGGGAGTAGGTCTCTTACTGGCCATGGTGGGTTTCTTGCCATCCTCAGCTCCTGTCTGTTTCCATGGACATTCCCTCGGTCGGACAGAGGTGGGATCTGGAGTTGCTGAGACAGGGGTGCTTGGAGGTGTATCATCCTCTGTCCAAACGATCAGTATAACATAGCTGTTGTCAACATGCATTTGGGATGGAAGCTACATTTATATTTTCACACGTATCATGGGTCCTTAATAGATATTTCAATGAAAATGCACCAACAGATAGCTTTGCAACATGTGGCATGTCCTGGAGTTGGATACATATGGTCTTGTATGCACCAATACACATTGCCACAGACAAACTAGCATCTCAGATACTTTGCATATTGCATGCTAGGAGAGTAGATAGAGAACAAAATAGGAAAAGAAGAGTTGAGAGCAAACAGGCCACGGTGATATTGTGGCAGTTATTGAAGTGCAACTTACCAGAGTCCACTCCCCCCTCTATTCCTGACATGCTCTCAGTATGCAGGATGGCCTAGACCTTCCCCTCACAGGGCAAGAGTTGTAATGGTGCACTCAGAGGATCACTGCTAGTCCTCTGAGTGACCAAGTGATGGTTGTTGTACTTGCTACGGACCCTCAGCCTGAAGTCGTTCCAACTCTTCTTCATGTCTTCCTGTGCGTGCAGGGTGGTACCAACAGCATTCACTCTGTTGACTATCCTGTCCCACATTTCTAACTTCATACTCAGATGAGTATGCCGGAATTGGGACCCAAAAATGTGTGGCTCTACTCTAATGATTTCATCCACCATGACTGTCAATTCTTGCTCAATGAAGCTAGGTTTTTTCTTTGCAGGTATGCTGTAAAAAACAAAAATGTAATTGAGTATTTGAATGAAGAACAAACAAGTGATAAAGGAAAAAAGGTGCAAAAAAGTTTACAGGTGGTGGATAGTGCTAAATGTGAAGATGAAAAAAGGGGTGCCTTCTCTAAAAAGTGCAGTAAATGACTGCCTGTCTTGTTGCAGTTTGGAAGCAAAGGATGCTGGTCAGGGATGGGGTGTGTTTTATAGTGTGATTGGCAGGCATGTCCACTTGCCAAAGCACATCAGGTATGTATTTTTTAAATCCCTCCAATGGTCACTGTTTTTTTTTTTTTGGCGTGTGTCATGGCGGACAACCGCCGCTGGGTAAACGCTGTTTGTTGAGCACCGCTCTGAGACTGCGACTATGATTGTGTTGCCGTAATACGCTCTGCGGGTGGACGGCAGGCCTGGCAGCGTCGCTTGACACACTGCCAACATTTCAGACCACTGCAGTCCTACACGGTAGACCGCCGTGGCCACGGTCAGCGTTTCAAAAAGCAGAACTCGTAATATGGTGGGCAGTAGATCGCCGGCGCAGCGGTGGAGTGAACGACGCTGACGCAGTTGTAGGGTGGTCAGACCACCAAACTCATAATAAGGCAATAAGCCACCTATAGAAACAAGTGGCCTTTTAAACATTTCTCGAGCCTGCTTTTGCACAGCCTGTGTGTGCAGTTATACTTCCAGGTTGAGTAGGCATTTAAAATCTCTTGCCAAGCCTTTAACTTCTTTTTTGTACATATAGGTCACTGTTAAGACAGCCCGTAGGTAGACATATGCTGATGCGTAGTCTGACACACCCATACATACACCTATCCATACATTGACATACCTAAGAACACACTCATGCATACACCAGCATACCCAGGTATACATTCATGCATACCCTGACACACTTAGGCACATTTACATGCATTCACTAACAGAGGCAGGCACACACTAATGCATATGCTAACACACCCGTGCACAGACTGATGCATATACTGACACACCCAAGCACACACTTATGCATACACTGACTCTCAGGCATGGACTGATGCACACACTAACACACCCAGTGACACACTGACCTATTCAGTAAGAAACCCAGGCACACATTGGTTCATATATTGACACACCCAGGTAGACAGTGATGCAGATACTGACACACCCAGATACACTCTGATGACTATAGTTGTATACACAGACACACTGATATATACACATGCACACAGAAGAAGACAGTGATGGATACACTGACACACCCAGAGACACACTCATGCATACACTAACACACCTAACGGCACACTTATGCATACACTTACACACCCAGTCACACATTGATCAATGCACTAACACACCCAGGAACACACTGATACATACACTGGCATACCCGGGCACACACTGATGCATATGCTGACACACCCAGGCATACACTGTTGCATAGACTGACACAGCCAGGCACACTCTAATGCATACAATAACACAGCCAGGCACAAACTGATGCATGTGCTGAAACAGCCAAGGACACACAGTAACAGAACTGTTTATGTTGGTACTTGAATTGTTACAAATTTTAGTCTTTGAATTGTGGCACTCTCTGGTAAATGAATATTCCTTCTTGTTTTTAAGGTAAACCAGATGTAGAGTGTCAGTGGGTATAGCCCTCTGATCCTGGGAATACAATCCAACAGGGTAAGAAAAAGCATTGTCTAGAATTAGATCAATGTCCCCACTAAGCACACCTGAAAAATTTTAATAATTTCAACTCCTTCAAATGCTTTTTGTATTCTTGCACTTTATTAAATCATGGTTTTCATATCGTGTTCATCATGTTCAGTAATCACACATACAACCGTAAATTGCTTTTCCTCATTTAAAATCGATCCCAATGCATTTCGGGACACAGCCCTTCATCAGGGGAACTTCTATAATGTGACAATCAATGCATATATTCAGGGATCCAGATGAAACAATTGTGAAACAGTCATGATTTAAAATTAGCAAAAATAGAGAATTGGAAAAAAACATTCACCGAAAGTATATAATGAAAATGTGCAAACCGCCTGTGTATTTAAGGAGCATCTTGTGGATAAAAAGGTGAAAAGAATAAGAATGAACAACTATCTTAATTGGCCCTGATTAAGAAATCGGGACCAAATTGCAGCTGAGAGCCAGTGGATGATGTCAGAGGCCAGGTGGAAGCTGATTACAGGGTGTGCCTCATAGGCAGAGGCTCCACACACCGACAGGAAGCAGGGAGTGGCTCGAATTTCTCTTTTTTGCAGCAAAGGGAAAGCTCAGCTCACCCACAGCATGGCTGCAAAGGAAGGAAAGGAAGGTTGGAACCCCAGAAAAAGCAAGATCAAATTTTCTGAGAGGGTGCTGGAGGTGCTCACTGAGAAGTGTGTGGGTAAAATGGACCTGCTTCTGGGAATGTGTCTTTTTCTGTCACAGATGCACAGATAAGCAGCATTTGGAAGGGCATCTTGGAGAAATCAGGAAGATGGTATGATCTTCGCTCCCGAACAAAGGACGAGTTGGCCACCAGGAAGGCAGATAGGCAGAAAACCAGAGGCAGACCAGCCACACATCCCCCCTTAACTGCCACGGAGAGGCTGATTAAGGGGACCCTTGAGACAGACAGTGTCAGTGGGCTTGGCAACATCGACACCTCCATTGCAGCAGACACCAGCCAAGGTAAGTCATTTGTCTTCATGTCACCTCCAGCCCACAAACCACTCCAAACCACAAAATATACAGCACAGCAATCAAAACTCTGTTGAGGTACTAGGCCCATCCAGGCAATGCATATTGGGAGAAGTGGTGCACTCCATCAGTGTGTAGTACTGAGTGCTGATGACCAGGCCAAAATGATGTTCACATCTCCTACATGCCATGCACACATACAGTAGAGTCACAACATCATAGTGTCAAAAGTGTATCCCATTTATTTACAAAAAAATGTACAAATATCTCCCATAGATCACAGCTTTGATGTGACTGCACCTGGGACAACTGATGTGGATGCAGAAACTGCCATCGAGCCAGACCCTAACACACCAACATCACCCTCACCCTGCACTTTAACACCAACCCGCAGGAGAGCCACCACCACCCCACTGCCCCACTTTACAGATAGTGAGGGTGAACAATCCACAGTGGTAGACCCCAGCACAACAGAGGCTGGGCCTGTGAGCAGCCGCATTGATACCATGGCGGGAGAAGCAGGAACACCTTCCTACTATGGTGGCCTGGAGCGATCCATCATGCCTACGCAGGGCCTGCAGAACAAAAACATTGGTGGGGTCATCAGAGAGCTGCTGTGCCTGACCAATGCAGGAGTGATGGTAGACGTCAATGGAGCATGAGCACAAGGCACACCGTATATGCCACAGACAATTCATAGTGCACATTGACAAATTCACACGCCAATCAACCGCTTAGTAAATGCCACTTCAAGCTTGATCAGATGGACCATCAAGATCCAAACGGACATGTTCCACTGCAGCCAGGATGTTGCTTATGGCCTGGTGCAAGTCACCATGGCCCTTAAAAGTATACAGACATACAACCTGTGTCCGCCCCACATATCCCCACCACCTGTGAGCGAGGAGGGGTCAAGTATTAGTAGTGTCTCTGCCCAGGAACCTCAACCACCAAGGTGAACACATCGCCATACAGCGGGGTCTAACAACGAATCTGACACCCAAACCAGCACAGCAGAGAAGACCAACCACACCAAAGCTTTTTAATTGAAGTTATCCCCTACAGAGGACTACAGAATCAAATTTGTTGTGTGTAGTAACAGCACCAACTGGATTATCTGCACACAACACTAAAGGAATTACTTTACATCTTATGCTACCTGTTGAACATGACAATAAACTGGAGTACTAAAAGTTATCCGGGGAAGCTTGTCATGACGTCTCAAGAGTGCTGAAGAAACAAAACTTTTCATCATCGATGAGGTGAGCATGATCTCAAACGTAATGCTTGCCTTCGTACACTTGAGAATACAACAGATTTTTAAAACAGAGTATGACGTGCTGTTTGGAAGAAAGCACTTAATTGTCTTCGGTGACCTACCCCCGTCAAAGGACAGCCTGTGTTCAAGACACTTCTCCATGATGAAACTCGAATTCTTTGGGAAGTATTGGAAATGTAAACATTTGGCTAAACTTCCAATTCAAGGAACTACTTAGGAATATGCGTCAAGCATCTGAGTGGCATATAGAAATATTCTGAAGGATATTAGAGTAGGAGTTCTAACAAAGGAAGTAAAACATTGCTTAGAAAGTTGACTTAACAAGAAACTATTGTCCTCAAACAAGACAGCAGCACAGCTAATGTACATTTTTATTGAAGAAGGGAAATCCATGGTCTGCCTAATGCCTATGCTTCAGCAGTGCACCAATTTTAACAAACAATTGCTAAAATTGGACAAAGAAGAAATTTTAGAAATTACAGCGATTGACAAAATGGCACGCCAGGGGGTGTAATTACTTCTAAGTGACAAACTTCAAGCAAAATTAGATTCATTGGAGAAATCAGTTTCGAGAACTGTGGCATTAGAAAGGTGTTCACCTGTTTCCAGAAACTGTAGAGAAATTTTGAGGCATAATTTAAATGCTGAGGAAGGATTAGTAAATGGTGCTCTGGGTAAAGTGATTGATTTCATTAACTTTCCAAATAGGGAGGGGGCGTGGCTAAGATGGCGGCTGGAGCAGACTCTCAGTGAAGAGCTCTGTGCTGGGTCCAAGAATCTTCCTGGAACCTACCTGATGCTGACCCTCTGGTGAGATCACTGTATGTTGACAGCACCCCCGGGACATCCCAGAGCGTGAAAGCCCTGACCAGTGGGGGGACCGGGCATTTGGGGTGGTGTGCCATTCCTGCGGTGGCCTATGTTGGGCCGAGGACTTGGGCCTGAGGAGTGACGCTGGGTCACGTGGCACTACGGGCTGCTGCTAGTGGAAGCTCGTTGCAGGTAATTGTGAAGACCGGTGGGGCCGTCTGTTGATGGGTGGCACAGTACCATTGTATCAGTCTTGTGGCAGTGCGTCGTTGCTGGTGCTCGGCAGGAGGTAATCCACCGCTTCGAGGAGGCTGCCGGCTGGGATCAAGAGGCCGGCCCCCGGATCCTACAGAGAGGCGCACCTGACCTGATGGGCAGGTGCAGTGGGGACTGCCGCCGGGCGTCACACCAGGCCCCCACCTCTGGAGCTGCTTGAGGGGTGGCTGAGCCCTTTCCCTGGATGGTCACCTTCCCTGGGCCCAGAATTTTCTGCCTGACTGCGTGTCCTGCTTAGCACATTTTACAGCTCTATCCTTGGGGCCGACCTACTGTCTGGACTTTCTGGTGTGTTCCTGCAGTTCTCCCTGGCTGGGGTGACCCTATTGACAGGAGATTATGGAGGGACCCTGGTTATTGATGCTGCACCAGTCCTCCACCTCCAGCATTTCATGCTCAGAGACTGGCCCCATATTCACCTGAGCCTCTACCGACATGGGCTGTGTCTCTGGTGGCTGGGACCGGGCTGGGCCTCTTCCCGCTGAGTGCCTGCTGCGCCATTCAACCGAACTGCCCTCTATGGGGACTTTGGTACTTGCAACAACGACCGTGCATCCCCGACCGTGGAGGACCTACACGCCTTGACTAGTGAGCACTGAGGGCTGCATTGGGTGGCGCTTTGCACGCTTTGGAGCCTTACCACCCAGGGCCTCGTGTTGCAGTGGGGACTCCCCTTCCCCCCACCCTCCTCTTCCTGACAGCTCTGAGAGGCCTATAAATCATTGTGAGATGCCTGCAGGATATTGCGGATCTCGCTTGGGGCCCTCACTTCTACCCTGCGCGGGCTTTGGCGTACAGCACAAACTGATCCAAACCCTCCCTGACAGACAGATTTCCATCTTGTTGTCGCGTGTGGGGCTGCTCCTATGTCTCATGTCCAGATGGGGCGCAACAGATCCAACAAGACGGCGCCTGGAGATGCGGGCACGGAGACACCCTCCTCGGCTGCCATACCTGCACCCGTGATTGCACTGCAACACCTCGAAGAAACGCTCCAGAAACACTAGGAGCAGTTTGAGAAAGTGTTAAATGCTATTTTAGACACTAGGACCTCACTGGAGGCGAAGATCGATGCAGTGCCACTCGAAGTAGGCCTCCTGAGCACGGACCACCACAAATTATCCAAGAGGGTAGACTAATCAGAATTGCCAGTAGGTCGGCTGTCCTCTTCGGTGCGTGAACTGCAGTCCACACTAGCGACAATGTAGGAGGCGGTGACAGCCTTGCACAACAGAACGAAGGATACAGAGGGGCGCTCGCGGCGCAACAATGTTTGTTTTCTCAGATTTCCGGAGAGGGTGGACCTTCCCAGTGCTGAACTCTTTCTGGAAGAACAACTGATGGACACGGTATTGAAAGACAGGGTGCCTGCTCTGTTCTCTGTTGAGAGGACACACAGTGTTCCGGGATGTCCACCTCGTGCTGGGGCACCATCCCACCCTCTCATTGCCCGATTTCTCAGCTTCCAGGACTGTGATCTTATACTCCAGCTCTTCCACACCAAGGGTCCATGGCACTTTGAGAATGCAACAATTACAGCCTACCCTGACTACACTTTGGAGGTTCAACATCAGTGCGGCTCCTACATGAAGATTAACAACACCTGTGCAACCTGAAAATTTGTTATGCGCTTTTATTCCCAGTGAAACTTATGGTCATCGATAGTGACTCCTCCCATAACTTCACCGCCCTGGAAGATGTCTGGACCAGGCTCCACGCGAAAGGCCTAGCCTGCACGACAGTCACTGAACGTGAAGATGACACCTGGGTGAAACCTAAACCGCAGCGCTGACAGAGCAGGACATCACACATCCACACGGATCAAGAACAAGTTGCAGTGGAGCAATCATGAGCGGTGAAGATGGCAGCGCATCACCATCAGGCTGATTCCTTTGCCATCCTAAGAGACAGGCCATGTGAGGACTCCTGCTCCAAGGCCTGTGTTTCTGAGTCTTCCTTAACCTCCGGCACCACAACTCCCAAGTTCACGGTGAGATCTACTGATGATCTCCTTTGACTATCATCCACAGGGCAATGATTGCATCCTCTACCTAACCAACCGCCCCATGGGGAACTCTGGTGACATTCCTCTACACTATGCTGGTCTTCTTCCTATGGGGGTCTACAACTGCTTCCATTGACCATGGGCCTGGCCACTGGACACTGTTGTTTTGCTCCTATGTGATGTCCTACCATTGTTCATATGTGGACTGTTGATTGCATTCTCTTATTTTTTCTTAATTCTTACTTTTGATTTTGGGGCACAAGGGTGGGCCCTTCTGTGTGCACTGCCCAGGGGGGTTTGTTTCCATATTGGCTGAATGTTCTTTCTTTTTCTAAGTTATGCTCTGAGACTATTCATGACGATTTGAGGTACTCCCAATCCCTTATCACTCTCACATCTGCATTGGGGAGGGGGGCATGCATTGATGGGAAATAGCTGCACACAGAGGGGAGTACTTTCATCCTACGTATCTTGCACATCTTTGCAACCTTTATAGCCATGCCTACATCAATACCATTCTGCGCCATAGTATCGCATACTTACCTGGAATGTGTGGGGCATGGCCACACCGTCCAAGCGATACCATATTTATGTGTACCTCAAACGGCACCACACTCATATCGTGATGCTACAAGAGACCCACCTTACAGCGTTGGATCTACACAAAGTATGCTCTAAATGGAGAGGGCAGACCTACGAAACGACAATGTCGGCAGACACAAGCGGTGTTTTTCTATGGATAGCTCCAGGGGTCCCCTTCGCTCTCGGTACACAACTAGTGAACATGGATGGGAAGTTTGTCATGTTAGAGGGACACCTAGATGGGGCCCCTTCACTTTAGAGTTTTTAGATAGCCTCACCCCTGCACTCCTTCATGATCTACTCATGCCTGGGATCTGCGGAGGTGATTTCAATTGTGTGGCCGATTTGCAATTTGATTGCTCTACCCCACCACTGCATGCCGCGGCCAGCGTCCGCACCACACAACACTTTGACCAATGGCACACGCGTTTGTACTTGCAAGATGTATGGCGCATGGCACACCCACATGTCCATGAGTATTCGTTTTATTCCGCGGTGCATGATTTGCATACCAGGATAGACCTTTTTATACGATTTCTATCGGTTACCGGGTTGTCTATTCAGAGTACTTGGCAAGATCTCTGTCGGACTACTGCCCCTTGCTTATTACACTGGGTTGGGGCAGACAATGCCCATCCATCCCTACCTGGAGGCTCAAGGTCAAGGCACTTTCCAATCCCCCCTTCCGAGAGGATCTGTCTCTGTGCCTTACTAATTACTTTACGGAGAACCGGGGCTCTGCTTTGACTCACGCCTGAGAATTGGATGCACATACGGTGTGTTCTGTGGCCAATGTATGGCGGCTTCTTGGGGTATCCGTCGTCATTTAACGGAAGACCTTGCGTCTCTTGAGTACGATCTCAGCCAAACAGAAATACAAGTGGCCAACTAGACGGCGTCTCCCACACAGCTGAAACAGCTCTGAGTGCAGTGGAGCGAGGCAGAGACTACACTGAGTCATCACGATTACCGCAAGCAAACAGCCCTTTATCATGCCCAGGGCGATCACTCCAGTAGACTACTGGCTTTGCTCGCTCACGAGGAACATCAATACATCCCATTTGAGGTGCTTCGCGTCCTCGACGGGGCACTTGTCACTTCCCAAATAGCCATTAACACAGCCTTTTGCAATTACTATCACATGCTGTAGGAGGCACCAGCCTCTCCATCTTCGGACATTATACCCAGGTTTTAGCTCACCTCCCCCTTCCTACACTTAATCCCTTGCAATGGCTGACCTCGATGAACCCCATCAGCTGGAAGAAATCCATGCTACTATCTCTCAGATAGCCCGGAACAAGACCCCGGGCACGGATGGCCTACCAATAGAATACTATGCCACCTTCCCTACACAAACTGCTCCACACTTATTGGCCATGTTTAATGAAGCCAGGGATCATGGCGAACTCCCGGACTCTCTTGGGGAAGCTCTGATCATGGTGTTGTCGAAACCGGGCCGTGACCCGGTGAATGTCAAATCATATCGCCCCCTTTCGCTGCTGAACCTTGACTTCAAAATTTTGGGTAAAAGTTTAGCGAACCGCTTGCTCCCCATCATTTAGGCGCTTGTGCATGATGACCAATCCGGTTTTATACCGGGTCAGAGCACATTTGTTAACGTAATTTGTTAACGTACAGAGACTATTGCGCCATATGCATGCCACCCCCCCCAACAGCTTAGAATCAAGTGGCTGTGTCACTGAACATAGAAAAGGCCTTTGACACCCTGGGGTGGGATTATCTTTTCTCAGCCCTCGCTGCCATGGGGTTCTGACCAGAGTTTATGGGCTGGGTATGTACCCTATGTGCATCCCAACTGCTAGGGTGAAGACTGGCCAGGTGATATCAGACAAGTTTCGGATACAACGAGGGACCCATCAGAGCTATCTGCTATTACCACTAATCTTTGCACTTGCAACGTAGCCCCTTTCTTGACGCCTGTGGGAAATGGCACAGTCATGGGGTGTTCTAGAACTGGGGTCCCACCATGTCATCTCGCTCTATGTAGATGATGCTTTGATTGATTTGCGTGACGTGGAGGCTGCCCTACCCAACCTCATGCACCTGTTGGACAAATTTGGGGAAGCGTCAGGCTTGCGAGTGAACTGTGCAAAGTCCTGTTTATTCCCACTGGCAACGCGACCATTGCTGTGCAGAATTAGACCACGAACATGCACCTTCAATGGTGCTATGACTCCTTCAAGTACCTGGGGGTGGAGATCTACCATGCACAGGGAGACCTCTGAGAAGGCAACCTTGATAAGGCGGTTGGTTCTATCCGCCGATCCATACCCTTCTGGTGCTCACTGCCCCTCTCCCCGCTGGGTCAATTAGCCATCTCCAAGATGTTGGTGTTGCCGAGATTGCTATACTTTTTTGCAGCCCTGCCAGTTGTATTGCAGCGGAGCTTTTTCCAAAAGCTTAACGGCTTCTTGAATTGATATGGACTGCCGACCATCATAGTGTAGCGCTAACCCCGATCCAGGGACCACTCTCAGAGCGCGGACTCGGACCCTAATTTTGACCTATCTTACCCAGCGGTGCAACTACAGTGGCCAATGGCTTGGCTGTGCACTGATACCTGCCCAAAGCTACCCTTGGAGCGGGCAGTGCTCAAGGGACTAGGGATTTATACATGGCTATCAGACCAAACCATCCGCCCCCATCAGGAAACATCTCAGATGGCTGTGGCCCGCAGTTGCTGGTGAAGATTTGTACATTTAGGAGGCCCCCCTCTCCCATACCCACCATCGATTGCTGTCTGGGACCTGCCGTCACTACGTGGCACGCTCCGGTAGACTGATTGGGACCTTTGCAAGGAGGTGGTCATTGAGCAGGTGGGAGACCTCGAATTGGATGGTGTTGGCATGTCATTCCAGGATGTCGTGGACACATACGGCCAATTCACAACCTACTGCAACATACAACGTGCAATGAGGGCCGCTTGGGGTGGCAGGGATGAGGAACCATCCACCTCGGTAGTACTCCATGCGCTAATATCTTCCGGCAGCACATGACATGCCACTACTACCCTCTACACTGTTTTAAATGAGGCTCTGCTGAACTATGCAATGAAAGCATTTGCCAGATGGGATGCGGTGCTGCAGCAAACTTTGACGGATGGAGCCTGGTCTCGAGCTTTACAGTCAGTTAAGGGTGTGTCTCGCAACCCCAGGTTTAGATTCACACAGTTTAATTACATACACCTAACCTATTTAGCCACTCACCATATTAAAATATATTTCCTGCACTTGCACCTGTCTGCCCTCGCTATGGGCTGCAGGAAGCGAGATTTTATCATATGGTATGGGACTGCCCAGTGTTGCAACTGGCGTGGCACATACCAGTTGCAACGGTGATGGATCTGACAACATATGCCCTTCCTCTTACACCTTCTTCCTGACTGTTGGGACTGCATTGAAAGGGAGACAAACACTTACACAGGTTCGTCAGCCTTACATTTGTCCTATTTAAACATCAGGTGGCCATGGCCTGGAAGCCCCCTCACTGCCAGACCACCAACTGTGGACGCGTGACCTCCTGACATGGACACGCGCAGAGGCTCACACTCTTCAGGAACTCTTGGGACGCATGATTCCCTGCACCGGTAGCAAATGCTGGGAGACCTTTCTACCTAATGTGGAAGCTAAGAATGACGCATGCCCACCCTGAACCCACAATTCACTGACCCAACGAACAGGTGACAACTAGGTCTCCTCCTGAAACTGTCCAACAACGTTCACAATTGCCCTCCCATGGTAACATTGCGCTACCCCTTGCGCTGGTTGGAGGTGGGTTCCTCTACCCCCCCCAAGATGCCATATACATAAGCACTACATGTACTTCACGACTATATGGGTGTTTGCATAGGGCGCCCGCTCATCTTCTTCCCTGCCCTCTTTAAGGCTGAGCCCTCCACTGCCTCCACATAGTCTCAAGCGCACATTCTCTCTTTTTTATTGTTATTGTTATAAGTGTTCCAACTACACTGTTGTTATCTCCTATTATTACATTGATATCAGCCACAGGGATACCGCCGATAATGTCATTTGATATATACACTATGCATGCGCTGTCTGTTGCAGCGAATCTCTGCATGCTGCGCTGTTTGTAACAGCTCTCTTGTCAGTCATTTGCATAAAAATCAAATAAACATATCCTAAAAAAAAGAAATTTTCCAAATAGGGATGAGGTTGAATACTTAGCAGTAACAGTTGATCAGACTGATGGCGTGAAGCAGATTGGTAGACGTATTGTACATTTTTTGCTTATAAAAAACATATGTTCGGCGGCAGCAGCTTCCAGTCTCTCTAGCATACGCTGTAATTTATCCATAAATCTCAAAGTTTAAGGGTAGATGCATCTTTTTTTTAATATTGATGGTACTGTATTTAAAGAAGGTATGTCATTTTTAGCATTGTCCAGTTTGTTTTTGGTTGATTTTGATGATAGCAAAGTAAGTGCTGATGCAAGTTGTATCACGGAGTACAAACAGTTAAGAAGTGTATATGCTCCTCATTTAGGACAGACTCCCATTTATGAAAAACAGATAATCTGTCCAAATTGAAGGCTTACAAAAGAATCTACATAATAATTTTTAAAAAGTCTACGTTTTAGCTTGGTAAGCAGTTGTGCAATATAAGTTAAAGAAATTCTGTAAGAGTGTTATGACTTGTTTACTAAGAATGGCAATATATTGTGCTGTAACTGGTGGTACTATAAAGGGGGTGGGCAAAACAATGAGCAGGGAGGAGGACGTGGCGGGATAAAAGCTCAGTGGAGGGTGGTGTTTTAACATGCCGTGGAGGTCATGTGAACAATCACCTGTTTGTTCTGTCACCAAAGTGTGGACACATTTCAAACATTAAAATGGGAGCATCTAAAAGAAGGTTAGAATGTAGGTATTCCCTGCTGTATGTAACTAACACGACATTTGTTCAGCGCCCGGTCCATTTGCAGCTTGTGTAACCATAATCTCAATAACTAGACAATTCTCTAGCTGTTGCCTTTATGGTGAAGACAACACTTAAGATGTACACGTAAGTGATCAATATCCAGATGCGGCCCCCAGAATTTGCATTTGCTTGTGAGAAATAACAGGGCATTTGCAGACAAACATCCCACCCAAATTGGCACTGAAAGGTACAATCCAAGGCCAAATTAATAAATCTCAGTCAACATAAATCTCCATAGTTGCAAAGTTTTCATAATTAAGCATGTATACTGGAACATCACATGTTGGACCATGCAAAAAGCATTGGTAAATGCAGGAAAATATGCTACAGCCAATGGTAATGGAGAAAAGGTAAGTGGCACGCACAGGAACCAATGAGAAGCCAGGAAAGAGAGGAG
Source organism: Calotriton arnoldi (assembly GCA_963921515.1). NCBI lineage: Eukaryota > Metazoa > Chordata > Amphibia > Caudata > Salamandridae > Calotriton > Calotriton arnoldi. The sequence goes on along the minus strand of CAWUFW010002121.1, from coordinate 2,271,248 downwards.
GCGGGATGTGAGTCCCTTTTAAGTTTATATTGAAAACAATAGATTTCTCAAGCACAGCACAAGCACTGTGCAGGTAAAATTTAAAAAGGAAGGTGTTAGGAAGAAAAAACTGGAGAATGAGGGAGATATTGTAGGTTACCAGTTGTCAAACACTTCTGGTGTGAACCTTTATGAAATGTTGTTCTCAATGTACTCTTTCATTTACCACATCTTATAAACATAATTGAACTGAAACTACAGAAGAGATAATGTTCTGGACTGTGTGGTTTGCTGTAGCGTTTACATAGTGATAGGACTGTAATACATTGTGCTTCAGGCATTCAAGGTATAGTAGATATATGTTGTAGATCAGTACTATTTACTCACAGCAGTCAACAAGATGCACAGAAATGTATAATGGTAATCCTTGGAGTTTTAAAAGGAGAAAAAAATATAGATGACTTATTTGGACTGAGTTACACATGGAACCATGAGTGTGATGATTGCTCTTTTACATCTACCACTTAAATCAGTTTCGGTACTTAACACTTCCAGATTCCAAAACTGTATCTTTTGACAGATTGATCAGAAAGGCTAACCAAAATACGACCTGCCCAAATTGTAGATCAGATGTTATATCTACATTTCATATATGAAGAAGTGGAAAATATGTTATATTAATGCTACAATGATGCAGAGCAGGTGAATCTGTTGGAAACAGAAATTACAAACTTCAAAGCTGGTCAAATATCAATTTCTGGAAGAACATATACTCCTATGGTTATCAACTTTCATTAAGGACTTAGTGTAACATCTGGATATTATACTCTCTGGTGAGTTTCCATTCTGGCCCAACCAGTCACACAGCTACTAATACACAGACACTTAGATAGCCACTTATACACCCATTCTGCCACTGTCACATCCACTCTCAGACCCACATAGCCATTCACAAATTCACTCGCCTATCCATACAGCCACTCATACACCCACTCTGAAACATTACAGATTACAGTTAGGATCTAATTTTTTTTTTTTAAACTACAAAATTCACTGAAAAAACCCAAAGTCTACTGGTATGTTATAGTTAGGGAATACAAGAAAAAACTTAGAAATTTACTGAAAAAACAAAGGTTGCAGGGATGTTATAGTAAGGCTCTGATTTCACTGGTACAAAACCAGTAAAATTCAGCAGTTATAGATACCTGAGTTAACTATAACTTATGCCCCGCAAAGCACTGCTTATGACCTCACACATTACATCATTCATGACATGGTCAGTGACATCACTGATGACATCTCAAATGTCATCACTGATGACATCACTCATAACATCATCCAGTTAGTATGAGTATTTTCTAAATGTTTTTGAGTGTTAAACATATATACCAAGGTACTACAAAAGTTAAAGTAGTGTACTTTCTGAACTACTAATGAGTGATACTATCTCTAACATATATTATATGAGTGGCAGTGTGACTTGGTGTATCCCTGTGTGAATGGGTATCCGAGTGCATGCATGTGTGTGTGTGGCTGTATGGGTGTATAAGTAGGTGTGTGAGTAGCTGTGTGGGTGAGTGAGTGGCTGTGTGAGTGACTGTATTGTTGAGTGAGTGGGTAAGGTGGTGGGTGTATGGGTAGGTGAGTGGCTGATGGGTGGGTGAGTGGGTGTGTAAGTGACTGTATGGGTGAGTGAGTGAGTGGGTGTCAGAATGGTTATATGAGTGAGTGGCTGGCTGTATAAGTGGCTGTATGGGGAAGTGAGTGGCTGTTTGAGTGGGTATTTGGTTACATGAGATGGTGTGTGAGTGGCTGTATTGTAGAGTGTCTGTATTATTAGATGTATGGGTGAGTGAGCAGATCTGTGAATGTTTGTATGGATGTGTGAATGGATATTTCAGTGTTTGTATAGGTGTGTGAGTGTGTGAGTGGGTGTATGGGCGAGTGAGTGGCTATGTTAAGAAGTTGTATGGGTGAGTGAGTGTATGGCTTTGTGAGTGGCTGTATGGGTAAGTGACTGGTTGTACAAGTAGGTGTATGAGTGAGAGTGGGTGTGTGTGTGGCTCTATGGATGAGTGAGTGGTTGTGTGAGTATACTTGTATAGGTCTGTGAATAGTTATGTGAGTGGTTGTATTGGCGTGTCGATGGATATATGAGAGGTTGTATAGGGGTTTGAGTGGGTGTATGAGTGCTTGTGTGGATGATGTAATTTGAGATGTCATCAGTGATGTCACTGACCATGTCATGAGTGATGTAATATGTGAGATCATAAGGAGTGCATTGCGGGGGCGTAAGTTATAGTTAGCTCAGATGCTGAATTTCTCTGGTTTTGTATGAGTGAAATGTCAGTCTAACTATAACGTCTCTGTAACCTTTGGTTTTTTCAGTGAATTTCAAAAAAAAAAAAGAGTTCTCTTTCCGAACTATAACGTCCCTGTAACCTTTGGTTTTTTTCAGTGAATTTTTATTGTTTTAAAAAATGTACTTTTCTTAGTATAACATTTTTGTGACCTCTGTTTTTTTTTCTAATATAGAATAGTCTTTTAAAATATGTTTACTAAGTATAATATCTCTCTCCTCTTTTTTAAAGTTCATTTTTATTATCTTTTATTGCTGTGGTACATTGTTCACAGGAAGTCTAGTAGAACGAAAGTCAGTGGTCAGTTCCCTGGATTAATATTAGTTTACAAAGTATTGAGAAAAGAATGAATATGTAGATACAAAATATGACAAAAAGGTGAAAGTATTAAATTTTTAGAAAATACAATCAAAAAGTACTGTAAATAATACAAAAACAGTAACGTGAAAGCAGTGAAAATGGTGCAAAAAGGTAGGAAACAATATAGTACATAAACTTCAAACATAGATGACAGAGGAGTAACAATAATAGCAAAATGTAAATTATGATAATAAATATTGTTAATTTTAATATGTATGTATTATAAATGAATTTTTTAATGGAAATTCGAATCTTTGGATTTCTCGCAGTACCGCATGATTTGTCCGGTTCCAACTCTATGGTTTTTGTTCCGATCACGTGGTAGCAGCCAACTTGCAGATCCAGCCAAATACTAAACAATTTTTTTATAGGTATACAAATTTTATAATTATATTATATCACTAGGCTGAACATATTTTAAGTAAGCACAAGAAGATGATGGACGGAGCGCTGAAACTTTTCAGACACTCACCCCCAGTCACAGATCTGGGTTCCTTGCTCACTTTGCCACTGGGTTCAAGCTAGCCTGGCTGATGAGGGGTGTTACCCCGAAACCGGTCCCAGGATGCTTGTTTCCGGTTCAGGGAAGACCTGGCTTGGCAGTTCGGGCTGGACTGTTCCCATGAGGCACAGGGTCAAGACTGATTTGCATTTAGCTGGGTCTGAACTTAGGTGGCGAAGTGAGCTAAAGAACGATGATGGATTCAACCCAGATCTGTGACTGGGGGAGTGTCTGAAAAGTTTCAGCGCTTCTTCTATCATCTCCTTGTATTTGCTTTGAACATATTTTAAACCTTCTTTTAAGTTTCCTGCTGAAATGAGATGTTTTATTATTACACAAATCCAAGGATTTCAGTCAGAATCCGCTAACTCACTCGATAATAAAATTCAAAGCTTTCTTTCTATTGGTTCCCCTTGAGTCATACTAAATGTGGGGTAAACCACTCCCAAAACACTCACTTAGATCCTGGCTTTTGGTGGAGAAAGGTGCAAAGCTATTTGGTTCCTTCCATTATGGCAGAAGCTGCTGTAGCTGCACAAGAGGAGGAAGAAGTAGTGGAACAAGAAGAAGTTACTTTCATCCGAAAGGAGAGTAATGTGTGGTACTGGGTCGTTATTCCTTCTGGAGAAAAGAAAGCCACTGCCAGGTTTGTTGAATGCAAGTTGTGTGAGAAACAGCTTTCGAGAGGTACTATGAAAAAGTACAGTTATGGCACATCGTGAATGTGGAAACACATCAAGAGCAACCACGAACGTGCATATTTTAGAAACCTGAAGGAGAAAGCAACATCTTCTACTGATGTAGGAGCATCATCATCAGCATCAAACCAACCTTCTGCTATTATCACCATTCCACCAACTTGCGCACAGTTTAAGGAAATAGCTGTCCACTGTTCTAAATGCCAAGAACTTGTTTTAAAAGAAAATTATGACATTATCACCATATTGGAAAAGGTGAAGGGATACCATTGTTGAATTCTTTTCTTTGTTTTCTTTCATTGCAAAAGCACAAGGACATGTGCTAATCTTACAGTTGTTAAAGACACTGGAAGTTCCTCAAGTGACGTAGAACCAGGAAGATGTACCATCAGCCAACAATCTATGAAGTTTAAATAGTGGTGGTCCCAAGACTTTATTTGAAAATATGAGAACATTATTTTGTTGTTAAAGAAACAGAAGACTTTCCTTTAATAATTTTTTCCTTTTTTTTACTGTTTTAAAATAGTAGATTTTTTTATATGCAACAGTTTGCATATAATTTTAGTCTTGCCACTTTTACTATGATAAATAATGAATTTTTTTGCAAAAATAAATTTTAAAAAACACCACATTTTCCATAAAGAACTGTGTCAATGTTCTCATTATTGTATGGCTGTATCAGTGTTTTAATGTGTGTGTGTGTGTGTCTTAGTGCATGTGTTACAGTGTATCTGGGTGTGTTAGTGTATTTTAAATATTGGCATGGGTGTGTCAGTGCATGTGTTAATGTGTCCCTGTGTGTGTAATTATATACATCAGTGTGTGCTTCGGTGTGACACTGTATGAGTAAGTGTTCGCCTTGGTGTGTCAGTGTATGTGTGAGTGTGACAGAGATGTTAGTGTTTAAATAAGTGTGTGTTGATGTGTCAGTGTTTATCTTACTGTGTGTGGATGTGTCACTGCAGAAAAAAGTGTGTATGTGGGTGTGCCAGTCTATCTGTCAGTGTATACATCAGTGTGACAGTGTATATGTCAGTGTGTGTTTGTGTCTCTCAGTGAATGAATGAGTGTGTGTATGGGTGTGTTAGTACATGTGTCAGGTCTGTCTGGGTGTGTCAGCATAGGTGTGTGCCTGGCTATGTCAGTCTATCAATGAGTGTGTTCATAGGTGTGTCAGTCTTTATGTGACTGTGTCCCTAGCTGTGTCAGTGTATGCATAGGTGTACCCGCTTGTGTCAGTGTATGTGTAAGTGTATGTTTGGGTCTTTCACTACATAAATGCGTGTATGCCTGGGCGTGTCAGTGTATGTCTTAGTGTGTCTCTGGATGTGTCCGTGCATGAAAGAGTGTGTCCATGGGTGTGTCAGTGTATGTGGCAGTGTATACCTGTGTGAGTTAGTATATGCACCAGTGTGGTTGTGGCTGTGTCAGTGTATGCATCAGTGTGTCCAATGGTGTGCCAGTGCATGTATCAATGTGTCATGGGATGTTTCAGTTTATGCTTGACTGAGTGACTGTCAATGCATGACTGTCTACAGAGGGATGTTAATGTATCTATTAGTGTGCCATGGGGTGTCTGAGTCTATGTATCAGTGAGTGACTGAGTGAGTTAGTGAATGTATGAGTGTGTGCATGAATATGTGAGTGTACATATCAGTCAGTCTTAGGGTATGCTAGGGTGTCTATGAATGAGTGTGGGAATCTATTACAGAATGGATTGCTGTGTTTATGGTTGTGTCAGTGTATGTTTCAGTGACTTCCAGGGTGTCTCAGTGTGTGTATGAGCTAGTGGGTGGATATGTGACTGAGTGCATCAGTGTATGCCTGGGTGTGTTACTTTATGTTTCAATGAGTACTTGGGTGTGTTAGTGTATGCATCAGTGTTTGAAGCAGAAACAATTATGGAAAAGGTAGGAAACAATGCAAAATTTAGATGACAAACGAGTGATAATGACAAAATATAAACAATAATACATTTATTTGAACAAAACAATTAAACAACATTAACCCCTTCCCTGCGGCGGTAATTCCCCCACAGTGCGGGGGGCGGGGGTGAGCGCGGCGCCGCGGTGCTCGTGACGAGACCAGCTCGTCATGAGTCACGGTGGAGCTGTGCTCATGACGAGCTGGTCTCGTCACGACCCCGCCCACTGATTAATTCGCCTGCACAGGCGGGGAATCAATCGCGTGTGGGAGGAGCGCAGCCGTTATGACGAGACCAGCAAGTCATGAGCACAGCTCCACCGTGACTCATGACGAGCTGGTCTCGTCACGAGCACCAAAGGGGTTAATTAATTTACATATAACTAGTATAAATATATGTAAATATATAAACATATATTACAGCTATCATAACATATTTAAAACTTTTTTAATGTAACTTCAATGTCCTTGTGAAATGAGATGTGCAGCAGAATTCATGGAGTCACTCAATAATAAAACTAAAAGCTTCAGTTGTATTGGTTCCTCATTATCTACACCTAAAACAGTCACTTTGATCCTGTGGAACTGTTTTGTTGTACCTTCAGGAGAGAAGAAAGTCACTGCCAGATACGCTGAATGTAACCTGTGTAGGAAACAGCTGTTCAGAGGTATCCTTAATGTGGCAGCACATCAAGTGCAACCATGAATATGGATATTTAAGAATCCTGAAGGAGAAAACAACATTTTCTACTGACGTAAAGGGATAGTCATCTACGCCCAACTAACCTTTTGCAAATATCACCATTGCAGCAACTTGCACAGAGTTTAAAGAAATGGTTGTTCACTGTTCTAAATGCTAGAAACTTGTTTTGAAAGAAAACAATGACCTTATCATCATATCGGAGAAGGTAAAGGGACACTGTTGTTGGTTCCTTATTGTTTTTTTGTTTCATTGTAAAAGGACAAAGACATGTGCTAATGTTGTACTTGTTAAAGATTCTTGAAGTTCCTCAAGTGACAGAGAAGCAGGCAGATGTACCATCAGCCAACCATGTCTGAAAATTAAAACTTCATCAACCAGCACTGAAGTTTAAAACGTGCTTGTTTCAAGACGTCATTTGAAAATATGAGGACATTATTTTCTTGTTGAAGAAATAGAATAGTGTCTTTTGTTAATATTTTCTCCTTTTTTCTTACTATAAAGGTAATCTTATAATTAGGTACCTACTTTACTGCAATACATCATTCCTTGGATCTGTGATAAAAGAGAGTAAACATAATGATAATTTAATGTTACATGGTATAGATTTACATAGTAAAGTTTAGGTTGCTTCAATATAAAAAGTTTTGTTACTAAAGAAACATTACAGAGCTGCAAATCTCTAAAGCAACTAAACAGGTATCTTAAACATTTCATTTTTATTGTTTTGCTGTTCTCAGGTTTCATACTGTTACACTTTAAACAATGTACTGTATGACGTTTCATCTTTGAACAGCGGGGAAAAAACAATCACATAGATTGTAGAAAAAAACAGACTTACACAGTATAACACTGTAAATATATAATATACGCAAAACCATTTAAAATTAATTTCACATGTACCTACTCAAATGCTATCAATAAGCATATAAAAAAAACATAGGATGATATGCATGTAGTCCATTTACGAAAATAGATAGTAACATATGTTCATGTGTAAAAGCCCATTTTGAAGACATTACCTTTAATAGGCCGAATGATGCCTTAAAGACTTATAATCCATACAGTAAAAACACAGTAAACCACTTTTTAAAGACAAAATCCTTCTTAGAACTTTGGTTGCAAAAAGAAAAGATATGAATTTGGAGGTTTAAAAGGCAGTTTATGTTTAAATGTCAGGTTACTGTCATTGCATTCCGTCCATCCACTAAGGGGCTTATTACGATGTTGAAGCGTTGCGGGAAAGGAACTGCCCTACCATAGGTTGACGGTTCCGACATCGCAACTTGGATGCAACCCCCCATAGGGAGGTTGGAAACATCCATTCTACAATAGAAGCTTGTGTGACGAGCGGAATAGGCCCACAGCACATGCTGCCATTGTAGAATGGAGGTTGGCAAACATCCCTGCACCGTTTGGCAGGCATCATGCAGTGCCTACCACACGGTGCAGGAATGTTGAGAGGGTCAGAGGGGGTAGAGAGCCCTGCTAGGGGCCGCCAAAGTCGCTTTCCAACAGCCTTTCTATGTCGGAAAGGCCAACATGGAATGGCTGTCGGAAAACAACATTATAATCCCAACAGAAGAACCGCTGTCCTTGTGGGATTATGCTGTCACTCCGATGCGTGGGAAGTGCAGCGGACGGACCCCCCGCCCGATGCCTATGCCCACCGCATCGTAATGCGGCGGGTGGACGGCAGGGGCAGATGTCGGTGGGTCCGACCCACCAACATCATAATTAGGCCCTTAGACTTTTTAAGTACACAGTGTAGTGTCCTGAAGTTATATGTACTCCTTCATTAAAAATTATAGCTAGTGTTGTGTACGTTCTTCCAGAAATTGAAATTTGTCCAACTTTAAAGTTTGAAATTTCAGTTTCTCTTTTTGATCCATCTAGTCTACATCATGGAAGCATCAATATAATATATTCACCACATCTGTGTAACTGTAACGTAAATCATAGAATCATTGCTACAAATTGGGCTGGTCATGTTCTGGCTTGCATTTCTTATCAGGTTGTCAAATGGTACAGCTTTCAAATCTGGTAATGTTAAATAGATGAACCTTTCAGAATTTATATTAGTAGTAGATGTAAAAGAGCAATCCACACAATTATGATTACATTTGTATCTTAGACCAAACAACTCTTCGATATTCACTTCTTCTTCTTCCAAAAGTCCAAGGATAACCATAATAAACGTCTTGTTAAGAGTCTTGTTAAGAGTTCTGAGAAAATAGTACAGATCCACTGATTGTGCCCACTAAATGTTGTATTCCTGAAGCAGAATGTAGCACAGTCCTACCACTATGTAAAAGTTGAAGTAAACAATACAGTTCTGAGCTGAACCTTTATGCTCAATTGCATTTACTAGATGTGGTAAATGAAAGGCTACATTCAGAAGTACATTAGCATTGCACTTGATGCCATTTCTATTTTCCAACTAAAACCCTATGATTTCTCCTTCATTTTGCTCATTATCCTCATCTTTATCTTTCTTTTGCTTCTTTTGCAGAGCATCCATTGATTGCCTAGTAAGTTTCCGTTTAGGATAGATTGTCTGTTTCACATAAATAGGATACTGACCTCAGAGAGGATCATATACACTTCTCAACCGATTATACTCTCCAACACAGCCAGTATCAGCACTAACTTTGTTTTCATCAAAACCAACTAAAAACATACTGCACAATGTTCTAACTCACGACAATGCAACTTGTGACATACCTTCTTTGAATACACTACTCCCAATATTAAAAAAAAGCTCCATCTACACTTAAACCTTGAGATCTGTGGATAGTTTCAGCATACGCTAGAGAGAATGGGAACTGGTGCCGTCTCACATATAAGTCTTGCACAAGCAAAAATCGTACAACACATCAGCCCATCTGTTTCACGCCATCAATCTGATCAAATTTTACAGCTACATATTCAGCTTCATTCCAATTTAATGAAATCAATTACTCCCTGGTGCTCCATTTTGTCATTAGCTGTTAGTTCACAAATTTCCTTTTTTTCCAGTTTCACTAATTCTTCATTGAAATTGCTGCACTCTTGAAGTATAGGCATTAAACACATTATTGATTTTCCATCTTCGATCAAATTGAACATGAGTTGTGCTGGTGTCTTGTTAGAGGAGAATAGTTTTTCGAGGTACTCTTACCTTCTTTGGTCAGAACTCCAACTTTAATGTCCTGCAGAATATTTCCATATACCTCATCAGACGCTTGACTCATATTTTTCAACAGTTCCTTGTATTAGAAATTCAGCCATTACATTTTCATTACTTTCTAATGAATAACGTGTTTATTCATAGAGAAGGGTCTTGAAAACAGGTTCTCCTTTGTACAAGGGTTAGCTGCAGGAGGTCACCAAACACAATTAAATGCTTTCCTCCAAAGAGAACATCATACTCTGTTCTTAAAATTTGTTGCATTCGTAAGTGAATGAAAACAAGCATTACGTTTGAGACCATGCTTAACTCATCAATGATTAAAAGCTTAATTTTCTTCCAAATTCTTGCCACCTCATGACATGCTACACCAGAAAACGTTTGGTATTCCAGTTTATTGTCATAATCCACAGGTAGCATTAGTAGTCGATGTAGAGTATTTCCTTTAATATTGTGTGCAGCTAATACTGTTGTTGCTGTCACTACACACAACACATTTGATTGTTTTGTCCTCTGTAGGTAAGCGGTCAGCACTTTAATTAAAAAGCTTTTTCCAGTGCCAGCTTGACCACTAATGTATAACAGAATTGATTTAAAGGAAGAGCAACTGCATTGTTTGTTGTCATGAAGAAATCCATGTCCTACTTTTTATTTTACTTCTATATAAATGTCTTTCTGTTTGTTGTGTAGTTGTGCAACTAACTGTTCCAGATCTTCAGTTTCCTGTCTAGCTTGTTACATTGCAGTTTTCACCTCATTCACTGCTATTCCAGCTTCATCTTGAATAAAAGGTGCTCCTTGAGGATCTAAGTGGTGCAGAGCTTTGATTGCTTTGAGAACTTTTCCTAGCTACCTCTGCAGCAATTGCTTGTTTTTGTTGAATTTCATCACTTAACATTTGCATATAATTTTGGAAGACTGAATACTGAATACTCTCTTTTACAGCATTAAATGAATCTTCATAGCAATCATAGTCTTCAAGTAATTCAGAACCTACATGCCAAGGTTTGAAAAATTAAAGAAGTGCCAAATATAAAAACTCTCTTTTCTCTTGAGTTTGGCAAATAAGTTTTACTAAACAACTATCACATTAGACAACAGCAAATTTGCCTTCTTCTACGTTTTCTTTTACATTACCTTTGTATCTGTAATACTGAAGAATTGCATGTAGACACATGTTTTCCAAGTGTACACTTCTTCTTGGGTAGTATGTATCCAATATATTTGTTTTTATTATATGTGTACTTTCTGGGTCAAACTCTACTGAATATTGAATTTCTGGAAAAGACTTTAAAACTCTATTTCGTGTACTTTCAAGGCCTAAACTTCGCCAAACTATTCCTCTTGACTTAGAGTATAAACTTGCTGAGCTCAACCTGTCCGAGCATTCATAAGAACCAATTTCCCTATGCGACAACATTTTTAAACTGAAGCTGTACAACGTTTTGGTTAGACTCTTTTCTGCAATAATATCTTGACACATCTCTTTCATCTCAGTCTTCTCTGATTTTGTAAAGAATGAAGTGACATATCGAGCAACAGCAATAGTGTTGTCTGCAACAAACTGTATTTCCATCTTTGCATTCCACATTTTCAGAATAACTGCGTTGTAATCATTAATGTATTTCAGCTTCTCTGTTCGTTTCAAATTGTATGTGTTTTTCGGTGACTTCCGTGTTACTGTTTGTCTCACTGGAGGCAAAAAGTGGTTCCCTCTTCCTTGTGAAATAACTGGTCGTGGGAATCCAAAACAACATCTTGTGTAAAATTTTCCTTTAGATCTGTATCTTCTACGGCCATATTTCTCACATCTATGGTGTTTGAAAGCGCAGAACTTGTTGTCTCAGGTCTTTGTCAGTAGTGTGTTTAGGGATGGCGCATGTCACATGCTGTTCTATGAAAGAGAGCACACGCGCATCACTCTCTGTTCCAAATTTTGGAGTACCTTTTATCCATAACAGCATGTGAATATGAGGAGCACATCTTGCTTGGCACTCTTTATGCCAAAAAATCAGTTACTTCACCAAGAGGAGGATTACTTCTGTTGAAGATGTGAGACAGTATGGCTTGGAATCTGTGGTTAAAATATCTGTAATCATTAGCAGGATCCAAAGAGCAAAGTTCTCCTGCTGTCTTTACATTAATGTCCTCAATATTTGAATTTGCCTCTCTCAAAAATTCAAGCAGATCATCCCATGCGTATTCAGCACAACTAAGGGGTCGATTCCGATTCTGGCCGGAAATCTCTCCGACCGAGCCGGACCCGGAGAGATTTCCGACCGAATCGGACCCGTGCAGTCCGACCGAACGAGTACGATGCGCACGTATGCCATCGGACACGAGTCGGTCGGACTCCCATTGAAGTCAATGGGAGCCTGTCGTACAACGCGTACGCGGGCTCCCATTGACTCAATGGGTGCGATGCGGACAAGTGCGCCCCCTACAGCGGGTACGCGGCGAAGCGATTCGCGCCGTACACGCACAGGGGGGTCCGACACGGACCCCCAAAGTACGGCTCCGACTGCTCTTTCGAGCCGGAGTGCGCAGCTCGGTCGGACAGCTCGCGGCGCGCATCGTACTTACCCGGCCGGGGAACGTCTCCATTGCGCGGTGCGAGTCGAGTCCGAGCGAGTCGGTCGGTGCGGTTCGAGCCGGGAGCGAGTCGGTCGGGACGCCCGGACGAGTCGGTCGGCGATTTCGCATCGTACTTGCTCGTTCGGTGTACTGTACGGATCGGTCGGGAAACAGGCTTTCGCATGGCTTTTTTCCCGACCGAATGGTATTGGGTGCGCCTCCGACCGAGATCGGAATCGGCCCCTAAGTGTAACAAATCAAGTAGGTTCTCCTAGGTTTCTCAAAATGTATTTGATTTCTACATGATGATGATATCAATACTCATTTGTTCCCCGTTGGCATGCCATCAAATTCATTAAGTTATATTCTAAGTTTTTTTCTTTTTCTTGAACTTTATCAACTAATTCCCTTGCAGATAAATTTTGAAGATTTGCTCCTGTCTTCAATATATGATTAACAGCATAAGAAAGTCCAGATAAATTAAATCACTCTCAAACAGAAAATGAAATATGTATGGAATGCACTGGAAGAATCTTGAATCCTCTGAATATAATTGTGTTGAGTGGTATTCACCTGCTGGTATCTGTACAGGGTGGTCATCATAGAGTCCACCCACTCCAGTGGGAAACAGATGTAGAAAACAACGAGCCTCTAAGCTTTTTCCCCAGACACTTAAAGGACTTCCTTTTGCTTGCTTCATTTGAAACAATTAAATAGCATCACCAATGACTTCTTTAGAATGCAGAGGGTGGATGCTATAGTGTTCATACATTTTTTCTGGTCTAGACCAATAGACTTTTCAAATCTGTCCGCATGATGGTAAGGTATCATCCTGTATGCAAATTTAATTTTCAGCAACATCACAAATTCTATAGTAAATATTATTTTCAACATGGTATAATGTTGCTTTAAAAATTTTTAATAACATCTACTAACTCTTGCCAGGTTTTTCTATTCTTTGTTGGAACACCATTTACTAAAATGATATGTGGTTCTTCTATCTCTCTATCTACTCCTACATTCTCAATATTCTTCTTAAAATCCTAAGGTAAATACAAAACTCTTCCTTTTAGTTCTTTCTGGAGCTCAGTTAGAGGTAATTTCCCTGTCTTTGGCTCCATACGAACTATGTGTTATATAAGAATTGATTCATAAACATTCAATGCTTTAGGCTCTTTTTGAATGGATACCAATTCTAATTTGTTATGTGTACCTCTAGCTGCCAATTTATTATTCTCTAACTTGTCATAGCAGTACTTACAGATAATCTGTTCTGTTTGAATAAATCAAATCTTTCTTCAACAAATAAATATGCTCCAAATTCTTGCCACTTATCATTATTCTCTTTTTCAACTTTAGAGTACACAACTACATTCTGAGTTTGCATTTTGTAGTGAGTACGTCAACAAAAAATACAAACACAGTTTGATTTTTCTGAGGAACCTGTGCTAAACTTTGCAATGTCTTGAGCAAATTTTCAGTTGTAATTTCTGTGTCTTGTTTCTCTACACCTCCAGCTACCAATTCTTTTTCTGGACCAAACAACTATCACAGAATATTTCCACAAACTTTCTCTACCTCTTCTAATGTCCCATAAAGTGAACTTCTATTCATCTCTTCTAAACATAAAGCAGGCGTTTTTACATAGTAAAGTCTTCTAACCAAAGTTTGTATTTTGAAGTGGTGGACTGCTAACATCCTGAAATGATGAAACATGCTTCTACAAGCTTTCCTTGAAAAACATGCCAGGGAATGGCCCTGTAAATTACTATATTCCTAACTTTGCATGGATGTATTCCTTGCAAAATTGAAATTTTTCTTTTCAGACTTCTGCATGGAGAGTCACGTATGAAAATTTGTAATGAATTAATTGATTCCTGACGAATATTGCAAGCACTGCTACAATTCCATTTATATACTGGGGCCTGTGTATATCTTCCTTACACCTCTTCAGCTATCACTTCCTCTACATCCTAGAAACCATCTCCTCTTTTCAAACAGTAGTACCATCATTTACTTAATAACAATGACCAGTTAAATCAAGAGCATGCACTAGGGTATTCTCTTGGAAATAGCTTTACTCCTTGAAACAAGGTTCTGTACTACATGTGTGCTTCCATTCACCTCTAAAACGTTTTTGCAAAAATTAGTTCTATTACTAATCCTTTTTCTAACACTTCTTTTCTTCAAACACAACACTGTTTTGTTGAGTGTCCTCATTCCGTTCAATATTAATATAAATACTTTTCAAAGCAAAGGCTTTCTCAACAACACTCTCAATATGTTGCGTTAGCTTAAATTCATCACTTCTCCTCTTATATTTCTTCATCCTTTTCAGCAAATTTTGTATTACCCTAGTGCAAAACATTTTAGCTCCTCAAAATGTTTCTGTCTCCATGACCAAGTCTTTGATTTCTTAGAACATTTCCTACTTAGTGAAACATGTACTTCTTCCTTTTTTCCACTTGATGTGCAAAGTCCATTTTTACATAAGACTGTACTCTCATTCTGCATTTTATGACATATTTTTTGAGAAACTGCTTTGTACTCTTAGCAGCTTCTCTTTCTTCCTCTGCACATCCTCCACCTTGTGTTTGTCCATCTCACTTTGAAGTTGATAATGCTGTTTCCTCCGTTTCTTTTTTGCGTTTTGTCAGGCATTGTAGATCTTCTTCTTTTTCAAAACTGTATATATTAATGCCAAGATTAAATCATGTAATTATTAATTCACTAAGAAACTAGTTTATTAACGAAACCTTAGAACATATTAAGATTAAGAGAGGGTGTGAGAGTCTCTGTATGGGTATATAAATGTGTATAAAAGTATCTGTATAGATATGTTAGAGGGTGTGAGAGTATCTGTATAGGTATGTAAATGATTGTGACACTGTCTGTATAGGTATGTGAGAGAGTCTGACAGTCTATGAATGGGTATGTGAGAGGGTGTAAGAGTCTGTGTATGGGTATGTAAATGGATATGGATATGAGTCTCTACATGGGTATGTCAGAGTGTGTGAGAGTATCTGTATGGGTATATGAATAGTTGTGATACTGTTTGTATGGCTATGTGAGAGGCTGTAAAGGTGTATGTATGGATATGTTAGAGGGTGTGAGAGTCTTTGTATGCATATGTGAATGGGTTTAAGGGTGTCTATATGGTTATGTGAGAGGATATGAGAGTCTCTATATGAGTATGTGAAAGGGTCTGAGAGTCTGTGTATGGGTATGTGAATGGGTGTCAGAATGTCTGTACAGGTATATGCATAAGGATAAAAAAGGACTGAATAGGTGTGTGACAGGCTGTAATAGTCTACATATTGGTATGTGAGAAAGTGTGAGTCTCTCTATGGGTATGTGACAGGATATCAGAGTATCTGTGTCAGTATGTTAATGGGTATAACCGTGTCTGTACGGGTATGTGACAGGGTGTAAGAGTCTCTGTATGAGTATGTGAATGAATATCACACTGTCTGTATAAGTATGTGAACAGGAATAAAGGATGTCTGTATGAGTATCTGAAAGGATGTCAGAGTCTCTGTATAGCTACGTGAATGAGTATATGAGTGTCTGTATGGATATGAGAGGGTGTGAGTGTATCTGTATATGTATGTGAATGGGTATAAGGGTGCCTGTATGGGTATGGGAGAGGGTTTGAGAGTATCTCTATAGGTATGTGAATGGGTATAAGGGTGCTTGTATGGGTATGTGAATGGGAACAAAGAAGGTTTGAATGATTATGGGAAAGGGTGTCAGAGTCTGTGTATAGCTATGTGAATGGGCATAAGGGTATCTGTATGTGAATGGTTATGGCACTATCTGTATGGGTATGTAAAAGGGTGTGACAGTCTATGTATGGGTATGTGAGAGGGTGTGTGAGTCTCTGTATGGGTATATGAATGGGTATAAGGGTGTCTCCATGGGTATGTGAGAGTATGTGAGAGTCTCTTTATGGGTATGTGAATGGTTATGACACTATTTGTATGGGTATTTGATAGAGTCTGACAGTCTATGTATAGGTATGTAAGAGGGTGTGAGGGTCTGTGTATGAGTATATCAACGGGTATAAGGGTGTTTATATGGATATGTGAGTGGGTGTCAGAGTCTCTGTTTAGGTATTAGAAAGGATGCCAGAGTCTATGTATCAGTATGTGAAAGAGTATAATGGTGTATGTATGGGTATGTGACAGGGTGTAAGAGTGTCTGTATGAGTATGCGAAGGGGTGTCACACTGTCTGTATAAGTATGTGAATGGGAATAAAGGAGGTCTGAATGAGTATGGGAAAGGGTGTCCGAGTGTGTATAGCTATGTGAATAGGCATTAGGGTTTCTGTATGTGAATGGTTATGACACTATCTGTATGTCTACGTGAAAGGGTGTGATAGTCTATTTATGGGTATGTGAGAGGGTGTGAGGAAGGGTATATGAATGGCTATAAGGATGTCTACATGGGTATGTGAGAGTATGTGAGAGACTGTATGGGTATGTGAATGGTTATGACACTATCTGTGTAGGTATGTGAGAGGGTGTGACAGTCTATGTATGGGTATGTGAGAGTGTGTTCGAGTCTCTGCATGGGTATGTGAATGGGTATAAGGGTATCTAAATGGGTATGTGAGAGTCTCTCTATGGGTATGTGAATGGTTATGACACTATCTGTATGGGTATGTGAGAGGGTGTGACAGTCTGTGTATGGGTATCTGAGAGGGTGTGAGAGTCTCTCTATGGGTATGTGAATGGGTATAAGGGTGTCTACATGGGTATGTGAGAGGATGTGAGAGCCTCTGCATGGGTATGTGAGAGTGTATGGCTCTCTGTATGGGTATATGAATGGGTGTCACACTGTCTCTATAGGTATATGGATGGGAATAAAGGAGATCTGAATGGGTATCTGACAGGGTATGACAGTGTATGTATGGGTATGTGAGAGTACGTGAGAGTCTCTCTATGGGTATATGAGAGGATGTCAGAGTCTCTGTATCAGTATGTAACAGTATCTGTATAAGTATGTGACTGGGAATAAAGAAAGTCTGAATGAGTATTAGAAGGAATGCACACATCAGCTTCCTTCTGAATATCTAAATGTATGCATCACTGCACCCTTTGTTCTGTTACTATATGCATAGCTATATCATTTTGTGTGAAAAGTAAATATGTTTAACCATACCTTGTCCTCTTAGCAAAAGCATCAGTATGAACCAGTTTATCTTAATCTACATATCTGTGTATATCTCATTGCATAACTGTATGCATAATAAAATGCCTTAATATCTTACTGCATACATTAGCATTTCACTCCTTGTGTTACTCCCTACATTGGTGTATACCTCTGTTTTGTTTTTCTTCACCACTTTTTATTCATAGTTCCAGATCAATACACTTTACTTTATGTTCATGTTCTACTCACTTTCAACATTTCCTTTTACTTTTCTCAAACATCGTCTTCACTTTCATCCACCTTACTCACACTCAGTCCTTCTGCATCAGTTTTTGTTTTATGCTACACCTTAATACACATACCTGTTAAATGTGATTGGTGGTGAGTACTTTTCTTTCTCAGTATCAGGTTCTCAAACTTGTCTCAAGAAAGCACACAAAAACCGACCAGCAGAATGGTAAACCACTGTCATACAAGGCAACTATTAATGTCACACTTTTCAACTTTGCTTTCAATGTTACAGAGGCTGCAAACAAATGAGAAACACTGCTTTCATTTAATTCAATTTCCTTACTAATCATACAGCTCTTCTTTATGGTCAAATTTCTTAACCCATTTTTTGACTCCTCTAAAGAGAGCCCAGTTCGGTAGCAGTTTTGGGTGAGATCATGGATTCATGAAGGGATCCAAGGGTCTCAGCGCAGCCCCCCCATGTAACCTTGTGGATGATCCATGGATTCGCGTGGCAAACCTAAATCTTTTTTTAAAAACGTTTTCTAAACACTACCACTTACACATCACTTCCTATAAATCCCTAAATTTAGACCCAAACAATTTGTATTCACTACTTCTTTCATGAACAATGTCTTCTCACATTAACATTCCAGGCTTTTTTTCTTCCACCCCCCCTACTCCTTTAGCTCTGTTTCCATGGTGACCAAAAATGCAACATTCACTGCTAGCAGAAGGTCTGAATTTCACAACTGTCTCTACAGAACCATGCTAACCCCCAAGCCAAATTTTGCAGGTGTGGTTGAGTGTATACAATTACAAACATACTCCTCATAACCAATCACACATGTACTTACTTTAAATTTATTGCATAACCCAGTTTTAATCACTACATTTCTTACACCATCCAATCAAATGTAATGTCCTAAACGTTACTTGCTACAGTCATTTTTAACTGACTTTATTTTTAAACTGCCTCATTCAGCTGCAGACTTCTCCTGTGTGCTACTGCTCCATCCTTCAAAATGGTTAGAGTGTGGATTGTGGGTCATAGCTTTGTGTTCTGGGTGAGCGAGTTTGCTAGAAACGGAGGGATTGACAGGGATCTAGGTTTGCCTAATGTGCATATTAATTGGTTTGGCCGGAGAGGGTTAAAGTGGCATCAATTGCTTCCGTTGGTTGAAAGCTTTATGGAGAACCAACATCCAGACCTCATGATTATGCATTGTGGTGACAATGACCTAGGCACATTGACTGGGGTAGGACTGGAAATCCGAATGAAGAACATCTTTGAACAATTAATGTAACTTTTCCCTCACACTTTCTTGGTGTTTTCTAACGTATGCCAGAGTCAGAAATGGAACTGGTCTTCTGAATTTTGCCCACAGATAGAGAAAGCTAGGAAACATGTCAATAAAACTGTTTCAGCATTCCTCTGGAACCATAACATGGGCTCTCTCTACAATAATAACCTGCACTTCAACGTGCATGGAATATACAGGAGAGATTGTGTTCACTTCACAGATGAAAGCAACAGAGTGTTTCTAAACAACTTGAAACTCTGCATTTGCTTGTATATGTAGGCATCATATACACACAGTTAACACAACCGCTCTTTTAAAAGCCACCCTGTGTCCCAAACAGTTGTTATTTGATCTGTAAATCCTTTTTTTTAAAACATTTATCGAATCCCCGTATTCCTCGCTAATCCGCAAACCAAAAGCACACATTCAATGCAAAATAGCACACTTAATATTTCCATTTAAGGGTTCTGAATGGATGTCACAGTGGTTATAACACAGTCTAAAAGGATATCATTTAGGTGCATACATGGGTTTGTGAATGGGTGTGAGATTGGCACTATGGGGTTGCGAATGGGTGTGACAGTGTCTGTATAGGTTTGTGATTGGGTATAATAGTGTCTCTATGGTATATGAATGGCTGTAACACTATCTGTATGGGTTTGTGAATGGGTGGAGACTGTTCTATGGGGTTGTGAATGAGTGTAACAGTGTCTGCATGGGTTTCTGAATGAGTGTGATAGTGTATTTTTGGGTTCGTGAATCAGTGTGACAGTGTCTGTATGGGTTTGTGAATGGGTGTGCCAGTCTCTTTATATGCTTCTGAATGGGTGTCACACAGTCCTTAAGAAGTTTTGAATCGATATGACACTCTCTGTATGGGTTTCTGAATGGGTGTAACAGTGTGTCTATGGTATATGAATGGGTGTGACAGTGTCTGTATGGGTTTGTCAATGGGAGTGACAGTGACTGTATGGGTTTCTGAAGTGTATCACAAAGTGTTAATAGGTATTTGAATGGATGTGACAGTGTCTCTATAAAGTTGTGAATGGGTGTGACAGTGTCTGTATTGGTTTGTGAAAGGTTGTGACAGTGTATATTTGGGTACATAAATGAGTGTGACAGTATCTGTATGAGTTTGTGAATGGGTGTCACAATGTTTGAATGGGTTTATGAATGAGTATGACAGTGTCTGTTTTGGTACGTGAATGAGTGTAATAGTATCTGCATTGGTTTGTGAATGGGTGTAAGAGTGTCTCTATGAGTATGTGATTCAGTCTCACAGTCTCTCTATGAGTAATTGAATGGTTGTAACAGAGTCTGTATGAGGTTGTAAATTGGTTTGACAGTGACTGTATAGGTTTCTGAGTGGGTGTGACAGTGACTGAATGAGTTTGTGAATGTGTGTTACAGAGTGTCTATGCATATGCGAATGGGTGTAACAGTATCTCTATGGTATATAAATGGGTGTAACAGTGTCTGTAAAGGGGTGTGACAGTGTCTCTATGGGTATGTGAATGGGTGTGACAGTATCTCTATGAGCATGTGAATGGGTGTCATAGAGTCTATATGAGGTTGTGAATGGGTGTAACAGTGTCTGTGCGGATTTATCAATGGGTGTGACAGTGACTGTATGGTTTGTGAATGGGTGTGACAGAGTCTCTATGGATATGTGAATGGGTGTGACTGTCTCTCTATGGCTATGTGAATGGGTGTGACAGTGTCTGTATGGGTATAAAAGTGGATGTGAGAATCTCTGAATGGGTATGTAAGTGGGTGTGGCAGGATCAGGTTATATAAATAGCTGTGAGAGGAAGGGATTATATATATATATATATATATATATATATACATAACAGCTCCAGCGCATGCAATAATACAGCACGCATAGGCACTCACGGGGACTGGAAACCACTTTTAATGATTAGCAGACGCGTTTAGGCAGACGCGTTTCAGCAAACAGCTTTCATCAGTGCTTTTTTTTAAAAAGTGTATAACAAGACCAGATGCACGGCGTGCATTAAAATAAGAAATAGTCTCGCCTGATTGGCGCTTCTAAATGGTGGTAAGTGAGGAAGGACTCCAGCGATATTCACTCCTTCTGGCCGCCATGTTAGTAAGATGATGTTACAATATATCTTTGAGCCATGTCAACTTTTATCTTCAAATGATTGTTTAAATATTCAAAGAGTTCTTACTATTCCGATGTGCTTTGGTAAAATTAGTCCATTCCAATGTTTACTCCAAGCATGGGCAACCACCATAACGCCGTGCAGCACAGTCCCCTCGCCAAGCCTCTGATTCACGGTCATGAATTATTTAATTCAGGGTTCGCGGTAATTCTACTGCTGCCTGCGGACTCATCATGAACAAATCAGAGGCTTGGCGAGGGGACTGTGCTGCACGGCGTTATGGTTCATAAAACATGCAATCCTAAGAAATATCTATAGGAATGCATTAGTACTTGGAACAGTCCCAGTCCGAACAAAAAAATATCCCTCGATGGATCCAACTTGTCCACTGAACTGCGAACACAATATATATATATATATTCACTGGAAAAAACAAAGGTTACAGGGACATTATAGTTAAGAATTAGCATTTTAAAAACCTCAGAAATTCACTGAAAAAACAAAGGTTAGAGGGACGTTATAGTTAGGAATTAGCATTTGAAAAACCTTAGAAATTCACTGAAAAAAACAAAAGTTACAGGGACATTATAGTTAGGCTAAGATTTCACTTGTATAAAACCAATGAAATTCAGCCATTATAGTTAGTGAGCTCACTATAACTCACGCACCCAGAATGCACTGCTCATGATCTCAAATATTACATCACTCATGACATGGTCGGTGACATCACTGACAATATCACTGATGACATCTCAAATGACATCTCTGATGATATCATCTAGTGACTTTGAGTGTTTTTAAAATGTTTATGAGTGTTGAATATATATATATATATATATATATATATATATTCACTGAAAAAACCATAGGTTTCAGGGATGTTATAGTTAGTTGGACATTTCACTCGTACAAAACCATAGAAATTCCCCCGTTATAGTTAGTTCAGCTAACTATAACTAGCGCCCCCGCAATGCACTGCTGATGACGTCACATATTACATCATTCATGACATGGTCAGTGACATCACTGATGACATCTCAAATGACATCACTGATGACATCATCCACGTCAAAATCTGATGCACCTCCTCACACTCTAATATAATCTTTGATACACCCACTGTAAAATACAGACTACCATTTTCGAAACCCTGGGTCATTCCATGAGTACATGGGTACTGACTGGAAGACTAGAGTACTGCAAGGAGAGTGCATGGTGAATTTATAAGATCTTGGGTTTTGGTGGAGTGATTGGATAAGTACATGGTGCTGGCTGGGCGATGGCTGGACTGCATGGGTAGTGCTCAGGGTATTGTAGCAGTGCATGTGTTAGTCCATGGGTCATTGCATGAGTGCCTGGGTACTGACTGGATGATTAGAGTATTGCAAGGAGAGTGCATGGTGATTTTATAGGTGCTTGGGTTTTGGCGGAGTGATTGGATAAGTACACACATGTCACATCAGTCCCGCCCCCTCCCTTCACCACTCTGCAAACGCACCCACTGGCAGGTTTTAAGTTGGGGAATTAATTCCCCTTGAATCCTGAGGGTCCCTTGGGTCCAACTAGCCCACCAGGTACCTCCAGTAAGTGCCACAGAGCTGCGTTGCAGAGAGGTGGTCCAAGGCCACGCCCCTTTTTACACCTCTCTGCAGCGCAGCTCTGTGGCGCTTACTGGAGGTACCTGGTGTGCTAGTTGGACCCAAGGGACCCTCAGGATACAAAGGGATTTAATCCCCCAACTTAAAACGCGCCACGGAGCGTGTTTGCACACTTGTCACATCAGGCCCCACCCCCTGCCTTCACCACTGTGCAAACGCACCAAGTGGCTCGTATTAAGTTGGGGGATTAAGTCCCCTTGAATCCTGAAGGTCCCTGGGGTCCAACTAGCCCACCAGGTACCTCCAGTAAGCGCCACAAAGCTGCTTTGCAGAGAGGTGTAAAAAGGGGCGTGGCCTCGGACCACCTCTCTGCAACGCAGCCTTGTGGCGCTTACTGGAGGTACCTGGTGGGCTAGTTGGCTCCCAGGGACCCTCAGGATTGAAGGGGAATTAATCCCCCAACTTCAAATGCGCCACAGGGCACGTTTGCACAGTGGTGCAGGGAGGGGGCGGGGCCTGATGTGACAAGTGTGCAAACGCGCCCTGTGGTGCATTTTAAGTTAGGGGATTCAGTCCCCTTGAGTCCTGAGGGTCCCTGGGGGCCAACTAGCCCACCAGGTACCTCCAGTAAGCGCCACAGAGCTGTGTTGCAGAGAGGTGTAAAAAGGGGCGTGGCCTCTGAACTCCTCTCTGCAACGCAGCTCCCTGGTGCATACTGGAGGTACCTGGTGGGCTAGTTGGCCCCCAGGGACCCTCAGTATTCAAGGAAAATTAATTCCCCCACTTACAACGCGCCAAGGGGTGCTTTTGCTGAGTGCTGCACTTAGGGGGCGTGGCCTCCGCCGCGATGCCGGCTTTTTTTTTTTTCAAGGGGTGCTGTGTGGCCCCCCTCCTTTTAAATTATTTGGGGCCCTGGGGACCCCATCCCCCAGTACCTGTTTTTTTTTTTTTTAAACAGGATGGGGGCCGCGCGGCCCCCCTCCCGAGGCCAATTTTGGTCCCGGGGATCCCATCCCCCGGGGCATGGCCACATTTTTAATTTTTATTTTTTTAATTCATTGATGGAGGGGGGGCCACATGGCCCCCCTCCTAGGCCACTTCTGGCCCCAGGGACCCCATCCCCTGGGGCCTGGCCTCTCTGTTGGGAACCGTGGGGGGAGCCCCAATGCCCCCACAGTCCCGCCGGCTCTCCGCCTCCTGCGGGAGCCGGCATTGCATTGCTTTTCCACATGGGGAGCTGCTAACATGCAGCTCCCCGTGTGGAAAAGCAATCTGGTTTGGATTTTGGAAGCAAGAGCAGGAAACCTGCTCTCGCTTTCAAAATCCAAACCAGTGTTTGCTATGGCAGGGCGGGAGCCGCACGGCTCCCGCCCTGCCATAGCAAACAGCAGTGTCCCGGGGGAGAGCACCCCAGGACACTGCACGAGCCGGCCCTGGGGGGTGGCGGTCCCCAGGGCCATCAAGGGCTCCTCCCAACGAGTGTACAGCCCCGGGGAGGTGGTGGTCCCCGGGGCTTGGGGGTCCGTAAAGGACCCCCGCATTTGCACTTTAGTGCCCCGGGGAGGTGGCAGTCCCCAGGGCATGTGGGGGGGCTTGAGCCCCCCCACACAGGTTTATTAATTTTTTTTAAAAAAGCCCCGGGGGGGTGGTTGTCCCAGGGGCAGCGGGGGGCCGTGTGCCCCCCACGAATAATTAATAAAAGCCCCGGGGTGGCGGTCCCCGGGGCTTGGGGGGGGCCTTGGAGGCCCCCACACATTAAAAAAGAAGCCCCAGGGGGTGGCGGTTCCCGGGGCTGCGGGAGGGCCGAGTGCCCTCCCGCACATATTGTTAAGAAACCCCCGGGGAGTGGTGGTCCACGGGGCTGCGGGGGCCCCCGCAGGCCCCCGCATATATTTGTTACAAATGCCCCCGGGACCTGGCCCACCCGGGGGCCTCAATTAAATGAAGCACGGGAGCCCGCGCTTCATTTTTTTTAATTTGTTGTCCGGATTCGCACACCCAGCGTGAATTTGGCCGATTTTTTTTTTTTTAAATGCTTTTTTTGGCCTGGGGGTCCTTGTGGGACCCACTGAGCAGGCCTAGGGGGTCAGGGTGTTTCTACCCTGCCCCCTTTTCTTTTTTTTCACCTTTGTTTCCCTGTTTTCTTGTGACTCGGTTCTATCGAGTCACAAGATGGCTGCCAACACTTCCTGGTTTGGAGTGTTGACAGCCAATTAGAATAAAGCTCGTGGTCGGGAGGGTCCGCGGATCCACCGCGCCTCTAGATATCGAAACTTTTATTTTTTGATTTTCTCAGCAACTACTGACTGAATTTACACCATTTAAAACAAGCATTGGCATAGCCAATAGGTCTCGCTTTTGGGACCTTATAAGTATTTAGTTATGCAGCACAATATCCTTGGTGCAACATCAACCGTTGCATGGCTAAACACTTATAATGTCCCAAAAGCGAGACCTATTGGCTATGCCAATGCTTGTTTTACTAATGCCTCTATTTTTTTCTCTCCTAGCCAATCCCTTCTCACCAACTCGTTTTGGGTCCATTCTCTTATTTGTGATCGCTTTAAATGTTTAGTGTTATTGTTTAATGATGTAACCCCTGATTAAGCAACACTATGAAGCCGTGAAACATTTGATTGAGTTAACTTTGTAAACTGCTAAATTAAACAATTTAATTATAAAGTGAAGACCTGCAAGATCTCAGTTCTAAATTCCAATAAGCTTAAAAATGGAACAAACAGTGGTAGCCACATAGCATAACATTGCTGAATAGATTCCACGCCAGAATGCAATGTCTGGCTATAAACCGCATGTATAAATGGGCCTTTGTACAAAAGGCTTTGCACAGTGCACATTAATACCACTAACATTACACTGCTACGACTATTGGAAACCTAGTGCTAGAGAAACAAGGCAGCTAAAACTGCTTTACACTCAGGATTCTCAAACAAGCACACTTAAGAGGGCAATAGGAGTTAATATTGATAACATTTTACACCCTCTAGGGGATGTGGCTTAACGGCTAGAGTGGTCTACCTCGGAACTGAGTTCGAGTCTCGGCAGGGACGCTCAACATCCTGTGATTCTGGGCAAATCACAATCTCCCCGCGGCTAACAAAAAAAATGAACGCGTCCGTGTAATGCAACTGGGTGCTCATGTAAAGCGCTCTGATTGATACATTTGGGTCTAGTTTGCACTATATAAAACTAAAAAAAAAGCACATTGTTTCAAGCAATCTTTTCCAAAAACTCGAGTTCCAGATAATAGTCCACTACCAAATGGCTCACCTTAGCAGCATTGATCAGTTCATCAACCACACACTCTGCAATGGTTTTAATGTTTCAGAAAGCCGCTTCACGAGCCCCTGTGCACAGGAGCCATATTGCCTGCAAAGAGTAATGGGAGAGTCAGACATCAGAACTCAGATCAGACAGCAGGAAACGTTTGGATGGAGGGGAGGGTGGTGACTGTCTCAGACTTTGAGACAGGGTTGCATCTTGGACACACTCAGGATTCATCGAACAGAATGTCTGCTTTAAGTGTTCAGCCCCATTATAAGCCACAGGAGACACGAGCGTCTCAGCAACACTGTTAACACATTTGGAAGAACATTTATATGGCATAAAATGTGAAAGTGGCAGCAAACTGGGGGAAAGCATTGCGTACCTGATTGACACGACGTAGGGGCGACACATCCACAGCCTGTCTCCTCACAGTACCAGCACGGCCTATACGTGTGGAGTCTTCTCGGAGGCCACTGTTGATGATAGCATTCACCAGGACCTGGAGAGGGTTCTGCAGAACAAAGAAAAGAATTATTCGGTCTTAAATACAATACAGGCCCCCAAACTACATGCAACGACCTGAGGCCATGCCATGGGGGTGGTTATTTTTGTCATTACACAAAGCACGCTCTAGTTAAAATTATACCTTTGATGACTGGCTGGACACATTTCCAGGTTGGGTGGATATCAAGATAACTACACCATCTTGCGGGAAAAGCAGCAGCGCGCATTGAGTACTGCATGGCTCCCAGCTCGAAGTTCACGGGACAGGAGGTAATGATGGGTGAGGATGGTAGGGCGGAACCTATGTTCTGGGGCTGCCTGGCTTAATGGTGGTTACAAATTGGCAGAGTAGTGGGAATGGCGCAGCGGGCATTCTGACATCGTAGGCGAGGGATGGGTACGGGGGGGCTTAGGCCACTAACATGCTGCCACGCGTAAGATATAAGGGCGGGCAGAGGATGAGGATAATAAAAAGCGGTTAAATGCCCAGGGGTGGCAAGGGGGAGGGGGGTAGGAACGCCTGGGCACTAATTTGGATAGGGGGGTGGGAAATGGTCGGTATTTACTACGGCAGGGGAGGGGGCGGTAAAGGCTTGGGGGTAGGGGTAATGCTCGTGAGGGAGGATGGTGTCTCGGGTTGCTCGATGCTTAGTGTAGGTTTTGCGAGTTAGTCAATGGGGCACGCATGACAACAACAGTAGGCAAGAGCGGTCACCAAGGGGGAAGCGATGTGGCCCTATGCGCAGAGTGGCTGACTTGAGAGCGGCTCAATATATACAGTGATCCTCGACAGATAATTTAATGTCCTCAGACTACTACAAATGAGGTCTGGGGCTTCTATGTGGAGTCTGGTTAGATTTTTGGAGTCGGAATGAAGGGCAGACAGAGCGGGCGCGAACGGGAGCAGCGAGGGGGGAGGGAGGAGGCCCAATTTAGGAGTTGGGCATTTTGTAATGGGGCGCAAGAGCGAAAGGTTGTTACGCAATACAATAGCATTTTACTGCTATTGGGGTACGAGGGAATCGAGGCTCAGAGCTGCTGACTTTGGAGCGGGGGCATGAAGTTTGAATCTCGGCGTGGCAACATCCTGTGAGCCTGGGCAGATGATTTAATCTGCCAGAGCACCGCAAACAAGCGCACGCGCCTCGCACGGCAGCAGGGGGAGGGGGGAGAAGGAGGGGGCCTGCGCGATTCCCTTGCGGGAGCGAGCGGCGCCAGGAGTGATAATTGCTACCATTTGGCGCCAGCTGCTCGCTCCCGCAAGTGAATCGCCAAACGTGCACGCGTTGCCATTGAAGGCAATGGAACGCGTGCACGTTTTTGGCTGAAAAGCAGAGGCGATTCCAAAAGGTCTTTTTGCCTATGCAGCGCATGCGCGCTGCGTAGGCGAGACCTAAAAAGGGCTCTTTCTGAACCAAGGGCTACCTTTTTCCCAAATTTGGTGTAATTCCGTTCAGCAGTTCGAGCTGTAGCCGTGTCTAAAGTTTCCTATGGGAAATTGATTTTCCGACCTCTATTTTTTTAATTTCTCAGGAACTACTAAACGGATTTACACCATTTAACAAAAAGGGCTCTTTCTGAACCAAGGGCTACCTTTTTGCCAAATTTGGTGTAATTCCGTTCAGCAGTTCGAGCTGTAGCCGTGTCTAAAGTTTCCTATGGAAAATAACATGGAGAAAACGCGTTTTGGGACCCCCCTTTTTTCTCGGCCCCCGCTTGGCGAATCACCCCAAAACTTTCAAGACAGGAGCTGACCGGAGCACCCCACTAGTTTTGAAAATTTCGCAATGATTCGTCATCCGGCACCAAAGTTATTGGGAAAAGAAAAAACGCTTTTCCTATGGAAACTAAGTCCTAACTATAACTATCTACTGGCGACCGCCAGTAGATAATATATATATATATATATATACATATATAACGGTGTATAGGTGAATCAGTGGGTGTATAAGTGCCTATATGGATGATTCAGTGGGTGCATAATTGACTGAATAAGTGAGTGATAACTTGTCTCAGTCAATGTATGGGTGAGTGACTGGTTGTGTGAATGTCTGTATCAGTGTGTAAGTTGGTGTCTAAGTGGCTGGATGGGTGTGTGAGTGGGTAAGTGAGGGGCTGTATGGGTGAGTGATTGGTTGTCTGAGTGTCTGTATGGGTGTCTGAGTGTCTGTGTGTCAGTGTGGGTGGGTGAGGGTGTATGTGACTGCTTGTATGGATGAGTGAGTAGGTGAGTCAATGGCTGTATAGGTTAATGAGTGCAGTGTGAGGGGATATATGGGTGACTGAGTGTGTGTATGGCTGTGTTGTTGAGTGAGTGGATGTGTCAGTGGTATATAGGTTAGTAACTACATATGTGAAAGGCAGTATAGGTGAGTGCTGGAGTATATGAGTGACTGTATGGGTGAGTGAGTGATTGTAAGAGTGGCAGTATTTTTGAGTGTGTGCTTGTGTCAATGACTGTATAGGTGAGGGAGTACATGTTAGTATCTGTATGAGTGAGTGAGTGGCTGTGTGTGTAACTGTATGGGTGAGTAAGTGGCTGCGTGATTGACTATGTGTGATTGAGTGGGTGTGTGAGCAGCTCTATGGGTGACTGACAATGGGTGAGTGGCTGTATGGGAGTATTAGTGAATATGTCAGAGGCTCTATATTAGTGAGTGAGTGGGTGTATGAATGGCTGGAAAGGTGACTGAGTGGATGTGTGCGTAGACCTATGAATCAGTGAGTGAGTGTGTAAATACTGGTATGGGTGTGTAAATGGGTTTGAGAATGGTAGTGTGGAAGTTGGAGAGGGTGTATGAAAGGTTATATGGGGTGTGAGTGGGTGAGGGAGTGGTTCTGTGGATGATGTCATAAGTGGTGTCACTGACCATGTCATGAGTGGTGTCACTGACCATGTCATGAGTGGTGTAATATGTGAGGTCATAAGCAGTGCATTGCTCAGCTAACCATAACTGCTGAATTTCACTGGTTTTGTGCGAGTGAAATCTGAGCTTAACTATAACATCCCTGTAACCTTTGTTTTTTCCCAGTAAATATATATATATGTGTGTGTGTGTGTACCTATAAATATAATATATATATATATTTTTTTTTTATTCAACAAATGCCCTAGAGCTTCGGGAGGGCACTCGGCAGCAATCCAACCATCCGGCTTTCACCTTTAACTCTCCTCTGCATTCCAGATTGTTTATTCTTAGCCTGACGCGTTTCAATGCCGTAGCATCTTCCTCAGAGGCTCACAAGAATTTGCACAGGAAGGGCTCTCTTTTATGTTTACTTTTTCGCATGCATGTTTATTTCCTGTTCCTTTAGTAGGTTTTGCATAGTGCAGTCAATGGCATGCTGGGATATGTATTTTCCCTCGAGCAGTCAATCTTCCCTCAGTGGGTTCCTGTAAAAAAAATCAAATTGAAAGTCATTATCACATCCTTAGTAGGATTCCGGGTGCAGAGAAAGGTTATTCATTTTTCGGATCGCTGCGCTGTATGGTGACGACATCGTTTCCCACCACAGCCTCTCTGGTTCTAAGCGAGTTGGTGCACCTCCCCACGACCGGACCGCCGTGTGGTAATTTTATTCAACAAATGCCCTAGAGCTTCGGGAGGGCACTCGGCAGCAATCCAACCATCCGGCTTTCACCTTTAACTCTCCTCTGCATTCCAGATTGTTTATTCTTAGCCTGACGCGTTTCAATGCCGTAGCATCTTCCTCAGAGGCTCACAAGAATTTGCACAGGAAGGGCTCTCTTTTATGTTTAATTTTTCGCATGCATGTTTATTTCCTGTTCCTTTAGTAGGTCTTGCATAGTGCAGTCAATGGCATGCTGGGATATGTATTTTCCCTCGAGCAGTCAATCTTCCCTCAGTGGGTTCCTGTAAAAAAATTCAAATTGAAAGTCATTATCACATCCTTAGTAGGATTCCGGGTGCAGAGAAAGGTTATTCATTTTTCGGATCGCTGCGCTGTACGGTGACGAAATTGTTTCCCACCACAGCCTCTCTGTTTCTAAGCGAGATGGTGCACCTCCCCACGACCGGACCGCCGTGTGGTAATTTTATTCAACAAATGCCCTAGAGCTTCGGGAGGGCACTCGGCAGCAATCCAACCATCCGGCTTTCACCTTTAACTCTCCTCTGCATTCCAGATTGTTTATTCTTAGCCTGACGCGTTTCAATGCCGTAGCATCTTCCTCAGAGGCTCACAAGAATTTGCACAGGAAGGGCTCTCTTTTATGTTTACTTTTTCGCATGCATGTTTATTTCCTGTCCCTTTAGTAGGTTTTGCATAGTGCAGTCAATGGCATGATGGGATATGTATTTTCCCTTGAGCAGTCAATCTTCCCTCAGTGGGTTCCTGTAAAAAAATTCAAATTGAAAGTCATTATCACATCCTTAGTAGGATTCCGGGTGCAGAGAAAGGTTATTCATTTTTCAGATCGCTGCGCTGTACGGTGACGAAATCGTTTCCCACCACAGCCTCTCTGTTTCTAAGCGAGATGGTGCACCTCCCCACGACCGGACCGCCGTGTGGTAATTTTATTCAACAAATGCCCTAGAGCTTCGGGAGGGCACTCGGCAGCAATCCAACCATCCGGCTTTCACCTTTAACTCTCCTCTGCATTCCAGATTGTTTATTCTTAGCCTGACGCGTTTCAATGCCGTAGCATCTTCCTCAGAGGCTCACAAGAATTTGCACAGGAAGGGCTCTCTTTTATGTTTACTTTTTCGCATGCATGTTTATTTCCTGTTCCATTAGTAGGTTTTGCATAGTGCAGTCAATGGCATGCTGGGATATGTATTTTCCCTCGAGCAGTCAATCTTCCCTCAGTGGGTTCCTGTAAAAAAATTCAAATTGAAAGTCATTATCACATCCTTAGTAGGATTCCGGGTGCAGAGAAAGGTTATTCATTTTTCGGATCGCTGCGCTGTACGGTGACGAAATCGTTTCCCACCACAGCCTCTCTGTTTCTAAGCGAGATGGTGCACCTCCCCACGACCGGACCGCCGTGTGGTAATTTTATTCAACAATTGCCCTAGAGCTTCGGGAGGGCACTCGGCAGCAATCCAACCATCCAGCTTTCACCTTTAACTCTCCTCTGCATTCCAGATTGTTTATTCTTAGCCTGATGCGTTTCAATGCCATAGCATCTTCCTCAGAGGCTCACAAGAATTTGCACAGGAAGGGCTCTCTTTTATGTTTACTTTTTCGCATGCATGTTTATTTCCTGTTCCTTTAGTAGGTTTTGCATAGTGCAGTCAATGGCATGCTGGGATATGTATTTTCCCTGGGCCATGTTAAGTCCAGCGAGGGATCAACAGATTTTGCGAGTGGCCCAAAAAATAGTTTTTTTAATATTTTTGACCCCATGATACATGCTCAGCCTCTTTTATAACATGTACAAGGGTTCAGGAAATCTCTCAACTGACGCCTTCATTCAATTTGCAAATACATTTTCAGCCCGGGGACTGTTTTCCTGACAAACAAATTGGCAATCTCAACTATTCTGTGAAGGTGCTGCCAGCCAATCAGAAGTTCGCTAGTGCACGTGAATCCATGGATTATCCACAGGCGAATCTGCAGGTAATCCGTGTCCCTAGATATACAATTTTCTTTTCCAATTAATATCTTCAAAACTGCTAGACAGAGTTACACCAAATCACAAAAAGCATGATCTGCATACCAAGATCTAGCTTCCTGTCAAACATGGTGAAACACTTCAGCAAAAAAACAAGTAAGCATTCAAAGTGAACTGCATTTACCATAATGCTAAGGGGTGAACTGGCTGGGAGGTGAAGCAGTGTGCTACCATCCCCCTTCTGTTTGAAAAGGCTCCCTTGAGCCATTGAGCTGAAGAGCTTTTGGAGATGCACCTGTGCGCCAGAGAGAGGTGCTGAGACCTGAGAGGATTGTGGGAGCGTTCTCAGCAACACCAGATGAATTTCGTTTTTTATCTCTACTGATGAGGGATAATATCCAGAAACACATGTGTCTAGAGATTCACAGCACTAACCTGCACCAACCTTGGTGAAACACTTCAGCAAAAAATCAAGTAAGCATTCAAAGTGGACAGCATTTACCATAATGCTAAGGGGTGAACTGGCAGGGAGGTGAAGCAGTGTGTTCCCATCCCCCTTCTGTTTGAAAATGCTCCCTGGAGCAATTTAGCTGACGAGCTTTTGGAAATGCACCTGTGCGCCAGAGAGAGGTACTGAGACCTGAGAGGATTGTGGCAGCGTTCTCAGCAACCCCAGATGAATTTAGTTTTTTATCTCTACTGATGAAGGATAATATCCAGAAACACGTGTCTAGAGATTCACAGCACTAACCTGCACCAACCTTGGTGAAACACTTCAGCAAAAAATCAAGCAAGCATTCAAAGTGAACTGCATTTACCATAATGCTAAGGGGTGAACTGGCTGGGAGGTGAAGCAGTGTGCTCCCATCCCCCTTCTGTTTGAAAAGGCTCCCTTGAGCCATTGAGCTGATGAGCTCTTGGAGATGCACCTGTGCGCCAGAGAGAGGTACTGTGACCTGAGAGGATTGTGGCAGCGTTCTCAGCAACCCCAGATGAATTTCGTTTTTTATCTCTACTGATGAAGGATAATATCCAGAAACACATGTGTCTAGAGATTCACAGCACTAACCTGCACCAACCTTGGTGAAACACTTCAGCAAAAAACAAGTAAGCATTCAAAGTGAACTGCATTTACCATAATGCTAAGGGGTGAACTGGCTGGGAGATGAAGCAGTGTGCTACCATCCCCCTTCTGTTTGAAAAGGCTCCCTTGAGCCATTGAGCTGACAAGCTTTTGGAGATGCACCTGTGTGCCAGGGAGAGGTACCGAGACCTGAGAGGATTGTGGCAGAGTTCTCTGCAGTGTTCTCTAGGGAGGAAATTGATCTGTTGCGAACCGCCTATGTATGGTAGATTGCACTGGTTTGCGTCATACAGTGAGAAAGCCATACAGAGAGGCTTGGGCCAGAGCAAGCCCCCTCCAGCAGCATTGGTTCCCGTACATGACCACCTGACCCTTCCAATTTCATCACCTATCCTCAAACTATCATTCCCCCTCCAACAACAAAACACTTACGGAAACACAAACACTCACCTACAATATAACCAACCCACCAAACTAGATGCACTCACAAGCACAGAACAAAACAAAACATACCAACACACCCAAAGGCAACACTAAAACAGACTCCAGTACCACACACACAGACTCACCAACACCCCAGCACTCACTACAAAGCACCACCACTACAGCTACTATCACAGATACCAGCACCCCAGCATTTATCACAAATTACCACCACCACAGACACCAGCAGCGCACACACACACACACACTGAACCGCACCCCAGCACCCACTTAAAACAACACCTTAACCCTCAACCAAACACCCACTCAAAACCACTCACTCACCCAATCACCTAAACCCACCCTCTCACCCAAGCACCCATCTAAAAAACACTGTAACCCCCACCCAAAACAAAATCTTCACCCACACCCAAGCAGCCACCCAAAACTACTCCCTAACCCAAACTACCACCCAAACCTCCATCCTCACCCAATCACCCACCCCACAAAACACTCACCTAAAACTATAACCTCACCCACACCCAAACACTCACCTAAATCCACAACTTTACCCACACCCAAACAAGCACTCCAAAGAACCACTAGCATTGCCCCTGAACCCAGCACCATATACACACACTTACTCTCACCCCAACACCTACAACCATCTTAAAGCACCACACCCATCCAAGCACCCTGTACCACCCAAACGACCATATCACCCATCCAATCTGTCCTTACACCTTCCTCACACACATCCACTCCAGCCAACAAACCAATAAAAAAGACCACCCCCACCCAATTCCTTGAGGTGCCTGAGTTACAACAGCTGGAGGAGTGGGACAAGCCCCTGTATAAGGAGGAACTTGAGCACAATGGTTCTTCAGAGGCAAGATAACTGAAACACGAAATATTTAGATAGAATATTTCTGTTGGCAATTTTATGTATTTTTCCGAAAACAATTACAGATGAAATTTAAGTTTTACTTTCATTTAATATTTTGTGAAAAAATAAATGTAATTATTGTTTATAACCAAATTATTAGATTTATCCTTTTCATATACACAATGAAAAGGGTATTACATAAATTTGAGTCCTAGGCCCAAAATGTACAAATTTGCTAATGAGTTTCGATTAGCGGTATGTGTATGTCTATTAAATAAAAAGGAAATACCACAGGATGCCAAATAACTGAGATGAAGAGAGAGACAAAAAGAAAAGAATGATTTAAATGTAAGCTAAGCAGACAACCTAGAAGGGGAAAATATTTTTGCCTAATAATTTGCTGTATGCTGAATTTCAACATATGTTAAGGTATGGTATGATAAGAGGAGGAAACCTATATGACTGGAATTTTTTATTAAAATATTTATTAACAATCGACTACAGATGTAAGTCAAAGTGACCTACAAGTTGTTAAAGTATGATGTAAAATGGATGTATTATAGCACAAACAAAATTATTTAGATTAAACATTGCTTTTTTGGTGTACGCTTCAATCATATTGATGGAGCCTTAAGTCTAAGTCACAATGGTTTTAAAGCACAATAAAAGGATATTGAGGCATGTTTAAAAACAAGCTTTGGTCTGAAGGCTATTGGTAATCGTTTTTAAGCAAACAAAGCCTACAATAAGTATGTAAAATAAAATAAAATTTAAAAAATACAATAACAAGTGAACTATTATGCGAGGGACCCATAGTTATAATTGGAATTGTGTGATCATTTTATTATGAGTAAAAAATGAATGAAATATTTACTGTATAGACATAATTAAATATCAGTTACAATCAAGACAGAAAATAAAAATCAGTTATAAATTCTAAGACCCACTACAGTAGATAAAAACCATTGTAAATTCTAAGGCCTATTACAGTAATATGTCCTAATAGGGTATAACCACACAGTTAGCAATCTTTAGGTAACTAGCTAAAATTGATAAACAAGGTCCAGACATTTTACAAACTTCCCTCCGAATTGATGGAGAAACAGTATTTAATTGCTTGAGGCAAAGTTCTGCAGCTTGCTTTAACGAAATAAAGCCTTAAGTACGTTTTCATGATGGACAAAAGGCCTGGATATAAGCCTATAATATGTGCAAGATATTCATCTTTGTAACCAGAAAGGTGGCCCTATCTGAGTGGATGACATGTCTTGTTGTAACTTCTTTCAAGTTGAGCGATTGGTATATACAGGAGGCGAAGTCTCAAATACTTAACTTTACACCCAAGATTCAGAGTTGCAGATAAATATCTCTGAAATGTTTGCAGATAGGTTTCTGTGGTCAAATCTGAGTAAAAAACATCAACATTTCAAAACAGAAAACTACAAGAAATGTTTGGAAAAAAAACATACCTGCAATTTTGTCGCCAACATCGTGGCTCATCATCCATATGAGCAACAGGTAAACAAAGCCTTTCAGAATCAGATTCATGGTGAATGGTCGATTTAGTAAGGGAGGGAGGCTGTGTTATCCCCTTTTATTGTTTGAAAACGGCCAGGGCAGGTGTAGAGTGTTAGTCATTATGGATACGCTGACGGAAAGCTGAAACTCTTCCATCTGCCACTTTTAGCCCAATACTCCATCAACGGTGTACTCTGAGAGCAACAGATAAGGAATGGGTTTGACAGAGCAGCGTCCGTCATACCGCTGACATTTAAATTGGGTGGGTGAACAGTCACAATGGCAGACGGGAACACTGGCAATTCTCAACGGTCTGTACACATCCACCAAGATCTAAATCAGGCCCTTTGTTAGCAAGGGGCTGATGATTAGTTCTTCTTGAGCAGTGGCATTCGATGGATGGTAGGGATGAAAATTTGGGCTGCAGTTTCTGTTTTTCATGGTGAGGATGTTTCTGTGTCAGGCATACCCTTTTGTCTATCCTTGAAAGTTTTAGCGGGGTTGATGACCAGGGCTGGACTGGCCTACTGGAAACTGGGGGGGGTTCAATGAACTAGCAGGATGCGGGCCGTTTTCACTGCCTGTGGGGGCCAGTTTTGTTGCTGGGGACCTACCGGTCACTTTTGTACTTGCAGCGCTTCTAAACAAACAATGCAAAAAAATGGTTTAAAAGTGTGCTTACAGTGTATTTTAAACATTTGTTTTTGCATTGTTTCTTTAGAAGCGCTGCAAGTATGAACGTGGCTGGCAAATCCCCACTAACACAACCAGCCCCCAGGCAGTGAAACCAGCCCCCACCCACCCAGCCCTCCAAAATGCCCGGTAGCAAAACCTGCCATGCTGATGATAACAAGGTGTAGAAACCTCACACTTTATTGTATCCATGGTGTGGGGTTCCAGATTTGGGACAGTCCTGGTGCTACCTGCTGTGACAAGCATCATCTTACACTAAGGCTGTCTCTGGAGAGCAGCCTGAGAAGGCCACTTGGAAGAGAACCACCCCAATCCCAATTCTTTCATGTGAGACAGTGGATCCACACCCACTGTTCAGAATAAGTATAATGGTTGGACTCAAACTACCCCACTTTGTTTCCGTTCAAAGCTCTTCAGGGCCAAGGAATGGCATGTTCTGGAGAGTACTCGAAGGACTGGTGTGCCACCAGGGCTGGTGTCCATCTGACAGTCCATTTCCAAGAGATCAGGGGACATCACCTGAAGTCTGCACTTTCTGCTGGCAGATCTGAGGGTGTGTTTAAGCCTGCTGTCCTGCTGGAAGATGAAAGGAGTCAGCCTAGTCCTGCTTTCAGGAGAAGAGAATATCCAAGGGGATCAGTCCAGCGTGTTCCTAGTTAAAGGAACTCAGGCAAAGGGGACTGTCTGAAAGAGCAGCCACGAGCGACCTGTATTGTAGAGGGCCTAATTGTCTATCTGCCGTTCTTGCTTGAGAACTACAAAAAGTCTTCATGCTTCTGCACATCATCCCAGTTGAGACTGTTTCTGCCATGGCGATTGAATCAGCCTAGTCAAGATTTCAACAGCCTTGGTGTTCGCATCAACTTGACAAGGGCCGGTGCCTGCCTCGACTACCTCACCAACTGGAAGAGGGGTTGCAGCTTCTAAACCAACACCTGTATGGTGGTGCCAAAACAGCCATATCACCACAAATGGAAAGACATGAGTCGCACCTGACCTCCTATGAAGCCTGCAAGTGACTGCAAGCCATCACTATGGGCCTCCACCTATGGTGGATAAGTCTCCTGAGTTTGTGCTTGTTGGGAATGAAGGACTAAGTGACTATGAAGCCTATTCAAAAACTTTTTTGTAATACATTTTTTAGAACTACAATAATACTAAAAACAATTACAAAATGCTACTCACAAACCTATGTGCATAGTTTACGCCTCTCCTATCTTTTTCTATGTGGGGATCTCCATCCTGAGTGCGGAGTCTCCACATATGTAAGTATAGGTTTTAGTAGTAAATAGGAGAGGGACAGAGGGTGTGACTTGAAAATTGGGAATACTTATTACTGAATGGGAGCGGTATGGGAAGGAGTAAGGAGAGGATAAGAGAGGGTTAGGATGGAGTTTAGGGATGGACGTGTACTCAGCCAGAAAAATGTAAGCCCATTGCTATTCACAAACTGCCCTTAAATTACTCCAGCTCAAAGCTGAAGTAAGTCCAGCACCGCACATAAGTAACCACTGGTGCTACAACACCCTAACAAACAATCACTGGAGTTAGAGACTTAAAATAAAGCTGCATAGGAAATAATGTCAAATTAAATTAAATTATTATTACATTTAAGCTCATGAATATAATTTACATTTAATATATATGCATTAAATAGACATTTATTTCAACATTTAGTTAATAGTGCTGTTGTATCTTTTCTTTAGTTTCACATTAAAATACATATAAAGAAATAA
The DNA here is from genome assembly GCA_963921515.1 of Calotriton arnoldi. Lineage (NCBI taxonomy): Eukaryota > Metazoa > Chordata > Amphibia > Caudata > Salamandridae > Calotriton > Calotriton arnoldi. The sequence goes on along the minus strand of CAWUFW010002121.1, from coordinate 2,232,859 downwards.
TTTAATATTTAACATACAAATATGTCATCAAACATTTACTTTTCCCTATACTTTACCACAGGGAAACTCAGCAGTCGGGGGCAGGGATCTCCATATTGTAAAAAGGTTTATTAAACTTGCAAAAAGATTGTAACAAAATTTGTAGGTTAAATATCAATGTAAATAAATTCTTTATATGTATTTTAAATATGGAACTAAAGAATATATACTATACCAAAATTAACAAAAATAAATCTTCAACAAATATATGTTAAATTATATTAAAATGATTTTTTAAAGTTTCAATTACAAAATAAATTTCCACCTAAAGTAAAATATATATATATATATTTTTAATTAGGAACAAATATATTTATTAAAAGTGCTGTATAAAATTAATTGAAAGTAATTTATTTACATTTTAAGAACATGTATTTTTACATTAACTTTGAATGCGAACAGTTATTAAAATATTTTATGATTAAATAAAAACACGCACTATTTTTATTTTTTAACATTCAATTATATTTATTTACATTTTTAACAATTTTAAATAATGTAATTTAAATTAACATTATTTCCTACGGAATGTACATTTAAGTCCCTGCCTCCATCATTTTCTCTGGAAGAGTGTTGCAGTACCAGGGGTTGGCTATGTGTGGTGCTAGATTGATTACTGTTTTTATAGTAGCAACTTACACTCATAAAGTTGGCTCCACCCCTTTTTACAGGATGTGGAGAAGTGTACGTCTACACTTTTGAGTAAATTTACATTCAGATTTTGTGAATAGCCAAAAGTAGTAAAGTTGCTCAAAAGTTTAAGAAGAAAGTTACTCGTGTAAGTTACTCACAGGTGCAACTTAGCTTTCTGATTATTCCTGATAGTCTCTCTGTCTCTCAACATGGCCTCGAAATATTTCTCTGTAACAACATGGCTCAGGCTTCTAGGCACTGGACAGACCCTCAGCACTTCAACAAGCGAGCGGACTTCATATAATGTTCCTTCACCTCTGGGAAACTGACTGTCAGTCTAATACCAACCCTGGATCACAGCAGCATTTTGAGTACTCTGCAGAATACTCCACTTCCTGGTAAAGAAGAACTTGGAACTCAAGAAAAGTGAGGTAGTTTGTTTCCCACCTCTATGTTCGTTTTTCAGACAGTGATGTTAACACACTTTCTAAAGGCCATAAATCACTTTTGGGTGGTACTTTTTCTAATTTCATTTTCTGGCTTCAGTGCAGATACAGTCTTTGTGCAAGGTGATGGCTTTCACATCAGATGATGATAGGGCTGATTCCAATCAGCACTCAGAGAAAGACACAGAGGTAGGCCCGACCTAGAAAATTCTTTAGCCTTAATAGAAACTGCTGACTCTCCCCCATTCTCCTTCCATCCACCAAGCAGTTGTGCCCAGGAAGGACTAACTAGTCAGCAATCTCCTGCTAAACCAACCTCTAGAATTTCAAAGGGTATCCCTTTCTAAATCCTCCCACAGTCCACTGTCTGGTGGTACTCCCTAAAGTGCCAGGAATGCAGGCACCTTCTGGGGAAGCTGTAGCCCATACTCCATTCCTCCTACATTCATCTTCCATATTGTAGTATGTCAAACCATAGGCAACCTAAAATGGATCCTGCTGGTCCGGGCAACCATACTCTCACCACAACACAGAATCATGCAACCATTATTACTTCACACACAAACACCTGTCATGCAACTCGAAGTCAATGCAAGGGTCTGGGTGTTACATTGAAGTGGAACTTTATACAACTTGGTCCTGCAGGCATCTACCGCCATCTGAACCCTAAAAAAGATTTATCACTATTATCATTGAACAATAACTGATATGCTGCCACCACCACTTTATGTGGTAGTCTGATGTCATCATAGAAGACTCACCTCTTAAGGTTATAGAACTTGTTCTGGACATTGGTAATACTATGGACAAGCCAAGGCCCCAGAGCACATGCTACATTAGCATGCCAGCATCCTGGGCCAAGAAAAAGACTGGATACCAATTTCCCATGCATAGGGCCACTCAGGAAAGGTGTGCCTGCTCATTTACCATATAGGGGACATTTCTGCCCCAAAAGAGGTGAGTAATACACTCCAGCTTCTCAACCGATATCCAGCAGTAGAGAAGGCTTCAATTCACTGCTTTCTATTGTTTATTTGCCCTGTTCTATGTCTTCATGTCCTCTGGGAATCTTAAGGATCTTTCAAACAGCAAACTTTCATCAAAGAGCCAGTAAGGCTCTGCAGCATTTGGAATCCAGGGTTAACATCAGTTTAGTGTTAGTGAGCAAGCTGGTTATCTGAGAGTTTTCCAAGAAGAATATCTGTTAATGAGGCACAGAAATGCATATTAACATCAGTAACTTACTGAGAAACAAAAGAGACTTGGAAGTGCAAACGAGAGAGACATGTAATACATCCTTCTAATGAGCCTCAGAGACCCAAATTGAAGAGCACTAGCTGGAAAACGTAAGCTCCTAAAACTCCACTTTGATGAATTCCCACAATCAACAAGAGTCAAGGAGACAAAACAGTCAGTAGGGAAGGAGGTGGGACAAAGGGCATTAAAGGATGAGTAGAGGTACTAGTGCATAAATAGAGGTAACTTATCTACTGAGGATGTAGTAAAACTGGTGTATAGACAGGGGTAGAGGTAAGAGGATATATGTAGATGTATATTAAGAGGCTCACTGTGGACGTCACCACACCATGTGCATTCAGAGTGGTGTTTTTTGTGCGACTATAAAGTGTGTGAGAGTCCACCCACAAAAGCCATATTTGGTGCCATCAATATGGGATTGAGAGAAAGGTCGTTTTCACTCTCCTCTGCATGGTTACATCAGAGTTTATTGTTAGAAACATGTACTTACAACGGAGTTGACCATTACCAAGAATTCAATTGGAAAGTTGTCTTTGTAAGCAAATGTGCCTCATATGTGCCTTCGTGGCAGTGTACAACTATGTTGCTGATCATGGGAGTGTCATTTAACAATATATGTGAGTTTATTATGTTCTATCCCTTCCTTTATCTGAAAATGATTTGCTCTGCTGTTGGTAATCACAGTACGACATGCATTGCATCAATGGCAGCAGACAAAAAACTGCTTACATTGTTAAAAAATGAACTTTACATGCTGTAATTGTGCAGTAATGTCTGGAAAACATGTATATGTTCCACCAGGGATGAGCTAAGCCCATAAGGAAATGCAGGGAATATGTAACAAATATTCACACAATGCAATGTACCAAGCCACTTTGCTGCACTGCGTGAATGGGAGAGGGCAGAAATGCACCATATTTAACATTATACAGCGCATTTCTGCTCTCTGCCTGCGCTGGCGCACAAACTGCTGAGTAGCACCATCGCAGGCATCCTCAGAGGCACTTTCCTCTTTCTGTCGCATCCCAGAACTGTTGCCATCTTGTCACTTTCTCTGCGTCCATCACTTGCAAGCTGTACATTACTGCCTACACCTGTCCATCACTCCAAAATCAGAATAGTGCTGTGACTCTACGGCAGGCTAAGTCATCCAAACAACATGCACTTCCTATACAAAAAACCATAAAACAACAATAAATGTGCTGTTGTGTCAGCTAAGGAAAGAGCACATAATGGCTCTTCTAAGGATTTTATCTTTGCAGCTTCACTGTCGCAATCCCATGTAGTCGCTTCCTGCATGTTAGCTCTGCGATGGCTCTGCTTGTGGCTACTCAGCCTGAGATCTTAGCAGCGTGGCCACCGAGGTGTCCTTGTGGATGGCCATGTTTTCCTCCTGTGCATCTTGGAAGGCATGCAGGGAATTATGGGGTGATTCTTATTCCTGCATGCACTTGCTTCACAGAGCGACATGCAGGAGGATTTTGATGGCACCATAGCATTTATATCTTCCGCTAGATATACAATTGGATGTATTGCGTTCACAATATTGTTCTGCAATTCCTAAAATGTTTCTCTCATGTTTTACTGTAACTTAGAACCTTTAACCATTGTTTCATTTCCCAATCTAAGATGGCTGAAGCACTTCTCGGTTCATGTCACATCCTGTTTTGCACTATAAAGGTGAGTCTATCTTGAGCCCAGTTGCATCACAATTGTGCTTGCTTGATTGCTCTAACTGAACTTGTGGAATCTCCGCCTTCCATGGTTCCTGCTTGGTACTCCTTGACCCTCGCTCGGCTGCTAGGCCTAGTCAGCTGAAAGGTTTTTTTGGTGTCCAGTTTTATCCTTCCTTTTTGCTATTATTTTCTGGAGCAATTCTTGAGTTCCAGTTCCAATCTGGGATCTGGGTTTGTTTTCAGAGGTAATAGGCCATTTCAATGGACCAAAAGGACCTTACAACTGTCGTCAAGACGACCTGCTCTTCACAGGTCTAGTTTAGCAGAATAACAACATAGGGCCAGATGTAGGAAGCGAAATAGCGATCGCAAACGCTGAAATTCGCAGAATTTCAACGTTTGCGACCGCAAAATAGCCCTGTGCAATGTAGGTAGGAAAAACCTACTCGCAAAATAAGGAATCGCAAATTTTGCGATTCCCTATTTTGCGATTGCCTTTAAGGAATCGCAAATTGCGATTCCTTAAATGCAATGCAGGAAGCCCAGAAAGTCTGCGATTTGGGCTTTAGAAATCGCAAATTACCACCAACTTCAAGTTGGTGGTAATTTGTAATTTCCTTGAAAAATGCACTTTTTGCATTTTTCAAAGTGCCATGTGGCGCACATACATGCCCTTAGGGCATGTATGTGCGCCACATGTGCACACATACATATTTCAGGGTGCAACAGGGTGTCCTTTTGACACCCTTGCACCCTTGAAAATGCATTCGCAATTTGTGAGTACCTAATGGGTACTCGCAAATTGCGAATGTCTTCCCATTCATTCCTATGGGCCTCTAGGCCCATAGGAATGAATGGGAAGGTATTCCTTAATTGCGAATCGCAATTAAGGAATATTAAGGAATCGCAATTAATATTGCGATTCCTACCTACATTCCATTTTGCGAGTCCTTAATAGCGATTCGCTAAAATTCGCTATTAAGGACTCGCAAAAATGAGTTTACCTACATCTGGCCCATAGTGCACTATTACAAAAAGATAATAGTAACACTAATGAAAAAATGTAATCATCCACAAAGGCCATGGCCTTGATAGATCGCTCATCCAAGTAATACTAAACCTTGGAAAACATATCAATGTCAATGGCTGAATAACCCAAAGTGCATACTATCTTTGTCCTTCGTATTGTACTTTTTGAAGAATTGATGATGAGATCTTTTTAAAAACAGGTCTTAAGATTAACCTCATCTGAGTCCTCCATTGACCAAAGAAAAAAATCTTACATAATGGAGTGTGAAGGCTGGGCTAGTTTACTTGATGTTATGTAATATCAATGCTCACAAACATTGTGTTCACAGGGGCACAATGGAAGATCCCACTTGCAGCAAGTAGACTTTTCCATCTTCCTGGTGTAAAGTTTCCTTGCTAAGATTTTAACGGTGGAGTATATATCAAATGAAAACAGACATGGCAATGAGTGCTTTTTTTAAGTGTTGAACCTATGACAGTCCATTAACTGCATCTGTCACTTTTATTTTGGGTAGTTAATTGGCCACTGCTAAATATTGGTATGAGGCAAAGGTCAATGCTGCCATATAATTTCAAGGACAAATTGTCTGAATTCATGTAAGCTAGGGACCGAAATGGCATATTAAACAATATAAGTTCTTGTAAGTAATTGGAGAATTAGGTGAGTGGGATGAGAACCCATCTCAAATACTAATCACAATCCTTGCCAGGGTGAAACACAAAATCACTAAATAAACTGTGCTTAATCTTCTGGTAGCTTAGCACAAAAGCAGTCAGGCTTAACTTAGAGGCAATGTGTAAAGTTTGAAGCACCCACAAAGCAAAAAAGTGAAAACACAACACACAAAAAAGTCCAACTTAGAAAATTAGAGTAAATGTTAATATATATATTTTTTAATATATAAAATAACACCAAAACGACAAAATTCCAATTAGTGGATTTAGAGATATGATTTTTTTAAAAGTTTTAGGTAAAAATAGCACCAGAAGGATTGAAGCACCATGCAGGTAACTTGTCGCACTGGACCGGGACAAAGTTACAAGTTCAGGCTGACCGCGATGCAGCACAGGCCAGATACAGGGCCAAGTTCATCCTGCTGGAAGTTTTACCTTCTCACTTCAGTGTGGGGTCTGCATTGCACTGCTCCGTGGACCTCTGTGTCACTCAACGCCGGGTCCAATGAAGCTTTAAGCGGGAACTACGCAGCTCTGTGGTGTTCTGAATCACTCACTGTTGTATCCAGTGAAACCTTAAGTATGGAGTTGCGCAGCTCTGTGGGGCTCTGCGTTAGATCTGGTGAAACCTTCATTTAGGGAGGGAGACGTGAACTCTGACTCTAGCCAAGGTTTCAGGACTTTGAGGGCAGCACTTAGGGGTTCAGGACTCTCTCCCATATAGGCGGGTAGAGGGGACCACATCAGGTCCAGTTGTGTCTGGTCAGCCGTCAAGTAGGAAAAGCCTCTGGAGCTTCTGGAAATCCCTGCATTTCACACAGGTGGTCTGTCAACTGACTCTTGAAGTCACTTCTGGGGTTTTGGGACCAAAGTAAGTAGGTCCAATCTTTCTTCTGGCTTCAGACAGCAGGGCACTCCTTCACAGGTCCAGGAGTGTTCTGATTTCAGGTTATGAAAATGCCACTTTTGTGCCCAGTGCACTGATTCTGGTCAGTTCCTTGCTTTCTCCTGATTTTGGCTCCAGCTTATCTAGTGAAGCAAAGGCAGGGGCAGGCCTGGTGCCAAGTTCTTCTCTTGTGGCCTAGGACAGTCTGCTGCGAAGTGTAATCATGGCAAGGAAACAGCTCCTCCCCAGCCATCCTTTCAGGGAGACCCCTTCATCTCCCCACATCCAGGCCATGTGTGCATTGTGTGGAAGAAATACACATCTCACTCCAGGGATACAGGAGGGGTCAGGTAACACATGGACACTGGCAGAAAGGCAGTTTTAGGTGTAGGCAGGAAAATGACAACTTTCTAAAAGTGTCATTTTGGAAATTGTAATTTAAAATTCAAACTTACCATTATGTTGGATTTTAAATTGCTATTAAAATGAGCCTTTGAAGTATTTTTCTAGCTGCTCTGAAACTGAATAACTTAATTAGCCCTTACTAAATGTAGTACAATAAACTAATGTTAGTCTATGGGAGGTCAGCTTTGCCACAGTGAAAAACAGCTCTGGGAATGTTTGACTGCCAGGAGATGTTAAACATTAAATATACATGTACTACTTTTTAGATACCATGCACCGTGCCCTATGTCATTTCGGGCCCAGCTTATGGGTGACATATAAGTATTAAAAAGGAAGGTTTAGGCCTGTCAAAAGGTTTATTTTGTCAAGTCAAAACAAGAGTTTAAATCTACATATACATGCTGCAAGGACAGGCCAGGTGACACTTTTACAGGGCTATTGCAGTGGGTGGAACACTGAGTGTTGCAACCCACTTGTAGCATTTAATATATAGGCCCTAGATACATATAGTACTGTAGTGTGGATTGTGGCCTCATTGTCGACATTGCTAAGTTAGCTTAGGCCTAGCTGCCATGATGCCTCTTTTGCACACGTTACTTAGTGACTTTGTTTTTCCAAACTCTGCTTGTGCCTATGTTCATGAGAACTGTCTACATTTCTGCCTTTCACATTTTCTGCTGTTCTCTGTGGTTTTTGTCTGCACACGATGTACAAGGTCGAAAAACAACGTCCCTTGTTATTCTGTTCTGCTCAGCCCCACGCACTTAGACATAACACGAAGCACAGCTGCACTGCTGAAATTCGAGTGCTTTTAATATTGCAAGATACCTGTTAGAGGCACTTGGATAAAAACCTTTCCAGGGAGAAGAGCTGTGCTTGTCCGATGGTGTAAACCTTGCATCTAGTTCTTGAGGTATGGGGGTAACCCTGACAAAGCCCAGAGGTCTTCTATTTTTATAATAAACTAGTTACTAGCTCGGGGAGGGTGGCAAGGCATTATAGTCCTTTATCCACTGTCTTTATAAAATGCTGTCCCCGTTTGTATTCTATGGAATTGTAACAATGCTTACTATTTTGTCTTTATGCATTATGCTGCTAGTACTGGCACGTGTACTGTGTCTTAGAGCACGTTAGTTGAAATAAACATTTTAAACTATACTGTGTCTCTTAATACGCACGTTGTGGACAAGTATGAGTGAGTAATGAAAGAGTGTTCTTGCTCCCGCTATTCCTGAAAGAGTCCGTGTTCTGGGATGTATAATCATTGGTAGCTTCGCTGTAGTACGGAGAACGAATGAGACACCTTAGCTAGTCGGATTGGGATTTTGGGCACTAAGGTGGATGGTTGGTACACCACCATCCACCGAGGTCCTGTTTTCCTGCGCATAGTTCTGTATATGTGCAGAATCCCCGCAACAGTACCATATACTAGAGACTTATAAATAACTGAAATGTGCCAATTAGGTGTATGCCAATTTTACCAGGTTTAAGAGGGAGAGTATAAGAACTTTACTACTGGTTAGCAGGAATAAAGTCTGCAGAATCCTATGGCTAACAAAAACGAGTTCAGCTAGAGTAAGCAAGAATCTGGGGGACGACACAAAGGATGGGTATTTCAACTCTTTCCTAGGTATCTAAAAATGAAACTATTTTCCACATGAGAGTGAACAAAATATGTAGTCAGCAAAAGAGAATTAAGTGGTGCTCTAAAATTAGTTATGTTGCTGAGTCTTGCAACCAGGTGCTCAAATTAGGCAAAGGAGAGTGGCAGGAGGCCAGGTTTTTCTTTTAAATTTCAAGCAAGCATTGGGAAGGCAGAGGGAATTGGGTATGGAGGCACGGCACAACTTTTATGTTTTGCATGTGGAGGAAGTGGAGGATATCAGGGAGAGTTCTAAGGGAGGTCAGGTATTCAGCAAGAAGCAAGATATATTTTATTTTAATTTGGAAGGTTGAGGGCACTCTGGCAAATGTGCGGGCTTGTGGAAGGAGGCCATGTATGTTGTGCGTGTTAAAGACTTTAGGAGGGTAACAGGAATGAGCGCTAAATACTTTTTCATGTTATTCTGTACCACAACACTTATTTTCACCACATGAGATGAACATGATGGCACAGAGAAAGTGAAAATATTGCATAGCATTATAAAAGAGAAATTTCCAGCTCCCGGTGGCTAATGATATGTACAGTTCCAGCTTCGCTCTAGACATGTATGATGTCAAACAGCCTCAGTGGAAATCATCTCTGTTGCAATTTGGTTGTGAAAATTATGTATGAGTGGTCAAATAAGTTTCCTGTCACAGTGAGATACAGGGCCCAATTCACAGAGGTAAACTTAGACCAAATGTCTAAGTTTACGAATTTTGGTTTTCACAAAGGAACTTATGAGTAGTATCTTTATGACTGCGGAGTTTCCGCACTTCGGGTGGAGTTTCTGCACTCGGGACGGAATCTCCACATTCGGGGCAGAATCTCCACTCTCTGGGCAGAATCTCCACACTTGGGGCAGAGTAAGTGTAATTTCATACACCCACAGATAATTAATACCACCTGCAACCCCTGCACTACAAACCACATAAAAACAGCACACATTCAAGGCTCTGGTTTTCCCACACCAAATCGTCACCTGCCTGCTCTGTGCCTTGCCTTGTTTTAAGCATGCAACCTTTGAGGAGGAAGAAGAATTACACCAAGGAGGAGACCAGTATCATAGTCACTTTTGTAGTGAGGAACCTCAAAGAATTGCATGACCTTCCTCCATACTTCAGCAATGCAACACAGAAAGCAGCCCTATGGCAGCAGTTGGCAATTGCAGTTAGTGCATTGGGAAGGAAGCCCAGACTGTCACAGACATCAAGAAAAAGTGGCAGGATGAGAAGAGGCAGGTGAAGGAGAAGTTCACCACGATAGAGGTGGCCAGATCGCTCTCTGGTGGACCAACTGGAACCAGTCTCCACCTCACCCCTCCTCTCTAACATGCACCCCCACCTGCTGCATGGGGTGCCTGCGAATGATGACCTTAATGTAGTGCCAGGTGATATGTGATGAACTAAACAATGACTAAAAATTATAAGTGTGTATGATACACTACAAATGTGACTATGGCAGTTACTTCAAGTTTGTGCAAATATTAATGGTGAGTTAGACTCACATGTGTCTCATTTTTTCTATTGAACTACAAGTCCCAGAATCCTTTGAGATGAACATGGTATCTTCATAAGAGTATACTACTTCATAACATAATAAAAGGATGACTCTAAATGTATACAGTAGGTACCAAAATGCTTATATTTTTTCATCTAAAAAGGAGTAGCCACATCTGAGATGAAAGTCTATACCATGGATACTCGCAAACATTTTCTCAGGGGCCAAAATGTATGGTTAGTGATGTGGACGAGGGTCGTACTGATGCCAGCAGGGTGACGGTTGAGGATTGGGAGGGGAGTTGGCGGTAAGGTGGGTGTAGGGAAAGCAAAGCATATATATCTGGTGACCGAAGTGCACAACGTGAAACCAGAAAACCTGGGATCTCCACTTAAACAAATTGTGTAATCCAGGCAATTGCTTTATTTTACTTCCTCTCCTCTTTCTTCATAATCATATAGAAGAGAACCTTGAAATACATGAATTCAGGATGTGTGCTGTACAAAGCTTCCTCCTGTGTTTGATTTAATAAACTATGGTTTGTTCATGTATAATGGGAACAGAGCCTGTCCAAAGAGTGCACATCACAACTGATTTAACTCTTGGTTCACGATTGGCATTGTGTGGGAGAGTGGACGAATAAATGTTACCAAATTCCTGTTTGAAAACTATCGCATTTTAAAATACTCTTTAATGCACTGATATAGTTTGATGTACTAAGGTGAAACAGTTCTACATGTTAATGAAATACACTTCTAGAATTTTGACGAGACTTTATCATACAATTGCACTTATGCTGCAAGATGTCTTTACAAATAAAGATGTTTCTAAAGTTAAGTGGTGCAGGCCATCCTGTTTGCTTCCTTTCTTTAACTTTAAGTAACCTATAAATACACGTTTGGCTGTTTATGTAACATCTTTTTAATGTTAGTGCCTTGTTAAGTTAACATCAGCCCAGTGCTGCTGTTGACCAAGGGACCACATGTAAAAGTAAGTACTTTGATAATCACTGGTCTATACCTATGACATATACATGTAAGATGATTGCCATCCTCAATTGTATTGAAATATAGATATGTATGGTACATTACAGCTGCTGTCAGGACTTCCTCAATGATCCAGAGTACACCATCTAGGGATTTGAGTGACATCCTGGCTGCAGCAGTCAGACTCACTACCATACATCCTTCAGGTAAGTGTGCCATATAGTGTTGTAAACTATTGATTCCCAAATCTTACACAGTAACCAAATCCTTGTGAAAGAATATAATTGCAGATATTGCCACTTTTCTGTAGCATCTGAAGTTGGTGTGTAGTATATTCCAAACATAATCAGTGATGTTTGTGTTAATTTAGCATTTTCACATATAAATTGTGCTGAACAATTATGGTGTCACTTCCTTCTGAAGCTGCTGGATTGAGGACCACACCTTCTGCCACACGCCCAAGGAGCCAAGTTCAGCAGCTGACATCACGGGGAATATCAATAACACAAAAAGCTGTGGCTGGAGCTGGTGAGTTTGAATTTACATTGCTCATCTGCATTGAACACCTCAATGCTACAGCGTGAGCTGTCACGTGTAGGTTTACTCAAACCAGGTCACATGTGGAACGTCAGATAGATGCAAAGATTATTTGACCAAACCGTACCCACGTGTTGTAGCACATGATATACTATGGCAAATACTTATCCTGTTCCAACCTCTGTCTTTCAGGTGCTGAGGACAATAAGTCACTTGCGGAAGCTGAACTATCCACCAGCGGAGGTTGATGGGCAATCCAAGGACAGAACCCAATCCTCCTCCAAGCAACTATGTCAGCTGCGAGCAACGGCAAAGAACAGGAGGAGGAGCAGCAAAAAGATGAGGATGAAGAAGACGATATAGTGCTAGTCGCAGAGGAGGCGTAAGATTCTCAAGAGTGCATTGTTGGCCCACTGGGCAAAACACCAAAGCCTGTCATTTCCTGTATGAAAACTTTGGGTTCTGGCCCAACTGTGGAGTCTCTGCCCTGAGTGCAGAAATTCCACTTCGAGTGTGGAGATTCCCCACCTGGAGGGGAGATTACGCAGTCAAACCGGTAAACAAAGATTTTATACAGAAAATGACAAAAAGGGGGGAAAAAAGCAGGAAGTTCAATACAGGAAGGTACAGGCAGCCATTTTATGGTCATTCTGAGTCATTCTCACCTCTAACAAGATCCTCTGTCATCCTGCTGCTCTTTTTAACACACCTCCCCCAACATGGCGGATGGACTTGAGGAAAAGGCACCCCCCCATTCAGTGAAACTGATTTGAACATACTAACTGAGGGGGTGCTTGAAAGGGACCCCCTGCTTTATGGGGAAGCAGAGGAACAGCTAAGTGATTCAGTGGACAACCAGAGCTGAAGAGATCTTGCTGCATGCTGCAGCGCAGTGTGTGTATACATGCGTCGGTCCAAGATGTGCCATCAGCGCTGGAAGGATGTGTTAGTACAACATTAACAGCTCAAACAGTGCCAGCAACTCCTTGACAAATATCTCACAGGGTGCCTGAAAATATTTATGTGACAGGGTCATATAATCATAGGTGGACATTAGACCTGCATGTGTGATGCATTCAGCATTACACACAAAACAAAATGCTTAGCCTTTTTGAATTGGGCCCTTAGTTATTAGTTAGATGCATGAGGAAGTCTGTTTCTGAGCACACGCCCTTGCCAAGTTTCCCAGATCTATGCGTGATGTGCTGGTCCAGTCCAGGTTTTTACTTTGAATTCTGGGCCTTGCAGTCTTATTTATTCCATACTAAACAGGACTACAAGTCTCAGAATTCAAAAAGATAAATAACTGGTCTGGAGTGGCACATCACACATGGAGATGAGAAACATGGCAACTATGAGCATAGACAATTCATCTCATTACATAGGTCTACTTGAAACATGATGTATGCAAGAAAGACATATGAGTTGCAACACACTCAAATACAAGGGGCCTGATGCACTAAGGGCCGCAGCACTTATGGGGGAAGCCCCGCAGTTGTGAAGAACTGTGCACACTCAGGCAGAATCTCATCAATAAGAATTCTCATTGTGGAATTCTGCCAAAAGTGCAGAGACTTCCCTGCAACTGCATGCCTCCACCATGAGTGTGGAGGCCCTTTGTGAATCAGGTACAAGATATTTACAATAACTGTAAATTCATATGTTTCATGTTACGAATCCTAAACACAACTCCACACAGATACTTACCATTGTGCATTCAGTAATGTTGGAGTACATCACATATGCAACATGGATATTGAAGGAGTGTGTAGTATTGTTACTATGGGTACACTGACAAAATATCGACACTAAAAATATCCCCATACAAAAATATTGTGACCAAAATATCGATGTCAAAATTATCTACATCCTATACTTATAATGGTGAGTACGAAAATATCAAGAAAAAAAATACTGATGTCATAAATATAGTTGTACAAATTATCGTTTTTATATATATATATATATATATAATAAATTAATAAATATTAAAGAACCAAATTAATTAAAAAAATTAATTAGATTTAATATATATTTTAACAAATAAACTTATATATAAGTTTATATATATATATATATATATATTTACTTTAAAACAATGATTAAACTAATAATTTTAATGTATTTTATCATTTTAAAATTATATAAAAATGTAACAAATAAATATATATACATATACCAATAATATTAAATCTATTTAAAAAAATATTCTATTATAAATTAAAACATTAAACTATTTAAAAATCTTTAAACATAAATTTCTCACTCCAGTTAGTGCAATAGTAGGGAAAGTATTAGATAGCAGAGGGGTAAAAATTACTATTCCCACTCAATTTTTTAAAAGACTTTATTCGGTGAACAAACGTTTACCATAAAAGTACATCACATAAAAATTCTAAGCAACTCAAGACCATTAAAATCCGATCCCATCTACATAATCATGGTTTTACGAAGTTTAGAAACATCTTTTAAAAATTCAATCATTGAAGCAATAACTAAAACATCATCTAAAATTTGCAACATTACGAAAGCAGATAGGCAATGTCTTTGACCGTTTTTTCTTAAAATTGGTAATATCCACTTCCGTCTAGCATTAATATAAAATTTACAAAAAAACACGATGTGCAAAGTGGATTGTGCGGCAATATCGTCACATGGACATTTACATAAGTGTTTAGACCAATCATTCTGTACGGGAAACTAACCAAACGAAAGAAAATATTCAGTCTAAAACGCGTCAATAAAAATCTCTCCTAATCGTTCATTATCAATAAAATATATGGTTGTATTTTGGGCAACGGTGTTATCACGTAGTGTGCCATTACAGAAACCTTTCTAGCTTCTAGCAAGGCTCTTTGATCACCAAGATAACGTAGACAAGTGGCTTTAAATTCCTTTCTTGAAACATCATGCATAGATTCTGGGTAATTACAAATTTTTATATACCCCAGATTAGTTAGAAAAAATTTAATATATTCCAACCAACTGATACGTCCTTTCCTGTCCAAGCTCAATGCATCTTTCAAAACAGATCGATTAAACTCGGTCTCATCCGCGGTCCACACTTTATACCACAGCATCAATGGTTGGATTTTTATAATATCTTCAAGGTATAACATACCCAGTTCGAGATGGCAAATCGCATTTGAAGTACTTTGCGGGATCCCTAAAAGAGATTTAAGAAATCTATTTTCAGCCACCTGTAATATACTAACGTTAACATGCCCCCAAAGGCCCGCCCCATATGTTGCAATTGCCACACATTTAGCCTTATATATTTCGATTAAAACCGCCGGTGATCGTTTCCCCATTTTCCTGCTAAATTTAAAAAGAGCCATAATCGAATTGATAAAAAGCAACTTCCGTGTTTTAACCGCTTGGAGCCAATTTCCCCTAAAGTCAAATAATATTCCCAAATACGAAAAAAATTAATATTCTCTATAGGCTTTGAATCTATAAAAAGGGTCCTGATGTTCTTTATACTTTTGGGGCCACAAAACATTGTAAAAGTTTTAGAACAATTTACAATCAAACCTAGGCCGGACATAAAATTAACAAACGAGTTGACTACCCTTTGGAGGCCTAGTGGGGTACGTGAGATTAATACTGCATCATCCGCGTACAAGAGGGCAGGGACCGGACGAGTATTAATCATCGGCGAGTCCCTGCACTCCTGCACGAGCTTTTGTTCCAAACCATTTATATAAAGTGTGAAGAGGAACGGTGCAAGTATACATCCCTGCCTAACACCCTTTCCCACTTGAAAGTGCTTAGTACATTCACCGTTCCTCCCATATCGTACCCTGGCTTGTGCCCGTGAATAAAGCTGTTTTAAAAATGCAATAATTACAATATCCACACCCATTCCATTTAGAAGTTGCCAAAGCTTTTCATGGATCACACAGTCAAAAGCCGTGGTCAAATCAACAAAAGTTAAAAACAAATTTTCATTTTTTGCCCTATTATATTTTTCTAAAATGATAGATAAGTTAAGACCTTGTTCAATCGTACCCCGACCTTTACGAAATCCATATTGTAAATCACTAATAATGGCATGATCTTCTGCCCAATCTTGCAATCTTTCAAGTAATATCCTACCTACTATTTTAATTGTCGAATCTAGCAGGGAAATTGGGCGGTAGCAGGCTGGGTTGTCCCTATCTCCTTTTTTAAAAATTGGGACGATAATAGAATCATACCAGGTAGGGATAAAACCACGAACACCACATGCGTTAAAAACCTGGGTCAGCAGAGGTCCCCATAACTCTAAATTAGACTTAAAAAGATCAACCGGGACACCATCCAGACCCGGTGCTTTACCCCCGCACTCATTTTTATAGCCTTGATGACCTCGCTTAAAGAAAATTGTAAAGAATGAAAAGACTCATATTGCAGGGACTCTGATTTCACTATTTTAACATTTTGGACCTGTGCCTGTTGTTCAGTACTCGAATACAACTTAGAAAAATGAGCTATCCACTCAGTCTCAGTAATTGAAATCTCCAAAGCAAAATTATCTTTTTCATCAAAGAGTGGAGCATTGACTACCTTCCAAAAGCCTTGGGGTCACGATCCATAGAGGCCCTTCTAAGACTTTCCCAGGCCTCATTTCTTATAATCTTTTTCCTTTCTTTAATGGTTTTATTATATACCATTCTTGCCTCTCTAATTTTCCCCCTGTTTTTATTTTCCTCCGTTAAACACAGCTTTAAGCTTTTATATGCTTTAGTACATTTATGGTCAAACCAACCTTGTTTCGCCTGTTTGCCTCTCTTACTGGTTCTGTACATGGAATCCTTTATCTCTTTAGATACTTTGACAAAATTATCTATAATATCCTGTTCAGAACTATTCTCATCTAGGCAAATCGCAAAACTGTCCCTGCATTTAGAAATAATTGAACTTATAAAGATTTCCGGTACCAATTTTGTCCACTTAATTGCGTAACCATTTTGTCTATTTCTAACTACATTTTCCACCCTATGTGTTAAATCAGTCTTTGAATTAAAACCTTTTTATGGGCTTCTATTTCTATGCTAATTGGAAAATGGTCACTTAAAATAACGTTATGTCTAATAAAATCACCCACTCTCTTTGCATGGGTATTAGAAATCAAAATAAAATCAATAGTTGAAAATAATCCACGGCCATTAAATGTTGGACTGAATGCGACAGCAGGTGTACATAACATGTTAGCAAAGCCTAAGTCATTTTGAAACAATAAGTCGTTTAAACGCTCTCCCAAAAATGTATGTGCGAAATGAGCAAAACCCTGACCCTTTTCAAATTGAAAACCACAAACACCTTTGTCCGAGTATTGACATAATGGGGAATTAAAATCCCCTCCCATGATGACTAGCGTATCTTTGGATGAGCGGATTTGCATATTATGCAATTCATTTGTTAAACCATTTAAAGTATCATCAGTTCTCTCTAGCGGTACATTATTATAAAAATTCACCATAATAACATAAATCGATCGATCTAAAAACAGCCCAACAATTTGATAATAAGGATTACTAGCGTTTCTATAAAGAATCTTAAAATCAAGATAATTTGAAACATATAAAGAAAGACCCCTTTTGCTCTACCATGTGGCGATGCCACTGCTGGGGAGTGAAAAGTTCTAAAGCCATTAATATGGACTGGTTCCAATGTCCATGTTTCCTGCAAGAATAATATATCAAAATTTGTCACAAACTTAACCCATGCACTGTTACCCACTTTGTTTTTTAATCCTGCCACATTCCAAGAAAGGAACCTGCACTTATGGATTTTTACTTTAGATCGACTATTATTCAACGACTGTTCTCCACTTACCATCACAACTGGATTATGTTCAAGAACCGTATCTTGTTCAACTAAGTCACTGGTTTCCATCTGCAATATATCTAAATTAGAACTGACCTTTTGTGGGCAATCCTTTATTGTTATAGTACCATCTAAACAAATTTGTGGATCCTCAATTAATACCTTCTCCGGCCCCTCCCGCCCTAACTCTTTATCCATTGAACTTGTTGGAGCTAGATATTGCAGTCAATCTATTTCTTCCATATTCGCCAATAAATTAAAGCAATTGTGCAACGGGAGATTAAATGAAGGCCTATTGGCCCCAGTTGCAGATTCCCTTCCTGTCAATATCATGTTACTAGTGGGACGGTAAAAGAAACCAAGGGGAACTAAACTCACACCTTGATCAGATATATTTTCTCTACTGGCTCTACTCAGTAGAGTTTGAACAAGTTGTGGCGTTTGTAAAGATAAAACCACACAGTCCCCTGAGAATAACTTCATGCCCTTACCAATCCAGTTTACTCGCCTAATCATTTTAAATTCTTCAAAAACCCTCTCTAGCAAGCCTGTCCTCACACTTATCCAATTAATAGTTCTATTCCTTAAGGTTTCCCACGATTCATTCATACCTACTTCTAATTTCGGTACGTTAACTACAACGACCACATAGGGAGTGACCGCCGGTGGCAGTTCCAAATTAGGTAAGATGTTCTCTACCCCAAGATGGGTTGCAAGTTTCAGACTTGTCTGCTCACGAATTAGAGACCGGAACTTATTCGTATGCAGGATAGGATGAACATTCCTAGAATGTTTATCTATATCATTATGACAATGCAAACTACGAGCTGTAGTGTTCTTTGTCTCTAAGACAATCTTCTCTTTTTGAACATCTAGCCAATTATTAGACCCGTTGTAATCCAAGGAAGCGGTGGGGTTTTGTTTTGCCTCTGTACCTACCCCTTTCTCACTCAGTATCTCTAAGGGATGAATTCTTTCTAAACACTGTGTTAACATGGTCTCAATTTGCGCTGTTTTAAATAATAAACCATCCATTCTCTCTCTTACAAATGAATCTAGCGTATCCACTTTTAATCTTAACTTTTCAATAACTTCGAAAACGCTCGCTTGAAAGTCATTTCCTACTTTAACTAAGCCGAGCTTATGTTTCGGCTTATTGGTATACTTTCTAATTGGCTTTTTTCGTGTTACACTCAGTTCCTCATTTATACATACTACTGGGTTCGATGTATGATCTGGTGAGATAACTGGGTTTCTAGGCCGCTTTGAAGGGGGTTGGGTTTCAGAATCATATTCGCTCACCAAAGTGTCATCCATTACCGTAACTACGCAACCGTTAGACTTTGAGGTCTTTTTCCCCCCCCTAACTGCCTCTTCAAATTCTATAGTTTCGTTTGCCTTCCTCGTTAATGCTAAATGCTCCACATCCTTTACATTAGCATGCCCAGGTTTTAATGCCTCCTCTACCGTGATAATTTGTTTTTCGATGGCACCCACAGCACCAGTAAGATAATTAAGTAGAGTCTGCCGTGGGCCTTCCCCTATTTTTCCCTGCCCTTTTACTTCTGTGGTTAAAGTTTTCCTTTTCCCCATTTTTCAAATTCGCAAAACTCACTACAGATCTACCTTTATATCACCTTCTAACCCTTCCACTAACAACATACAATTCCTCCAAGTTTAATTTCGTTGGTATAATTTGGAAATTACCCCCCCAAAATAAAATAAAAAGAAATAATATATATTTCACAGCCACTTTTAGTCTCTAGAGTCTTTAAATCCCTTGGACCTTGAATAATCAAAATAGTCCCTTTAGTCCTCTTCTCAAATGACCTCGTTACTGGCACTATTACTGTACATATATCTTACAGTACCTTATGTGAGAAATATAACAGATTTTAGACCAAAGGTCCGTGGCCCAGCCCAGCCTACTCCTGACTATGACGGGCCCGTCTTGGCCCGGTCTTCGCCCGGGCCGCGCCCGCGCGCGTCCCGCGTCGCGGGAACCGCGAGGCTGCTACTTGTACTGCCGCCGCCCCTCCAAGGGCTGTCTGTAAAGTGCGTCGTGCAAGGAAAGGGAGCAGGGATCAGTGCCACAAACAATGTTCAAAACTCCCGCGTCGCGGGAACCGCGAGGCTGCTACTTGTACTGCCGCCGCCCTCCAGGGGCTGTCTGTAAAGTGCGTCGTGCAAGGAAAGGGAGCAGGGATCAGTGCCACAAACAATGTTCAAAACTCCGCGTCGCGGGAACCGCGAGGCTGCTACTTGTACTGCCGCCGCCCTCCAGGGGCTGTCTGTAAAGTGCGTCGTGCAAGGAAAGGGAGCAGGGATCAGTGCCACAAACAATGTTCAAAACTCCCGCGTCGCGGGAACCGCGAGGCTGCTACTTGTACTGCCGCCGCCCCTCCAGGGGCTGTCTGTAAAGTGCGTCGTGCAAGGAAAGGGAGCAGGGATCAGTGCCACAAACAATGTTCAAAACTCCGCGTCGCGGGAACCGCGAGGCTGCTACTTGTACTGCCGCCGCCCCTCCAGGGGCTGTCTGTAAAGTGCGTCGTGCAAGGAAAGGGAGCAGGGATCAGTGCCACAAACAATGTTCAAAACTTCCCACTCAAATGAGTGCAACAGAAGGGAAAGTGTTGGATAGCGAAGGGGTAAAAATTACTATTCCCACTCCAGTGAGTGCAACACTAGGGAAAGTGTTGGATAGCGAAGGGGTAAAAATTACTATTCCCACTCCAGTGAGTGCAACAGTAGGGAAAGTGTTGGATAACGGAGGGGTAAAAATGACTATTCACACTCCAGTCAGTTCAAAATTAAAAACATGCAAAATATCATCAACAGAATATTTTTTTTTTTTAAGTAAGTAAAAAAATATAAATTAAAAAAAAAATTAAAATCGCCAGCGGTCCTCACGCGCGCCATATTAGGATGGCCACACATTGCCCATTTCCCGCCCGCTGCGGTGCGACGCCGACCGCCATTAAAGTGCGCCCGCCACTGCGGCAGAGTGAGCCAATCACCACACACCGCCGTGCGGAATGACGTCCCATACGCCGAAGATATCACGATGTCGGAAACATGGCAGCGGAACGCGACAGAGAAACCGCACAGCGAAAGACGGCGGAGACACCACAGCGGAGACCGAAAAGAGACACCCGGGACACACCGCAATGGATCCTGCCCTACACGCCTTCCCGGTGCTGTACATGATACACCACCTGCAAGTCATCGTCCGCCGCGGACGCTTCGGCAGGTACGTACAGACACAACAGTGCAAGTCACACAATACACAGCTCCAGGGTGGAAAAACTTCGCTTGGGAACACCACACACCCCTGTGGGGACAGGCACACAGCCATCACTGCACACACACATGTTCCACCTGTGACAAACACACATCACCACATACTGCCCACCCATATACCGCCATCATGAACAAATGTCCCGGTCACGTCACTGCCGCGGTCAGTGTGCATGAAACCATGCACACAACGCAGAGCCCAGGGCCAGCGCATGCCAAGGGCACCGTACAAATCGCACAGAGCCACAACTCCATCCACAACACACCAGCTACCTCCCTGAAGGGACACAACATGTGCCTCCCAAGTGCCACTCCTGCACAACAACCACACATCTACAGCCACACCATGCCCCACGTCCCAACAACTGCATATACAGCCACAGCAGGACCCTTTGCACAGGAACACATAGCACAGAAGCCCAGTCCCCAGCCAACACACACACCACAACAACATCACACACAAGCCAAGAACACTGAGGCCAGGCACAAAATGTACACACACACAGATGAGGACCAAACACTTCACTGCACACACTACCTGACAAGTCACACACACACACACCACCCTGACTCACAGCTACATACACACACCACATGCCAGCAGTAATGGAGGACAACCAATAGGAAAGCCAAAGTGAGGTGCCCACAAATGGAAGGGCAGTGACACAACCATCAAGCATGTGTGATGCTCATGCAAGACAAGACACATGTGAGAACACACACAGCCCATCACAGCACACATGGCTGACACAGTCAGTCAACACAAACCACGGTCACCCCAATGCAACAACTCCTGGAGACAGCAAGGACACCCATGTATAGGCACAGGGATGTAAGGAAGGCCCTGAACTCAAACACTGACCAGACACACATAGGCATCCAAATACTGGACAAGAGAATGTCTTCTGCACAACACACAGGGCCCAGTGACACACTACATGACAGCCAAGCACAAGTAGGATATGTCACACATACCCCCTCCCACAACAGCAACACACAATACTGCCATGTACACAAAACACAACCACAGGGCTGAACAAGTACACATACAGGCACACCACTCCAGGGTGACACATGGCAGTAGTTGACAATGCAGGTGCACACACATCCCCAGTCACAACAAAGTCACACCCTTCACACCATACACTTGTCCACCACCCAAGTGCACACATTGGAAGTAAGCCATGGGACCTGGATAACTCCTCACCACAAGATGTCCATACACCGACACTGATTGGCACACAGAAAGGAAGCTCACACAGACCCCATGACCCTGGCCTGCCTGCCTGTAAGCCTGTGCTCAAACTCCCACCCTGTGCTGCCATTGCCCACAAACCTGACATGTGTCCACCATAGATAACATGAGCAAAGAAGGAAGATGACAACAAGATTTCATTGCCAACCACCTGCACTGTACCCATAAGTATCACAGTCAGGTACAAATGAAGTGCCTCCCACCCCTGCAAAAAAATGAAATGTGAGACAACCCATTGGCAATGTTGAAGTGGCATACTGAGCATGTGACACAGTAAACCATGCACACACAGAAACAACTTTATTCAGGAAGGACACTGACACAACTCACAGCAGGACCAACTGTGTTTATTCACAATTTCCAGATTGAGACAACAAATTTGGGCAACAGCAAAGCCAGTGGGCATTTCAATATGCACAGTATTTACATGAGAAGCTGCACAGGCAGGGGGCAAACAGCAGTGAAACACAAGGCAAGTACAATGTGCAGAGTAGTTACATCAGAAGCTGCACAGGCAAGGGGCAAACAGCAGTGAACAGCAAGGCCAGTGGCCAGGACACAGTGCAGGTGAGGTACATGAGAAGCTGCACAGGCAAGGGGCAAACAGCAGTGAACAACAAGGCCAGTGGCCAGGACACAGTGCAGGTGAGGTACATGAGAAGCTGCACAGGCAAGGGGCACACAGCAGTGAACAGCAAGGCCAGTGGCCAGTCCAATGTGCAGATTAAGTCCATGAGAAGATGCACAGGCAAGGGGCAAACAGCACTGAACAACAAGGCAAAGACATTGTGCAGAGTAGTGACATCAGAAGCTACACAGGGAATGTATGCAACTCTACCATGCCATGCCCAGCAACAGAGTAATGGGCCTGACAATGGGCATCACACGCACCCCTGTGGACAGACAGGTGTGTGAGGGTGACCACCACTCAGATGGGGCTGTCTGTCGGACTTGGAGCTGACTGTGTGTTGTGGTCAGTTGGAGGGCTGCCCTGGGCAGTGGAAGTAACAACTGTGGAAGAGCCAACTGTGCTTGTGGGAGCTGGGGGGCTGCTTGGACCAGGTGGGGTGGTGGCCCGGGGAGGTGGACTCATGCCCTGGTGATACACAGTGTGTGCCGGAGATTGTGGAGGGGTGCCTCTCCACTTCTTGGGGATCCTGAAAGGCTTCCCTGTCTGGGGATTGAGGGGAACTGGGGCAGACACAACAGGTGACCCCACTACCAAAGCTGATTCTGGTGTGGATGTTGACCCTCCCTCTGGGGACATGCTCGATCCCGCTGTGCGCTTGCCTGGTGTTTGCCGCCTCCCTCTGTCCACCAGCTTTGCCCCCTACAGTGTCCTCCCGTGCTGGCTTCACAGGGCTTGGGATGGGAGTGGAGGTCAAGGATGGATTATCCATGGGGCCCTCATCCTGTGTAATGTTTGCAGGCAACACCTCCTCAGTGGGTGTGGAAACTGTCTTTTTGCCTCTGCGAGACGTCTTTGGGACAGGGCAGTCTTTGGCGGGGGAGGAAGGTGAGGCCTGTGACCCTGATGCTTGTTTCTTTGCTTTGTGGCCCTTGCTGTCGCCTGATGGGCTTTTCTCTCTGCGCTCTGGGGTGGCCTTACTCTTATGTGGGGATGGTGTCTGCACCCTAGTATGATTGGGCTGCTGCTGCTCCTGTGTGCTGCGGGTTCTGTATCGGGACTTTGGGGTCCGTTGAGCATTGTCACTGTCATCAGAGGTGCACAGTGACACGGGGCCGGACCGAGTGCTGGGAGCCGCTCCCTGACTATGTGCCTGTTGCAGGGCAGCTGTCACAGTTGATGACAAGGACTGCACAGACCGTTGTAGCCCACCTACGTCGGAATGTATGCCCTCCATGAAAGCTATAACCTGCCCCAACTTTTTGTCATGCTCTTGGAAGGCATTGAGAAGTGCTGTCTGCCCCACACACAGCTGGCGCAATAGCTCGACTGCTTCTGCACTGAGGGCAGCAGGGCTGACATGGGCTGGGGCAGCTGTGCCTGGGGTGAAGGTGACTCGTCCCTTCCTACTCGTGCGGACACGGGCAGCACCAGTGGAGGTTGAAGGGAGGCTGGGCACTGGACGCTGTGTGGTGGAGGAGGAGGCTGAGTCCCCGTTCCCTGTACCCCCCAACATGGATGCGTCACCGCTGGCGTCAGATGAGGTAGAGCTTTGTGTCTCCGGCTGTGAATCCCCTAGCAGACTCATGTCCCCCTCCTCGGCGCTGGTCACATCTGTGTCAGTCTGCTCCGGTCTGGCTGTTGCACTGGAAGCCTCACCACTGGTGTCCGTCCCCTCTCCCTCTGCACATACGGGAGCTGCTGCATAGGAGAGAGAAGTACTGTGAGATGAGTGGCATCAACAGAACTAACACATGCCAATACATCTGCATCCTAGAAGAGGTGTGCAGCACATCGCATGCCACCCTGTGCACACATATATCTTGCCACCCAAAATATCAACCCAACGGTGCATGTCCGACACACATCCTGCCATAAGTGCCCCAGGTGACTCACACAGCACACCATCCTGCTGTTGGCTCACATCAGACACAGACACAAAATGGCCTGTGCACACACACTGTCCCGATGTTGGCAAGGATGAACACCACAACATGGTGCACATCACCTACATGTATGGAGCAGTAGGGGACCACACAGACCACAACATACCAGCCCACAATGACCCTGCACACATGCCATCCACCATATCGAGTTCATGGGCACATCTACTTTTGCACATTGGCCTCAGATGTCTGACTGGCAGACATCTGAGGTCTGGAATAGCATGCATTCATTGAAACGCATTCACAGTTGGCACACTGGCATTCCCATCCATCTGAATTCACACACTACCCCACAGCAGAAGGTACCTGAAGGCCACAACTCCAAATGTAAGAGAGATGCACAGTGCTAAAACTGACTTCATGAAGCACCGTTTGGGCAAATGCATGGCACATACACCCAGCACAGAGGCCACTCACAAAACATTGCACCACACAACCAACGTCACACAGCTGACAATTTGCATACTCTGTAGACACATGCACCCACTCCCATCCAAAGGCAGCCTGCAACACATACTCACCCCTGGCTTGCTGCTGATGCTCTTTCAGTTGTCTATCCAGCTCAGGTTGTGTGACAGCCATTAGTGGTGTCATGCTGCGCCTAGCCAACCTGCCAGTCCGAGGGAGCAGCCCCAGCATCATCTCGGCCACGTTCTTGCTCAGCCGGCAGATGTCGTCCCACCTTTTATGACAGTGGGTTCGCCTTCGGTTTGACACACCCAGATCTCGGACTCTGGAGGCAATGGCCCTCCACACGGCTTTACGCTGGTGGACCTTCAGCTGCAGGCATGGGAGACAAGAGGGGTGAGGTTCCAGTGACACAGTGCACAATGACAACACAACGAAAATGCAGTAGCACGACAGTGACTCATCCAAAACTCCAGCTACAACTGTAACAGAGCCAACAATTGCTGTGAACATGGTACATTGTCATTGGTCAATCAGACGTACAAGCATGCATGTTTGATGGTGGACACAGTACCTCCACATCCCATTCACATGCAGGATACCAACACAGCCAGGACATGTAGTCTGGCCGCAGCTACTGTCTGCAGTTACCTACAACTACACATAGAGAAGATAGCAATACATGTGTCTTGTTGTTGGACTCACTGTGTCCAACACCGCGCAGACCTAAGTGTCCTAGCCCTGTGAAGGCCTCACTGTGTCCTGGAACTCACATAGAGTGATAACAACTGTCATACACACACCCTTCTCCCACGGTTGCTCCTGTGCAATCTTCATGGCAGAGATGGGACTTAGATGAAGAGGCGTGAACCAAACACACATGGTACACACTGTACATGCAGTGATGTGGACATGTGGCATTCGGCGGGGACTGTGCAGGGCAGGTGGACTGACACTGAGTGGGTAAATTGGGAGCAACACAGCCATTCACACAAACGATAACTGGCCAGACTCCTGCATCACCAAAATGCAGCTGCACTGTATGGCTGACACTACAGAACATGTCCCTCCACTCAGGATAGGCATGCAGGGTAACGTGTGAAAGAGCCCACCAAGCCCTTCCCGCTGTAGTAAACATGATAGGCAGTGCATGTCAGAGCCCCACAACCACTGACACATACCGAAGCACCTTCACCTCACGTGTGCCCACCCTGCACTCTCACTCACAGTCTGGGAGACTTACCACGACATTAGGGCCGCCATAAAGCCTTGGGTACTGTGCAAGCACCCCGTCTACCAGGACCCCAAGCTCCTCGCTGGTGAAGGGACTGGCATGGATCTTCTGAGTCCTCGACATCACAATGGACATGTGGCAGCAGCAGCAGGTGCAGGGTGGCAGCCAGCAGTCCCTTGAGGCAGCAGCAGCAGGTGAGGGTTATCAGTCAGCAGTCCCTGGTAGCTGTGGGAATGTGGTGCACACTCCCACACATATATAGGTCCCTGGGGCTGTGTCAGTGGTCCCAGGGTGCTGCAATTGGTGTACCAGGTCTGCCTCATTCAAATACATCCAATGTCCGCCTCCGCGGTGGCGGTGCACGCCTACCGCGATTTTCAAACTCGCATCAGGCTACCGCGAGGCTGCTTCCCATTGGCTGCAAGGGCATGGTCCATGGCAGTGACACACCGTAGGGGCCAGGCACGCGCTACCGCGGTGGTGCATCTTTTGAATGCCTCCAGTGACCGCCTCCGCGGGGGTGGTGCAAGCCTACCGCGATTTTCAAACTCGCATCAGGCTACCGCGAGGCTGCTTCCCATTGGCTGCAAGGGCATGGTCCATGGCGGTGACACACCTCAGGGGCCAGGCGGTAGGCACCACCATATGTCTGGCAGACAGTGCCTGGAGTGCCCGTGATTTGGGTAGCGGTGCATGGTGACTGCTATTGTCACATACATATCTGGCGGTGTCTCCCGCGATCGTGCATGGGTTATGGGCGGTGACACACCTCAGGGGCCAGGCGGTAAGCACAGCCATATGTCTGCCAGACAGTGCCTGGAGTGAGCGTTAATGGAGTTGTGGAGTAGCTGGGCTGCACCTAACGTGTCCTCCAGCTCTCTGCACAGGCCAACATGTACAGTGCCCAGTGTCTCAACAATTGAAGGGTCCTCATGAGGGCAAATGCACAAAAGGGACATGTCACTCCACGTCACCAACACATACCATATATGGGTCGCCAATACATTGCATGGGCACATACACTCACACATGTCACATGTGCTGTGTAATGAAATGTAGACTGTCCAGTTAATGTGTTGCATAGCATATGGAGATAATGGTCAATGTCTGTGTGTGCAATGTAACGCACAATGTTGTCTCATTGACTGAACTAGGGGCATCAGCAACTGGCACATTGTCCAATGCACATGCACACACGTGTCCCCCACACTCAGCCGGTGGTCAGTGTGTAGTTGATGTGTGCCATGTGCAACTTGTGTTGGGAGGTGTATCAGGGCCAGCAACATGGTGTGTTTGGGTAGTATTGCAATTATTAACATATGCGGGGGGTCATACTCACAGGTATGCACACATATCTGTTAGTGTATCACACTGTGCATGCAAATGAGCCGGAGGGGTGCACAGATAATTGCTGCTGGTAAGGGGACAGGTGTACGAGTAGTGTGCCTGATGTGTACCTACTTGTGAAGTGCCCTGTCGGTTAATGGCGCATGTTGTAAGACTTGGGAATGTGTCTGTAGAAACAATTGATGTGATGCACATTTCATGTTCTTCTGCATTGACAACTGTGCACTTTGATCTGTCCTAGGAGGAGGATGCCCAATATCCATCGTCCGTTCACAGTCCTGGCAGACATGGAAAATGAGGATATAATCCGCAAATTCAGGCTGGACCGACAAACCCTGCAGAACCTATGTGCCATGTTGGAGCCCCACCTGCAGCCACGTCGGACATATCCAACAGCTTTCACCGCAACATCTAAGGTGATGGCATGCCTGCATTTATTTGCAACAGGCTCATTCCAGCACACGGTCGCAAGTGCAGGCGGGATGTCACAGCCGATGTTCAGCATGGTGCTGAGGGATGTCCTGTCAGCCATGATGCTCTACAAAGACAGGTATATCCATTTTCCCAGGGGGCCTGAGTTGGTGGCTGTGAAGGGCGATTTCTATGCCCTTGGACATATCCCCATGTCATTGGTGCAATTGATTGCACACATGTTGGGCTTGTGCCACCACAGGCACGTGAACAGGTTTACCGCAATAGGAAGCATTCACACTCGGTAAATGTTCAAGTGGTGTGCCTGGCGGACATGATCATCTCACACGTGTGTGCCAAGTTTCCTGGCTCAGCCCATGATGCCCACATCTTGCGCAGCAGCATCGTTCCTCAGCTGATGGCCAATCTGCTTCCGGAGCGTGCATGGCTTGTGGGTGAGTATGCATAGTGGATTAGAGTGGTGTGTGTGTGACATGCTGTCGTGTGGCATTTTGGGACTGCAAGGTTAATCTGTGTCTCTCACACCCAGGTGACTCGGCATATCCGAACCGCCCGTGGTTGCTGAGCCCATTGCGGAATCCCGTCACGCCAGCTGATGTGCGATACAATGATGCCCATGGGAGGACACGGCGTGTGATAGAACGGACATTTGGTCTCCTAAAATCGAGATTTCGGTGCCTGGACCGTACTGGAGGTGCCCTTATGTACTCGCCAGGGAGGGTGTGTCAGATATTGGTGGCATGCTGCATGCTCCACAAACTGGCCATTCGCAAGGCAATACCCCTGATCCTGGATGACGATGATGAGCAGCCAAGGCCTCGCCTGCAAAACAACACGGATCCAGTGACGAGGGCAGTGGAGAGGAGGAAGGGGTCGACATGCGTCGACAGCTCATCACCCGCTACTTCACTTGAAGGTGAGTGATGATGTAGAAGGGAGAAAATGGGCTGATGGTGTTGCAGTTGCTGTGTGGGTGTATGTGAGCTTGCTGACTGCAGCTTTGTGTTGACTCATTGCTGCCTGCCAATGTATGTGTGATTGGTTAGTGTGATACAGAATGTCTCTATGGTGACTGTTGCTCTGTGTAAAGTTTGTAGATCTGAGTACCTTGTTGACAAGTGTTGTGTGATGTGTGCGATGCCACACCCATACAAGTGACTCTTGTTCTGCGGTTTTCCCTATGTCCCTTCAGCATCTCACTGCCTACCTACATTCCATTCCCCTGGACCAAGTCCTACACGGTGAAGGTTGCACATCCTGTATTAAAGACGGAGCAGACACAACAACATGTGTGTAAGGTGTATTTATTTACAATTGTGACATGCGAGGGTGGAGAAAATGTGACGGGGGAAATTGAAGAAGTGAGTTGACAGTCATGGTAGATGAGATACTTGAGTAGTCCCCACAATGATGTGGCGACCCAGTCCAACAGATAGATGCCATTCACATGGCAGTGTGGTGAAGGATAGTCCAAAAGGTCAATTCAGTGGTGCAGTGGTCTGCCATCATAGCTGGCTCGGGGACTAGCGTTTGGCAGGTGCTTTGACACGTGGGTCCCCTGGCCTTTCCTTGGACGGCCCCTTTGCGCTTGACTGGAGGGGCCACTGTTGCAGGGACAGTGGTGTCTGAGGACTCACCCCCTCTGTGGACGCAGGGGAGGATGATGAAGTGTCATCCTGCTGCCCAACAGGGGAGGCGGAGGGGTAGAATGTTGCGCTGGCCTGTCCCTCAGAACCGCCACTAGCTGCCCCAAGAGGTCCACAATCTGTCCCATGCGTGTGTCCATGGACCTCAGCAGCAAGAGGTGCTCCCGAGATTCTTCCTCTAACCGGCCCATTCGTCCCTGGGCCTGTTGGTAGGCCCCAAGGACTCTGTCGATGTGGCCCAGGGCTTCCATCCCAGGATCAGTCCCCCTCTGCATGACCCTGTCCCAACCACCTGCACTGCTGCCACGGTCCTGTCCGGTCCTCACATTGGCCCGCTGCATCCTCTCCCTGGCCTCCACAGTCGATGTAGTGGGCTGCTCAACCCCTGGGGCAGGGAGGGTGTTGCGGCCAGCTGTGGTGGTGGTGGTGGTGGTGGTGGTGGTAGTGGTTGACACAGGCCGTGACAGCAGCTGTCAGAGGATGGTCAGGGGCTGCAGCTGATATGGTTGGGGGGGACAATGGGTGCCTGGGACTGGTTGCGGCCTGCCACACAAGATGGGCCAGAGTGGAGCTCCTCATCCAAGGAATCCAGGGAGTCCTCATCCAGTTGTCTCTGTTCCGGGGGGGGGACTGGCTCTGCAGGGTGTTATCATCCTCTGCAGTGAGTTCTTGGTCACCTGTGGGTCAGATGAGAAATGGTCATTGTGTTGCACCCAGCAAAGTTTGTGTTAGCAGTGTTACATCAACTGTTTGTACATCCAGCAGTTGTTCACTGTACAAATTTGCATTGACCGACATCCTGTGATGCATTACAAGCTGTTGTGGTACATGCATTACTTGTCCATATTGGGAGTTGTCAAGACATGACATGCACAATATAATTGTTTAACATTGACAGTCTCATGTTGGCATACAGTTATTGATCAATCATATGTCATCCATTTACGCGTATGTGTCACTTGTTGAGCCCTTGCAGCGGATTACTCTGCACACTGAGTGAACATTGTAGTCTCAAGCATACCTTTGCAATGTGGTGTACATATCTGTATTTGCAATTCCAGACATGCTTAAGTTTGCTTTAATTAGATCCTAGGTGGTCTGGACCACTGCTACTGTCAGATGGCATGTAGTGGTGTGCATGGTTGTGCTCGGAGTTCCATCTACATGTGTTTCAGACTTTCACACTTTGGTTGCTGTCACAGTTTCATTTTCTTAGGTGTGTGCACACTATAGTTGCCAATGCTATCTGGGTGTGCAGTTGTGCATTGAGAGGCCTGGTATCCAATGCCAACATGTTTTTTAAATACATACTGGCTGCGTGTTCTGGCTGTTGATATGTTGTGTTTGCTGTTTTTTCCTTGTATTTGAGTGACCTCTCTGTGTGTGTATGATGATGGCTTCCATCTTGGTCCAGTGTGGGACAAGTCAGCATGATATGTCCACATGCCAGTTCTTTTGAAGTGTACATTGCAATGACTGACACATGCATGTTGGTGCCAGGAAGTAATGGGTCTTGTGTGCTGGCGGTCAGGTGGGCCCATGTGAGTTGTTGTGCAAGCTTCCCAGCCCCACACACCACGACCTGTGAGTTGCGGTTACCTACCTGTGAGTTGGGTGGGTAGCATACATTGCCTGCCACATGCTTCTTATTGGGGGTGTAGTGTCTCATCATCCATAGTGGGGGAACAGCATGCATGTTGCATTTTGTGGGACGGATAGCCAAACACACTACACCGTCTCACTGTGAAGATGGCGAACTACCGTTTGAGGTGGAGGTGAGCAATGACATGGCTATGTGACTTGATATAAATCTTTGGATGGGATGTGCGTGTGGTGAGCATAATGTGTGTGTGGCTTTTTGTACCCATTGATTTCAGATTACATTTGGTCATGGGGTATAGCCCCCCATCACTGTTGTCCCACCTATCTGGCTTTGGGGTTCAGTCCCCCAACATTTGAAGGCAGAATAGGGCATGGGGTATAGCCCCCCCATCACTGTTGTCCCACCTATCTGGCTGTGGGGTTCACTCCCCCGACATTTGAAGGCACAATAGGGCAAGGGGTATAGTCTCGTAGCACAGTGGTGACATACAGCAGGGTGAACATCTCACCCAGCATACATTTCCACACTGTCATGGTTTCATGGTATTTGGGGACCTGAGAACATGAGCACAGTACTGGTGAAGCAGTTGTTCCAGGGCATCCATACACTGACATGTTGTGGTCAACAGTGGTGTGTGTGTGAGATGTACTCAGCCCTGTGCAGACAATGTGTGCTTTTGGGGCCAGACTATACCAGCACTGTTCAGACAGATAGTGTGAGATGTGAACATTGTCAATGCATACACACATTGGTGGTCCAAACAAGACACCTTTGACAATTTTATTCAGACAAGGTGCTGTTCTGCAATTCAGTGCAGCACTGTGGTAGCTGGGTGTGTTGCAGGACATTTGGGATGTGCTTAGTTTAGCATTGTGAGTCCCAGCTGCAGTGTAGTTTTTTGGGTACACTGCACTTCCACTGTTTACATTGCAACACTGTGGTATGACATGGGTGATTTGCACTTTGCAAAACAAAAGGCCAGACACTGCTGCAGGGCAGCATGATCGTTGTTAGTGTTGCAGTGTGTGATGCCTGGCACAGTGTACACAATGTGGGTCAATTTTGAACAGAGACTTGTGCATGGTGACTACAACACAACTGTTTTGCATTATTTGTGTCGGTGACTGTGGACTAAGTGGCATGGTGTCATGTGCGGCTGCACAGACGTCACATGCCTATGAGTGGGACAAGTGCTCCATCCTGCTCAGCTGTGGTCCAAGGGGGCCTGGTGGGAGTTGTAGTGCAGGCTTCCCAAACACCCACCCACCTCCCTGTAGGGATGGCTACCTACCTGTTAGGTTAAGGTGAGCAATGCTATGGTTGGCACATGGGTTGGGGTGGAGGGCTACATCTTGCGCAGCTGTAGGACAAGGGGGCCTGGTGGGAGTTGTAGTGCAGGCCTCCCTATTCCACAGACACCTCCCTGTAAAGATGGCTACCTACCTGGTAGGTGAGGGTGAAGCACACAATGGCTGAGGCATGCTTCTGGGTGGGGGGAGGGCTCCTTCCTGCTCAGCTGTGGGACAAGGGGCCCTGGTGGGAGTTGTAGTGCTGGCAGCATGTACACATGTACCCATGGTGATGTTGCTAGCTACCTTTGGGGTGGTTTCAGGGGGAGTGTCTGTTGAATCTGTGAGAGATGTGTTGGGGGAGTGTTGTGCACATGAATACATTTGTACCTAGGAGCTATTACTTTGTAGTGGTGCAAGGCAGTACATTTGTGTGATGTTAGGCATTTGTTTGTACTTACCAGCCTCCACTCCCCCGGGGATTCCTGAGAGACTCTCTGGATGTAGAATGCCAAGCACCTTCTCCTCCCATTCAGTGAATGTTTTGCGTGGAACGGGAGGGCCACTGCCTGTCCTGTGAGCCAGCTCATGGTTCTTGGCTCTCTTCTTTTTGACCACTGCCTTCAGAACGTGCCACCTCTTCACGATTTCATCTCTATTGCGTGGCACGGTCCCTACTGCATTTACCTTCTCTACTATCCTTCTCCACATTAGCGTTCTTGTTGCTAGTGGTGTCTGTTGGACCTGGTTTCCAAACAATTGTGGTTCTACCCTGATTATCTCATCAACCATGACCCTCAACTCACTCTCAGTGAATTTGGGCATTCTCTGTGGTGACATGGTGTGTGATGTGTCAAGGTGTTTAAGGTGCAGGTTTGGAAGTGGTAGTGGTGGTTGTGATGTGTATGGTGTGTGCTGTGCAAAGGTGTTAGAGGTGCAGGTGTGGAAGTGGTGGTGGTGGTGGTGATGTGTGTGTGTTGTGCAGATTTGCCTCTCCTGTCATCTGTGGTGGATGTCCCCTCAGTTGTGGAGTTTTGCAAAGGATTGTGGTCTGTTGGGGGCTGGATTTATACTGGTGTCTGTGGGTGTGTCAGGATGGGGTATTGGTAGCAGGTGTGGTGTGTGTGTGAACCTGGGATTTGTAGTTTTTGAGTTTCCCATGGGGGTGTGTCTTTGGGCTGTATTAGGTATTTTTGGGTGCATGCCTTGTTTGGTTGGTGCACTTTGTGGCCATGTTGTGTGATTTTCTCGCGACCGCCATTTTTTTAACGGAGCGTCCGCAGCGGTGGCTCGGCTACGGCACTTCCGCCGTCTCACTGATTCATCAATGTTGTCGACCGCGGCGGGTGGTAACAGCGCACTGCACCGCGGGGATGTCGGGAATATCATAATTTCGATGGCGTTGTCTCCGCTGTGGTTGCGGTCGTTTGGGCTGTTTCCGCTGCGAGACCGACCGCCGCGGACGGGTTTGGGCCTTCTCCGCAGGCGAACGGTGGTTTCTCGGGTCTCCTTTCTGCCGCGGTTGGATTTTTACCGCCGAGGATCATAATCTAGCCGTTGGTTTTACCGCGATAGCGGCGGGCGGTGATTTCCCGCTACCATGGCGGTCGGTTGTTTTTCCGTCCGCCATCGTAATGACCTCCAAAGTAAGTAAAATTAATTTTCTCCTCACCCTTCCCCCCTATAAACCCAAAACCCAAACACAAAAAAATTATTAAACAATTACCCTAATTAATTATCAATTAATTAATATTAATTATCTACTAAATATTAATTAATTAAATATAAATTACTTCCCACCCTGTACCCCTAAAAACCCCACAATCCACAACTAAAATTAATTACACTGTTTCCATATTGAATTGACAATTAATTAATTAATATTAATTAACAACTATTTATTAATTAATTAAAAATAAATTACTTCCCACCCTTCACCCCCATAAACCTCAAAACCCGCACCTAAAATTAATTGCAATTACCATAATTAATTGGCAATTAATTAATATTAATTAACAACTAATTAATAATTAATTACAAAGAAATTACTTCCCACCCTTTACCTCTATAAACCCCACAACCCGCACCTAAAATTTACCCCAAAAAATAAAAAACACAATTAACATTATAAAATCTCAATTAAATAAACATTAATAAATTAAAAAATCATTAATTTATTATAATTAAATTACTTCCCACCCTATTCCCCTATAAAACCACTACCCGCTACGGAACTAAAAAACGCAAAATCTAATTAAAATAAAATTATTAACTACTTAGAATTTAACACATATATTAAAAAACATAAACAATACTTATACAAAAAAATACATCACATATATTTAAAACATATACTAAAATACTTAACACTAACTAAAAATCCATATTTTAAACAACTATATTTTTGCAAACGATATTAATGACTTCTATAGTTTTAAAATATATATTTCTTACCTTAAAGTCGATATTCTTGACCACAATATTCTTACTGTCGATATTTCTGTGTCACGATATTTAAAACTCGATATTAGTGTAATTCGACATTTCCAACTCGATATTTTGACTGAATACCGTTACTACGGTATCTTGCTAGGCGTCATGTTACAACATGCAGTAACAGTAGGTCCTGGGCAATGAAGTGTTGAACATTCCTAGCATCACTATGTCAGCATCACAACTACTGTGT
Source organism: Calotriton arnoldi (assembly GCA_963921515.1). Lineage (NCBI taxonomy): Eukaryota > Metazoa > Chordata > Amphibia > Caudata > Salamandridae > Calotriton > Calotriton arnoldi. Next base: position 2,197,566 of record CAWUFW010002121.1, on the reverse strand, counting down.
CTCAGAGACCAACATTAAATTCCAATTGTTACACTGTCCAGGGAGGTCTCACACATGCAGTGACATTTAATCCCCTAAGGCAATGGAGTACTTTGAGACATTGTCCACACTAATCACAGACTTGTGCATGAAATGTGTTGCATGGCCAATCTTTTGACTCTTGACAGCTGTTGTTTACAAACATTATGTATGGCTTACAGAGTAGTCTCAGGGTGTAATTTATGGACAGAGTGTTACATGTCCACCAATCATCACTGACAACAGACTGTGAAACCACATAAAGGCCATAACACAACAGATTGCTCAAGAGAAAAAAGTGTCAACCAGCTGGTCACGCACCTGCATACCCTGCCCTATGTTTAGTACAATGGCCCAGTTCCCCGGATTCAGACCTAGGTGAGGGTCCAGAGGTATGTGTAAGCCATGATTTACTGCAATGTTGTGCAAGACATAACAGGCTACTATTATCTTGCACACAAGTACAGGGGAGTACAGCAGCACCCCCACATGTACAGTTAAAACATCTGAATCTCGACTTTAGAAGACCAAAAGTGCATTCTATGATGACTCGTGAACGTATGTGTGCACTATTCTACCTACTCTGAGGTACAGTGGTAACATATCTGTATGGTGTGAGGAGATGAGGGGAGAGTCCATATGCAGCATCACCTGAGGAGGAAAATTAGGAAATATTTGTCCACATCCCTCTTGCATTTGCAAAGTTCATAATGTATGAAATGGTACGTGCAGTGTCTGTTGGGGCCATGCATGTGTCATAATGATTAGTGATTTAGAATGGTTGTGTATATTAGAACAACAATGATACATATCAGACTTGTCTGGTGCTTGAGTACTTACCTAGAAGCCACATGTTGCCAAATTATCTCACTGCCATCCGCCGGGCAAGAGGTGACCTGTGCAATATGTAGCTGTCATGTGTACTGCCTGGGAACACTGTATGCACATCAGTAAAGTAGCCACTGACATCACACACATCCTGCACATTGATGGAGTGCGAGCGGAATCTGTTGCGGAATCAATTGTACCCATCCTTCCTGCCATTGTATGGGCATACGTATGTGGAGATGCAATCTCCTATTGATTCAGCTCAGTACCTGACACAAGCATCAGGACTGGATTTCCTGAGAGATGACCATGATGTAACCAGACGCACTCTGGAAAGACCCCGTAACAAAGAAATGGAGAGCTGCTAGGATCTTGAGATAGGCTGGGATGGTGTGGCTGCGGCATGTCTCAGAGTCAAGATCCTGCTCCCACCCACAAACCATCTCCAAGATGACATCAGGGGGAAAATGGTATCTGGACCAGGAATCCCAAAGAGGTTTATCCCTTGTCTAAAGATCCTCTGTGCTCTCCTCCTTCTCCTCAAATCATTTTGTCACATGACAAAAGGCAAATTGACAAACACATTCAGTGGCATGTTGAAAGGTCTGAAAGGGTTTGTGTGTGGCAGCTCTAAGTTTATGTATGCAGCCAAGCTGGGATTGACTGCTGGGCTAACGACTTTCAGCTGGAGCCTGGTGGGGGAGTGGTAGGCACTGACACCGGAGTGTCAGGATGAAAGTAAACGTATTCCGCCCGAGTGCAGAGATTCTACCCCGAGTGAGGTAATTCCGCCTCGAGTGTGGAAACTCTGTCCCGAGTGCAGGGACTTTGTCCCGAGTGTGGAAACTCCACAGTCGTAAAGATACTACTCGTAAGTCCCTTTGTGAATAGCGAAAGTTGTAAACTTAGACTTTCGGTCTAAGTTTACATTTGTGAATAAGGCCCACAGTGTTTTGGAATATAAAATCAGGCTGTGTATTTCTGATCTATCAACCTTCATTTTGAATTGTTCTTCTCATTGGCAATCTATTGTAGTGCCAATGAAAGTTCTCATGCCTTTGACTTCAGATTACAGTAACTGAATAAAAAAGTTTGCCAGATCTGATGCAGGGACTGGATGACATTCAAGGATAATGCTTTCCAAATATGATTGAGGATAATTTTATAAAAACATGTAATGGAAGATGACATTTTAAAAATCAATTCTTCAGGGAGCCCCAAGCAAAAATCATTTTTCAGAATTCAACATAATTTGATTCCATCTCCATGCAGAAAATCAGAAAGGGAACAGTAGTTTCTGAAACAGTGGATGCCTGCTCATTCAGTCAGCAGGGACATTAATGCAGACTGGCTTACTTTATTCTAATTGACTATGTCAATATAAACATAAAACAGAAGCACAATATCTGCAGTCTGGCACGTTTGTAATTGGAAAAACATTAACTGCCTTAGTGAGCAAGAACGATGGTAGCAAGGAGAGACGCAAAATGCAAAAACTTGCCAAAACTGATTTGAAAAGGCCAGAAAAATGCATCTGTCAAAATTATTAAGAGATGCATTGGTAGCGAATACCAAAAATCTAGGGAAAATTATTCAAAGCAACTGATAAACAAATAAATCTCATCCTCTATGTTTACATATAGAAGCCACAACCAATCTCTATTGCAACGTCATTTTACAGGTATTCACCTACACCCACCCAACACAAAGTAAAATTTGTACCTACACAACTACACCCCCTGCCAATTTATACACACAATTAAGCTACCGTTCCACAAGATGAACTAAGGACAATACATCATTCAAAACCAGTGAGGTCAAGTTATAAATAAGGCACACTAAATCTTGCACAAAAGCAATGGAATAAACATGTTGCAACAGTGCACAGATAACATATAGGAGGAAACTCTTCCTATACGTTTAAGGCTAGATGGATCAAAGAGCAGTTCTCATTGTACATACAATACCTAGTGCATTTCTCTGGGAATTGCTTTCCTTCTTAGGCTAAAATATCAAAGGTGATCAAAGGTTAATGTAATTAAAGTTCTTCTTTTTCATGATCTCCCACATTTTTGTGGACTGATGCTGTTGGTTTTTGGACTCTGTACACTAGGACCCCACTAACCCTGCCCCAGTGCATGTGCTCTGACCCCTAAAATGTGTTGAATTGGTTAAACTCCTGATGGCACATTTAACATACATATAGGTCCCTAGTATATGTACCCTGTGTACCCAGGGCTTCTTAGTTAAATATCATTAGTTGGCAGCTGCATTTACTGTGCCTCCATTAAGTGACCTTGTAAAATATGACTCTAGGCTTGTCACAGCAGCCTAGCTGGGCAGTTCTATCACTGCCATTTCAAATTGTTATAATCACCCTTTCAACAGGCATAAACCTTCCTTCTTTTAAATAGTACTAACTAACCCCTACAGTAGGTCTTTTCAGTCCTAAGGCAAGGTGCATAGTATTTAAAAGTAAGACCTATGTGTTTAATTTCTTCCTTTGAGCTTGCAGTGCGCAAAGGTCCTAAATCAGTTTTTCACTGTACCAAGGCTGGCTGTACCACAGAAAACACCAGGTTACTTTATAACATTTAATAAAGCTAACTTCAGATAGCCACTTGCTATGAAAATACATCAAACACTCATTTCTATAGTTAAACAAAATTCAACTTCATGCCAAAGTTGAACTTTGTCTAACTATTTCAGAAATAGTGACTTTAGAAAGTAACTATTTTGTGCCTAAAGCCTGTGGTAGCTTTTTCAGAGTTAATCCACAGCTGTCACCTGGCAGCCTGCTTACCCCCTGCAAGCAGGTGTGAATGGCTGCTAGGAAAGAGAAGAAGGGGCCTTGGGTGGGAGGAGGGGTGACCTCCGTCTACCAGGATGGCCTAGGGAATGTGCCCACCAACTGCTCAAGCTTCAAAGGGGCATCCTATCTGACAGACTGATGTAACTCCCACCTAGGTATTCCCTTTCCACTGTCCAGGTAGTCAGGCTGGCACCAATCGCAGTGGGGGAAAACCTGTTGCATAACTAGTTTGCAGGGGAAGTTTATCATGTCCCTAAACACACCTCAGACGTGTGCCCAGTGCTCTGTCTAGGGGAAGAAAGGTTCTGCTACGTTTGATTTTGGCAAAACAATGTACTGTGGGATTGTTTATGGCCAAATCCTGAGGAAGTGATTTCAAAGTGGGAAAGTTGCCCCTGGAAATGCCTTCCCTATTGACCAGGGAGTTTTTCCCACCCACAAACTGGTGCCAGGCATACCTGTGGCACCCATGGATACTTCTTAAGAACACATCTTTACCTGTGGATGATAGAGGAAGGCCTGCACTTGCTTTTGAACCTGTGGCAAGAGATCATAAGTGCTGGACTTGCTCCCACTTGTACCCGGCCTACTAGGCTGACCTTTTGTCGAGATACAGGGACAAAAAGCATTCTTTTTCCAAGAGTCCAGCTGACCAGTTCCAACTGGATTTGCTCCAGACCCTGCTGATTGCTCTGGGAGAGGGCATCCTAACCCCCAAGTAGGTATCAAAAAGCCCAGTACCTTTGGCTGATATTAGAGTGTAGTCATCTGATGCTAAAACCTGCAAAACTGGATGCTACGAAACCTTTTCAGAACTTTTTCTCCAAAGAATCAGCAGAGACCAGGACCAGAACCAAAGCCAGAGCAGCTGACATCAGAATCACAAGTTTCAACCACTGAAAGGACGTAGACTTCCAGAAAATTTTCAAGTCTGAACGTAGAGATGCTTAACCAAGTTTGACACCAAACAGCATCCAACTGCCAAAGAGACCTTCCTGGGTGCAGAGCCTGGAATTGCTGGTTTGGAGCTTTTCTGCCATCAAGGATGACCACACCAACTTTCCTGCCTGAGCCAAGGATCTATCACCATCATCGAGTCATCCTTTGGATCCAGCCTGAAGTCTAACCCGCCAATGACCCATCAACGAGTACTTCTATCTAGAAAATATTCTATGTCAGAAGGTAAACTTTCCAACAAGACAAACCTAGTCCCTGTATCTGACTGGCAGTAGCTCATGGTCAGCCCTAACGTTTGACTTGGACTCATTCTAGCATGACCAGATGACCAAAATTGATGGTTTGCCCTGTCAGGTACAATTCAGACATAAAACTTCAACTCTCATTTCTACCCCGGGTCAAGAAATAGCTTAAAAGCATTTGGGTAAGACAATTGAATTTTAACACTGAATACCCCTTGATGGTTTTATTCCACTGTTGAATTCCCAAGTGATGAATGAGTGCCTCACGTTTTTGTGATGTTTTCACTATGAGTATTTGGATGTGTTGCATGCACCACTGGATTAATACGAAGGAATGCATTAGCATGCGTGATTATGGTGGCATATAAATTAATATGGTTATCTTCTCTGTACACATGTGATCGAAAAACACATTTTTTTATCTTACAGATAATAACCCTCAATGGCGAGCAACAGGGGTGACAAGTAAGGCCACTGTTTGGTGAATTTGGTAACTACTTTTGAATGCTCACTGATAAAATGACTGTGTGACGGTGACAGTAACAAGAGGGTTCTCTTAGTGCTGGCAAAATCCCACCGACCCCTAAGTGGCGACTGATGATGGGTCGAAACATGTTGACTATAAATTTGGTAGGGAGATGGTAGAGTGATCATACCCCAGGGCCATCCACATTCTTTCTTTTAATCCTGGAATATGGAATAAAGTGAACTAATTATAGAGTGGATATCCCTAAAATAGTTTTAGTAACTTTTTGATTCCAGATCCCTAAGGAGACTATGGTAATACAGAAAAGAACATACATTAAAAAAATAATTGTTCCACCGCTGATGTTGGGTACACAGGGTGTGTTGTAGCAGCCCTATAATGAAGCCTGCCACTGTCAGTGGGTGAGGGCACTTTTATCCCATAATCGGGATTCAAGAGAAGGTATTGACCTAATAGCCACACCTCTTGCATCTCTTTTGTGTGTTTGATTTCAATGTTCACCACCCCTTATCACCCCAAACCAATGGTATTGTAGAGAGATTCAACAAGACCTTAAAAGGCATGATTATGAGGTTATCTGAGAAACTCTGTAGGATGCCTTATTATTTGCCTAGAGAGAGGTACCATATAAGGAAGTGGGCTTCAGTCCCTTTGAGATTTTATATGGGTGCCTAATTTGAGGTCCTTTAAGCTTAGTTCGAGAAAGATGTAAGAAACCTTTCATGGAACCCAAACAGGACACAGTGGAGTGTGGGCTAGGCCTGTGCTCCCTCATAGCAGAGTACATGAAGAAGGCTAACTAAAACCTGGAGGCAAGCCAGGACCTTGTTAAGCACTGATAGGACTAAAAAGCTTCCTTGCTAGATACTGGAAATGGCCATCTTTTGTGTGGTATTTCCCCAGATTTTTGGTTTCACTACCCTAATATGTGCTGAACCAGTTTTTGTGTGGGCATCAGGACACTGCACACTTTACTCCTGCTAAGCGGGGATAAAGCGATTGTGCTCTCTCTTCTAAACATGGTAACATTGGTACACACCTAATTACCACACTTAATTTACTTATAAGTCCCTAGCAAATTGCACTACATATACCTGGCACCTGTAAATTAAATGCTGCAAGACGGCTTTGACACTCATTATATTGTACAAAAAAAACCCAGTGGTTCACTATTGATAGTAAAACATGTAAACAATAGAAAATCTGGTCTACAAAACTTTTTTAACCAGATAATTAGTTAATCCACGGAGGCAAATGTCAAAGTAGGCATAGTAGGCACAAAAACTGTATTTTGACTACAATTAATTTATTTTAGGACTAGACAAAAAGGGTTGTCCCACACATACATACTGGCACTGGGTATAAAAATGGCACCCTTGGAACCTCTCATTAGAACACCCCTAGACTGAGAAGGTTCAGAAGAAGGAATGTTCTGCTATGTGAAGAAGGAAGACTGGACCTTTTTTCCTTGAACCAAGGACCCCTTAAGTGACTCCAGGAGTCCAGGTGTCAGTTAGCTGACCTCCTGTTTGAGCTACAGGGAAACAACAAGTTTCCTCATGCCTCTCCTGCTTTCCAGCTGAGCAGACCCAACTGAACCTGATCTAGTCCCCCTGCTGGGCTCTGTGGTATTGTGTCCTGATGCCCAAGTGCTATCCTCAAGGTCCTGGACCCTTGGCTGGAGTCAGAGTATATGCCTCCCTGCTTGACTGAAGTTTTCACCAGATACAACACAGTACATTGCAGACCAATGCAGGGCCTCCCATTACAACACCTTGCCGCCCCAAACAGTAGATTCTCCATATCTGACATTGAGCAGCGCAGACCGACACAGGGCCACACATCACAGCACCTCTCATCTCCTGATTGAAGGCTTCACTGGATTCCATGCAGAATGGTGCAGGATGATGTCGGACCTCTCATCGTAGCACTTCGTAGCTTCTGATCTGCAGCTTCAGCAGTTCCAATGCAGAGTGTTGTAGAGCCTCACATCTCAGCGCTGCGCAGCTTTAGACCGGCAGCTCAACAGACCCAGCTCAGCATGATGCAGAGCTTCTCATTACAGCACCGGGGAGGCCCTGCACCAAGGACAAAAGGTACTACTCCCATCAGGCCACACCTAGTCCCGTACTCGACTGGTGTTCCATCACAGATGGCGTGAACTTTTGAATTTTCATGTCTGGCGGAATCAGATACCCACAGTTGACACTTTGCACTTTTTGGTGCTATTTTCCTTTGAAAATTTTAAAACTCATAACCTATGTTCCCTCCAGGCTGCACGCCTGAGTGCGCACACACACAACCTTCACCAAGTACCCAGAGCTTATCTGAAAGCACGCAGATCGTTTGAGGCATTAGGAGAGATTCTGCCTTTTGCAAGCTACTCGTCTTTTAAAATGGCGATCAGTGTGAAAGGTAGTGTCTCACTTGACGCTCTGCAAGGAAGATAAAGAGACCAGGCTGGGAATGGTATTAGGTGTGTTAAGCCCCTATGGTGTGAGAAACCTGCACAATGGACTGGGTGCGCAGAGCACACAGGGGGCTACTGGGAGACCAAGAAGGTGGCTTTCGCTAAAACTGCCAGTTTTACAATTAGCCTGGGGGTGGTAGCTACGCAGTAGGGCTTTTGCAAGGTCTGCCTCCTGCCTAACATCTGCATGCTATGGAGCACAAAATGTCCTGTTTTTTAGAATACATTAGAAGGGACAGAGATGTTAAGAGGCAGCATTTATTCACAGGGCTGTTGGCAAGAAGGAGCTGCAGTTAAGGTTGCCACCTTTCCAGGAGAAAATTTGTGGCCATTTGGTGCTGTTTAAGAGTCTGCAAAGGCCCAGACATGATACTAAATAGAATTGTAAATAAAATTGAATGTACTCATTTGTAACATGACTTTTCTCCCTTTGTTAACCTTAATTATGTGTAAGGGATTGTCAACTCCGCTCTAGAACACATTTAAAAGTGTTTTCTATTTATATTTGCTGTTTGAATTTGTACTGATAAGGGCTAAAAATACCCCTTTAAGTGATTTTGCATATTTTTGTATCGGCTGGGACTTTAAAATGCCAGTGTTGCCGGTAGAAAACTAGCCAGGTTGCAGCCCTAGCTGCAGACAATCATGCACAAAAAAAGTACATCACCGGGAAGTTATACAGTACAGTATTTATGAACCCCACCCAAGCACTTAGATGCTGCTGAGAAAAATGAAGAGTTTCTCTGAATCAGAAGAAATTAGCAAAGTGTTTAATGTAGCCCCTGGCCAGGACCATTAGAATTATGTAGCAGGAGAGGGCCGAATTATGCGGCAGGTTGACTAAATTATGTGGCATGAAAAGTTAAAGAATTCCGCATAATGCTGCACATTTTATTATAGTATTACCTCATTATTTTGTCATTTATACACCTGTTAACACTGTCTGGGCTTAGGTTGCACCTCATTAGTAGCAGTTTCACACTCACATTTAGCAATAAGCAACAAAAAGGTGACCAGTCAACCTTTGCAAAGGGCCTTTCACTATACAGCAACACGTGTTACTGCGTTTTAGTAACGTTTGATCCGATTGAGCTAGAAATTAATTTTATGAATGTTAAAATCTTCAGATTATGCAGCAGATGAAGGATTATGTGGAAAATGCAGTGAATCCATAATTATGTGAAAAACACCGCCTTTGTACAATCACATAATTCCAGTGTGACCAGCACCCAGTACAGAGAGTAGGCTGTGCAGGGAAACCTATTATCAGCTGGTGAGATGCTAACTTGAAACAGCACTCCCCTATCTTGCGTTACTCAATGCCTCCCATCCCAACCATTCCTCTGAATGCAGACCCTCTTTGTAGCCATTAAAGTCGTATTCCTTCTCTACAGCACAGGAGCAAAAGGGTTGAGTTTTCTGAGATTTTGAGACACCATAGTAACTGAAACATTGTATTTGTCCTTCAAGCAGCATTGGATTGAGGTTCAAAGTAAAGCCATTATTGTTTCCGTTACCAAGGGTGGTTCCTTTCAAGATTGGACTGGGACAGAATATTGGCATCATTGTGGAATTAGTTAGATAAAATTGTGGGCCATTTTTGAAAATGTAGGCTTTTTTTTTACTTTTAAGGGCATGCTGTATAAGTGTTTATCGAGGTATGGAACACGGTATGGATTTCAGCCTGCAGCTGGCAATGTGTTTTTTTAATATCACGGAAATCAATATAGTAAAGAACTGGCCCATCAGACCATAAAACAGGCCCAAACAATATTGCTCAAACACTGACCAGTCAGGCCACTCCTTCGGGCACTTCCTGATTGTCCTATAGGACAGTCCAACCATGGCTCTTCTTGTAATTGTAGGTAGTTCTATGTCCATTTTATTGCAAAATGCAAGATCATCCTTTGCTTGTGGGGCAAGACATTATTATGTTCAAACCTCTAAGCAGGTTGTGCAAACAAATTGGTATTGTAAATAATAGCTGTGCACCAGCTGCATGCTTGCTTGTAACATTGATTGTGCATTAAACAGAAACAGAAATATCAATGTAATGGTCATTGGTTTGCACATTACACCCGTTCTGAGAGAGGCTGTTGCTGTGTGTCTGTTTAACAATATTAATATACTTAAGAATGAGTTGGAAGGTATCCAATGCTCCATCAGTATACCCAGCCTTTAGCACATGTGATTGAGGAACACTGCTTTACGTCAGTGTGTCTGGAAAGTGTTCGTTTTTAAGACATTAATTTATGACTTTTTCAAGCTAAAGGTACAGTATCAAACTTTACTGTGTAATGTAATGTTAGAACCATACCTCCTGCAACTCATTTATCTCAACCATTGTTGTTTTATTGACCTTAAATTTATTTGTTAATGTATAACTTAAGTAATACCATTTCATATGATGTAATTACAGTGAAAGGGTGCTTGATGTTACTTCTGCTACTCCTGGCCTTTTGGCAATGTCCTATATTAAACAGTGTGAGTTAACAGCCAGTGAGTTTCTGGAAACAACAATAGCCTGAGAGCACTCCACCCACCTATGGTAAACGGCGTAAAGTGTTAGACTATATATATGTTGAAAAGAAAAACACAATTTTGTGATTTCAGGAATGTTTGCAATCAACTGGGAATGTGTTGGAAGGTTTTTATTTTCACCAATCAGCAACAGTGACAGGCAAGGTGGCTAATGTCTGTAAACTACACATTTTTAGCCAGGAAAATTTGATAAAATCATAAAAATGTGTGAACAAAAACTGTGCCGGGGATATGCCCTGGCAATGTGTCACATTGCTTATCTATTCTATTACGCTTAGTTCAAAGCTGTGGCATAGCAGGGGGGGCATTCTGCCCAGTACGGCACAAGTTTTTGGGGGCACAAGTATTGCTGCTGCCACGGTGCAGCAGATGCAGGAATCGCTAGCACCCCCGCTCCTACGTGCGGCTGCCACGGGGTGACAAATGTAGTGGTCGCCAAGGGCGGCAAAAGGTCTAGCTGCGCCACTGGTTCAAAGATCTCATGATTTTGCAGATATGGGGACAGAGGTTGGAAAAGTTTAACTACAGCTGCAACATAGTAATGCTTGCTCTTTAGGGGCAATATTCAGTGTTTTGTGGTCCAGTTTTTATTATACACTTACTAGAAACCTTTAGGCTGATTCTACGTACTACCAAACTAGGTAAAAATCAGAGCAGAGGAAAACATTAAAACAGTGATTACCTAAGAGCACATAATTCAGTCAAATGGGTAGGCTTACATTTTGTGGTGTTGTATGCCCACACCAGAGTGTTGCTAATGTTTGAGGGTGCCTGCAAAGATTTTTTTTACAACATGTGGTACCCAAATTGAGCTAATGTCAAAGAGATCTTTCTGTTTGAGAATTTGTGGTTGATACTGTCTATTGTTCATCTCTGAGGGCCTAAAGCACTACTTCATTCCAATGAAGTACCAGTTTTTTGTTTGTACAGTTACGTCTTCATGTAGGACCGAACATCAGTAAAGGATTTTATTAAATATAGGCATGTTTCAGCTGGTAGAGACATACACTGCCCCGCAGTTAGGGTTTGCAACCATATTTATAGCCTAAATCTGTGTCCCTTTATATATTCCAGGCACTCGTGGATGTTGAATTCCCTAACCCTAATTTCTTCCATAGACATGCACCTTAATTTTCAACTGATCTCATTAAATTGATAGAATTGAAGAAGGTATAAGAATATTTTATATATTATTGTACTGTAATATTTATACAGCGATTGATACCCCTCATGACGCCCCATAGAGTTTTCTGGATGTTCAAGCAAGTAACATTTTGTAGTAGAGAGGGATACTAGGCAGAGTGTTTGATTGTATTGGCATAAATGTAGTATGTGTGGTGTCAAAAGTGAGGCTGAAGGCGTACTTCAATTGAGTTGCACTTAGTCTGTAGGAGCATTTATGCATAAAAGTGAGTTTGAGTGAGAAATAGTATCTCAGGTTGCTTATACCTCATGTTACATCTTGTCACCTGCAGCTGATGGACCATTTGACAGACAGGAGTTAGTTCTTTTTTGCTTTTTGATGTTCTAGACAGTTGTTTATTACCCGTATTCCTTCCGGAGATTGTACCAGAGCTTGAGATTTTCTGACATTGAACAAGTAATGGTGTTACGTCCTTTCTTCAGTGGATTCCCCACCAGTGGATCTTAAATATTCCATTGTCCAAGCTCAAAGGCCGCTAGAGGTGACAGACCAGCTTACAAATGAATTTAAAGATGTTTGCCTCCCCATGGTGACTGAAAATGTAATTTGAATCAAATCAAAGCACACTTTAAGCACTTGGTAGCTTATACACATCAATTTCTTTCCTAGGGATTTGTTGCATGTTGGTGCATGCAACCTTGGCTGGGGTGCACAGAGACCTCTTCTTTGCCACACACAGAGGAAATAAATTAGAGGTAACCTTGCTCATAACTTCTGTTCTACTAATTGGATTCTTTCTCACCTAAAGCACCAGCTGTACTTGATATAATTATCTGGGGAGCCAGAGAAAGTGGCAGTGGTTCCACTAGCAGCACTCTACCTTCATAATCTGGCCTCCAGTGAGGCCAGCCCACGAGAGAAATGCCAAATGGAGTAAACGGGCAGTCTAGCCCTTCTCTGCATTTTGCAGCTCCTTGTTTCCCCTGAACTATAATCATGCTCCTCGCCCTAGACAATGCCCTGCTTCTCCAACTTTTCTTTGGGCCTGCTCTGCTCTCCTGCTTGGAACACCAGTCCCTCCCTCTACCTTGGAGCCCTGCAGGCTCCCTTCCCCTAGACCATTGTGCTCATCCCTCCCAATTGGATTTGTGCTGCTCCCTCCTCCTGGGCCTTGCACTGCTCTCCTTCCCCCTGAACTCTGCACTATTATCCCAGATCCAGGGAGATGCATTGTTCTCCTTCACCTTTGACCCTGCATACCTATCCACCTTTATTCCTTACTGCATTCTCTCTTTCCTGTATTTGCACTGATTTCCCTCTCACTGGACAATGTGCCCTCCCAACCATTTGCTGCTGACTGCAATGCTTCCTGGCATCTTGAACCTGGACGTCTACCTTCCTCTGTACTCCTCTGCCACCCTTGGATCATGCACTGCACCCTCTCCCTTGGATCCTGCCCTGCTCTCACACCTCTTCGTCCTCATAAACCAAATGCTTTGGCTTTTGCAAACTATTTACCAATTTGCATCAATCGACACTAGAGGCACAGAAGAATAGCATCCCTACTTCTGCCCACAATCCACCACTTTGGTGTATTTTGAAAGCCTTCGATCATATCTTTATTATACAAAAAACAGAACAATTGTTATTGGCAGTATTCGTTGGAAACGTTTTCAAATTTCGCCTGATGGCTCCAATGCATTGCTATATCTAATGATGTGAATATGGACAACAAAGTCAGGTATGCTGTTGAAGATTGTGTTAAGCAGTGCTGTGTGAGCCCGGAGCATCTTGCCTCTTTCTCAACCGGGCACTGTCCTTGTTTTGTCCCATGGTAATCTTTGCCTATGCTAAGAAATGGTACAAATAATAAACACAAGAGCTCCATGCTAAGAAAATGTTCATCGGGGAATGCTTAAAATGCCATGTTGTATTGCATCAGGGGTTATGTAATGCTGAATGACTACCCTTCTGTGATTTATTTTGCTCTTAGACTTACAGGACACATGCATCTACTAACTGTAAGGGGATCTTGTTGGACAGTCAGGAACACTTACTGAAAGATACATTTGATTTTCCAAAAGTCTTTAGGCAAGCCTACTTCCTAAGCCATTCTGACATTCAATATCAATCAATATAAATGCACAAATAGTTTTGTAGTAGCAAATTCCATAACCACACAAGTCCATTTATGCAATTTGTAAAAAAAAAAAATATCTAGATCTTGGGTCCTTTCCTAGGGATCAGGACAAATGCAAATAAAGGAATGTTCCGTGGTCCTTTGTCCAATTTTAGCCCAAAACTGAAATATAGTGGCAAATTCACAAAGAAAGTAAAAAAATATGCTTCTGAAGATTGCTCTTTTTCCAACTTTCTTGGAATTCATAAAGTATTCCCGGATGCTACTGGGAAGTTGTGTCTGTTGAAGCTTCCCAGGAAAACTGTAAATATTTACATATTCAGAAATGTAGCAAGTGGATGTTTCCTTATGGTAATTTTTCTGAATGAGAACATATGCTAAAAATACCACATGATGGTAATAATGTATTGGTATTTGGTATTTCCAACGCTTTTCCACACTGACAAGAGATTTACTTTTGCCCTTAAAAGATACAGATATCTAACAATTTCAGGCTTGAAAACTACCAGCAAAATATTTGTTAATAGTTTTTCATCACGTTTTGCAGCTGGGGTGACCAAATGTATCAATTTCTGCCAAGCACTTGGGGAGCCTGCTCAATGCCCTACACTGAGCTATTGCAAACATCAAATGAGCCACTTTTTGCACCTCACAGAGGTTGAGGCAGGCTGTGGGACTCAAGAAGCCCAGAAAAGAAGACTTGGTTTGGAGGAGCTGGAGCACAGAACTGACCTGCACAATGTTGCTTTAACGACACATTTAACTTTAGATACTGAGTAATGGGAACCCCTGCAGTAAAGCGCCCTGGGCCAGCACTAACGCTGTCATTAATCAGCAGGAAACCTCCCTGAAGCTTGGCCAGTCAGCCCCTGGAGTCTAAGGGTGTCATGCAGACTCTGGAGAGTGACCCACAACTGCATCAATGTAGTGGAAACCTTCAGCTCTGCCCTCCTGGGGGAGGACCACATGCCCTATTGGGAGTTATACCGAATACGCTGTTCAGAGGGCAGGTGAGTACTTGTGCATGCACTCTGAACAATGCATTAGTGAAGGATGCTCTGTCTGTTTGAAGCTGCAGGTCTGCCTTTCTAAGCAGGTAACAGCCAGCTCTGCATTTCAATATGGGGCAGAGATCCTCCTTTAGTTGGGTGCAGTAATTGGCTGCGCCTACATGCTGGGGGATTTTTAGGGGGTCCTCTACTCTCCTCCCCAGAGGTGCCCTCGAGGGACGCACTTAATGTGTGCCACCACTATGTGGAGCAGCCAAGCCCATCACAACAGTTCCTTTGCCACTGTGCCTGCATCTTTACTACAATGTAGGTGTAAAATGGTAAAGTGATCCCTCATTCCAATGGTTGCACACCCTGATCCAAATGAGTGAATGGCCCTTGGTAATCACTCCAGCGCACAATGTGAATGTCACTAGCATGTGTGGTCCTTCCATAGAACAAAGTATGCTGGGAGCGCAAGAGGCAGGCCAAAAAAACACCTATTGTGCCCTGAGGCACTTACTATATTACAGCCCCTGGTGGTCATTCCTTACCTGGCAATCACGTCTGTCACCTAGCCACGAAAATAAGATGACATCGCAATCATGTGTAGATCATGTATGAATGAAAGCCATGCTAGCAGCCTGTATTGGAATATGCCTTTGGTGGCCATTTCCTGTTTTGAGCCTGTTTTAAAGTTCTTCCACAATGACAGATAAGAGAGTCTTTTTTGCTATCTAATTCACTACTGGGAGCCACTTTTCTTTTAGATGCCAGGACTATTTTCTGTCCCAGTCTGACCTTCACAGAGTGTCTCTTGCCTATTCCGCCAGCCCACAGGCATGCAGAAGTTGGTCATTACTAGCCGTAGGAAGACCCTTGGCTCCTGCTCAACATACCATGGCTTACTGACGACACAGGCCTGAAATGATGAGCAAATGGTAATGTCTAAAAGGCTGGCCTACCTGACCTTCTTGAGGCCAGCACTGTTGAACAGGCTCATAACTATAGTGAGGAATCTTCACAGAAGATGGCTGATTGTGTTCCCAAGTGGGGTGCTGGGGTAGGAATTGTTTAACCCAATGCTATAACTGTCCCGAAAGAGAACCCTCCACAGGAAACACAATTTCTTGTTTCAAGCAAACGAACAAAAAAAGAATCATCAATAGCACTCCTACGAAAGAGGCCAAAAGCGAATTAAACTGTCCTTTATTTTCCAAATACAAACGTAGTCAATATAATTCTATATAACTAAGTCTTACAAGTTATATCCCAGGGTTGGTAAAGCATGAATTATTGTTATGCCCGAGTTCAAGTCAGGAAGTTTCATCCTTCAAGCACTCAAAGTTAACCAACTACACAAGATTAAATGTAGGTTGTAGATTAGGAAAAGAAAAGTACTGACTACCTACTCTTAGCCTACCACTGACAATTTCCAGGTCTAGGGTGTCCCAGGAGCTGAGGTGGGAGGATGGTATTAAGTGGAGAGGTTTAGCATTGCTTACAACACATCTGCGCCACCAAGGGTGACATAAGTTGATGGTGGTAATACAGTAACACAAAGCAGATCTCACACATGGGAGGGAAAGGGTTAGGGATCAATCAAAGGATGGGTAGGGGGAATTGTTGACTATTTGAGGGACAGACATGGCTTTCACCCACGAGAATGGCATATCTATCATGGAAGGAAGATGACAGCACAATTCATTACATTCTTTAACAGCGCACAGACTCCAAACTTATTTCCTAGAATTCATAAATAGGGAGAACACTCATAGTTTAAATTATTTAAAACAAAGAAAATTCTTACTGCATAAGGAATAATGTAACCAAATTCTGGATTCTTCCGATTTGGGAGCAGGATTGAACCACAGCACAGAAGGTCCATAGAGTTTTCTTTGCAAAAATGATGCAGAATGAGAAAAAGAAGGACTTTGAGAGCCAAGGCTAATGACATAGGATTCACAGCGTCTCAAAAGACCAAAAAGGAATGACAGACTAAAAAGCATTTGGTGGCAAAAATACAGATAACTAAAGGCCAATCAAGCACCAATTCCAGACATTTAGCAGCATGTGCTTGAGATGCAGCATGAACCAGACATTATAAAAGAGCAAGTTTAACTAAGACCCTCAGATGCTCCACATCATTTTGCATGTGCGACTTAAACCACTGGATATCCTTATTTCAAATACATCACCTGTTTCATTCCAGAGCGGTGTGTCTCCCTTATTGCATAAGTGTTAGTAGCCACAGATAGATCATCTTACTGGTTACTGTGGAAAAGACATGTTCATTCAAGTTTAGGTAAATGCACACCTGTTGAAAGAAAAAAGGACAAGGTTTGAGATTTACAGACAGGGTAGATGCAGAAGTATCAAATGAAAGAAGAGGTGACATTTTTAGGAGCAATCGTAGGCATGCAGTTAACTAAAGTCCAAAGAAGTGCAAGTAATGCATGTTTCTGGAATGATCACCTAAGTGTTAAAAAGTAATTTTAGCTAAGCTAACATTAATCATAAGCATTCATTGATTATTCCAAATCACGTTTTCAATTCAGAGTGGAATACCTCTCTTTTTTTCCACAGGGGCCACACACACAAGCAGCGCAGTCCTCAAAATCTGTGGCCGATCATCAGAAGTTAAGTTTAGGTCTGGGAAATGGCAGCATCCTTGGAAAGCCAGAGATTGCTGTGAATGTTGAACTAATCTTCTTTGTGATTAGGTCAAATTGACTGGGTCCATGAATATCTGTCTGTGGATTGCACACTGGTCTGTTTTGTTATTTGCATCTTTTTGCACACTATATATGACCCAATGGGATCTGTTCAGATAAGCATTAAATAAATTTTCGTTCTGATCATGAACCTCTCCATGAGACATTTTGGTACTTACAACCATGACATTTGCCCCAGATATACTAAATCAGTAAATCAGAACACCATTGACAATTAAGACAATTGGAACTGAATACTGATTATATTCTATTAGGTTACTGTAACATTTGCATCTAAATAATTGTACCTTCTACAGAAATTATTTACATATTCCATTGTTGTTTGTTCTTTCATACACACTAGTGCACTGCAGGTGTGATCACCTGAGCACTGAGAACATATGAATCATATTGGAAATACAAGATTTTTTTGAAAGATTTATAAGTGGGTTCAGTTTCTTAGCTATTATCATTTATTGATCTTTGATTGATGCTTATTTTTAATGTGATTGTTGTAACTTTAATTACAATTGTTCCACTCGGATGCTTTGTTGCACATTTATATACACACGCCCATGTTTCCAGGTGGTATGTGGGCTCACCCTGTTTTATCTAACTACTTGACGTTCATACATAGCATTAGCAAAATCAAGGTCTTAATTTTTTTTAATTAGATGTTGGACTAGTTTAAAGTTCATTTCATCAAACAACATAACATTCAGAAATACTTCTCTGTATTTCCAAAGTCCTACAGCATAATCCAAATATAGGAACTAGTTTTCTGCAAAGGAAATCCTAGATCCATGTAGCAAGGTCCAGGCTGCAGCAACATTATATCATTATTGCCTAGCAAAGAGGCCATGAATTCGACTGGAAGTATGTCCTGATGTCCGAGATGGCCACCTCATCACCACACTTTGTGAGAGTTAATAGCCCATTGGGGAAATGTAGTTCAGTGCATTCTGTCTGCATGCGAAGCTTCAGTCCAGACAGTGCTCTCCAGGGGCTGCCAGCCTTTAGTTGAGAAAGACTCAGTGCAAGCAGGTTTGGTGTATCTCTCTCCAGTGCTTGCCAGGTTCAGGACGGTAAGAAATCCATTCAGCCCTGCTCCTGATACTGACTACCCACATCAAAACCCTATAGGGCGATGTATCAGCCTCCATTTTTCAACTCCAGTGGCATGGCTTTGGCAGTTTCATCACCTCGCCTTTGTAGCACCTACTGATTTATAGACTTTTAACTGAGCATGCAGACGCTGCAGAATATATCAGGGGGAGTTCCAATGTGTGGTACCTTCTATCAAACTGATTTTTTGGGACTTTAATAGCTTGCTCAAGCTACTTCAGTCTTTATATGAACGCCTAAAATGAATGAGAATCTCAGAAAGGAGCCCGGTAGATTATGGGCTACTTCTTCCTTTTTGAGTAAATCCTTAGGTTGATACCTCAGGCTAAATAGATCATTTAGATGTATAGTCCATCTGTCATGTATTGACAATGTTACAGCCATTGTTAAAGGCAATTAATACATTCCTGAGAACCCCAGGACCTAATCCATTTGTAGAATTGAGCATTGATTTTTTTCCATGGTGTTAGTATTTCACCTGGCCCTTTCTGCAGGGTCGCCCCAGAGTTTTACCTTCCTTTTCTGAATCTGTTATTATTGGCTTTTAGGACTCTGCACACTTTACTCCTGCTAACCAGGGTAAAGTGTTTATAGTCTTCTTCCCCAAACATAGTAAATTATGTATACACTTGATTGGATGATTTCATTTACTTATAGATCTCTTGTATATGGTACCTCGTACTCAGGGCCTCTAAATTAAATGCTACTAGTGGGCAGCAGCACTCATTGTGCCCCCCACCCCCCTCCACTAAAGTAGCACTGAAAAGCTTGTCTCAGGGCCTGCCTTTGCAGCCTGTATGTGAAGGTATAAAACTGCCAATTAGACCTGGCAAAAAAACTTTTTGCCAGTCCTTAACTTTCCTTTTTAAAACGTGTAAGTCACCGTTATGATATGCCCTAAAGGATTATAGGATGGGGTGCATGGTATTAAAAAAGTAGGACAGATGTACTTAGGTTTTACATGTTCTGACAGTAAAATACTCCCAATGTAGTTTTTCACTGTAGCAAGGCTAGCGCTCCCAAAGACTAACACTGGGTTGCCTTAATACACTTGATTGGTGATAACTTCATTTTGGGAGCAGATAGAGAAATACTTTGTCCACTCATTTGGATTGTAATTTAACAATCCTCTTTAATAGTAAAGTCAGATTTTAAGTAACTATTCTGAAAATGCCATTTTTAGAAAGTTGCAAAAAGAACAATTGATGGACAGAATGCTGAACAATGTCAAACATTCACCCCAGTACAGAGATCTTGGCATAAATCCATCGTTGTTTTGCTCCCCATGCCATTCCAGTGCAAACCAAGCCATATGCAAATCAGTCTTGACCCTGCTCCCCATGGAAACAGTCCAGTCCGAGCTGCCAGGCTAGGTCCTCTCTGGAATGTAAACAAGCATCCTGGGACCGGTTTCAGGCTTTCACCCCTCATCAGCCAGGCTAGCTTGACTCCAGGGCTATGGAGAGCACAGGACTCACTTCTGGGCATACCTGCCCTACTCGGGGTGACAAACGCAAAAAGAACAATTGCTGCAGCACTTTTAGAAAGTTGGCATTTTTCTGCCTAAACCAAATGTGTTTTTTTGCCAGTGTCACATGACTGTTAATAGCTCTCCTGT
Source organism: Calotriton arnoldi (assembly GCA_963921515.1). Lineage (NCBI taxonomy): Eukaryota > Metazoa > Chordata > Amphibia > Caudata > Salamandridae > Calotriton > Calotriton arnoldi. The sequence continues at coordinate 2,177,481 of CAWUFW010002121.1, read as the reverse complement.
GATGTGTATTCCTACCAGGCAGGGGGCAAAAGGATTGGTGGTTAGGGTGTTTCGCTCCTGAGCAGGATAGCAGGGAGGTTGCGCTCAGCCTTTTCTGAGCTTCAAAGGGTAGCCTGGGGGTTGTGCCTAGCCCCTTGCCAACGTCTGAAGCTGTGTGCCCTCAAATACAGCCCACAACTAGGCCTACCTTCCCTCTGTTACCTAGCATAGTTGGAACCCGACCCAGGAGAAATAGACCAAGGGCGTGACTCCCACACACAGACTGACACTAGGTATGAATGTGGCACCCTCACAGCGTCTTATCAGAAAACTCCTGGACCTGTGGAGACTCATAAGAAGGGCAGCCCTGATGTCTGAAGCCAAAAGAAAAACTGGACCTGCTTTCCTTGAACCCAGGGTCACATACTTCACTTCAAAAGTCAGTTGACTGACCACCTGTTTAAGCTAGAGGGACACACCATGCTTCCAGAGGCCTTCCCTGCAACTGCCCTGTTAACCAGCACCTTCACCTGCCTAGACTTAGCTGCTGGTCTCTTCTAGAGTAAGTCCTGACTTGCAAGGGATGCCCCCAGGTCCTGGACCTTTGGCTGGGGTTAAAGTGCACCTCTCCAACTTAAAACTGCAAGAACTGCTCTCCAGTTGAACATCCAGAGGTTCTGGGCTCTTTGCATCTAAAAGAACCCGTTCCTGTCTCCTTGCGAATGTGAGCAGACTTCACTGAGGCCAGCACAAGACCTGTATCAGATTGCCAACGTGACCTTCCCAGCTACAGTCTCTGGAATTCAACAATGACCTCCCCTCTTTTCCTGCCAACACAAAGCTCCACCTGGCGGCCAGCTCTTCACTCCAACAACGATATTTCCACGGTCCCCTAACATCGAGAAGCTCCGACTGAGTCTCCTCACATGAAAAAGAACTAAGGGGCATATTATCAAAGGCCATATCTCCGCTTTTTTGGCTTTAAAAGCCAAAAAAGTGGAGATAATGTTTGCGCCCTATTTACAAGGCAGTGCTAACATGCATTAGCGCATGTTAGCAGCTCTTTATCGACGCTCGCTTTGCATCTCTAATGAGATGCAAAGTGGGCGTTTCCTACTAACACAACACGGGAATCAAGGAGTTTCAGCACTACTCCCTATCAACAAGCTGGCCCAGGACACCAATACTGGCGTTAGAATCCGCGCTAACCGCGGATAACGCCGAAAGCTAACGTCTGCTAAAAAGCAGACTTAGCTATACATATGATGGGAGGTGGATTGTATGGCTGAATTCCCATCTCCCTATTAGCAAGGATTACCTTATCGCTTCCGCTGTAGCGCTGGATTTCCAGCGATGTGCACGGATTTCGCCGCTATCGCCGGATTTAATATCGCCGTGGAGATATGCGTTGTAAATAACACGATATTTCGGCGATTAAATCCGGCGATAGCCGGCGTTAAGCTAATCCGCGCTAAGCCAGCTCAGCGATGTATATCGCTATTCTTTGTTGATATGCCCCTAAGTTAGATGGTAAACACTTCACTGGGACAAACCTGGTCCCTGTATCCAACCCACACTCCATCGAATTTGACCTGATTTTTTTATTTTGGCCCGTTCCAGTGCCACCAGATAACCGTGAGTGGCTGTGTGTGCTTCTTGGTGCTGTTTTTACTGAAACCTTTGAAAAATAATAATTCTGGTTCTACTTATTGGAATTTTGTGGTTCTGGTGTCATTTTATATTATAAACTTTACTCTAAGTTTCCTGTGTTGTGTTGTCACTTTATTACTGTTTAAGTAATGCATAAAATCTTTACACATTACCTCTAAATAAATCCTAACTTCTTTTGTGTCAAGCTACCAGAGGATCAAGCACAGGCTTATTTAGTGACTTTTGTGGTTCACCATGACATGGATTGCGATTACTATTTGGGGGGGCTGTCACCCCCTCAACTCATAAATAGTTAGCAGTTGTATTCTCTCTCTTAGGAGATTAGACATGCTCATCAACCATGCTGGACTCGCAAATCAGCAAACCCATAGATGTAGTCTATTAACTGTTAAAGTTTGAAAAACAGTAAACCTTCAGAATGCTCATAGTCATCATAATCCCAACTGGACACAGAAAGTAAGAGCGTGAAGATGGAACATTATGTTTCAAGAAGCAATGGGGAGATGGAGCTCTCACCTGATTGCATCCTGAATCCAATGTCATCATCCACTTAGATGCCCAAAAGCAGTTTTGAAAGAGAATACAGATAACCAGGAACAGAGGAAAAGGACTAAGTAGGGGCGTAGCTTCGGGGTTGGAAGTATTTGGGGTGTTATACCCCCCTAATAAATGTATTTCCTGATGAATAGTTGGGTACAGGGGCTTTCAGTCAGGTATCGTAGGGTGTCTGTCAGATTTCATCTGGGATTTTTGCATGCACACATTAAGAAAAATGCACACACACTCTCATCTGTTTTGAAACTCCGAAAAATGTTGATTTTACAAAATATTGTGTTTCTCTCACTTAGTACTCCTATCAATCTGCATTCCTCTCCCTTCCCCCTCCCCCCTAAGCCCCTCTCATGCACCCCGCTTATTGTATAATGTATTTTAACCTTATATGCCAGCCTGCTTGTCAGAAAATCTGAAGCTCACCCCCCCCCAATCTTACTGACCAAGTTATGCCCCTGGGACTAAGGTATTTATTTGCAGTCTGCTTGCATCAAAATACAAGTACTCTATCAAGAGTTTTGCAAAAAGCATATTGAGACATTCGAGGAACAAGAACTGCAATATTTTTTGAGTGTCAAATTATGAATCACGTGAAGCCCAAAAGGGTACAGTTTGTTAACTAGCAAGAATATAAGAATACTATTATCCTGAATGCTGCATACTCAAGAGGTATTACCTTGCAGCTCAGATCATAGGTAACAAGAGACTGAGTAACCAAACCACTATGAGAGAAACAGCTGTGAGATATTTTATTGGCTAAGGCTATTAGGTCAAAGGAAGCTTGGAGTTCAATAAATCCTCAAGAAGGAAAACGGTAAAGCAATTGTGTAACAACAATGACTAGAAGTTGTCAATTGAAGGGAGTCTAGTAGCATATGTGAATTAGAGTGTGATTACTTTTTTCAGTCTGAAGAATGAAGTAAAGTTAAGGCAAGGCAAGGCAAAGCCAAAGTCATCAAGCCAAATCTCTTTCCTTCTCTTGCCACATCCCCTCTACTCTTCAGTGCAAACTAAGAGCGTGTCTTCAGAATACATTGGTTCTGGTAGGCACTGAAGGTAGGAGACATGCTTTAATTTTGTCTGCTGAACCAGCTACCATCACATCAGTATATCTGATCATTGAAACCTGAAATACACTTAGTATTATTTGACAGACATTTGACAAAACCATTGAACACTGAAGAACTGGTGACCCTCTTGAATGTGACCCAGTGTGCAGAGATGCAAATATTTTCTGTAGCTTAACTACTGGTCTACATGCCTGACATGGATGGATCCCACAGTGCTCTCCTTCTGAGTTTCAACAAACAAACCACAGCACTTGACTATATAGCTATTGCACAGCTATCGCTTAGAAATAGGATCAGCATTAAATCTTCCATTTTGGGGGAAAGGCCTCCAAAATAATTAGCAACCCCTCTCCAACCACCAGAGAAAACAAGAGGAGGCCAATTGTAACATTTTTACTAGTTTCTTATTGCAGAAATGGCCCCAATATTACTTTTGGTGTTATTGTCATTCCTTGTTTCACAACTCCCATCTGAAGTGAAATAGACTGATTAGACTCTTTGGGGAGGCAGTGCTGCTGGTGCTGAATGCACACTATGATGAGCAGAGCTTTGTGTCTTCTTCATCACCATGATATCCTTCTATCACTTCAGTGTTTTCGGTATCAGCCATATTTCTAAGGTACTATTTCCATTTGACTGCATTTTCCTTTTTCATATAGGTCCCTGACACCTAAGGCCGTATTACAGTGAGTTACCCGGGGGCGCAACGGGCATTTGCGCCTGCTTGGCACACCCCTGGGGCACTTTGGTATTACAGAAGGGGCCACAGACGCTTGTGCCGCCCCTTCTGTAATACCGATAGCGCTGGCGCACATAAAGCGCCACCGCTATCTGCATAGGGCATTCCCTCATTGGCAAGGGGGCGTGCCCTATCCAAATGAGGGAATCCCTTTGCCTCTGCACCCACACGGTATTACAGACGCAGGCGCAGAGGCAGAGAAACCCTCAGGAGGCGCACTAACAGTGCGCCACCTAAAAGGTGATGCACTGTCAGTGCGGCTCCTGATAGCAGCCCTCTGGCGGGGAAACGGGGTCCCATGGACCCCCAGACATCCTCTTGCAGGCGGGTGCAGTCAGTGACTGCACCCACCTGCAAGGGGATCTCTAATCCCCTTCAAATGTGCAAGCGGGTGCTGCCTGCACAGTGAAAACACGTAGTGGATGTAAAGCAGCTGCCCCTTTTTCACCTGAATGCACTGCCCCCAGGGTAGCATGAGTTCGTGGCTGCCACGGGGGCAGCGCATTCATGGTTATAGAGCACATTTTCATTGTTTGCGCCCGGCGCACCTTTTTAAAGGTGTGCCCGGCGCAAACAATGAAAACGCGCTTTTACCATAATACAGCCCCTAATGTCCGCCTGGTTTCCCATAACATGCTGCTTTGTGGAACAGTGTGAAGTCTGCAATATATTGCCCATGCGTCTGAACTGTTAGACTATTCCAAAGCAGAGAGTAAAGTTTCTCTAGCAGAAAAACTATGAAAAGCTATACTGAGTTTGCTTTTGCTTGTGGTGTGCTGGAACCACAGTGAGGACTGTTGTTGCTCTTTTTTGGCTTTCAAGAAGATGGAGGTAGGTGGTGGTGGGTGGAACATGGGCAGGCTGAATAGTAGTGATTTGCATTTTTTTAGGCACTCTTGAAATGAACAATGACAGGTTCATCTTCCTCGCCACCACAAATGTTCCCGAAAGAGCAATGTAAGAGCAAGCACCCCATTCTGCTGTGTTGCTATGACAACATTATGTTGCGCAGCAAGCCTAACATGCTGCTCTAATTCTACCACTCGAGACTAAGTTGTAGCAGACTCATGTCCCTTATTGTGTTTGCAGAGACAAATTAATTTCTGATTTACTAGTCACAGCCATTACTATAGTCAATACACTGAGTGGCAGGGGCTTTGGTTCTGGTGGAAATACCATGAATTCAGGAGTAATCCAAAAATCGTCCTGCCCAGAAAACGTTGCAGCTGGTACACTCCATATCTTGGTGAATAGAGAAAGAGCGTTTTTTATGCAGGGTTCTTTCTAATGATGACAGACTTCTCCTCACTGGCTGATTTCTTAGGAGGAATTAGTTTCTGTGGTGACTTCTTCTCGACTTCTTCTTGGTTATCAGAGAGGTCTGGAGTCTGGTGACTTACTTGCCTCTGCCTCAGTTACCTGCAGGTAATAAAAAAGAAGATGAAGACAGTCATACACAATCATTCCAAAGAATGCAATAACAAAAATACCATGTATACACTAGTTATTAAACGGGTTCCTAAAACACACCAAAATCCTTCATGAGAAGCTGAAATTAAAAAAACAGTAACAATATATTTTCTATACTAAAAACAGCCTTGCTACAATGAGTCTCACAACCAACCTCTACCACCCACAGCGACCTACAGGTCAAGAGAAAGAGACAAAATAGTCCAGTAAATGGAAAGTACAAGACAAACAAGCATTTGCAATGCAATCGGTCTCGCCTTTGGGACCTTATATATATTTAGCTATGCAGCACATTAGCCCGGGTGCTGAAACATCTACTGTTATTTAACATGAAGGGAAAGTAAGCACCAAACTGCGTGACACGCCAGGTATGAGAACACATGGAGAAATATTGCCTTTCAGCAGGAAATGGTATAGTCCAAAGCTCTCTTTTCAATATAAAATCAGGGCCTTCGGTGGTCATATCACTGAAAATACAAGATTTGAAAAAAATATTATTGTCTACGGGTGCTCGTGGAAGACAATTTCTGTGGACTGGAATCTAGAGAATGCTAAATTCACGTATTTTACTGACCTCTGCTGGTCGTTTTCTATCAAGAAAGTTAAATAGGGGCAGTTTCCAGAATAATAAAAAAACGAAAGTCCCTCAGCAGAAAGCAATTCTGGTATTTTAGTGACCTCTACTGGTCATATTCTATCAAGACAGTTAAATAGAGGCAGTTGGGAAGAAAAAAAAGTCCCTAAGCGGAAGCAGACAAGTCCTAGGGATGATCTCCAGAGCCCACAAAGTACATACACATATAAGTATATACTAAAGTATATACAAGAGGTCTTGAATGCTGGACCTAAAAATTGGGGGGCATATTCTCAAGGACTCATCGCCGATTTATCGGCACTTTAGCGCCGCAAAAGTGGCGATAGATTTATCGCCCTATTCCCAAGCTGGTGCAAACTGCAGATTTCGCCAGTTTTCCAGCGATAGCTGCAGCAAAAAACATCGCCACGTATGAGAGCAACAACTAACGCTAATGATATGCAGAGTAGGCGTTCCCGTGCAAAAACACACGAAAACACCACTTCGCGATATTCTCAACGACCAGCCAGATCGGCAAAGCGAACCAAAAACAGGCGATAAGGCGCGTTAGCACCAGGGATTTAACACCTGCCTTTTACTGGTGTTAAGCAGGACGACAACCTGCAGTATGAAAGGGAGCCCAGCCCAGAGCCACATCTGAAGACCAACACATGTCATGGAGCTTCTGATCATGCAGCTCGGAGACCCAAGAGGTCCACAACACCCACCACCACCACCCCCAGGCGCCCCCCCGGACTACCACCCAGGCAGCGCAGAACAAGACAGCTGACCTTCCGAAAACGGCATGGCCCCTCAGCCACACAATTGCAGAATGTGGGGAGAGGTGGGAACCAAGTATGTGTGAAGAAGGCAAGTCACCCATGAATAAGAATGTACACAATGCCAAGTGTGCCTGTGATGTGCTGGACAGACATCAGTATGCAGAGCACAGACATGTCCATGTGGACATATACTGCTGGTGTTTGTAGTGTTGTGGACAGTGGATGCAACCATGTTACCTCAGGCAGTGGGGAAGACCTCGGTCATGTAGTTGCGTCCCCCCCTGTAAGCGTAAGCGGAGTGGGCTGGTCCGGCGTACGCCAGTCCAGCGTAGGAGTGTAAATAAATAGGCCGGGGCTCTGGGCGTGGTCCCACTTCCGGGATGGCCAACGCATCTGCCATTGCGGCGCCCCTCACCCTGCCACGAGTCTGCCGCCGTGATCGCCAGCCTCCTTAGCCGAACGCTTGCTTCTGCGACACAGGCCCCCAGTGCACCCAGCGGCACAGCACCGCGGAGTTATGTGTGTGCTGACTACTGCCTTCGGCCTACACTGCGGTCAGCAGGTCCCCCAATTCAAATTGAGTCTTGATTTATTGATGGCGCAATCCAGTAGGCAACAGACATTGCTTCCAGTGCGGGCCTCCCGGACGACGCATCATCGCTGGCTGCACACCCGCTGAGCGCTTCAGGTGCCACTAACTCTGTGCAGCTCAAGTCAATGCCACGTGGCTGTGGGCCCTTGCTGACCGCTGCCTCCGGCCTACACTGTGGTCAGCAGGTCCCCCAACTCAAATAGAGTCATTTATTGATGGCGCAGTCCAGTAGGCAACAGACATTGCTTCCAGTGCGGCCCGCCCAGACGACGCATCATCGCTGGCTGCACACCTGCCACCACCGCCAGGACCACCTCCAACCAGCAACTGCCAGAGTCGGAGGAGTCTTACAGCCAGCCTATCAAAGTGGCTCACACCTGTCTTGGATGCCATCATCAGCTTGATACCCTGCTCAGTTCTACAGGTGCCACTAACTCAGTGCACCACAAGTAATGGACCCTTTATGTTTGAGTCTTCTGTGTGTGATGTCAGAGCTGGTGCCCCTACCTCAGTGCACCACAAGTCATGGACCCTTCCTGATTGAGTCTTGTGAGTGTGAAACGTTGATCACTGTTCTAGTTGTTGCCAGCACCAACCACTCCCTGAGGGCTGGCTTACACTCACCCCACACCCATCCAGCACAGGCGTCACTGGACATGTGACCCTGGCAATAAAAAGGGACCGGGCGCACGTGCCCGTAGCCAGTTCCACTATCTATCTAAGTGTGTCTGTGTGGTCATCATGTATGCATGATGGCCCCGGGCCCTACCACATTACATTGTGCTGTGGACAGCGGCCGCAACCAAGTCACCTCAGGCAGTGGGTAAGACCTTGGACACGTAGCTTTGTCGTCCCCCCCTGCAAGCATAAGCAGAGTGGGCTGGGCCAGCGTACGCCAGTCCAGCGTAGGGGTGTGAAGAATTTGCCCGGGGCTCTGGGCGTGGTTCAGTCCTGGCCTGGACAAGGAAGTAACTAATGCGTGTGTCTCTGTTGTAGTGGCGGCGCCACCCGGCCCGCAATGGACAATGTTGCAATGTAGCATGCACCCGGAGGCCGGGCTCGCATGAACGGAGAAATGAAGGAGCGGAAGACCGCTCGGGGTCTTGGCTCATACATGCCAAGTGTTGTGTGTATCTGTATTGCCGCAGCATGTGCCAAATGCCTAGCCTTAATCGCAGCGCGAGTTCAGCCAGGCATGAACTCTACATCTGCATCCGCCCTATCCTTGCCACAGGCCTACACTCACATGGCCACCCACCTTCAACGGCCAACATCACAGTGTCGTTGTCAGGCTTGTGGACATGCGCAGACAGGCATGACAATGGTGTGCCGTAGGAGTGCAAGTGATGCAACCGCGCAGCACACACAAGTAAATAGGCTCGGGGGAGGGAGGAGCAGCTGTGAGGCAACGTAACACACAGTGATGCTGCTCATTTGCCACATGCAAGTCATGTCAAACATGATTCCCAAAGTCGCACACATCCCACCCCACCCCCATCAAGCCACATCACATTTCCTGAATGCAAGCAGATGACAAACTAACATCAGGGATGAAAGCTCCATTGTCTGAACTATCAGGCGGAAGCACATCTGCAACTCCGACCTCGGAATTGCATGTGCCCGGCACCCCCTGACAGATACTATAGCAGCTGATGATGACTCCCACACTACGCACAGCCCGACGAAAGACCAACGTATACACACCCCACACACAGAAGTCCTTGCTCGAAGTTATCGTGCATGGAATGGCCTTCACACATACTCCCACACCATCCCAGGGGTACAACCGTTGCACACTAAAACAACACATTGATCCGAGCTGTGGCATTTCATCCACAGAACTGGCGCAGAACAGTGCCGCTTCAACCTAACGTAATGGCAGAACAACCAGGACACATGCACAACCCCTGTCACGTGGAACTGTACCGTGCACGTATGCTGCATTTACTGGGGGCACTGCCATTGGCAGTGCTGCGGATCAGTTACCGGCTAAGCTTCCGCCTTGCCAACGTCACCTGCGTCCAGCCTGTGTTGCATTGTCGATCGTGCATATTCGAGTGGTCCATGGATGTCTGCCTATCCAACAGGATGGTGGCTGTACTCGATGTTGACATGTGTGCGCGCCCCCTGTTGGCCCACGACCAGGAGTGTCACCGTGATACCCGTTTATGGGATGTCTTGATACTTGGCATACATGCTGGCAGCTGGACCTGGGAGATTGCACAACTCCTCGTGTGCAGTGACCACATTGAACCGCTCCCCTATTGGGCTGAAGTGCTAATTGGTGAAAGGGGGTGGACGTAGCCCCTCTGTCCGGACCTGCTAATGGATTGCCTCGCCGTCCTGTTTGATGAAGTCGACAACGACCTCATGTTGGAAATGATGGCCTACGAAGCTGCAATCGCTTTCATGGATGAGTGACTACGTACCTGCAGCCACAACAGATTGGAACCCATTGCACATGTCCCGACACCTTGTTGCATCTTGGAGATCTGGTCACATATCCCACGACAACAGTGGACATGGCTGCATTCGCCTGGACTCTGAATACATGAGCAGACAACAACGTGGGTTAACACACACCTTTGAAAGGTGAGGCACTCCCCCGGAGTGGACAGCGGCGCTTGGCAACGTTCCTCATCCTGACATACTGCTGCATTGGTCTGCATGTTGTGGCACTCATCTTGCCCGTACTGACACGCATATGCTAATAAAGTCTACGCACCTTCACTTGTATTGAACTGTGATGAGTGTTGATTTGAATGACAATGTGTGTCTCACTGCCTATCTGGGTCACGGCCATACATGCGCATTGATGGCATTACCCAGGGAGTACCATTTTGTGGAATCACTGCCCCTACATTCATCCATACTTTCATACTTGATTGATCATGGCCATGACACATCTGTGTGAATTAGAATGTTTTATTCACATTAAGTGGAATGTTGAAGCTGGAGCAGTACAGGGCCATGCAAACCCCACTTTACATTGTTGCCCCGTGGAGGGCCAGCCAGAGTCCTTTAGGGATTGACAAGTTCATCGGAAGAGGTAGACTTCAGTCCGCAGTGTGATTACTGTGTCATTGGTAACAAAACCAAATATGGCAGCCAATGTCGAGGTCCAAGGTGAGTGTCGCTGAGTGTATTGGGGGACAGTGGAAGGTGTTATTCCAGGGCATGATGCAGAGGGCAGAACCAAGCTGATACAGGCCATATGGCAGAGATGAATGCTACCACTTCATTCTTACCACAAAGCCAGATTCATGATCATCTTCGTCCCCTGATGTGTCAGGTGCCTCGCATGTGGGTGGTGGTGTTTAGTTTGCATCACTGTGTGGCACTGACACATCAGGGGCCGGGGGTGGAATGTCTTCCGCACTGTGTGGCACAGACACTTCAGGGGGAGGGGATATGGATGGAGTAGTAGCAGCAGCATTCATCCGCGCCAGGCCTTGTGGCGGCAATGCCATGACGAGGATCTGCAGGGCATGGAAGATCACAGCTACATCTCGCTGGTGTGCAGCCGTGGCAAACATTCGTTCCTCCTGCATCCGCTCCAAGCTCTCCATCATTCTCCTTATGTGTCCCAACTCCCGGCTGACATCGCTGGAGCCACTCTGACTAGACAGTTGTTCTTGGCTCAGTCATGACTCCAGCGATGTCAGCCATGGATTGTTGGAGAGCATGGAGTGGACAGTGGGTGTCCGTTAGGGACTGTAAGCCGTCCCTGATGGGACTTAGACACCCACGTATGGCATCTAGTCTGGCTGCCATGAGGTCAAACCCCACCCGCAGCTGATCAGCCATCTTCTCCTGGCACCCTAACACACGGTGTTGGAATGCCATGTGTTGGTCGTTGGGGTCCTGGGAGACAGCCGTGGTGGTGGGTGCTTCCTGCTGTGTGGTCTGTGCAGGGGGTGGGGTCTCCTCGATGCAGCTGTGCTGCCCTGCTCCTGGGGTGGGGTGCCGAAGCTGTCCATGAGCTGTCGGAGGGTGTCGGTGTCGATGTTGGGGAGGTCCTCTTCATCATCAGTGCTGAGTTGTTGGGTCTGCTCTGCAGGAGGTGTTGATTCTCCCTCTGCAATGTGAAGGGGAGATGCAGATTGACATTGTGTTCACATGTATGTTCACGCATTGTACAAGTTTACTAACAGACTACATGACAATGTACATTGTGACTGTTTGTGAGGAGATGCCTATTTGATGCGGGACAGTTGACATTTCTACACCATCAGGGATGTGAGGTTGTACTTGTACATTATCATCTCACAGTTTCCTGCTATGCCAAATGCGAATGGCCATTTTCTACACACAAACGGCAGCAGTTGTGTCCTGTGTTCTGTTGTGAAAGTGTTGCAATTTGTGACACATTGTTGTCAATGTTGAGGTGCTCTGATTCTTATGTGTGTGTGCTGCATTGTGGGTGTGTTGCCCCTTCAGATCTGATTTGACTGGCCCTTATCCCTTTCAGGCGGTGTGCCTTTCACTTCTGTGCTTATGCAGTGCTGAGATATTGCAGACTTGGGTAAATTGAGCTCTTGGTCGGAGTTGTGGCTCTTGGGCATGGTTTGTCCGCAGATGTGCTATACTTAATTGTGCATGTGTGCCATTGTGCCCATCTCCCCCCGTGCCCCCAGTCCCTGGTCGTTACTCACCCTGTTGCTGTTGGCTCAGGTCATGTTGTGCAGTGTCTGGTCCCCCAACTCCTGCCACCATCTCCCCAATGATGACTCGGGTCACCATTTCCTCCATCTCATCCAGCTCCTGGTGTGTCGCTGGACTCCCACCTCCGGTCTGCATTGCTGCTTTCAGGTTGGCTGCGAGTTTCAGCTTGTTTTGCGCTTCACATCAGTCCAGCGCTTCTTGCAGTCGTCCACTTCCCTTCTCTTCACTCCGACTGCATTCACCTTGGCCAAGATGGACTGCCATATTGTATATTTAGTTGCCAATGACACAGTGGAGGTGATGAACAGTTGGTGATGGTGTTCTATCACCTCCGTAATGAGGATCTGGTTTTCCTGCGTACTGAAATGCGGGTTCCTCTTATTCTTCTCCTTGCCCTTCCCTGTCCCCGAGGTCCCAGGCTGGTCCTCCGTGGGGCTTGTGGGGTTCTGGTTGTCCTCTGTACTTGCTCCGGCTACCTCCATGGTGCTTCGCAGTTGTTTGTGTTTTGTTAGTGTTTTCTGTTGCTGCTTTTATAGTGGTTTTTGACACCTGACTTGTGGGACTTGCAGGCCTGGCGCTGCTTACCGCTTTATTTTTTATCGCAGTTGGGCCCATCGCAACTTTTCTCACGTTCGGGTTTAGATTTTTATCGCTGTCCCGGTAATTTTATCGCGGACATTTGACGCGTTATCGGGGAACTATCGCATGTTACCGCCGTGTTGAGAATAAGACGTTAACACAGAGTTATTTTCCCGCGATAGACGGCGATGTGTAAAATTGCGTTAACCTATTTTGGCGATGATTATCGCACGTTCTTGAGAATATCCCACAGGGTGTGCTAACACATAAATAACCTTTCTTGAGAACAGCAGAGTACAGAGAGCAGCAGGGCACATACAGACAGCCACAAGATATTCACCCCTTATGCCACCACAATTGCTCCACACTTTAGGAAAAATGAGCAATTAATCAATCAATCATAGAAATTGTAGAGCGCACTACTTACCCGCGAGGGTCTCAAGGCGCTGGGGAGAGGGATGGGGGGGGGTGCTGCTACTGGTCGAACAGCCAGGTCTTGAGTAGCCTCCTGAAGGTCAGCAGGTCTTGGGTCTATCGTAGGCTTAGTGGAAGGGTGTTCCAGGTCTTGGCGGCGAGGTGTGAGAAGGATCTGCCGCCGGTGGTTGTTCTTCGAATGCGAGGGACGGTGGCGAGGGAGAGGTCGGCGGAGCGGAGCTGGCGATTGGGGACGTAGAAGAAGAGTCGTCTGTTGAGGTAGGCTGGGCCAGTTTTGTGGAGTGCCTTGTGTGCGTGGATGAGGAGTTTGAAGGTGATCCTCCTGTCGACGGGGAGCCAGTGCAGGTTCCTCAGGTGGGGGGTGATGTGGCTGTGGCGTGGTACGTCGAGGATCAGGCGTGCGGAGGCGTTTTGTATGCGTTGCAGTCGCTTGATGAGCTTGGCCGGGGCTCCCGCGTAGAGGGCGTTCCCATAGTCAAGTCTGCTACTGACGAGGGCCTGGGTGACTGTTCTTCTTGTGTCTGTCGGGATCCACCTGTAGATCTTGCGAAGCATGCGGAGGGTGTTGAAGCAGGAGGAGGAGACTGCGTTGACTTGCTTGGCCATGGAGAGCGTTGAGTCGAGGATGACTCCCAGGTTGCGTGCGTGGTCGGTGGGTGTCGGGGCTGCTCCCAGCGTCGTTGGCCACCAGGAGTCATCCCAGGCTGAGGGGTTGGAGCCGAGGATGAGGACCTCCGTCTTGTCCGTGTTCAGCTTTAGTCGGCTGATCTTCATCCAATCGGCGACGGCCTTCATTCCTTCATGGAGATTGGCTTTGGCGGCGAGGGGGTCCTTGGTGAGGGAGAGGATCAGTTGAGTGTCGTCGGCGTAGGAGATGATGTTGAGGTCGTGCTGTCTGGCGATGCGTGCGAGCGGGGCCATGTAGATGTTGAACAGTGTTGGGCTGAGGGAAGACCCCTGGGGTACGCCGCAGATGATCTCGGAGGCTTCGGATCGGAAAGGTGGGAGGCGGACTCTCTGGGTTCTGCCATCGAGGAAGGAGGTGGTCCAATCCAGGGCCTTGTCTCGGATCCCTGCGTCGTGGAGGCGTGCGTGTAGAGTGCGGTGGCAGACAGTGTCGAAGGCGGCGGAGAGGTCCAGCAGGATGAGGGCTGCGGTCTCACCGTTGTCCAGCAGGGTCCTGATGTCGTCGGTGGCGGCGATGAGGGCAGTCTCAGTGCTGTGGTTGCTGCGGAACCCCAATTGGGATGGGTCCAGGATGCTGTTTTCTTCTAGGTATCGGGTTAGCTGTTTGTTGACGATCTTCTCGATGACCTTGGCTGGGAACGGAAGCAGGGAGATGGGCCGGAAGTTCTTGAGGTCTCTTGGGTCCGCCTTGGGTTTTTTGAGTAGGGCGTTGATCTCTGCGTGTTTCCAGCTCTCTGGGAAGGTCGCGGTCTCGAAGGAGAGATTGATCACGTTGCACAGGTGGGGTGCGATGGAGCTGCTGGCTTTGTTGAAGATGTGGTGCGGGAAAGGGTCTGACGGGGAGCCGGAGTGTATTGTGCCCATGGTCTTGATGGTGTCATCGATGTTCACGCTGGCCCAGGCTGGCAGGGGGTCATGGTCGATGGTGTGCGGCGGGTCTGGAGTATCTATCTTGGTGGGGGCTGTCTGGGTGCTGAAGCTGTCGTGGATGTCGGCGATCTTGCGGTGGAAGAAGGTGGCGAGGGAATCGCACAGGGCTTGCGACGGCGGGATGTCGTTGGTGTTGGAGCTGGGGTTGGAGAGTTCCTTCACGATGTTGAAGAGCTCCTTGCTGTTGTGTGCATTGTTGTCGAGGCGGTCTTTGAAGGAGATTCTCTTGGCGGACCTGATGAGGTGGTGGTGGTTACGGATGGCGTCTTTATGGGCTGCGTGGCTGTCCGGTGTCTTATCACTGTGCCATTTCTTCTCAAGTTTCCGGCAGGTACGCTTGGAAGCTAGGAGTTCCGGGGTGAACCAGCTGGCTCTTTTGGTGGTGTCGCTGTAGGTGAGTTTTTTCAGCGGGGCGAGGGTGTTGGCGCAGTCGTCTATCCATCGTCTGAGGTTGCAGGCAGCGTCGTCGGTGTTGGATGGGTCGGGGGAGGGCTGAGAGCGAGGTTTGCCCGTAGTTGGTCTTCGGTGACTTTGCTTCAGCAGCGGCGTGGGATCTGTTGGGTGCGGTGGTGTGTGGTGGGTTTCTGGAAGGTGAAGTGGATGCAGCGGTGGTCGGTCCAGAGGAGTTCCGTGGTGTGGGTGAAGGAGACGTGGGAGCTTGAGGAGAAGACGGGGTCGAGCGTGTGGCCGGCGGAATGTGTCGGTGTTGTGACGAGCTGTCTCAGTCCGAGGTTGGCGAGGTTGTCGATCAGGGTGGTGGAGTTGCTGTCGTTGTTGTTCTCCAGGTGAAAGTTCAGGTCTCCGAGGAGGATGTAGTCGGTAGAAGTCAGGGCGTGCGTGCTGATGAAGTCGGCGATGGAGTCGCTGAACTGGGGTCGGGGCCCAGGGGGTCTGTAGACGAGGGTGCCTCTGAGGGTGGTGTTGGGGTCCGTGTGGATCTGGAAGTGCATGTGTTCGGCGGTGCAGAGGACGTCGCCGGTGCTGGTCGAGACCCTGATGGAGTTCTTGTGGATGATGGCGATTCCTCCTCCTACTCCGTTGACGCGGTCTCTGCGGGTGATCTTATAGCCGTCTGGGATGGCTATGGCGATGTCGGGTGCGGAGGAGTCGTTCATCCAGGTCTCTGTCAGGAAGGCGACGTCTGGTGATGATGAGTCGAGCAGGTCCCAGAGCTCGACGGCGTGTTTGCGTGCGGAGCGGGTGTTCAGTAGGATGCATCGGAGGTGGTTGAGGTCCTTCTTGGCGGGCGCTTCGGTGGCTCTGAGGCTGGTGTAGCTGCAGTTCCGGCAGGTGAAGGGACCATGGGTGCGTTTCGGGGCGGCCTTGAAGCAGGTGTGTGTCCGTCCGGGGTTGAGAGCGTGGAGTGTGGTGGCATCGTAACGGCGTCGGTCCTCGAGGCTGGAGCGGGGGGCGCGCGGCCCAGGGGTTCTGGCGCTGGGCGCGGTCCAGGCGCGGACGGGCGCAGACGGGCTTGCCTTAGGCGCGCCAAAGGTGCGCCGGCGGCGCGGCCGTGCAGCGGCCGCCATATATGGGGAGCTGGGAGGGAGGAGCAGCTGGGAGGCGGGAGGCAGGGGCAGCAAATGGGCAGTCAGGGGGGCGGGCCGCAGGGGACGCAGCGGCGGGGGTACAGAAGGCAAAGTTGGGCACAGCAGTATGGGGGCACGAGGGGACACAGAAAGCAAAAAGAGGACACGATCAAATGGGGGCACGAGGGGAGACAAAAGGCAAAAAAAGAGGGCACAATCAATGGGGGCACGAGGGGACACAGAAGCAAAATGGACACAATCAAATGGGGGCGCGAGGGGAGACAAAAGGCAAAAGGAGGACACAATCAGATGGGGGCACGAGGGGAGACAAAAGGCAAAAAGAGGGCACAATCAAATGGGGGCACGAGGGGACACAGAAGCAAAATGGACACAATCAAATGGGGGCGGGGGAGACAAAAGGCAAAAGGAGGACACAATCAGATGGGGGCACGAGGGGAGACAAAAGGCAAAAAGAGGGCACAATCAAATGGGGGCACGAGGGGACACAGAAGCAAAATGGACACAATCAAATGGGGGCGCGAGGGGAGACAAAAGGCATAAAGAGGACACAATCAGATGGGGGCACGAGGGGACACAGAAGCGAAAATGGACACAATCAAGTGGGGGCACGAGGGGAGACAGAGGCGAAACGGGCACCAAGGCAACAGCAGAGGGGCGAGCTTACCAGCAGCAGCAGCGGGCAGGACAACACAGGCGGAGCTGTGTGGCGGGGGGAGCGACCTACCTGGCAAGGTCAAGGGTCGCTCTCCTCACCGCGCAGCGGCCGCCATATATGGGGAGCTGGGAGGGAGGAGCAGCTGGGAGGCGGGAGGCAGGGGCAGCAAATGGGCGGTCAGGGGGGTGGGGCCGCAGGGGATGCAGCGGCGGGGGTACAGAAGGCAAAGTTGGGCACAGCAGTATGGGGGCACGAGGGGACACAGAAAGCAAAAAGAGGACACGATCAAATGGGGGCACGAGGGGAGACAAAAGGCAAAAAAAGAGGGCATGATCAATGGGGGCACGAGGGGACACAGAAGCAAAATGGACACAATCAAATGGGGGCGCGAGGGGAGACAAAAGGCAAAAGGAGGACACAATCAGATGGGGGCACGAGGGGAGACAAAAGGCAAAAAGAGGGCACAATCAAATGGGGGCACGAGGGGACACAGAAGCAAAATGGACACAATCAAATGGGGGCGCGAGGGGAGACAAAAGGCAAAAAGAGGACACAATCAGATGGGGGCACGAGGGGAAACAGAAGCGAAAATGGACACAATCAAGTGGGGGCACGAGGGGAGACAGAGGCGAAACGGGCACCAAGGCAACAGCAGAGGGGCGAGTTTACCAGCAGCAGCAGCGGGCAGGACAACACAGGCGGAGCTGTGTGGCGGGGGGAGCGACCTACCTGGCAAGGTCAAGGGTCGCCCAATGATATTGGTGTCAATTCAGGACCCTTAGGACCTACATGAGAGCATCAGCGAGGCTGGCACCAATCACTCAAATAATAAAAAAAATAATAAACAGGGCCCTCCAGGCCCAATCACAACAGCCCAGAATTAAAGAAAATTCTGTAAAAGGAGCAATAATTTCTAGTGTCCAGGTAAGGCTCATTAAACCCAATTCCAAGCATAGGGACGTCTGGCAAAAATTAACTAAAGTAAAAAACAACCATTTATAGGCCCAATAAATACAAAACAACAAAAATATCTGTATGCTTCAGAAGGGCTCAAACACCAAATGCTCGCAGAAGAAGCCTTTTAAAGGGGCAGTAAATAGTCAATAAATAACCACCATATAAACACAGTAACACTAGTTTCACAACATTGTGGAAAAGCACATGACTTGGAAAGAAAAAGGAGGCCACGAAAACATATACAAAATGACAGCCTCACCCACACTGGTTTCATAAAACTGCAGAGGAAAGGAAAGAGAAAGCATGAAGGATAAAGAGAAAATAGCTGCCTAACACATACTGATATCACAAAACGACAGATGAGCAGATGGCCTGGCAAAAAAGGAAGAGGCATGGATAACAAAGAGAAAATGGCTGCCAACCATACAGACAATGGTTCACAAAATGGTGAACGAGCTCATGGACATGAGGGGCAAGGTAGAAACAGGCACAGAGGAAAACGAATAATACCCAGCTGTCCTGAATTCCCTCCCTCACAATAACAAGAACAAGCACACATAGCATTGTGAGGTAAAGAGTGCACAATTATATAATTAATTTGTGGCTGTACAAGCCCCTACAATACCAGCACTGATTATTTAAAAAATAATTAAAATAGGGAACAAGAAAATATCTTTGACTCCATCAGAGAATCATAAATTCCCCAGGACAGTACAAAAACGTGGCAACTGGCAAAACAGGACTAAAATGGAAAATGGTCCAAACACTAATATCCCGGCAAAATAGACTAAGCTAAAGGCTTTTAAAAGTTGTAGAAAATAGGCATTAATCAAACATCGCACACGCATACGCAGACAAACACGTTTTACGTAGTTTATCAATATAAATACATTATGGTAATTTTCACGTTCTACAATTCGTGCTGATCTGCACACTTTTCGACCTCAAAGTGCTATGTTGGGATTTTCCTCTTTTGGAAGCAGAGTGTCTTTTCAAACCTAAAGAAATTAAAGTAAAAAATTCAAGAGAAACAATGTTAACCGCTCAACTCAACCCTCCACTAGGCTGTCATAATCATTAATAACACTGACATTTGCTTAAAAAAGTCTGATAGGACGACAATCTCCCAAAGCCCTGCTAAACACTGGTTTGATGCAACGTGTTTATATACGTATGTATACCTACAGATTTAAAAATGTAACAGAGTACAAGAAGAGGAGGAATACAATAGCCATGACACAAATGTCACTTACCTAGGAGGCATGTGATCGTTCTTCAGAAAGAAGTCTCTGAGGTGAATGTAGGAGGTGCAGTTATTTGTTGATGAGATGATGTCTGAAGAAATAGGTCTTTGGTGGGCCCGGGTATAGTTTTTGTTATGCTGAGGTAATCTGGCGTAATCTCAGGAGTCTCACTGCTTCTGTACTGGAGATATTTCTTATTATTTTAGAAACTTGTGGATGGCCTTGTATTCATGCCAAATTGTTACCTTTTCATCTACATGTGCCTGTTGGAGGCTAGTGTCAGGTTGGCTCCAGGAGCACAGACCAAGTATCCAGATATTTTCCTTTGTTCTTCCCCATGTGCTTGCACACCGTGCTCTGTGCCTGTGTGAGGTGGTTCATTAACCATTTTCTTCAGTTTTTAAAAGTGTTTTGCTGGGATAATTGTTACATTGTGCTATTTGTGTTTTTGGTATTTTGAAGGTTTCTTTTAATATTTTCTCACTGTTTCCATTTTGCTGTGCTATTATATTTTTTATCTTTGTTGAGTTTTCTTCTACATTATTGCTTCTTCTTTGCTGGTAATGTATTAAAGGCCCTGGGATAGGCCCAGTCACATTTGAAATTAATATTTGTGTAATCTTTTCACTGAAATTCTGTATGTTTTTGTTGGTGAAGGGAGAGGAAGGGGCTACAGCTAGTGTATGGCAGCCATAATATCTTTGTTTTCTATGACTCCTTCTTTGCTGGCCATGTGGCAACCACCATATTGTGGAGACTGTGAGAGTATGTGTGTGGGGGGGTCATGTGTGAGTGTGTGTGGTGAGGTTGTGTGTGTGTATGTGTGTGTAGGATGTGGGGGTGTCTGAAGGGGTTATGGGTATGTGTAGACAGCTCTGCAATTGTATGTAAGTGGGTGTATGTGTGAGTGTGTATGAGGAGTTTTGAGTATGTGTGGAGAGGTTATGGGGTGTGATTACACAGGGTACTGTCAGTATGTGTGTGGGAGGTTCTATAGGTGCATGTGTGGGTGTATGTGTGTGGGGTTGTGTGTCTATGAATGTGTGTGTGGGGTTATGTGTGAGTTTGGGGTTGTATGGCTGTGTGTTTGACTGTGTGAGGGTGTGTGGTGTGCCTGTGTGTATGCGTGTGTGTGTGTGTGCGTGTGTGTGTGTGTGTTTTCATCATTTTGTCTTTGTTCTCCATGCCTTCTTTTTTGCTGGCCATGTGGTGGCATTGATAGAAGCGCCTGAAGTTTTTATTCATTATTTGCTTTTGTCTATATTTTTTATGATATATTTTGTTTGTGCTTATGGCTGATTGTAGCAATCTGTAGGACAAAGTTGTTTCTAATCAGGAAGACCCTGGGAGGAGGATCACCCCTAAATCAGAAGTGCCACCACTACCAAATCCGAAGCAGAAATCTCTCGAGGCTGCAATGACTACAATCATAACCGAGAGCAGTAAATATGAAATCGCAGCTGTGCAAGCAGCAAGCTTAATCTTCTTCATGGGAAACTCAACAGCAACTAGAGTTTTTGACACACGATCTTTTGAAGGTAGGGGCAGAGCTAGTAGTTGAACGCTGCACAAGAGTAGAATGTTGAGACTGCTCTTCCATTTGGCACTTTGTCTTCATTATCTCCTCTGAGTAAAAGAAGGAGCACTCTCCCATCTTCTTCAATCCCCCATCAGGATATCGTGACCCCTGAACCTCACCATAGGAAAAAAGGGGAAAGGAGGTTGCCAAAGGCCTTGGATGTGAGGAAGCTGAACCACTGATTATTTATGTAGAGTGGCACATAAGAAGTGCAAATCCCTTCAATACAACATGCTCTGATTTATATCATAACCACCAATACCACCTGCTTCCATCTTTTCAACAACCATTAGATCTGCAGCCACAATCATCCCTACTGCAACCACAGTGCATAAAAGGGAAAGGCTAACACAACCGCCTAGCTCCACCACAACACATTCTTATGACATTGGCTTGATAAGGAAGCTGTTTTCCCCAGTGTGGAATTTCTTTACACTTAGGCTGCATGAGGACACCAACACAGATCACACAATTTGCCAAACCAAAGCATCATGAGATGCCAGGTGGGCATTAGGGTATCAAGCGCCAACTGGCCCATGTAACATGAACGTCAATTTACAAAATGGCAGGGATAGTGGAAGTGACCTCACACCTCATTTACAATACAAGAAGTGACAACATATGACCTTTGACCCTGAATCTTAAGAAATGATGTCACAAGACCGTAATACTGATTACATAATAATAATTAATATCACTGATGCCTATTGCATACACAAAAGGGGGAAAGTATTGCTAAATCACAGGGAGATGCATTAAAAAGGAGATTTACAGAAAAACAGATGTTAGGCCCACATTGCACTAATTTCTAGGGATTATAAATTACATAAACTATCTTGATGGTTTAATTTAGTCCAATATATATATATATATATCTATATATATATATATGTATATATATATATATATGAGGAAAGGATGCCGGCATTAGTGAATACTTCCACCAATCGGGGCCGGTGCGTAGTACTGGCACCGGAGCACGCTGTAATTTTTTAAGAAACCTTTGTATATCAAGTCCCATAGAAAGAAACACTCGCACTCCAGGATTGTGGTCACAAAAGATTTGTATTATCGGCCGTTAATATAACTCGATATACAAAGGTTTCCACTTCAAAAAATAAATATATATAGATATATATACATATATATATACATATATATATAAATATATATATATATATATATATATATCCATTTACAAGATGCCCTCGTTGGAAACAGCCTCACACAAGAAGGTAAGTTTTCAGCGCTTTTAATGATGACAGCTGCAGCGCTCAGTCAAGGCAGAACACCCAAAGTTTACTTCAAAGTCAATGTGCCCTACGCGTTTCGTGCGCCTCCCGCACTTCCTCATGGGCTGACTGAAGCAGGAACAGCAAACAGTAATCCCAGCTCTACATATACTCGTGACACTCTCCCAAGTGGGCGGGGACAGCGTGCTGCCTTCTGGTCTCGGTAGTGCTGGGTAGTTTTATTCAAATTAATTGTTTGCCTGTGGCCACCAAAAAAACACATCAAAGCCCCAGTGGGTTGGTGAAAATGTCCTGAAATGAGGGCTGCACCATACGACTGCCACCAGCGTCCCTTCTTGTTCCATAAACCCCAGCGTAGGTTGACGCTGGTATTGGACCGTGAAACACGGCGGGGCTGCTTACGCGGCCGG
This sequence comes from Calotriton arnoldi, assembly GCA_963921515.1. Lineage (NCBI taxonomy): Eukaryota > Metazoa > Chordata > Amphibia > Caudata > Salamandridae > Calotriton > Calotriton arnoldi. Next base: position 2,155,111 of record CAWUFW010002121.1, on the reverse strand, counting down.
ACGAGCCGCTGACAAATCCATTTACAAGATGCCCTCGTTGGAAACAGCCTCACACAAGAAGGTAAGTTTTCAGCGCTTTTAATGATGACAGCTGCAGCGCTCAGTCAAGGCAGAACACCCAAAGTTTACTTCAAAGTCAATGTGCCCTACGCGTTTCGTGCGCCTCCCGCACTTCCTCATGGGCTGACTGAAGAAGGAACAGCAAACAGTAAGCCCAGCTCTACATATACTCGTGACACTCTCCCAAGTGGACGGGGACAGCGTGCTGCCTTCTGGTCTCGGTAGTGCTGGGTAGTTTTATTCAAATTAATTGTTTGCGTGTGGCCGCCAAAAAAACACATCAAAGCCCCAGTGGGTTGGTGAAAATGTTCTGAAACGAGGGCTGCACCATACGACTGCCACCAGCGTCCCTTCTTGTTCCATAAACCCCAGCGTAGGTTGACGCTGGGATTGGACCGTGAAACACGGCGGGGCTGCTTACGCGGCCGGACGAGCCGCTGACAAATCCATTTACAAGATGCTCTCGTTGGAAACAGCCTCACACAAGAAGGTAGGTTTTCAGCGCTTTTAATGATGACAGCTGCAGCGCTCAGTCAAGGCAGAACACACAAAGTTTACTTCAAAGTCAATGTGCCATATGCGTTTCGTGTGCCTCCCGCACTTCCTCATGGGCTGACTGAAGCAGGAACAGCAAACAGTAATCCCAGCTCTACATATACTCGTGACACTCTCCCAAGTGGGCGGGGACAGCGTGCTGCCTTCTGGTCTCGGTAGTGCTGGGTAGTTTTATTCAAATTAATTGTTTGCGTGTGGCCGCCAAAAAACACATCAAAGCCCCAGTGGGTTGGTGAAAATGTCCTGAAACGAGGGCTGCACCATACGACTGCCACCAGCGTCCCTTCTTGTTCCATAAACCCCAGCGTAGGTTGACGCTGGGATTGGACCGTGAAACACGGCGGGGCTGCTTACGCGGCCGGACGAGCAGTTGACAAATCCATTTACAAGATGCCCTCGTTGGAAACAGCCTCACACAAGAAGGTAAGTTTACAGCGCTCTTAATGATGACAGCTGCTGCGCTCAGTCAAGGCAGAACACCCAAAGTTTACTTCAAAGTCAAAGCCCACTTGGGAGAGTGTCACGAGTATATGTAGAGCTGGGATTACTGTTTGCTGTTCCTGCTTCAGTCAGCCCATGAGGAAGTGCGGGAGGCGCACGAAACACGTAGGGCACATTGACTTTGAAGTAAACCTTGGGTGTTCTGTCTTGACTGAGCGCTGCAGCTGTCATCATTAAAAGCGCTGAAAACTTACCTTCTTCTGTGAGGCTGTTTCCAACGAGGGCATCTTGTGAATGGATATATATATATATATATATATCCCAACATGAGTTTGCCCCAATGAAGGAGACCACCTTGGAGCAACACGCCTCTCAAATGATGACTGCAGCTCCTAATATTCCACTTTCATCTTACTGGCTCTTACTGGCTCTACGCGTTTCAGAAATCCTTCCTTGATCACGAGCCTCACATACGCCAAAGAACGAGCAACAACAAGAGTGAAGTTCACCTGAATCAATTTAATCAAAACAGTCCAGCCCTTGTGGGCGTGTTCTCAAACCTTGTAGGCATTCTGGTATTTGCAGTCACTTCCTCTAATAAACCCCCTGTGGGTGTTGTTGTACGCAAAAATAAAGGAAATATTCCCCAAGTGGTCACAAGCTAGGAATATGGTGCTGCCAGTTACCAAGTCAATCACTTTGGGCTAAGCTCTGTCCCTGTGTCGTAACGCCAGGTCCTCCTGACGCTACAGGTCCGCATCGTGCGGCGGGTCTCCCTCGCGGCTTAGGCTTCACCGCTAATATCCCAACATGAGTTTGCCCCAATTAAGGAGACCACCTTGGAGCAACACACCTCTCAAATGATGACTGCAGCTCCTAATATTCCGCTTTCATCTTACTGGCTCTACGCATTTCAGAAATCCTTCCTTGATCAGGAGCCTCACATACGCCAAAGAACGAGCAACAACAAGAGTGAAGTTCACCTGCATCAATTTATTTAAAACAGTCCAGCCCTTGTGGGCATGTTCTCAAACCGAGTAGGCATTCTGGTATTTGCAGTCACTTCCTCTAATAAACCCCCTGTGGGTGTTGTTGTACGCAAAAATAAAGGCAATATTCCCCAAGTGGTCACAAGCTAGGAATATGGTGCTGCCAGTTACCAATTCAATCACTTTGGGCTAAGCTCCGTCCCTGTGTCGTAACGCCAGGTCCTCCTGACGCTACAGGTCCGCATCGTGCGGCGGGTCTCCCTCGCGGCTTAGGCTTCACCGCTAATATCCCAACATAAGTTTGCCCCAATGAAGGAAACCACCTTGGAGCAATACGCCTCTCAAATGATGAATGCAGCTCCTAATATTCCGCTTTCATCTTCCTGGCTCTACAAGTTTCAGAAATCCTTACTTGATCACGAGCTTCACATACGCCAAAGAACGAGCAACAACAAGAGTGAAGTTCACATGCATCAATTTATTCAAAACAGTCCAGCCCTTGTGGGCGTGTTCTCAAACCTTGTAGGCATTCTGGTATTTGCAGTCACTTCCTCTAATAAACCCCCTGTGGGTGTTGTTGTACGCAAAAATAAAAGCAATATTCCCCAAGTGGTCACAAGCTAGGAATATGGTGCTGCCAGTTACCAAGTCAATCACTTTGGGCTAAGCTCCGTCCCTGTGTCATAAGGCCAGGTCCTCCTGATGCTACAGGTCCGCATCGTGCGGCGGGTCTCCCTAAAGGTTTAGGCTTCACCGCTAATATCCCAACATAAGCTTGCCCCAATTAAGGAGACCACCTTGGAGCAACACACCTCTCAAATGATGACTGCAGCTCCTAATATTCCGTTTTCATCTTACTGGTTCTTACTGGCTCTACGCGTTTCAGAAATCCTTCCTTGATTACAAGCCTCACATATGCCAAAGAACGAGCAACAACAAGAGTGAAGTTCACCTGCATCAATTTATTCAAAACAGTCCAGCCCTTGTGGGCGTGTTCTCAAACCTTGTAGGCATACTGGTATTTGCAGTCACTCCCTCTAATAAACCCCCTGTGGGTGTTGTTGTACGCAAAAATAAAGGTAATATTCCCCAAGTGGTCACAAGCTAGGAATATGGTGCTGCCAGTTACCAAGTCAATCACTTTGGGCTAAGCTCCGTCCCTGTGTCATAACGCCAGGTCCTCCTGACGCTACAGGTCCGCATAGTGCGGCGGGTCTCCCTCGCGGCTTAGGGTTCACCGCTAATATCCCAACATGAATTTGCCCCAATGAAGGAGACCACCTTGGAGCAACACACCTCTCAAATGATGACTGGAGCTAATAATATTCCGCTTTCATCTTACTGGCTCTTACTGGCTCTATGCGTTTCAGAAATCCTTCCTTGATCACAAGCCTCACATACGCCAATGAACGAGCAACAACAAGAGTGAAGTTCATCTGCAACAATTTATTCAAAACAGTCCAGCCCTTGTGGGCGTGATCTCAGACCTTGTAGGCATTCTGGTATTTGCAGTCACTTCCTCTAATAAACCCCCTGTGGGTGTTGTTGTAGGCAAAAATAAAGGCAATATTCCCCAAGTGGTCACAAGCTAGGAATTTGGTGCTGCCAGTTACCAAGTCAATCACTTTGGGCTAAGCTCCGTAGCTGTGTCGTAACGCCAGGTCCTCCTGACGCTACAGGTCCGCATCGTGCGGCGGGTCTCCCTCGTGGCTTAGGCTTAACCGCTAATATCCCAACATGAGTTTGCCCCAATGAAGGAGACCACCTTGGAGCAACACGCCTCTCAAATGATGACTGCAGCTCCTAATATTCTGCTTTCATCTTACTGGCTCTTACTGGCTCTACGCGTTTCAGAAATCCTACCTTGATCACGAGCCTCACATATGCCAAAGAACGAGCAACAACAAGAGTGAAGTTCACCTGCATCAATTTATTCAAAACAGTCCAGCCCTTGTGGGCGTGTTCTCAAACCTTGTAGGCATTCTGGTATTTGCATTCACTTCTTCTAATGAACCCCCTGTGGGTGTTGTTGTACGCAAAAATAAAGGCAATATTCCCCAAGTGGTCACAAGCTAGGAATATGGTGCTGCCAGTTACCAAGTCAATCACTTTGGGCTAAGCTCTGTCCCTGTGTTGTAACGCCATGTCCTCCTGATGCTACAGGTCCGCATCGTGCGGCGGGTCTCCCTCGAGGCTTCACCGCTAATATCCCAACATGAGTTTGCCCCAATGAAGGAGACCACCTTGGAGCAACACGCCTCTCAAATGATGACTGCAGCTCCTAATATTCCGCTTTCATCTTACTGGCTCTACATGTTTCAGAAATCCTTCCTTGATCACAAGCCTCACATACGCCAAAGAACGAGCAACCACAAGAGTGAAGTTCACCTGCATCAATTTATTCAAAACAGTCTAGCCCTTGTGGGCATGTTCTCCGTGCGAGTAGGCATTCTGGTATTTGCCGTCACTTCCTCTAATAAACCCCCTGTGGGTGTTGTTGTACGCAAAAATAAAGGCAATATTCCCCAAGGTGTCACAAGCTAGGAATATGGTGCTGCCAGTTACCAAGTCAATCTCTTTGGGCTAAGCTCCGTCCCTGTGTCGTAACGCCAGGTCCTCCTGACGCTACAGGTCCGCATCGTGCGGCGGGTCTCCCTCACGGCTTAGGCTTCACCGCTAATATCCCAACATAAGTTTGCCCCAATGAAGGAGACCACCTTGGAGCAACACGCCTCTCAAATGATGACTGCAGCTCCTAATATTCCGCTTTCATCTTACTGGCTCTTACTGGCTCTACGCGTTTCAGAAAGCCTTCCTTGATCACGAGCCTCACATACGCCAAAGAACAAGCAACAACAAGCGTGAAGTTCACCTGCAACAATTTATTCAAAACAGTCCAGCTCTTGTGGGCGTGTTCTCAAACCTTGTAGGCATTCTGGTATTTGCAGTCACTTCCTCTAATAAACCCCCTGTGGGTGATGTTGTACGCAAAAATAAAGGCAATATTCCCCAAGTGGTCACAAGCTAGGAATATGGTGCTGCCAGTTACCAAGTCAATCACTTTGGGCTAAGCTCTGTCCCTGTGTTGTAACGCCATGTCCTCCTGATGCTACAGGTCCGCATCGTGCGGCGGGTCTCCCTCGAGGCTTAGGCTTCACCGCTAATATCCCAACATGAGTTTGCCCCAATGAAGGAGACCACCTTGGAGCAACACGCCTCTCAAATGATGACTGCAGCTCCTAATATTCCGCTTTCATCTTACTGGCTCTACATGTTTCAGAAATCCTTCCTTGATCACAAGCCTCACATACGCCAAAGAACGAGCAACCACAAGAGTGAAGTTCACCTGCATCAATTTATTCAAAACAGTCTAGCCCTTGTGGGCATGTTCTCCGTGCGAGTAGGCATTCTGGTATTTGCCGTCACTTCCTCTAATAAACCCCCTGTGGGTGTTGTTGTACGCAAAAATAAAGGCAATATTCCCCAAGGTGTCACAAGCTAGGAATATGGTGCTGCCAGTTACCAAGTCAATCTCTTTGGGCTAAGCTCCGTCCCTGTGTCGTAACGCCAGGTCCTCCTGACGCTACAGGTCCGCATCGTGCGGCGGGTCTCCCTCACGGCTTAGGCTTCACCGCTAATATCCCAACATAAGTTTGCCCCAATGAAGGAGACCACCTTGGAGCAACACGCCTCTCAAATGATGACTGCAGCTCCTAATATTCCGCTTTCATCTTACTGGCTCTTACTGGCTCTACGCGTTTCAGAAAGCCTTCCTTGATCACGAGCCTCACATACGCCAAAGAACAAGCAACAACAAGCGTGAAGTTCACCTGCAACAATTTATTCAAAATAGTCCAGCCCTTGTGGGCGTGTTCTCAAACCTTGTAGGCATTCTGGTATTTGCAGTCACTTCCTCTAATAAACCCCCTGTGGGTGATGTTGTACGCAAAAATAAAGGCAATATTCCCCAAGTGGTCACAAGCTAGGAATATGGTGCTGCCAGTTACCAAGTCAATCACTTTGGGCTAAGCTCCATCCCTGTGTCGTAACGCCATGTCCTCCTGACGCTACAGGTCTGCATAGTGCAGCGGGTCTCCGTCGCGGCTTAGGCTTCACCGCTAATATCCCAACATGAATTTGCCCCAATGAAGGAGACCACCTTGGAGCAACACGCCTCTCAAATGATGACTGCAGCTCCTAATATTCCGCTTTCATCTTACTGGCTCTTACTGGCTCTACGAGTTTCAGAAATCCTTCCTTGATCACGAGCCTCACATACGCCAATGAACAAGCAACAACAAGAGTGAAGTTCACCTGCATCAATTTATTCAAAACAGTCCAGCCCTTGTGGGCGTGTTCTCAAACCTTGTAGGCATTCTGGTATTTGCAGTCACTTCCTCTAATAAACCCCCTGTGGGTGTTGTTGTAGGCAAAAATAAAGGCAATATTCCCCAAGTGGTCACAAGCTAGGAATTTGGTGCTGCCAGTTACCAAGTCAATCACTTTGGGCTAAGCTCCGTCCCTGTGTCGTAACGCCAGGTCCTCCTGACGCTACAGGTCCGCATCGTGCTGCGGGTCTCCCTCGCGGCTTAGGCTTCACCGCTAATATCCCAACATGAGTTTGCCCCAATGAAGGAGACCACCTTGGAGCAACACGCCTCTCAAATGATAACTGCATCTCCTAATATTCCGCTTTCATCTTACTGGCTCTACACGTTTCAGAAATCCTACCATGATCACGAGCCTCACATATGCCAAAGAACGAGCAACAACAAGAGTGAAGTTCACCTGCATCAATTTATTCAAAACAGTCCAGCCCTTGTGGGCGTGTTCTCAAACCTTGTAGGCATTCTGGTATTTGCAGTCACTTCCTCTAATAAACCCCCTGTGGGTGTTGTTGTACGCAAAAATAAAGGCAATATTCCCCAAGTGGTCACAAGCTAGGAATATGGTGCTGCCAGTTACCAAGTCAGTCACTTTGGGCTAAGCTCCGTCCCTGTGTCATAACGCCAGGTCCTCCTGACGCTACAGGTCCGCATAGTGCGGCGGGTCTCCCTCGCGGCTTAGGATTCACCGCTAATATCCCAACATGAATTTGCCCCAATGAAGGAGACCACCTTGGAGCAACACACCTCTCAAATGATGACTGCAGCTAATAATATTCTGCTTTCATCTTACTGGCTCTTACTGGCTCTATGCGTTTCAGAAATCCTTCCTTGATCACAAGCCTCACATACGCCAATGAACGAGCAACAACAAGAGTGAAGTTCACCTGCAACAATTTATTCAAAACAGTCCAGCCCTTGTGGGCGTGATCTCAGACCTTGTAGGCATTCTGGTATTTGCAGTCACTTCCTCTAATAAACCCCCTATGGGTGTTGTTGTAGGCAAAAATAAAGGCAATATTCCCCAAGTGGTCACAAGCTAGGAATTTGGTGCTGCCAGTTACCAAGTCAATCACTTTGGGCTAAGCTCCGTCCCTGTGTCATAACGCCAGGTCCTCCTGACGCTACAGGTCCGCATCGTGCGGCGGGTCTCCCTCGTGGCTTAGGCTTCACCGCTAATATCCCAACATGAGTTTGCCCCAATGAAGGAGACCACCTTGGAGCAACACGCCTCTCAAATGATGACTGCAGCTCCTAATATTCCGCTTTCATCTTACTGGCTCTTACTGGCTCTACGCGTTTCAGAAATCCTACCTTGATCACGAGCCTCACATATGCCAAAGAACGAGCAACAACAAGAGTGAAGTTCACCTGCATCAATTTATTCAAAACAGTCCAGCCCTTGTGGGCGTGTTCTCAAACCTTGTAGGCATTCTGGTATTTGCATTCACTTCCTCTAATAAACCCCCTGTGGGTGTTGTTGTAAGCAAAAATAAAGGCAATATTCCCCAAGTGGTCACAAGCTAGGAATATGGTGCTGCCAGTTAGCAAGTCAATCACTTTGGGCTAAGCTCTGTCCCTGTGTCGTAACGCCAGGTCCTCCTGATGCTACAGGTCCGCATCGTGCGGCGGGTCTCCCTCGCGGCTTAGGCTTCACCGCTAATATCCCAACATGAGTTTGCCCCAATGAAGGAGACCACCTTGGAGCAACACGCCTCTCAAATGATGACTGCAGCTCCTAATATTCCGCTTTGATCTTACTGGCTCTACATGTTTCAGAAATCCTTCCTTGATCACGAGCCTCACATACGCCAAAGAACGAGCAACAACAAGAGTGAAGTTCACCTGCATCAATTTATTCAAAACAGTCTAGCCCTTGTGGGCATGTTCTCAAACCGAGTAGGCATTCTGGTATTTGCAGTCACTTACTCTAATAAACCCCCTGTGGGTGTTGTTGTACGCAAAAATAAAGGCAATTTTCCCCAAGTGGTCACAAGCTAGGAATATGGTGCTGCCAGTTACCAAGTCAATCTCTTTGGCCTAAGCTCCGTCCCTGTGTCGTAACGCCAGGTCCTCCTGACGCTACAGGTCCGCATCGTGCGGCGGGTCTCCCTCACGGCTTAGGCTTCACCGCTAATATCCCAACATAAGTTTGCCCCAATGAAGGAGACCACCTTGGAGCAACACGCCTCTCAAATGATGACTGCAGCTCCTAATATTCCGCTTTCATCTTACTGGCTCTTACTGGCTCTACGCGTTTCGGAAATCCTTCCTTGATCACGAGCCTCACATACGCCAAAGAACAAGCAACAACAAGCGTGAAGTTCACTTGCAACAATTTATTCAAAACAGTCCAGCCCTTGTGGGCGTGTTCTCAAACCTTGTAGGCATTCTGGTATTTGCAGTCACTTCCTCTAATAAACCCCCTGTGGGTGATGTTGTACGCAAAAATAAAGGCAATATTCCCCAAGTGGTCACAAGCTAGGAATATGGTGCTGCCAGTTACCAAGTCAATCACTTTGGGCTAAGCTCCGTCCCTGTGTCGTAACGCCATGTCATCCTGACGCTACAGGTCCGCATAGTGCGGCGGGTCTCCGTCGCGGCTTAGGCTTCACCGCTAATATCCCAACATGAATTTGCCCCAATGAAGGAGACCACCTTGGAGCAACACGCCTCTCAAATGATGACTGCAGCTCCTAATATTCCGCTTTCATCTTACTGGCTCTTACTGGCTCTACGCGTTTCAGAAATCCTTCCTTGATCACGAGCCTCACATACGCCAATCAACAAGCAACAACAAGAGTGAAGTTCACCTGCAACAATTTATTCAAAACAGTCCAGCCCTTGTGGGCGTGTTCTCAAACCTTGTAGGCATTCTGGTATTTGCAGTCACTTCCTCTAATAAACCCCCTGTGGGTGTTGTTGTAGGCAAAAATAAAGGCAATATTCCCCAAGTGGTCACAAGCTAGGAATTTGTTGCTGCCAGTTACCAAGTCAATCACTTTGGGCTAAGCTCTGTCCCTGTGTCGTAATGCCAGGTCCTCCTGACGATACAGGTCCGCATCGTGCTGCGGGTCTCCCTCGCAGCTTAGGCTTCACCGCTAATATCCCAACATGAGTTTGCCCCAATGAAGGAGACCACCTTGGAGCAACACGCCTCTCAAATGATGACTGCATCTCCTAATATTCCGCTTTCATCTTACTGGCTCTACACGTTTCAGAAATCCTACCTTGATCACGAGCCTCACATATGCCAAAGAACGAGCAACAACAAGAGTGAAGTTCACCTGCATCAATTTATTCAAAACAGTCCAGCCCTTGTGGGCGTGTTCTCAAACCTTGTAGGCATTCTGGTATTTGCATTCACTTCCTCTAATAAACCCGCTGTGGGTGTTGTTGTACGCAAAAATAAAGGGAATATTTCCCAAGTGGTCACAAGCTAGGAATATGGTGCTGCCAGTTACCAAGTCAATCACTTTGGGCTAAGCTCTGTCCCTGTGTCGTAAGGCCAGGTCCTCTTGACGCTACAGGTCCGCATCATGCGGCAGGTCTCCCTCACGGCTTAGGCTTCACCGCTAATATCCCAACATAAGTTTGCCCCAATGAAGGAGACCACCTTGGAGCAACACGCCTCTCAAATGATGACAGCAGCTCCTAATATTCCGCTTTCATCTTACTGGCTCTTACTGGCTCTACGCGTTTCAGAAATCCTTCCTTGATCACGAGCCTCACATACGCCAAAGAACAAGCAACAACAAGAGTGAAGTTCACCTGCAACAATTTATTCAAAACAGTCCAGCCCGTGTGGGCGTGTTCTCAAACCTTGTAGGCATTCTGGTATTTGCAGTCACTTCCTCTAATAAACTCCCTGTGGGTGTTGTTGTACGCAAAAATAAAGGCAATATTCCCCAAGTGGTCACAAGCTAGGAATATGGTGCTGCCAGTTACCAAGTCAATCACTTTGGGCTAAGCTCCGTCCCTGTGTCGTAACACCAGGTCCTCCTGACGCTACAAGTCCGCATCATGCGGCGGGTCTCCCTCACTGCTTAGGCTTCACCGCTAATATCCCAACATAAGTTTGCCCCAATGAAGGAGACCACCTTGGAGCAACACGCCTCTCAAATGATGACTGCAGCTCCTAATATTCCGCTTTCATCTTACTGGCTCTTACTGGCTCTACGCGTTTTGGAAATCCTTCCTTGATCACGATCCCCACATACGCCAAAGAACAAGCAACAACAAGCGTGAAGTTCACCTGCAACAATTTATTCAAAACAGTCCAGCCCTTGTGGGCGTGTTCTCAAACCTTTTAGCCATTCTGGTATTTGCAGTCACTTCCTCTAATAAACCCCCTGTGGGTGATGTTGTACGCAAAAATAAAGGCAATATTCCCCAAGTGGTCACAAGCTAGGAATATGGTGCTGCCAGTTACCAAGTCAATCACTTTGGGCTAAGCTCCGTCCCTGTGTCATAACGCCATGTCCTCCTGATGCTACAGGTCCGCATAGTGCGGCGGGTCTCCGTCGCGGCTTAGGCTTCACCGCTAATATCCCAACATGAATTTGCCCCAATGAAGGAGACCACCTTGGAGCAACACGCCTCTCAAATGATGACTGCAGCTCCTAATATTCCGCTTTCATCTTACTGGCTCTTACTGGCTCTACGCGTTTCAGAAATCCTTCCTTGATCACGAGCCTCACATACGCCAATGAACAAGCAACAACAAGAGTGAAGTTCACCTGCAACAATTTGTTCCAAACAGTCCAGCCCTTGTGGGCGTGTTCTCAAACCTTGTAGGCATTCTGGTATTTGCAGTCACTTCCTCTAATAAACCCGCTGTGGGTGTTGTTGTACGCAAAAATAAAGTCAATATTTCCCAAGTGGTCATAAGCTAGGAAGATGGTGCTGTCAGTTACCAAGTCAATCACTTTGGGCTAAGCTCTGTCCCTGTGTCGTAAGACCAGGTCCTCCTGACGCTACAGGTCCGCATCGTGCGGCAGGTCTCCCTCACGGCTTAGGCTTCACCGCTAATATCCCAACATAAGTTTGCCCCAATGAAGGAGACCACCTTGGAGCAACACGCCTCTCAAATGATGACAGCAGCTCCTAATATTCCGCTTTCATCTTACTGGCTCTTACTGGCTCTACGCGTTTCAGAAATCCTTCCTTGATCACGAGCCTCACATACGCCAAAGAACAAGCAACAACAAGAGTGAAGTTCACCTGCAACAATTTATTCAAAACAGTCCAGCCCTTGTGGGCGTGTTCTCAAACCTTGTAGGCATTCTGGTATTTGCAGTAACTTCCTCTAATAAACCCCCTGTGGGTGTTGTTGTACGCAAAAATAAAGGCAATATTCCCCAAACGGTCACAAGCTAGGAATATGGTGCTGCCAGTTACCAAGTCAATCACTTTGGGCTAAGCTCCGTCCCTGTGTCGTAACGTCAGGTCCTCCTGACGCTACAGGTCCGCATAGTGCGGCGGGTCTCAGTCGCGGCTTAGGCTTCACTGCTAATATCCCAACATGAATTTGCCCCAATGAAGGAGACCACCTTGGAGCAACACGCCTCTCAAATGATGACTGCAGCTCCTAATATTCCGCTTTGATCTTACTGGCTCTACACGTTTCAGAAATCCTTCCTTGATCACGAGCCTCACATACGCCAAAGAACAAGCAACAACAAGAGTGAAGTTCACCTGCAACAATTTATTCAAAACAGTCCAGCCCTTGTGGGCGTGTTCTCAAATCTTGTAGGCATTCTGGTATTTGCAGTCACTTCCTCTAATAAACCCACTGTGGGTGTTGTTGTACGCAAAAATAAAGGCAATATTCCCCAAGTGGTCACAAGCTAGCAATATGGTGCTGCCAGTTACCAAGTCAATCACATTGGGCTAAGCTCCGTCCCTGTGTCGTAAGGCCAGGTCCTCCTGACGCTACAGGTCCGCATGGTGCGGCGGGTCTCCCTCATGGCTTAGGCTTCACCGCTAATATCCCAACATAAGTTTGCCCCAATGAAGGAGACCAACTTGGAGCAACACGCCTCTCAAATGATGACTGCAGCTCGTAATATTCCGCTTTCATCTTACTGGCTCTTACTGGCTCTACGCGTTTCAGAAATCCTTCCTTGATCAGGAGCCTCACATACGTCGAAGAACAAGCAACAACAAGAGTGAAGTTCACCTGCAACAATTTATTCAAAACAGTCCAGCCCGTGTGGGCGTGTTCTCAAACCTTGTAGGCATTCTGGTATTTGCAGTCACTTCCTCTAATAAACTCCCTGTGGGTGTTGTTGTACGCAAAAATAAAGGCAATATTCCCCAAGTGGTCACAAGCTAGGAATATGGTGCTGCCAGTTACCAAGTCAATCACTTTGGGCTAAGCTCCGTCCCTGTGTCGTAACACCAGGTCCTCCTGACGCTACAGGTCCGCATCGTGCGGCGGGTCTCCCTCACGGCTTAGGCTTCACCGCTAATATCCCAACATAAGTTTGCCCCAATGAAGGAGACCACCTTGGAGCAACACGCCTCTCAAATGATGACTGCAGCTCCTAATATTCCGCTTTCATCTTACTGGCTCTTACTGGCTCTACGCGTTTCGGAAATCCTTCCTTGATCACGATCCTCACATACGCCAAAGAACAAGCAACAACAAGCGTGAAGTTCACCTGCAACAATTTATTCAAAACAGTCCAGCCCTTGTGGGCGTGTTCTCAAACCTTTTAGGCATTCTGGTATTTGCAGTCACTTCCTCTAATAAACCCCCTGTGGGTGATGTTGTATGCAAAAATAAAGGCAATATTCCCCAAGTGGTCACAAGCTAGGAATATGGTGCTGCCAGTTACCAAGTCAATCACTTTGGGCTAAGCTCCGTCCCTGTGTCGTAACACCAGGTCCTCCTGACGCTACAGGTCCGCATCGTGCGGCGGGTCTCCCTCACGGCTTAGGCTTCACCGCTAATATCCCAACATGAATTTGCCCCAATGAAGGAGACCACCTTGGAGCAACACGCCTCTCAAATGATGACTGCAGCTCCTAATATTCCGCTTTCATCTTACTGGCTCTTACTGGCTCTACGCGTTTCAGAAATCCTTCCTTGATCACGAGCCTCACATACGCCAATGAACAAGCAACAACAAGAGTGAAGTTCACCTGCAACAATTTATTCCAAACAGTCCAGCCCTTGTGGGCGTGTTCTCAAACCTTGTAGGCATTCTGGTATTTGCAGTCACTTCCACTAATAAACCCCCTGTGGGTGTTGTTGTAGGCAAAAATAAAGGCAATATTCCCCAAGTGGTCACAAGCTAGGAATTTGGTGCTGCCAGTTACCAAGTCAATCACTTTGGGCTAAGCTCCGTCCCTGTGTCGTAATGCCAGGTCCTCCTGACGCTACAGGTCCGCATCGTGCTGCGGGTCTCCTCGCGGCTTAGGCTTCACCGCTAATATCCCAACATGAGTTTGCCCCAATGAAGGAGACCACCTTGGAGCAACACGCTTCTCAAATGATGACTGCAGCTCCTAATATTCCGCTTTCATCTTACTGGCTCTACACGTTTCAGAAATCCTTCCTTGATCACGAGCCTCACATACGCCAAAGAACGAGCAACAACAAGAGTGAAGTTCACCTGCATCAATTTATTAAAAACAGTCTAGCCCTTGTGGGCATGTTCTCAAACCGAGTAGGCATTCTGGTATTTGCAGTCACTTCCACTAATAAACCCCCTGTGGGTGTTGTTGTACGCAAAAATAAAGGCAATTTTCCCCAAGTGGTCACAAGCTAGCAATATGGTGCTGCCAGTTACCAAGTCAATCACTTTGGGCTAAGCTCCGTCCCTGTGTCGTAACGCCAGGTCCTCCTGACGCTACAGGTCCGCATCGTGCGGCGGGTCTCTCTCGCGGCTTAGGCTTCACCGCTAATATCTCAACATAAGTTTGCCCCAATGAAGGAGACCACCTTGGAGCAACATGCCTCTCAAATGATGACAGCAGCTCCTAATATTCCGCTTTCATCTTATTGGCTCTTACTGGCTCTACGCGTTTCAGAAATCCTTCCTTGATCACGAGCCTCACATACGCCAAAGAACAAGCAACAACAAGAGTGAAGTTCACCTGCAACAATTTATTCAAAACAGTCCAGCCCTTGTGGGCGTGTTCTCAAACCTTGTAGGCATTCTGGTATTTGCAGTCACTTCCTCTAATAAACCCCCTGTGGGTGTTGTTGTACGCAAAAATAAAGGCAATATTCCCCAAACGGTCACAAGCTAGGAATATGGTGCTGTCAGTTACCAAGTCAATCACTTTGGGCTAAGCTCCGTCCCTGTGTCGTAAGGCCAGGTCCTCCTGACGCTACAGGTCCGCATGGTGCGGCGGGTCTCCCTCACGGCTTAGGCTTCACCGCTAATATCCCAACATAAGTTTGCCCCAATGAAGGAGACCAACTTGGAGCAACACGCCTCTCAAATGATGACTGCAGCTCGTAATATTCCGCTTTCATCTTACTGGCTCTTACTGGCTCTACGCGTTTCAGAAATCCTTCCTTGATCAGGAGCCTCACATACGTCGAAGAACAAGCAACAACAAGAGTGAAGTTCACCTGCAACAATTTATTCAAAACAGTCCAGCCCGTGTGGGCGTGTTCTCAAACCTTGTAGGCATTCTGGTATTTGCAGTCACTTCCTCTAATAAACTCCCTGTGGGTGTTGTTGTACGCAGAAATAAAGGCAATATTCCCCAAGTGGTCACAAGCTAGGAATATGGTGCTGCCAGTTACCAAGTCAATCACTTTGGGCTAAGCTCCGTCCCTGTGTCGTAACACCAGGTCCTCCTGACGCTACAGGTCCGCATCGTGCGGCGGGTCTCCCTCACGGCTTAGGCTTCACCGCTAATATCCCAACATAAGTTTGCCCCAATGAAGGAGACCACCTTGGAGCAACACGCCTCTCAAATGATGACTGCAGCTCCTAATATTCCGCTTTCATCTTACTGGCTCTTACTGGCTCTACGCGTTTCGGAAATCCTTCCTTGATCACGATCCTCACATACGCCAAAGAACAAGCAACAACAAGCGTGAAGTTCACCTGCAACAATTTATTCAAAACAGTCCAGCCCTTGTGGGCGTGTTCTCAAACCTTTTAGGCATTCTGGTATTTGCAGTCACTTCCTCTAATAAACCCCTGTGGGTGATGTTGTATGCAAAAATAAAGGCAATATTCCCCAAGTGGTCACAAGCTAGGAATATGGTGCTGCCAGTTACCAAGTCAATCACTTTGGGCTAAGCTCCGTCCCTGTGTCGTAACACCAGGTCCTCCTGACGCTACAGGTCCGCATCGTGCGGCGGGTCTCCCTCACGGCTTAGGCTTCACCGCTAATATCCCAACATGAATTTGCCCCAATGAAGGAGACCACCTTGGAGAAACACGCCTCTCAAATGATGACTGCAGCTCCTAATATTCCGCTTTCATCTTACTGGCTCTTACTGGCTCTACGCGTTTCAGAAATCCTTCCTTGATCACGAGCCTCACATACGCCAATGAACAAGCAACAACAAGAGTGAAGTTCACCTGCAACAATTTATTCCAAACAGTCCAGCCCTTGTGGGCGTGTTCTCAAACCTTGTAGGCATTCTGGTATTTGCAGTCACTTCCACTAATAAACCCCCTGTGGGTGTTGTTGTAGGCAAAAATAAAGGCAATATTCCCCAAGTGGTCACAAGCTAGGAATTTGGTGCTGCCAGTTACCAAGTCAATCACTTTGGGCTAAGCTCCGTCCCTGTGTCGTAATGCCAGGTCCTCCTGACGCTACAGGTCCGCATCGTGCTGCGGGTCTCCCTCGCGGCTTAGGCTTCACCGCTAATATCCCAACATGAGTTTGCCCCAATGAAGGAGACCACCTTGGAGCAACACGCTTCTCAAATGATGACTGCAGCTCCTAATATTCCGCTTTCATCTTACTGGCTCTACACGTTTCAGAAATCCTTCCTTGATCACGAGCCTCACATACGCCAAAGAACGAGCAACAACAAGAGTGAAGTTCACCTGCATCAATTTATTAAAAACAGTCTAGCCCTTGTGGGCATGTTCTCAAACCGAGTAGGCATTCTGGTATTTACAGTCACTTCCACTAATAAACCCCCTGTGGGTGTTGTTGTACGCAAAAATAAAGGCAATTTTCCCCAAGTGGTCACAAGCTAGCAATATGGTGCTGCCAGTTACCAAGTCAATCACTTTGGGCTAAGCTCCGTCCCTGTGTCGTAACGCCAGGTCCTCCTGACGCTACAGGTCCGCATCGTGCGGCGGGTCTCTCTCGCGGCTTAGGCTTCACCGCTAATATCTCAACATAAGTTTGCCCCAATGAAGGAGACCACCTTGGAGCAACATGCCTCTCAAATGATGACAGCAGCTCCTAATATTCCGCTTTCATCTTATTGGCTCTTACTGGCTCTACGCGTTTCAGAAATCCTTCCTTGATCACGAGCCTCACATACGCCAAAGAACAAGCAACAACAAGAGTGAAGTTCACCTGCAACAATTTATTCAAAACAGTCAAGCCCTTGTGGGCGTGTTCTCAAACCTTGTAGGCATTCTGGTATTTGCAGTCACTTCCTCTAATAAACCCCCTGTGGGTGTTGTTGTACGCAAAAATAAAGGCAATATTCCCCAAACGGTCACAAGCTAGGAATATGGTGCTGTCAGTTACCAAGTCAATCACTTTGGGCTGAGCTCCGTCCCTGTGTCGTAACGTCAGGTCCTCCTGACGCTACAGGTCCGCATAGTGCGGCGGGTCTCCGTCGCGGCTTAGGCTTCACTGCTAATATCCCAACATGAATTTGCCCCAATGAAGGAGACCACCTTGGAGCAACACGCCTCTCAAATGATGACTGCAGCTCCTAATATTCCGCTTTCATCTAACTGGCTCTTACTGGCTCTACACGTTTCAGAAATCCTTCCTTGATCACTTGCCTCACATACGCCAATGAACGAGCAACAACAAGAGTGAAGTTCACCTGCAACAATTTATTCAAAACAGTCCAGCCCTTGTGGGCGTGTTCTCAAATCTTGTAGGCATTCTGGTATTTGCAGTCACTTCCAATAATAAACCCACTGTGGGTGTTGTTGTACGCAAAAATAAAGGCAATATTCCCCAAGTGGTCACAAGCTAGGAATATGGTGCTGCCATTTACCAAGTCAATCACATTGGGCTAAGCTCCGTCCCTGTGTCGTAAGGCCAGGTCCTCCTGACGCTACAGGTCCACATGGTGCGGCGGGTCTCCCTCACGGCTTAGGCTTCACCGCTAATATCCCAACATAAGTTTGCCCCAATGAAGGAGACCACCTTGGAGCAACACGCCTCTCAAATGATGACTGCAGCTCGTAATATTCCGCTTTCATCTTACTGGCTCTTACTGGCTCTACGCGTTTCAGAAATCCTTCCTTGATCAGGAGCCTCACATACGTCAAAGAACAAGCAACAACAAGAGTGAAGTTCACCTGCAACAATTTATTCAAAACAGTCCAGCCCTTGTGGGCGTGTTCTCCAACCTTGTAGGCATTCTGGTATTTGCAGTCACTTCCTCTAATAAACTACCTGTGGGTGTTGTTGTACGCAAAAATAAAGGCAATATTCCCCAAGTGGTCACAAGCTAGGAATATGGTGCTGCCAGTTACCAAGTCAATCACTTTGGGCTAAGCTCCGTCCCTGTGTCGTAACGCCAGGTCCTCCTGACGCTACAGGTCCGCATCGTGCGGCGGGTCTCCCTCACTGCTTAGGCTTCACCGCTAATATCCCAACATACGTTTGCCCCAATGAAGGAGACCACCTTGGAGCAACACGCCTCTCAAATGATGACTGCAGCTCCTAATATTCCGCTTTCATCTTACTGGCTCTTACTGGCTCTACGCGTTTCGGAAATCCTTCCTTGATCACGATCCTCACATACGCCAAAGAACAAGCAACAACAAGCGTGAAGTTCACCTGCAACAATTTATTCAAAACAGTCCAGCCCTTGTGGGCGTGTTCTCAAACCTTGTAGGCATTCTGGTATTTGCAGTCACTTCCTCTAATAAACCCCCTGTGGGTGTTGTTGAACGCAAAAATAAAGGCAATATTCCCCAAACGGTCACAAGCTAGGAATATGGTGCTGCCAGTTACCAAGTCAATCACTTTGGGCTAAGCTCCGTCCCTGTGTCATAACGCCATGTCCTCCTGATGCTACAGGTCCGCATAGTGCGGCGGGTCTCCGTCGCGGCTTAGGCTTCACCGCTAATATCCCAACATGAATTTGCCCCAATGAAGGAGACCACCTTGGAGCAACACGCCTCTCAAATGATGACTGCAGCTCCTAATATTCCGCTTTCATCTTACTGGCTCTTACTGGCTCTACGCGTTTCAGAAATCCTTCCTTGATCACGAGCCTCACATACGCCAATGAACAAGCAACAACAAGAGTGATGTTCACCTGCAACAATTTATTCCAAACAGTCCAGCCCTTGTGGGCGTGTTCTCAAACCTTGTAGGCATTCTGGTATTTGCAGTCACTTCCTCTAATAAACCCGCTGTGGGTGTTGTTGTACGCAAAAATAAAGGCAATATTTCCCAAGTGGTCATAAGCTAGGAAGATGGTGCTGCCAGTTACCAAGTCAATCACTTTGGGCTAAGCTCTGTCCCTGTGTCGTAAGACCAGGTCCTCCTGACGCTACAGGTCCGCATCGTGCGGCAGGTCTCCCTCACGGCTTAGGCTTCACCGCTAATATCCCAACATAAGTTTGCCCCAATGAAGGAGACCACCTTGGAGCAACACGCCTCTCAAATGATGACAGCAGCTCCTAATATTCCGCTTTCATCTTACTGGCTCTTACTGGCTCTACGCGTTTCAGAAATCCTTCCTTGATCACGAGCCTCACATACGCCAAAGAACAAGCAACAACAAGAGTGAAGTTCACCTGCAACAATTTATTCAAAACAGTCCAGCCCTTGTGGGCGTGTTCTCAAACCTTGTAGGCATTCTGGTATTTGCAGTCACTTCCTCTAATAAACCCCCTGTGGGTGTTGTTGTACGCAAAAATAAAGGCAATATTCCCCAAACGGTCACAAGCTAGGAATATGGTGCTGCCAGTTACCAAGTCAATCACTTTGGGCTAAGCTCCGTCCCTGTGTCGTAACGTCAGGTCCTCCTGACGCTACAGGTCCGCATAGTGCGGCGGGTCTCCGTCGCGCCTTAGGCTTCACTGCTAATATCCCAACATGAATTTGCCCCAATGAAGGAGACCACCTTGGAGCAACACGCCTCTCAAATGATGACTGCAGCTCCTAATATTCCGCTTTCATCTTACTGGCTCTTACTGGCTCTACGCGTTTCAGAAATCCTTCCTTGATCACTTGCCTCACATACGCCAATGAACGAGCAACAACAAGAGTGAAGTTCACCTGCAACAATTTATTCAAAACAGTCCAGCCCTTGTGGGCGTGTTCTCAAATCTTGTAGGCATTCTGGTATTTGCAGTCACTTCCTCTAATAAACCCACTGTGGGTGTTGTTGTACGCAAAAATAAAGGCAATATTCCCCAAGTGGTCACAAGCTAGGAATATGGTGCTGCCAGTTACCAAGTCAATCACATTGGGCTAAGCTCCGTCCCTGTGTCGTAAGGCCAGGTCCTCCTGACGCTACAGGTCCGCATGGTGCGGCGAGTCTCCCTCACGGCTTAGGCTTCATCGCTAATATCCCAACATAAGTTTGCCCCAATGAAGGAGACCAACTTGGAGCAACACGCCTCTCAAATGATGACTGCAGCTCGTAATATTCCGCTTTCATCTTACTGGCTCTTACTGGCTCTACGCGTTTCAGAAATCCTTCCTTGATCAGGAGCCTCACATACGTCGAAGAACAAGCAACAACAAGAGTGAAGTTCACCTGCAACAATTTATTCAAAACAGTCCAGCCCGTGTGGGCGTGTTCTCAAACCTTGTAGGCATTCTGGTATTTGCAGTCACTTCCTCTAATAAACCCGCTGTGGGTGTTGTTGTACGCAAAAATAAAGGCAATATTTCCCAAGTGGTCATAAGCTAGGAAGATGGTGCTGCCAGTTACCAAGTCAATCACTTTGGGCTAAGCTCTGTCCCTGTGTCGTAAGACCAGGTCCTCCTGACGCTACAGGTCCGCATCGTGCGGCAGGTCTCCCTCACGGCTTAGGCTTCACCGCTAATATCCCAACATAAGTTTGTCCCAATGAAGGAGACCACCTTGGAGCAACAATCCTCTCAAATGATGACAGCAGCTCCTAATATTCCGCTTTCATCTTACTGGCTCTTACTGGCTCTACGCGTTTCAGAAATCCTTCCTTGATCACGAGCCTCACATACGCCAAAGAACAAGCAACAACAAGAGTGAAGTTCACCTGCAACAATTTATTCAAAACAGTCCAGCCCTTGTGGGCGTGTTCTCAAACCTTGTAGGCATTCTGGTATTTGCAGTCACTTCCTCTAATAAACCCCCTGTGGGTGTTGTTGTACGCAAAAATAAAGGCAATATTCCCCAAACGGTCACAAGCTAGGAATATGGTGCTGTCAGTTACCAAGTCAATCACTTTGGGCTAAGCTCCGTCCCTGTGTCGTAAGGCCAGGTCCTCCTGACGCTACAGGTCCGCATGGTGCGGCGGGTCTCCCTCACGGCTTAGGCTTCACCGCTAATATCCCAACATAAGTTTGCCCCAATGAAGGAGACCAACTTGGAGCAACACGCCTCTCAAATGATGACTGCAGCTCGTAATATTCCGCTTTCATCTTACTGGCTCTTACTGGCTCTACGCGTTTCAGAAATCCTTCCTTGATCAGGAGCCTCACATACGTCGAAGAACAAGCAACAACAAGAGTGAAGTTCACCTGCAACAATTTATTCAAAACAGTCCAGCCCGTGTGGGCGTGTTCTCAAACCTTGTAGGCATTCTGGTATTTGCAGTCACTTCCTCTAATAAACTCCCTGTGGGTGTTGTTGTACGCAGAAATAAAGGCAATATTCCCCAAGTGGTCACAAGCTAGGAATATGGTGCTGCCAGTTACCAAGTCAATCACTTTGGGCTAAGCTCCGTCCCTGTGTCGTAACACCAGGTCCTCCTGACGCTACAGGTCCGCATCGTGCGGCGGGTCTCCCTCACGGCTTAGGCTTCACCGCTAATATCCCAACATAAGTTTGCCCCAATGAAGGAGACCACCTTGGAGCAACACGCCTCTCAAATGATGACTGCAGCTCCTAATATTCCGCTTTCATCTTACTGGCTCTTACTGGCTCTACGCGTTTCGGAAATCCTTCCTTGATGACGATCCTCACATACGCCAAAGAACAAGCAACAACAAGCGTGAAGTTCACCTGCAACAATTTATTCAAAACAGTCCAGCCCTTGTGGGCGTGTTCTCAAACCTTTTAGGCATTCTGGTATTTGCAGTCACTTCCTCTAATAAACCCCCTGTGGGTGATGTTGTATGCAAAAATAAAGGCAATATTCCCCAAGTGGTCACAAGCTAGGAATATGGTGCTGCCAGTTACCAAGTCAATCACTTTGGGCTAAGCTCCGTCCCTGTGTCGTAACACCAGGTCCTCCTGACGCTACAGGTCCGCATCGTGCGGCGGGTCTCCTCACGGCTTAGGCTTCACCGCTAATATCCCAACATGAATTTGCCCCAATGAAGGAGACCACCTTGGAGAAACACGCCTCTCAAATGATGACTGCAGCTCCTAATATTCCGCTTTCATCTTACTGGCTCTTACTGGCTCTACGCGTTTCAGAAATCCTTCCTTGATCACGAGCCTCACATACGCCAATGAACAAGCAACAACAAGAGTGAAGTTCACCTGCAACAATTTATTCCAAACAGTCCAGCCCTTGTGGGCGTGTTCTCAAACCTTGTAGGCATTCTGGTATTTGCAGTCACTTCCACTAATAAACCCCCTGTGGGTGTTGTTGTAGGCAAAAATAAAGGCAATATTCCCCAAGTGGTCACAAGCTAGGAATTTGGTGCTGCCAGTTACCAAGTCAATCACTTTGGGCTAAGCTCCGTCCCTGTGTTGTAATGCCAGGTCCTCCTGACGCTACAGGTCCGCATCGTGCTGCGGGTCTCCCTCGCGGCTTAGGCTTCACCGCTAATATCCCAACATGAGTTTGCCCCAATGAAGGAGACCACCTTGGAGCAACACGCTTCTCAAATGATGACTGCAGCTCCTAATATTCCGCTTTCATCTTACTGGCTCTACACGTTTCAGAAATCCTTCCTTGATCACGAGCCTCACATACGCCAAAGAACGAGCAACAACAAGAGTGAAGTTCACCTGCATCAATTTATTAAAAACAGTCTAGCCCTTGTGGGCATGTTCTCAAACCGAGTAGGCATTCTGGTATTTACAGTCACTTCCACTAATAAACCCCCTGTGGGTGTTGTTGTACGCAAAAATAAAGGCAATTTTCCCCAAGTGGTCACAAGCTAGCAATATGGTGCTGCCAGTTACCAAGTCAATCACTTTGGGCTAAGCTCCGTCCCTGTGTCGTAACGCCAGGTCCTCCTGACGCTACAGGTCCGCATCGTGCGGCGGGTCTCTCTCGCGGCTTAGGCTTCACCGCTAATATCTCAACATAAGTTTGCCCCAATGAAGGAGACCACCTTGGAGCAACATGCCTCTCAAATGATGACAGCAGCTCCTAATATTCCGCTTTCATCTTATTGGCTCTTACTGGCTCTACGCGTTTCAGAAATCCTTCCTTGATCACGAGCCTCACATACGCCAAAGAACAAGCAACAACAAGAGTGAAGTTCACCTGCAACAATTTATTCAAAACAGTCCAGCCCTTGTGGGCGTGTTCTCAAACCTTGTAGGCATTCTGGTATTTGCAGTCACTTCCTCTAATAAACCCCCTGTGGGTGTTGTTGTACGCAAAAATAAAGGCAATATTCCCCAAACGGTCACAAGCTAGGAATATGGTGCTGTCAGTTACCAAGTCAATCACTTTGGGCTGAGCTCCGTCCCTGTGTCGTAACGTCAGGTCCTCCTGACGCTACAGGTCCGCATAGTGCGGCGGGTCTCCGTCGCGGCTTAGGCTTCACTGCTAATATCCCAACATGAATTTGCCCCAATGAAGGAGACCACCTTGGAGCAACACGCCTCTCAAATGATGACTGCAGCTCCTAATATTCCGCTTTCATCTAACTGGCTCTTACTGGCTCTACACGTTTCAGAAATCCTTCCTTGATCACTTGCCTCACATACGCCAATGAACGAGCAACAACAAGAGTGAAGTTCACCTGCAACAATTTATTCAAAACAGTCCAGCCCTTGTGGGCGTGTTCTCAAATCTTGTAGGCATTCTGGTATTTGCAGTCACTTCCAATAATAAACCCACTGTGGGTGTTGTTGTACGCAAAAATAAAGGCAATATTCCCCAAGTGGTCACAAGCTAGGAATATGGTGCTGCCAGTTACCAAGTCAATCACATTGGGCTAAGCTCCGTCCCTGTGTCGTAAGGTCAGGTCCTCCTGACGCTACAGGTCCACATGGTGCGGCGGGTCTCCCTCACGGCTTAGGCTTCACCGCTAATATCCCAACATAAGTTTGCCCCAATGAAGGAGACCACCTTGGAGCAACACGCCTCTCAAATGATGACTGCAGCTCGTAATATTCCGCTTTCATCTTACTGGCTCTTACTGGCTCTACGCGTTTCAGAAATCCTTCCTTGATCAGGAGCCTCACATACGTCAAAGAACAAGCAACAACAAGAGTGAAGTTCACCTGCAACAATTTATTCAAAACAGTCCAGCCCTTGTGGGCGTGTTCTCAAACCTTGTAGGCATTCTGGTATTTGCAGTCACTTCCTCTAATAAACTCCCTGTGGGTGTTGTTGTACGCAAAAATAAAGGCAATATTCCCCAAACGGTCACAAGCTAGGAATATGGTGCTGCCAGTTACCAAGTCAATCACTTTGGGCTAAGCTCCGTCCCTGTGTCGTAACGTCAGGTCCTCCTGACGCTACAGGTCCGCATAGTGCGGCGGGTCTCCGTCGCGCCTTAGGCTTCACTGCTAATATCCCAACATGAATTTGCCCCAATGAAGGAGACCACCTTGGAGCAACACGCCTCTCAAATGATGACTGCAGCTCCTAATATTCCGCTTTCATCTTACTGGCTCTTACTGGCTCTACGCGTTTCAGAAATCCTTCCTTGATCACTTGCCTCACATACGCCAATGAACGAGCAACAACAAGAGTGAAGTTCACCTGCAACAATTTATTCAAAACAGTCCAGCCCTTGTGGGCGTGTTCTCAAATCTTGTAGGCATTCTGGTATTTGCAGTCACTTCCTCTAATAAACCCACTGTGGGTGTTGTTGTACGCAAAAATAAAGGCAATATTCCCCAAGTGGTCACAAGCTAGGAATATGGTGCTGCCAGTTACCAAGTCAATCACATTGGGCTAAGCTCCGTCCCTGTGTCGTAAGGCCAGGTCCTCCTGACGCTACAGGTCCGCATGGTGCGGCGGGTCTCCCTCACGGCTTAGGCTTCACCGCTAATATCCCAACATAAGTTTGCCCCAATGAAGGAGACCAACTTGGAGCAACACGCCTCTCAAATGATGACTGCAGCTCGTAATATTCCGCTTTCATCTTACTGGCTCTTACTGGCTCTACGCGTTTCAGAAATCCTTCCTTGATCAGGAGCCTCACATACGTCGAAGAACAAGCAACAACAAGAGTGAAGTTCACCTGCAACAATTTATTCAAAACAGTCCAGCCCGTGTGGGCGTGTTCTCAAACCTTGTAGGCATTCTGGTATTTGCAGTCACTTCCTCTAATAAACCCGCTGTGGGTGTTGTTGTACGCAAAAATAAAGGCAATATTTCCCAAGTGGTCATAAGCTAGGAAGATGGTGCTGCCAGTTACCAAGTCAATCACTTTGGGCTAAGCTCTGTCCCTGTGTCGTAAGACCAGGTCCTCCTGACGCTACAGGTCCGCATCGTGCGGCAGGTCTCCCTCACGGCTTAGGCTTCACCGCTAATATCCCAACATAAGTTTGTCCCAATGAAGGAGACCACCTTGGAGCAACAATCCTCTCAAATGATGACAGCAGCTCCTAATATTCCGCTTTCATCTTACTGGCTCTTACTGGCTCTACGCGTTTCAGAAATCCTTCCTTGATCACGAGCCTCACATACGCCAAAGAACAAGCAACAACAAGAGTGAAGTTCACCTGCAACAATTTATTCAAAACAGTCCAGCCCTTGTGGGCGTGTTCTCAAACCTTGTAGGCATTCTGGTATTTGCAGTCACTTCCTCTAATAAACCCCCTGTGGGTGTTGTTGTACGCAAAAATAAAGGCAATATTCCCCAAACGGTCACAAGCTAGGAATATGGTGCTGTCAGTTACCAAGTCAATCACTTTGGGCTAAGCTCCGTCCCTGTGTCGTAAGGCCAGGTCCTCCTGACGCTACAGGTCCGCATGGTGCGGCGGGTCTCCCTCACGGCTTAGGCTTCACCGCTAATATCCCAACATTAGTTTGCCCCAATGAAGGAGACCAACTTGGAGCAACACGCCTCTCAAATGATGACTGCAGCTCGTAATATTCCGCTTTCATCTTACTGGCTCTTACTGGCTCTACGCGTTTCAGAAATCCTTCCTTGATCAGGAGCCTCACATACGTCGAAGAACAAGCAACAACAAGAGTGAAGTTCACCTGCAACAATTTATTCAAAACAGTCCAGCCCGTGTGGGCGTGTTCTCAAACCTTGTAGGCATTCTGGTATTTGCAGTCACTTCCTCTAATAAACTCCCTGTGGGTGTTGTTGTACGCAGAAATAAAGGCAATATTCCCCAAGTGGTCACAAGCTAGGAATATGGTGCTGCCAGTTACCAAGTCAATCACTTTGGGCTAAGCTCCGTCCCTGTGTCGTAACACCAGGTCCTCCTGACGCTACAGGTCCGCATCGTGCGGCGGGTCTCCCTCACGGCTTAGGCTTCACCGCTAATATCCCAACATAAGTTTGCCCCAATGAAGGAGACCACCTTGGAGCAACACGCCTCTCAAATGATGACTGCAGCTCCTAATATTCCGCTTTCATCTTACTGGCTCTTACTGGCTCTACGCGTTTCGGAAATCCTTCCTTGATCACGATCCTCACATACGCCAAAGAACAAGCAACAACAAGCGTGAAGTTCACCTGCAACAATTTATTCAAAACAGTCCAGCCCTTGTGGGCGTGTTCTCAAACCTTTTAGGCATTCTGGTATTTGCAGTCACTTCCTCTAATAAACCCCCTGTGGGTGATGTTGTATGCAAAAATAAAGGCAATATTCCCCAAGTGGTCACAAGCTAGGAATATGGTGCTGCCAGTTACCAAGTCAATCACTTTGGGCTAAGCTCCGTCCCTGTGTCGTAACACCAGGTCCTCCTGACGCTACAGGTCCGCATCGTGCGGCGGGTCTCCCTCACGGCTTAGGCTTCACCGCTAATATCCCAACATGAATTTGCCCCAATGAAGGAGACCACCTTGGAGAAACACGCCTCTCAAATGATGACTGCAGCTCCTAATATTCCGCTTTCATCTTACTGGCTCTTACTGGCTCTACGCGTTTCAGAAATCCTTCCTTGATCACGAGCCTCACATACGCCAATGAACAAGCAACAACAAGAGTGAAGTTCACCTGCAACAATTTATTCCAAACAGTCCAGCCCTTGTGGGCGTGTTCTCAAACCTTGTAGGCATTCTGGTATTTGCAGTCACTTCCACTAATAAACCCCCTGTGGGTGTTGTTGTAGGCAAAAATAAAGGCAATATTCCCCAAGTGGTCACAAGCTAGGAATTTGGTGCTGCCAGTTACCAAGTCAATCACTTTGGGCTAAGCTCCGTCCCTGTGTCGTAATGCCAGGTCCTCCTGACGCTACAGGTCCGCATCGTGCTGCGGGTCTCCTCGCGGCTTAGGCTTCACCGCTAATATCCCAACATGAGTTTGCCCCAATGAAGGAGACCACCTTGGAGCAACACGCTTCTCAAATGATGACTGCAGCTCCTAATATTCCGCTTTCATCTTACTGGCTCTACACGTTTCAGAAATCCTTCCTTGATCACGAGCCTCACATACGCCAAAGAACGAGCAACAACAAGAGTGAAGTTCACCTGCATCAATTTATTAAAAACAGTCTAGCCCTTGTGGGCATGTTCTCAAACCGAGTAGGCATTCTGGTATTTACAGTCACTTCCACTAATAAACCCCCTGTGGGTGTTGTTGTACGCAAAAATAAAGGCAATTTTCCCCAAGTGGTCACAAGCTAGCAATATGGTGCTGCCAGTTACCAAGTCAATCACTTTGGGCTAAGCTCCGTCCCTGTGTCGTAACGCCAGGTCCTCCTGACGCTACAGGTCCGCATCGTGCGGCGGGTCTCTCTCGCGGCTTAGGCTTCACCGCTAATATCTCAACATAAGTTTGCCCCAATGAAGGAGACCACCTTGGAGCAACATGCCTCTCAAATGATGACAGCAGCTCCTAATATTCCGCTTTCATCTTATTGGCTCTTACTGGCTCTACGCGTTTCAGAAATCCTTCCTTGATCACGAGCCTCACATACGCCAAAGAACAAGCAACAACAAGAGTGAAGTTCACCTGCAACAATTTATTCAAAACAGTCCAGCCCTTGTGGGCGTGTTCTCAAACCTTGTAGGCATTCTGGTATTTGCAGTCACTTCCTCTAATAAACCCCCTGTGGGTGTTGTTGTACGCAAAAATAAAGGCAATATTCCCCAAACGGTCACAAGCTAGGAATATGGTGCTGTCAGTTACCAAGTCAATCACTTTGGGCTGAGCTCCGTCCCTGTGTCGTAACGTCAGGTCCTCCTGACGCTACAGGTCCGCATAGTGCGGCGGGTCTCCGTCGCGGCTTAGGCTTCACTGCTAATATCCCAACATGAATTTGCCCCAATGAAGGAGACCACCTTGGAGCAACACGCCTCTCAAATGATGACTGCAGCTCCTAATATTCCGCTTTCATCTAACTGGCTCTTACTGGCTCTACACGTTTCAGAAATCCTTCCTTGATCACTTGCCTCACATACGCCAATGAACGAGCAACAACAAGAGTGAAGTTCACCTGCAACAATTTATTCAAAACAGTCCAGCCCTTGTGGGCGTGTTCTCAAATCTTGTAGGCATTCTGGTATTTGCAGTCACTTCCAATAATAAACCCACTGTGGGTGTTGTTGTACGCAAAAATAAAGGCAATATTCCCCAAGTGGTCACAAGCTAGGAATATGGTGCTGCCAGTTACCAAGTCAATCACATTGGGCTAAGCTCCGTCCCTGTGTCGTAAGGTCAGGTCCTCCTGACGCTACAGGTCCACATGGTGCGGCGGGTCTCCCTCACGGCTTAGGCTTCACCGCTAATATCCCAACATAAGTTTGCCCCAATGAAGGAGACCACCTTGGAGCAACACGCCTCTCAAATGATGACTGCAGCTCGTAATATTCCGCTTTCATCTTACTGGCTCTTACTGGCTCTACGCGTTTCAGAAATCCTTCCTTGATCAGGAGCCTCACATACGTCAAAGAACAAGCAACAACAAGAGTGAAGTTCACCTGCAACAATTTATTCAAAACAGTCCAGCCCTTGTGGGCGTGTTCTCAAACCTTGTAGGCATTCTGGTATTTGCAGTCACTTCCTCTAATAAACTCCCTGTGGGTGTTGTTGTACGCAAAAATAAAGGCAATATTCCCCAAGTGGTCACAAGCTAGGAATATGGTGCTGCCAGTTACCAAGTCAATCACTTTGGGCTAAGCTCCGTCCCTGTGTCGTAACGCCAGGTCCTCCTGACGCTACAGGTCCGCATCGTGCGGCGGGTCTCCCTCACTGCTTAGGCTTCACCGCTAATATCCCAACATACGTTTGCCCCAATGAAGGAGACCACCTTGGAGCAACACGCCTCTCAAATGATGACTGCAGCTCCTAATATTCCGCTTTCATCTTACTGGCTCTTACTGGCTCTACGCGTTTCGGAAATCCTTCCTTGATCACGATCCTCACATACGCCAAAGAACAAGCAACAACAAGCGTGAAGTTCACCTGCAACAATTTATTCAAAACAGTCCAGCCCTTGTGGGCGTGTTCTCAAACCTTGTAGGCATTCTGGTATTTGCAGTCACTTCCTCTAATAAACCCCCTGTGGGTGTTGTTGAACGCAAAAATAAAGGCAATATTCCCCAAACGGTCACAAGCTAGGAATATGGTGCTGCCAGTTACCAAGTCAATCACTTTGGGCTAAGCTCCGTCCCTGTGTCATAACGCCATGTCCTCCTGATGCTACAGGTCCGCATAGTGCGGCGGGTCTCCGTCGCGGCTTAGGCTTCACCGCTAATATCCCAACATGAATTTGCCCCAATGAAGGAGACCACCTTGGAGCAACACGCCTCTCAAATGATGACTGCAGCTCCTAATATTCCGCTTTCATCTTACTGGCTCTTACTGGCTCTACGCGTTTCAGAAATCCTTCCTTGATCACGAGCCTCACATACGCCAATGAACAAGCAACAACAAGAGTGATGTTCACCTGCAACAATTTATTCCAAACAGTCCAGCCCTTGTGGGCGTGTTCTCAAACCTTGTAGGCATTCTGGTATTTGCAGTCACTTCCTCTAATAAACCCGCTGTGGGTGTTGTTGTACGCAAAAATAAAGGCAATATTTCCCAAGTGGTCACAAGCTAGGAATATGGTGCTGCCAGTTACCAAGTCAATCACATTGGGCTAAGCTCCGTCCCTGTGTCGTAAGGCCAGGTCCTCCTGACGCTACAGGTCCGCATGGTGCGGCGGGTCTCCCTCACGGCTTAGGCTTCACCGCTAATATCCCAACATAAGTTTGCCCCAATGAAGGAGACCAACTTGGAGCAACACGCCTCTCAAATGATGACTGCAGCTCGTAATATTCCGCTTTCATCTTACTGGCTCTTACTGGCTCTACGCGTTTCAGAAATCCTTCCTTGATCAGGAGCCTCACATACGTCGAAGAACAAGCAACAACAAGAGTGAAGTTCACCTGCAACAATTTATTCAAAACAGTCCAGCCCGTGTGGGCGTGTTCTCAAACCTTGTAGGCATTCTGGTATTTGCAGTCACTTCCTCTAATAAACCCGCTGTGGGTGTTGTTGTACGCAAAAATAAAGGCAATATTTCCCAAGTGGTCATAAGCTAGGAAGATGGTGCTGCCAGTTACCAAGTCAATCACTTTGGGCTAAGCTCTGTCCCTGTGTCGTAAGACCAGGTCCTCCTGACGCTACAGGTCCGCATCGTGCGGCAGGTCTCCCTCACGGCTTAGGCTTCACCGCTAATATCCCAACATAAGTTTGTCCCAATGAAGGAGACCACCTTGGAGCAACAATCCTCTCAAATGATGACAGCAGCTCCTAATATTCCGCTTTCATCTTACTGGCTCTTACTGGCTCTACGCGTTTCAGAAATCCTTCCTTGATCACGAGCCTCACATACGCCAAAGAACAAGCAACAACAAGAGTGAAGTTCACCTGCAACAATTTATTCAAAACAGTCCAGCCCTTGTGGGCGTGTTCTCAAACCTTGTAGGCATTCTGGTATTTGCAGTCACTTCCTCTAATAAACCCCTGTGGGTGTTGTTGTACGCAAAAATAAAGGCAATATTCCCCAAACGGTCACAAGCTAGGAATATGGTGCTGCCAGTTACCAAGTCAATCACTTTGGGCTAAGCTCCGTCCCTGTGTCGTAACGTCAGGTCCTCCTGACGCTACAGGTCCGCATAGTGCGGCGGGTCTCCGTCGCGCCTTAGGCTTCACTGCTAATATCCCAACATGAATTTGCCCCAATGAAGGAGACCACCTTGGAGCAACACGCCTCTCAAATGATGACTGCAGCTCCTAATATTCCGCTTTCATCTTACTGGCTCTTACTGGCTCTACGCGTTTCAGAAATCCTTCCTTGATCACTTGCCTCACATACGCCAATGAACGAGCAACAACAAGAGTGAAGTTCACCTGCAACAATTTATTCAAAACAGTCCAGCCCTTGTGGGCGTGTTCTCAAATCTTGTAGGCATTCTGGTATTTGCAGTCACTTCCTCTAATAAACCCACTGTGGGTGTTGTTGTACGCAAAAATAAAGGCAATATTCCCCAAGTGGTCACAAGCTAGGAATATGGTGCTGCCAGTTACCAAGTCAATCACATTGGGCTAAGCTCCGTCCCTGTGTCGTAAGGCCAGGTCCTCCTGACGCTACAGGTCCGCATGGTGCGGCGGGTCTCCCTCGCGGCTTAGGCTTCACCGCTAATATCCCAACATAAGTTTGCCCCAATGAAGGAGACCAACTTGGAGCAACACGCCTCTCAAATGATGACTGCAGCTCGTAATATTCCGCTTTCATCTTACTGGCTCTTACTGGCTCTACGCGTTTCAGAAATCCTTCCTTGATCAGGAGCCTCACATACGTCGAAGAACAAGCAACAACAAGAGTGAAGTTCACCTGCAACAATTTATTCAAAACAGTCCAGCCCGTGTGGGCGTGTTCTCAAACCTTGTAGGCATTCTGGTATTTGCAGTCACTTCCTCTAATAAACTCCCTGTGGGTGTTGTTGTACGCAAAAATAAAGGCAATATTCCCCAAGTGGTCACAAGCTAGGAATATGGTGCTGCCAGTTACCAAGTCAATCACTTTGGGCTAAGCTCCGTCCCTGTGTCGTAACACCAGATCCTCCTGACGCTACAGGTCCGCATCGTGCGGCGGGTCTCCCTCACGGCTTAGGCTTCACCGCTAATATCCCAACATAAGGTTGCCCCAATGAAGGAGACCACCTTGGAGCAACACGCCTCTCAAATGATGACTGCAGCTCCTAATATTCCGCTTTCATCTTACTGGCTCTTACTGGCTCTACGCGTTTCGGAAATCCTTCCTTGATCACGATCCTCACATACGCCAAAGAACAAGCAACAACAAGCGTGAAGTTCACCTGCAACAATTTATTCAAAACAGTCCAGCCCTTGTGGGCGTGTTCTCAAACCTTTTAGGCATTCTGGTATTTGCAGTCACTTCCTCTAATAAACCCCCTGTGGGTGATGTTGTATGCAAAAATAAAGGCAATATTCCCCAAGTGGTCACAAGCTAGGAATATGGTGCTGCCAGTTACTAAGTCAATCACTTTGGGCTAAGCTCCGTCCCTGTGTCGTAACACCAGGTCCTCCTGACGCTACAGGTCCGCATCGTGCGGCGGGTCTCCCTCACGGCTTAGGCTTCACCGCTAATATCCCAACATGAATTTGCCCCAATGAAGGAGACCACCTTGGAGCAACACGCCTCTCAAATGATGACTGCAGCTCCTAATATTCCGCTTTCATCTTACTGGCTCTTACTGGCTCTACGCGTTTCAGAAATCCTTCCTTGATCACGAGCCTCACATTGTCATAAGGTTTCTGCACATACACAGAGCTATGCACAGGAAAATGGGACCCTGGAATACAGTGGTTTGCCACCATATACCATAGCACCCAAAAACCCCAACCCAACTAGCTTAGCATCCCATTAGCACCCAAGTACTAATGTTTGGACAACCCAGAACACGGTATCTTTATCTCAGGACTCACTGAAGCAAGAACACTCTTTCGCCACTCACTCGTACTTGTCCACAAGGTGCGTAGGAAGAGACACTGGATAGGTTAAAATGTTTATTCCAACTTACGTGCTCTAATGTACAGTACACGTGTCAGTACTAATAGCATAATGCATATTACTAATATAAGCAGCATGGTTACAATTCCATAGAATACAAACGGGGAAAGCATCTCAGAGCTCAGTGGATAAACGTATAAATAACATTACCACCCTCCCTTGCAGTAAGATAGTTTATTATAAAATAGAAGACCTCTGGGCTTTGACTAGCGAACCCCCATACCTCAGTCTCTAGATGCAGAATTACATCAGCAGGACATCATAGCTCTTCTCACTGAAAGAGATTTCTCCAAGTGTGTTTAAGCGCTAGTAAACCACAGTATTAAAAGCATATCAAATTCTTCATGGCAATTGCACATAATGTTATGTCTGGGTGCGCGAGACTGGCCATATCAGGAAGAACCAGAATACATTGTTATGCGACCTTGTACATGTTTGTGCAGACTGAGCCCAAAAGGTGAACAACAGAAAATGCAGACAGTGCAAAAGAACTTGGTACGAGCAAAGGGCGAGGAAGGCCCGGCTCAGTGTAACGTGCGCAAAGAGAAGCAGCATGGCAGCCAGGCCTAGGCCAACATAACAAGGCAGGTAACAATCCACAAGACACCCTCCCCTGGACAGTCCGGCGGCCAGGACAGAGACCCATCAGAGGAGAATAACAGATATCGGAGCACAGGGAGCGCCCAAACGGCGAAGGGCAGGTCAATCCATGAAAGTGAAAGTGCAGAAAAAAGCCATACCCTCCAAGAGTTCATCATTGGAATCGTCAAAAAACATAGATGCCATCCAATCCATGAGTTCAAAGAGCAGGAATGCTCCTCAGCAAAGGGAGCATTCAGAAGCAATGCGGGACAGCTTGCGTGATAATTGAAACAGCTTTGTTGTAGGAGATCCTGGGCAGCCGCCCAGATATCCCATTGCGCCAAAATCCCCAGTGCAGCCGCACGCGCCATACAGCCAGCGACGGAACAGTCCTGCTCATGGGCCTCTAAGGGACCCATCAACTGAACAAAATCCGGAACAGACAATGACGAATTGGAGAGGCAATAATCCAGAGTCCAGGTGAAAGGACAGCGGACACAAGTCATCACAGGTTGCACGCAAGTGAAATACGCAAAGCGAAATGAAAGAGTATATGACACACTCAGTGTCGCCAATGGCAAGACACCAAAACCAGCCAAAAGGCGCTCACGGAGCAGCTGGAGGCGTTCTGGATCGAGCAGGTCCCATCGGGAGCAGCCATTGCGCAGAAAGCAAATTAAGAGCAAGACACCAGCCGCTAAAGCGAGGATCAATGGGAAACCGCCAAAGACACTGGAAAAAATAGAATGTATGAAAGCCGGGATGACACCAAAAATAGTTTGGAAGGAGGACACCAAGCCCGACCCAACGACCTTAAAAAAGTGTACTAGGCCTTCAGTGTTAGATGCGTTAAAAATACGATGTATTAACTCCCCAAAATGTTGGGGGAGATTAGTGTTCAAAAGGGCCTGTATTTCACTGTGGGTACTCGCCACCTGGAGAATGAATGTCTCCCGGGCGGACGTGAGCATAACTTCCTCGTTTAATAATAGTGCCTTTATTCTGCTCAGTCTATTGAAATCTGCTTCCATGGTAGGGATGGAAGGCCAAATAGAGATATCAACCTTGCCATGAGGGGGAGGAAAAAGCACATTTTTGCAGCAGACAACCCTGTGTGAAACTGTTACAATGTAAGGAATGCCAGCCTGCAGGCCACAACAGTTTTCGTTATTTAAAAGTAAATAACTACCATTGGAAAGGAGAGTGAAAGTAGGTGAAATAACAGGAGCAGGAATACCTTTCAGCACACAAGCAAGATTAGGAGAGGAAACGCTGCATGAGCCATGCAATTTAATGTGTTTACAAATAAGCGAATGACCTATAGTCGAGTCGCAGTACTCCCCGTGAGAAAGACTTCCTTGCCGTCCCGAAGGCATTTATACATGAAAGGCAAGGACCAGAGTTCATGCAGGAAAGCACTGCCCAATGGCCGGTAACGGCCCACAGGATAATGTTTCATGCACGAGTCAAATTCAAACAAGGAAAATGGTAAAGCTATAACCCCATGGACTAGCCATACAGCAGAATCGAGTTCTGCAACAGAGAACGGCAAAGGATCCACCTTTTCGATATGTAATAGAGTGTAAGTTGCATCCTTCATGGACATAAATTGCTGTTTGTCAGTTAAGTTAAAAGGTAGAAACAAGGCAGAGGTGTTCAAAAAATGCCAAGGAACTTTACCTAACTTGAGCGTTTGTAAAGTCCATGCAAACTGCATAACTGAACGCAATTGATTCTGACCATGATATAACACAGAAACATCATCTTGTACAATATCAACAACAGAGGACACAATATTCTCTAAAGTGTAAATGCGAGAAGACAGGGTATTAATACTATTGTCAACAACAGCAAGCACCTTTTCCATATTTGCTTGATCTATTTCCCGAAGACGGGAAGCAGCTTCCATTTGTGATAGCTTCCAGAGTTCATTATATGTTTCATAAATGAATCTTTTAGGTCGGGGACCACGAGGTCCCAAAACAAAGTCGGACAGATCAATATTGCCTGTAAGGAGGGACAAATGTTGTTTAACAGAATCAAGGGACGAATGTTGCAGCCATTGTTTGCATAATTTACCAACAGAGTATGTAGTGACAGTACGGGCATCAGTAAACCTCGGATCAGGCCTATTCTGTGTGTAGCTAGCACCAGTATCATGAAAACGCATTTGACATGCATTAGATGATATAGGCCATACTAACCAGGGTGACTGAACCAGCTCAGAAACATTAAACGAATTATTTTGTAACATTGCCTGCAGGGACACGAGGGACATATTGAATCGTGAGCTTTCATTTGGAAAACTCGACAGGGATGGTATTGATGGCGTATTCAATTGTTTAGTGGTTGCTAAGCCCCAACATGTAGTCTGATAGATGGAAGCATTTATGAACATAATTTGGGTAGGGATGAGGCACGCACGATGCAACGCCTCGGTTCCCTGTACCTGCCATGGCTTGGAGCCCCAAATAGATTTTAAATCCACTATATTATCCCAGTACTCATAACCACCCACAGCTAAGGCACTTAGAAAGGAACCTGAATAAAGCAATTTGGTGTGTGTTAACATAATTTTCTGAGTTGATGTGTTATTTAGTCTAAAATAATAGGATGCAGGGTTCGACCGATTAAAATCAGTGAAATAATTAAACTTATTTCGAAGAGTTGGAGAGCTACCTGGCAAGGGGTTTGGACAATGTTCCCATTGGGTATAGTTAACAGAACTACGCAGGGCACTGGGCTTATGGAGAAAATGATTACCCCAATGTTGGTAACAATACAAATCGGCATAATTAGCAGAATTCATATATAAATCTTCAGCATTAAAAGATGCATAATATTTTAAATCGGCAAACAATGCTTCAACGGCATGCACATCCCAATCATCAGAATGAATATTATTTTGTACTACATCACCCATTGAAACACGAAGGACATTAGGTACATTAATAATTTCCGTCGGACCATGGATTTGATAGTTCACTGCATCCCATACGATGCCATCAGCAACTGGGAAAGCTGAAATGTTCACAAATGTGTGGTCACGCTTCATGATGTGAGACGAGGAATGAGGAGCCAAAGTTCCAGAAACATAGTCTACAGCAGAGCGTTCAGGTAAATAGTGACCATTGATTAGTAGAAAAAACACTGTGACAAAGCCAATGGACATGAACAAAAATATCAAGAAAAGTACCAACCAGAGGTATGTCCAGGGGGAATCAAAAAATTGTCTCTAAACCAGGATATAAAAATACTGAACTTGGATGGAACTTTTGAAGATGTGGAATCCGAATCAAAGGAATAACGAGTCGGGCCAAGTGGCGTTGTTGGTTGATGTGCCACCGATTCAGATGCAGGATAAGTATACTCGTCCTCGTCGATGTTGGTGGAGAGTTGGGGATCAATTATAGTTTCAGGCAAAATAGAGGATTCAGGCAAATCGACCATCTCAATTACAGCATCAGCGACCGTTCGTGTAGATGGGCTATGAACATATGTCCGATAAATGGCAGGACAAGAGACCGCTGGTGTGACACTATTCAGGATCGGCCAGGCGCTGTAGCTTGACATTTTCAACTGAGATGTATCTGTTCTCTTTGCGACCAGGAAGCGGTGGTAAAATGACTGTACGTGTTCCCTTCAGGCCAAGAACTGGAACCGGTGCACGAAAAGAGGGGCCAAATTCTTTTTGTTTTCAACCTTCTCTCGAACCAGTTCTCCAACTTTCGGAAGCCAGCCGGCTACCGGAATCTGCAACGCAGGATCTGTGGCTGAAGGCAAATGTGTAGTTGCAAGTTTGTCTCGGGCTTCTTGTAAGTCCTGTAACATAGCAGAATGGTTATCTACATCAAACTTGGCGGATTGCGCCGCGATGTCTGGACCCTCAAGGTCAGGCACAAACATTCGTATGCCAAAGAGCATTTCGTATGGGGTCCGCCCACCCAGAGGTCTTCTAGGGAGATTATTAAGTGCACGCTGAACGGTATACAAATGGGCCAGCCAGTTCCTGCCAGTACCTATAACCCTAGCTGTTAAGGATTGCTTTAAGTCACGGTTCATTCGTTCAACGATAGAGTTGCCCTCAGGCCTATACGGAGACGAAAATTTCACCCGCACCCCAAGCGAAGCCATTGCATCCTTGTAAGCCCTAAAGGCAAACGCTGGACCTTGGTCCGAATGGAAGGTGCCGCATGCGAAAATTCCCACAAAGACACGCAAATCCCTGATTACATTTCGGGCGTCAGCACTCCGTTGTGGCCAGACCCAGAGAAACCGTGTGCACGAGTCCACTGCCACTAAGATGTATTTATTTAGCAGTGTCTGATGAGAATGGACCGCAGTGATCCAAGTAAACACACCCAAAGGGTCTGTTAGCAATGCAGAGCGGTGTTTGTGGTGGACGTGTTACCGTGGAAGGCTTAATCTGTTGACAAACGTCGCAAGAAAGCACAAAAGCACGGGTGTCTTTATATAACCCACGCCACCAATAACGCTGCTGCAAGATGGAAACCGTAGCTGACACACCTGCATGAGCAGAAGCCATGCCTTCGTGTGCAGCTGATATCAAGGCACTCCTGCGGTCCGCGTTGGGGATCAGCCGATCTCCAACGTCAGGTATAGTTACATAAGGAACCTGATCGGGACTTAATTTGTAAGAATACTTGGAAGGGAAACCTGTAGGGTAATTATCACCTTCCTTGGTTGCAGCAATAGCTGCTAAAATAACAGGGTCTATTTTAGACATGGACCTGGTAACCGCTGCTACTGAACACGTGACTACTGCTGAACGGGCAGCTTCATCTGCCAGATCGTTACCAATAGCGTGTGCGCCCACCCGCTGATGGCCTAAGGTGTGAACCACCTGTGTGAGGGGCAGACGTTGTTGCAATTCTGCCACTCGAATCCAAAGCATTTTATGCTTAATTGTGCTCCCTTTTGCGTCCTTGTAGTCGTTCTTCGACCAGAAAAACAGATTGTCATTGTAAGATTGTACACAGTAAAAAGAATCACATACAACAAGAGTGGTCTCATCCTGTGAAGCGAACTCAAGTGCAAGTAGCAATGCATGCAGCTCGGCCAATTGTGCGGTACTATCCCCAAGTGTGCGTGTGTGCACTACAGTGGATTTGAACTTCCCATCCACAAAGGATCCCGCAACAATAGCACATGCAGCAGAATAAGCGTGCTTGGACCCAGTGGCCGGTTGCGCCGAACCATCGGTGTAGATCACACATTTGTAATCCTCAAGCGGTAATAAAAACAAAGGAGGAGGATGAACGAATTCATACTGCAAAAACTCCTGAGTCTGAAGAGAAGAATCAAAAACAAAAGTGACGTCCGAAGACGTCAAAGATGTAGCCCATTGTATCCAACGGGGATGCATTGCTTTTGAGTTCGGTACACTTGCCTTTGTTACTGCCTCTAGGGCAGGACAGGGTGTTACCACTAGAATCCGCTTTCCCTGTGCCAGTGCGCGTTCTTTTAGAATCGCCATTTGCACTGCAGTTAGAACTTTTTCAACAGATGTAAAGCGCAATTCAGCGGAAGTGTACAGATGTGACTTGTATGCGATAGGTACTGTATCACCTTCATTAAAGGTTAAGTAGGTGAATCCCACCGCCCCGGAATTATTCTAATCACCAGGTTGGTGTGGTTATCACGAGTCAAAAGATATTTAGACTCCAAAAGGTCTGTCTGCAAAGACTGCAGAATTGAGGTATGCTCAGGCAGCCAGCAAGACCTTGAATAAGTAGGTTGTATCAAAGCATACAAAGGCTTGATACGCTGGGCATATTCGGGAATGTAAGTACGCCCGAAATTCAAGAAACCCAGCAAAGACTGAAGTTTCTTCAGAGTATTTGGGGGGCACAAATGTGCACATTTTTCCAAGAAATGGGGGCTAAGCCCTTACCTTCGTTATTGAGCTCATAGCCCAAGAACAGAACGGTAAATTCAGCAATGTGTGACTTAGCAAAGTTAAATTTGTAACCCTGCTCCGCAAATTCAAGAATAATGCGGTCCACACGGGACAGATGCTGAAATAATTCGTCGTCCGTCAGATAAATGTCATCTACGTACGAACATGCGTCTTGATCAATGTCATGTAGCAAAGAAACAACACGGGCGGCGAATATACCCGGACTATTTTTATAGCCCATGGGTAATCGCCGGAACTGGAATAATTTACCACCGGATGTGAATGCGGTCCATTGACCACTCTCCGGGGCTAGGTTGTGCGTGTAGAAACCGTTTGAAAGGTCAAGTGTCGTTTTGTATTTTTTACGAACAAGACTGTCTACAAGCGCAGAACTGTGTGTATTTTGCACCGCAAAGTTCCGACAATGAGTATTTAAATGCCGGTAATCCAAAACTAAGCGGTACGATCCATCGGGTTTAGAAACCACGAAAAGGGGATTGTTCATAGGTGATACGCATGGTTCAATTACTCCCTGATATTCCAACTGTGTCAGAATTTCGGAGACGGGGCCTTTTGCCTGCCGTTTAATGGGATATTGGGGTTGTGGCTGCGGTAGTGACCGCAAAGGTATTGCATGAGGAGGTGATTCTTCATCCCATCCCACATGGTTGCGGTATAACGCTGGTGCCAGGTACACAGCCCACTCAGCTGCAAGTGCTTCAGCTTTGTCTTTTGGGACATGCCTTGAAAAGCTTGGAAGGATTACCTCCTCTCCTTTATGTGCAGCTAAAACGAATGAGGGTGGCCAATCCACCTCCGCTAACAAAATGTCATATGAAGAGGTTAGATTTTCCCAAAAATCCCTTTTATTTCACGCGGTATGTCACCTTCAATTTGTATAACTATATTATATAGTCTGTCAGGGGGTGCCACTCTCGTGTCAGCTGTCTCTACAGTAACGAATGTTTCAGTTGCTGTCGCCTCCATATGAGGACGTAGCGCCTCCCGCACTATGGTAACTTCCGCGGCGCTGTCTAGGAGGGTCACTGCCCACGTCCAATTCTGGAGTCTCGTTCTCACGGTCTGAGGCATATTTCGCTGTGACAGCGGCAACCTTTTTCTTCTGAAATTGCGGTCGAGGAAGATGAAAATCTTCTGCTTTCCCTCTGACTTGTTGTCGAGGTTGGTCTCGCTCCTGGGGAGCCTCTCGGCCCCTTCCTCTATCTTGCCGTCCTCCTCCACCAGCCTGTGACGATGTCTGGGCCTGTGAAGAACGAGGAGAACGCGTATCAGAGCTCTGAAACCTTTCTGGTGATTTAATCCTTGACCTATCACGTAAATCATAAGTACGTTCAGAAGAAACCGAAACTGGGGAAGCGCCTCTCGACCCCGGCTTCTTTTGTTGCTTACCCTGTTTTTTCTGTCTCCAACTTTTTTAGTGAAGACCGGTTTATCATCTTTCTCAGATGCACTTTTTGTTTGTATAACTTGTGTTTTGCGATTGAGTTTGCATTTTTACAAAAGGCTTGTTGCCTAGGCTATTTCTTCCAATTGTTTTATAAGCCCGGGCAATGATTTTCGGTAATTCGCGAGGCCTGTCCAACTCTGGGACTAAAGCCAAAGCATTCGCTACTTGAAAGTTCATAGCATCGCCCTTGACATTTCCAAGGATCAGCTCTGCTACTACATCAAACACTCCCACTAGTCTCATCCCTAATTCCACAGCCGCTTCAGGGCCATGTTCATCCTGTACT
The DNA here is from genome assembly GCA_963921515.1 of Calotriton arnoldi. Taxonomy (NCBI): domain Eukaryota; kingdom Metazoa; phylum Chordata; class Amphibia; order Caudata; family Salamandridae; genus Calotriton; species Calotriton arnoldi. The sequence goes on along the minus strand of CAWUFW010002121.1, from coordinate 2,113,729 downwards.
TTTTTAATTACAGAGGGTAGAACCGTCATGGAAGGAGTTCCAAAACATTTTGAATAAACTGCTGCGAATACCTTACCCCAGTTTTCACATGCTGTCAAATCGGGGATTATGTCTTTTGGCAAACTTATCGTGAGGATGCGGTGTTTATCTACTGGGGATGTATGTGGAAACACTGCTTCTATCTGATCGAACTTTTCTGCAAGCCAGTAAGGATAGTCGTCCTTGTTTTGTGGACGTTTGCCCATCACAGAATTTACCATGACAGGACTTATAGTCACTCCAGCTGCAATAGCTGGTTGGCCTGCGACTACAGGAGCAGCTCCATGGAGGCTACCTGTAACGTATGTCACTAAGGCTCGATGCACTCGCACCAATCCGGTATGCATAGTGCGCAATTCCGCTAGCGATAATGCCAGATAATTTGGATGCGGGGTATACCCGGCCAATACAGGCCAAGTGGCCCCTGAATCGATAAGGGGCCTAAACGAACTGCGGTAGTTGGTTGTGGTAGGGCGCCATTGAACCAAACACGGTGCTGCCAAGCCGTGAGAGGCACTTCAAGAACAGTATAGGGTCGATAGGCAGCAGGAACAGCGGTGGGCTTATATTCATGAAACAGCTTATCACCTGCATCCACCGCTTCAAAAGTGATCCAAGTGTAAAACACTTCAAAGTGATAAGCCGCATCGGCTTGAACCACAAAGACCAACTCGACCCCAGTATCGGGCACTCCATACACAGCTAAGTGGTCTCGGAGTGCTCCTCGACTATGTGCAGCTATCGCCACACCAGCCATGACTAAACAATTATATTCGACAACCTAACAGGGAGCACAAAAATGGGTCTATTAACTAACCTTTTTAATAATATCAAGCTTGAAAGAACCTATAAAACATTCAATATAGGAGGTCTCACCGTCACATACGCCTCCGGAAGCGTACGCGAGGGGTTTGTGGACAAGCACAAGCACTACTCAAGCGTCTCGCAGATAAGCAGCCCCACGGTGGTCGCGCCATGTCATAAGGTTTCTGCACATACACAGAGCTATGCACAGGAAAATGGGACCCTGGAATACAGTGGTTTGCCATCATATACCATAGCACCCAAAAACCCCAACCCAACTAGCTTAGCATCCCATTAGCACCCAAGTACTAATGTTTGGACAACCCAGAACACGGTATCTTTATCTCAGGACTCACTGAAGCAAGAACACTCTTTCGCCACTCACTCGTACTTGTCCACAAGGTGCGTAGGAAGAGACACTGGATAGGTTAAAATGTTTATTCCAACTTACGTGCTCTAATGTACAGTACACGTGTCAGTACTAATAGCATAATGCATATTACTAATATAAGCAGCATGGTTACAATTCCATAGAATACAAACGGGGAAAGCATCTCAGAGCTCAGTGGATAAACGTATAAATAACATTACCACCCTCCCCTTGCAGTAAGATAGTTTATTATAAAATAGAAGACCTCTGGGCTTTGACTAGCGAACCCCCATACCTCAGTCTCTAGATGCAGAATTACATCAGCAGGACATCATAGCTCTTCTCACTGAAAGAGATTTCTCCAAGTGTGTTTAAGCGCTAGTAAACCACAGTATTAAAAGCATATCAAATTCTTCATGGCAATTGCACATAATGTTATGTCTGGGTGCGCGAGACTGGCCATATCAGGAAGAACCAGAATACATTGTTATGCGACCTTGTACATGTTTGTGCAGACTGAGCCCAAAAAGGTGAACAACAGAAAATGCAGACAGTGCAAAAGAACTTGGTACGAGCAAAGGGCGAGGAAGGCCCGGCTCAGTGTAACGTGCGCAAAGAGAAGCAGCATGGCAGCCAGGCCTAGGCCAACATAACAAGGCAGGTAACAATCCACAAGACAACATACGCCAATGAACAAGCAACAACAAGAGTGAAGTTCACCTGCAACAATTTATTCCAAACAGTCCAGCCCTTGTGGGCGTGTTCTCAAACCTTGTAGGCATTCTGGTATTTGCAGTCACTTCCACTAATAAACCCCCTGTGGGTGTTGTTGTAGGCAAAAATAAAGGCAATATTCCCCAAGTGGTCACAAGCTAGGAATTTGGTGCTGCCAGTTACCAAGTCAATCACTTTGGGCTAAGCTCCGTCCCTGTGTCGTAATGCCAGGTCCTCCTGACGCTACAGGTCCGCATCGTGCTGCGGGTCTCAATCGCGGCTTAGGTTTCACCGCTAATATCCCAACATGAGTTTGCCCCAATGAAGGAGACCACCTTGGAGCAAGACGCTTCTCAAATGATGACTGCAGCTCCTAATATTCCGCTTTCATCTTACTGGCTCTACACGTTTCAGAAATCCTTCCTTGATCACGAGCCTCACATACGCCAAAGAACGAGCAACAAGAGTGAAGTTCACCTGCATCAATTTATTCAAAACAGTCTAGCCCTTGTGGGCATGTTCTCAAACCGAGTAGGCATTCTGGTATTTGCAGTCACTTCCACTAATAAACCCCCTGTGGGTGTTGTTGTACGCAAAAATAAAGGCAATTTTCCCCAAGTGGTCACAAGCTAGCAATATGGTGCTGCCAGTTACCAAGTCAATCACTTTGGGCTAAGCTCCGTCCCTGTGTCGTAACGCCAGGTCCTCCTGACGCTACAGGTCCGCATCGTGCGGCGGGTCTCTCTCGCGGCTTAGGCTTCACCGCTAATATCTCAACATAAGTTTGCCCCAATGAAGGAGACCACCTTGGAGCAACACGCCTCTCAAATGATGACTGCAGCTCCTAATATTCCGCTTTCATCTTACTGGTTCTTACTGGCTCTACGCTTTTCAGAAATCCTTCCTTGATCACGAGCCTCACATACGCCAAAGAACGAGCAACAACAAATGTGAAGTTCACCTGCATCAATTTATTCAAAACAGTCCAGCCCTTGTGGGCGTGTTCTCAAACCTTGTAGGCATTCTGGTATTTGCAGTCACTTCCTCTAATAAACCCCCTGTGGGTGTTGTTGTACGCAAAAATAAAGGCAATATTTCCCAAGTGGTCATAAGCTAGGAATATGGTGCTGCCAGTTACCAAGTCAATCACTTTGGGCTAAGCTCTGTCCCTGTGTCGTAAGGCCAGGTCCTCCTGACGCTACAGGTCCGCATCGTGCGGCAGGTCTCCCTCACGGCTTAGGCTTCACCGCTAATATCCCAACATAAGTTTGCCCCAATGAAGGAGACCACCTTGGAGCAACATGCCTCTCAAATGATGACAGCAGCTCCTAATATTCCGCTTTCATCTTATTGGCTCTTACTGGCTCTACGCGTTTCAGAAATCCTTCCTTGATCACGAGCCTCACATAGGCCAAAGAACAAGCAACAACAAGAGTGAAGTTCACCTGCAACAATTTATTCAAAACAGTCCAGCCCTTGTGGGCGTGTTCTCAAACCTTGTAGGCATTCTGGTATTTGCAGTCACTTCCTCTAATAAACCCCCTGTGGGTGTTGTTGTACGCAAAAATAAAGGCAATATTCCCCAAACGGTCACAAGCTAGGAATATGGTGCTGTCAGTTACCAAGTCAATCACTTTGGGCTAAGCTCCGTCCCTGTGTCGTAACGTCAGGTCCTCCTGACGCTACAGGTCCGCATAGTGCGGCGGGTCTCCGTCGCGGCTTAGGCTTCACTGCTAATATCCCAACATGAATTTGCCCCAATGAAGGAGACCACCTTGGAGCAACACGCCTCTCAAATGATGACTGCAGCTCCTAATATTCCGCTTTCATCTAACTGGCTCTTACTGGCTCTACACGTTTCAGAAATCCTTCCTTGATCACTTGCCTCACTTACGCCAATGAACGAGCAACAACAAGAGTGAAGTTCACCTGCAACAATTTATTCAAAACAGTCCAGCCCTTGTGGGCGTGTTCTCAAATCTTGTAGGCATTCTGGTATTTGCAGTCACTTCCTCTAATAAACCCACTGTGGGTGTTGTTGTACGCAAAAATAAAGGCAATATTCCCCAAGTGGTCACAAGCTAGGAATATGGTGCTGCCAGTTACCAAGTCAATCACATTGGGCTAAGCTCCGTCCCTGTGTCGTAAGGCCAGGTCCTCCTGACGCTACAGGTCCACATGGTGCGGCGGGTCTCCCTCACGGCTTAGGCTTCACCGCTAATATCCCAACATAAGTTTGCCCCAATGAAGGAGACCACCTTGGAGCAACACGCCTCTCAAATGATGACTGCAGCTCGTAATATTCCGCTTTCATCTTACTGGCTCTTACTGGCTCTACGCGTTTCAGAAATCCTTCCTTGATCAGGAGCCTCACATACGTCAAAGAACAAGCAACAACAAGAGTGAAGTTCACCTGCAACAATTTATTCAAAACAGTCCAGCCCTTGTGGGCGTGTTCTCAAACCTTGTAGGCATTCTGGTATTTGCAGTCACTTCCTCTAATAAACTCCCTGTGGGTGTTGTTGTACGCAAAAATAAAGGCAATAATCCCCAAGTGGTCACAAGCTAGGAATATGGTGCTGCCAGTTACCAAGTCAATCACTTTGGGCTAAGCTCCGCCCCTGTGTCGTAACGCCAGGTCCTCCTGACGCTACAGGTCCGCATGGTGCGGCGGGTCTCCCTCACGGCTTAGGCTTCACCGCTAATATCCCAACATAAGTTTGCCCCAATGAAGGAGACCAACTTGGAGCAACACGCCTCTCAAATGATGACTGCAGCTCGTAATATTCCGCTTTCATCTTACTGGCTCTTACTGGCTCTATGCGTTTCAGAAATCCTTCCTTGATCAGGAGCCTCACATACGTCGAAGAACAAGCAACAACAAGAGTGAAGTTCACCTGCAACAATTTATTCAAAACAGTCCAGCCCGTGTGGGCGTGTTCTCAAACCTTGTAGGCATTCTGGTATTTGCAGTCACTTCCTCTAATAAACCCGCTGTGGGTGTTGTTGTACGCAAAAATAAAGGCAATATTTCCCAAGTGGTCATAAGCTAGGAAGATGGTGCTGCCAGTTACCAAGTCAATCACATTGGGCTAAGCTCCGTCCCTGTGTCGTAACGCCAGGTCCTCCTGACGCTACAGGTCCGCATCGTGCGGCGGGTCTCCCTCACGGCTTAGGCTTCACCGCTTATATCCCAACATAAGTTTGCCCCAATGAAGGAGACCACCTTGGAGCAACACGCCTCTCAAATGATGACTGCAGCTCCTAATATTCCGCTTTCATCTTACTGGCTCTTACTGGCTCTACGCGTTTCGGAAATCCTTCCTTGATCACGATCCTCACATACGCCAAAGAACAAGCAACAACAAGCGTGAAGTTCACCTGCAACAATTTATTCAAAACAGTCCAGCCCTTGTGGGCGTGTTCTCAAACCTTGTAGGCATTCTGGTATTTGCAGTCACTTCCTCTAATAAATCCCCTGTGGGTGATGTTGTACGCAAAAATAAAGGCAATATTCCCCAAGTGGTCACAAGCTAGGAATATGGTGCTGCCAGTTACCAAGTCAATCACTTTGGGCTAAGCTCCGTCCCTGTGTCGTAACGCCATGTCCTCCTGACGCTACAGGTCCGCATAGTGCGGCGGGTCTCCGTCGCGGCTTAGGCTTCACCGCTAATATCCCAACATGAATTTGACCCAAAGAAGGAGACCACCTTGGAGCAACACGCCTCTCAAATGATGACTGCAGCTCCTAATATTCCGCTTTCATCTTACTGGCTCTTACTGGCTCTACGCGTTTCAGAAATCCTTCCTTGATCACGAGCCTCACATACGCCAATGAACAAGCAACAACAAGAGTGAAGTTCACCTGCAACAATTTATTCAAAACAGTCCAGCCCTTGTGGGCGTGTTCTCAAACCTTGTAGGCATTCTGGTATTTGCAGTCACTTCCTCTAATAAACCCCCTGTGGGTGTTGTTGTAGGCAAAAATAAAGGCAATATTCCCCAAGTGGTCACAAGCTAGGAATTTGGTGCTGCCAGTTACCAAGTCAATCACTTTGGGCTAAGCTCCGTCCCTGTGTCGTAATGCCAGGTCCTCCTGACGCTACAGGTCCGCATCGTGCTGCGGGTCTCCCTCGCGGCTTAGGCTTCACCGCTAATATCCCAACATGAGTTTGCCCCAATGAAGGAGACCACCTTGGAGCAACACGCCTCTCAAATGATGACTGCATCTCCTAATATTCCGCTTTCATCTTACTGGCTCTACACGTTTCAGAAATCCTTCCTTGATCACGAGCCTCACATACGCCAAAGAACGAGCAACAACAAGAGTGAAGTTCACCTGCATCAATTTATTCAAAACAGTCTAGCCCTTGTGGGCATGTTCTCAAACCGAGTAGGCATTCTGGTATTTGCAGTTGTGAGAAGTTGGCCTGGTATATGCTGTTCACTAATTAAAGTGGACACCTTGCACCAGGGCAAATCGACTCTTATGGTAGATAGGTCTAAGACAACCTTTTAAAGAAAGCTATCCTAGTGGTAGCTGTGGAGAGCAGCCTTCAGGCTAAGTCTCGGAGGAATGTAAAGCAGCTTGTTTTACCATATAATCTCTTGAATCACCAAATGAAAAGACACCACACAGGTATATATATCAAATATATATGTATTTATTTCTAAATAACTCTCTACTAATCTCTTTATGAGATTAGAAGACAAACATATGCACAAATCAACGTTTCACAATAAGTTAAGCACAAAATATGGCTGGGGCCCTAGGGGCGTACCAGACCATATACTAAGTAAGAGACTTAGGGACAACGACTTGCAGGGAGACAAGGCCTAGGGCCTTCAGAAGTGCTGGGGCCTCACGAAACCACCCAAGGCAGGTAAGTAAAGGACCCACGGGGGACGCGTGCAGTGTAGATACACAGGCGCGGATCGCCGTTGACTTCAATGGGGCAAGTCGCGGTTGGAAATAAAGAGTTTTAGGATACTTCGGGAGAACCTACAAGCAAGTCACTTACAGGGTAAGTAGTTCTAGGGCCCACACCCACAGGAGCACCATAGTGCTGGAGTTACCTCACCCAGGGAAGCCGGGTGCATAGGTGTCCTTTGGTGTCGGGTCGCGGCGTCGTTTTCAATGGCGAACAAAGAAGACTTGCTGCTTGCGGGAGCTGAAGAAGTGTCCGGTGGAATCCAAGCCTGGATTCTGAAGAAGGATGACCTGAAAGCAGAGGGGACAGTGTTCAAAGTCACTTGGCAGTGACTCGGGGCAAGGAAGATGGATGCCCACCGTCGTCGAGTGATTCAGGTCGGTTGCGGGTGCCTTGACTCTTCAGCCACGTGGTCCAGGAGGCGTCGACGACGACCAGGAGCTGGATTCGGTGTGTCCCTCGACGTCTGCAGCTGACTGCGGTGTCAGCAACTCGATCGGAGCCAACAAGCCTTGGCAGCCGCAAGTCTCGGGGAGATGAAGAAAAGTCGATGGTGCAGACCAGCAAGGTCTGTGGAACTCACCCAGCGAAGGTAAGTCAGGGCAGGCCTGGAGCAACCAGGGGAGCCCTTTGGTTTCTTTCAGAAGTCTTCTGGGGACCCACAAGCCAGCAGGCAAGGGATCGCAAAGACACCTCGGGCGGAATCACTCAACAGGGGCCCACGGTCACTCGGGATGGTGTAGGCCTCTGATCTTCGGAGGGATTCCTGATGGAGGTCGGGACCACACGTGGTCCAAAGCACAGGTTCGTAGAACGTTGTGAAGGGGTTGCACTCGACAATAGTGCACGGTACCCAGGGGTCGCGGTTCCTCGTTACTCGTGGGGTCCACTTGCCTCAGCTTCGCTGGGAACTCACGATGGCCTGGGAGAGGTCAGGAAATCCACTTTCTGGGCTGCAGGGACTTCGGACTCCGGCGGGAGCGGCGTAGTTTGCGACCGTCGTTGTCGTTTTTGGTGCCTGCCAAGCAGCGGAGTCACTCCTTGACTCCAAGGGAGATTCTTCTGTCTTCCAAAGGTAGTGGAACGTCGAAGGGCCAGGATTCTTCTGTAGAGTGTCGTCCAGGGGTTATCTGCTTTGCAATGGCAAGGTTCCCCCTCTTATACTAAAAGAGGGGATGGACTAGCTCTATGACCCCACCTATGGGAGGGTCAAGGGAGGGGTGGCTACACCCACTTCCCTTTGTCCAGTTTCGCGCCAGAGCAGGGGCAGGTAGCCCCTGAGCTGGTTTGAACTGGCATATGCACAGAGGAGCCTTCTGCTCCCCCAGTGCAGGACTTCAAAGCACTCTAAGAGTGCACCCACCCAGCCCCAATACACTAAACCCTGTCTGGGAGGTGGTTACACCTCCCTGTGACAGGATGCCTATTGTTGGGCTTCCTCCACTGCGAGTTTCGGTCATCAGCAGGAGGGCAGCCCAGTGTCTGTGACTGGTGGCATCCATTTTGTGATGCCAGGGCTCTTTAGGATTCTACCGCGTTTCCACAGCAGGTACATGTCTTATCCTCTAGAAGGGTGGAATGCTACCCCCGCCGCCAAGATTGGCAGGGGGTAGTATTCCAAGATGTTTGACACCAAACACGACATGTTTTGATGCAGCCATTCCAAAGTTAGCATTTACCGCGAGGATATAATGCACTTTAATAGTATATGGTTTAACCGCATCCACAAACAGCACCAGAGAATAGACTCTGAGAGCTGCAGAGGGGCCCTGCTCAGGCAGAGGCACCCCCTCACATAGAAGCCAAGCACCCTGCCCTCAGGATTGATAGGGCCTGCCTTAGGGGTGACTGATAGGTTTATATGTGTGTGCAGGAGAGATATAGGAAACCTATATCTCAGTGAGGGGTGCTAGCACCACCTCACCCAGGCTGCAGTAGCAGGCCTGTGGTGTCAGATTTAGTCTGCTTCCCAGGGGTGGCATAATACATGCTGCAGCCCCTGGTAGGCCTGTGAAGTACCTATGCCCTTGGCACCTAAGGTACCATATACTAGGGACTCATAAGGCACCACAGTATCCAATCACTAGTGCACCTAGAGTGCACTCCATGTCATTTAGAGAGAGCAGATAGACTGGGGCCCTGAATAGCAGGGTCCCAGTCCAACTAAGTCATAAACCAGCAAAACACCATAAAAAAGTGGGGGCAACCATATAGTCAGATTCCACCTTCCTACATAACCCCCCCAAACGAAAGGAGATAAGGCTAACCTTGGCCAGTTGAGCCTTTATTGACTAAGTGGCCATATAAGGAAGCACCTGCACTAGCATGGTTGCCCCCTGTCTTATGGTCCACTAAGCAATCCCTCACCCTAAGGGTATGAGAGGGTCTCCACCATGGGGAATCACTACCTGTGGTGTGCTTTGGTAAAGTACCAGGCTGGTGAGGTGTCTGAGTAGGGAAGTGTGGCCCTAGGAATGTTGGCCTCAGCTTTCTCAGCTCACTGGTCACCATGTATGCCTGTCTTTCCATGACTGAGTGGTACTCTGCTCTAAGGGTCAACCTTTGACTGCCTACAGCCGGGGGTTGGGTCCCTTTGGGTGGAACACTGGAGGGACATGGCATGTTTGGAACCTTTGGTCCCAGGTTTGCCCTTGCCTAACAGAGTCCTTCTGGGGGAGGTCCCTACATAAAGGTATGGGGGATCCCTCAGTGGGTTGAGGAATTTCTACCTGGCTAGGGCTACTAGCCTGGGTGCCCCTAATCTGCTGATGGGGGGTTCCTCTGGACAGGGGGCCCTGGGGGTCCACTGACCTCCCTGACATCTGCAGCCCTGGGCTGACTGAGGCAGGGTAGAGAGGGGCAGGTTACCTGCTCCAGACTGGGTACCACCTTGTAAGGGTCCTCTGCCATCAGGGGGTGGCCAGGCCAGGCCTGACTACCTCTGTGGCAGTTCCTTCACTAGGGGTAGGGTCAGTTCTCTGAGGAGGCTGACCCTTACCTACTGTCTGGAGGGAAGAAGACTTTTCTTCAACCCTTGTGCTCTCTTCTGGGGAGAGTGGGCCATTCTTCCAGGCTCCATCTCTCCAAAATCTTGGGCTGGGGCTGTGGCCATCACAGCCCCACTAACCTTTACAGGGACACCCAACATCTTCAGATGGGTTTGGTGTTCAATTTCAGCCCAGGCTGAAATTTCCAGATCATTGCCCATCAGGCAATCTACAGGTAAGGTTGGGGACACTGCCACTCTTTTGGGCCTGTGACCCCCTCCCAGCTGAGATTGACTATGGCCATGGGGTGATCTGTTCTGACACCATCAATGTTGGTCACCTGGTATTTAAACTCAGGTAAAAGCTGGTGAGGGGGACTAGTTTCCCTGCCACCATGGTGACACTAGCCCCTGTGTCCCTAAATGCCACAGCTTTCTGACCATTAATTATTGGCTCCAGTCTGTACCTGCCCAATGCTGTGGGACCCACGGTAAAGGTGGCAAATCCTATACCACCATCAGAATCTGAGGAGTCTGTTGAGGGGTCCTGTCTAAACTAGGGCCCACCTCTGTTCCTCTTGCAAAAGCACCTAACTTTTTGGGTGCACTACTCCCAACTGGAGGATTACTACTGGTAGTACCAGGAGGGGTGGTAGTAGTTGTTGGAGGAACATTTTCTTTATTGCCATTCCTGGGACAACTGGGATCAGATTTCCAGTGCCCAGGCTTTTTACAGACATGGCAATAGGGTTTCTTTTCAGGAGAGGAAGGAGTTTGGGACCCACCCCCAGAAGAGGAATTTTGGGGCCCTGTAGTGGACTTATCCTTGGATTTATCCCCACCTTTCTCTTGGGACTTGGTAGAATCTTTCTTGTGGTCACCACCCTGATTCTTAGGCCTTACCCTGGTTCTGACCCATTTGTCTGCCTTCTTTCCCAATTCTTGGGGAGAGGTCAGATCAGAGTCCACCAGGTACTGGTGTAAAAGCTGGTTTTGACAATTATTAAGGATCTGTTCTCTCATCATTAGATTATAAAATCCTTTGAAATCAGTAACCCTACTGCCAACCAGCCAACCCTCCAGAGCCTTGGATGCACAATCTACAAAGTCAGTCCAGTCCTGAGTCTGTGCCTTCTGGGTATCTCTGAACTTCAACCTGTACTGCTCAGTGGTTAAGCCAAACCCATCTATCAGTGCACTCTTCAGGACTTCATAATTATCAGCATCCTCTTCTCTAACAGTGAGGAGCTTGTCTCTACCTTTATCTGAAAAGGAGAGCCACAAGATTGCTGCCCACTGCTTTTGGGGGACCTGCTGTACTCTACAGGCCCTCTCCATAGCAGTTATCCACTTGTGGATATCATCCCCACTCTGGTAGGGAGGAACAACCTTGCTCAGGTTCCTATGGTCAGGAATATATTCTCTGCCTCTAGGGACACTGTTGCTGCCACCAGGGGGTTCTAACCCCTCTCTTCTAGAAGCTCTCTGGATCTCCAGGGCTTCCCTATCCAGTGCCAACTGCTTGGTTCTGAGGGCCACTTTGGCTTCCTCATACTGGAGCATTTTGCACCTTCTCTCAGAGGAGGTCTCTCTTAAGGAAAAGTATGAGCTCCTCTGCTGGACAAATTCTCTGCCAGAGTGATAAGAGTGGTCAGATTCCCTGGAAGGGGATCTGTGCCTCTCCTCCTCTCTGTCAGTTCTCTTAGGGAGAATTCCTCTGTCCTTTTCAGGCCCCTTGAAGCCTGGCCCTTCAATCACAGAGTCTTGGTCATTCTGATTTTCATCATCTGACCCGGATACTATGACTGACCCACCCACTGATTCAGACCCCTTAGCTCCTAGAGCCAATCTAAGGTCATCTGCTGTCAGCAGATCTATCAGGTGTAGTGTTGAGGGACTCTGTCCTATCCTCAGGTGTCTGTCAACACACATGGCTCTCAAGTCAGAGAAAGCCATGTCCTTATACTGAGGCTGAGTGGATCCACTGGGTCCACCCTTCAAGGACATTCTAGTGTTGTGCAGTGTTGTACTACCTACACTAGTTTGTGGCCTACTGATCCTAGCTTGAGCTGTGGAAAGGGTGTGCTATCCCTTGGCACACAGCTCTAAGTTCAGTAGAACTTATTGATACTAAGCTTGACTTTATATGTACCTTGAGTACCTATAATGGTTTTCAGTTAGTAATTCAAATAGAGATTTTCTGGTAAAACAATGGCAAGCTGGAATCCCACACGCTGCCCACCAATGTGAGAAGTTGGCCTGGTATATGCTGTTCACTAATTAAAGTGGACACCTTGCACCAGGGCAAATCGACTCTTATGGTAGATAGGTCTAAGACAACCTTTTAAAGAAAGCTATCCTAGTGGTAGCTGTGGAGAGCAGCCTTCAGGCTAAGTCTCGGAGGAATGTAAAGCAGCTTGTTTTACCATATAATCTCTTGAATCACCAAATGAAAAGACACCACACAGGTATATATATCAAATATATATGTATTTATTTCTAAATAACTCTCTACTAATCTCTTTATGAGATTAGAAGACAAACATATGCACAAATCAACGTTTCACAATAAGTTAAGCACAAAATATGGCTGGGGCCCTAGGGGCGTACCAGACCATATACTAAGTAAGAGACTTAGGGACAACGACTTGCAGGGAGACAAGGCCTAGGGCCTTCAGAAGTGCTGGGGCCTCACGAAACCACCCAAGGCAGGTAAGTAAAGGACCCACGGGGGACGCGTGCAGTGTAGATACACAGGCGCGGATCGCCGTTGACTTCAATGGGGCAAGTCGCGGTTGGAAATAAAGAGTTTTAGGATACTTCGGGAGAACCTACAAGCAAGTCACTTACAGGGTAAGTAGTTCTAGGGCCCACACCCACAGGAGCACCGTAGTGCTGGAGTTACCTCACCCAGGGAAGCCGGGTGCATAGGTGTCCTTTGGTGTCGGGTCGCGGCGTCGTTTTCAATGGCGAACAAAGAAGACTTGCTGCTTGCGGGAGCTGAAGAAGTGTCCGGTGGAATCCAAGCCTGGATTCTGAAGAAGGATGACCTGAAAGCAGAGGGGACAGTGTTCAAAGTCACTTGGCAGTGACTCGGGGCAAGGAAGATGGATGCCCACCGTCGTTGAGTGATTCAGGTCGGTTGCGGGTGCCTTGACTCTTCAGCCACGTGGTCCAGGAGGTGTTGACGACGACCAGGAGCTGGATTCGGTGTGTACCTCGACGTCTGCAGCTGACTGCGGTGTCGGCAACTCGATCGGAGCCAACAAGCCTTGGCAGCCGCAAGTCTCGGGGAGATGAAGAAAAGTCGATGGTGCAGACCAGCAAGGTCTGTGGAACTCACCCAGCAAGGGTAAGTCAGGGCAGGCCTGGAGCAACCAGGAGAGCCCTTTGGTTTCTTTTAGAAGTCTTCTGGGGACCCACAAGCCAGCGGGCAAGGGATCGCAAAGACACCTCGGGCGGAATCACTCAACAGGGGCCCACGGTCACTCGGGACGGTGTAGGCCTCTGATCTTCGGAGGGATTCCTGATGGAGGTAGGGACCACACGTGATCCAAAGCACAGGTTCGTAGAACGTTGTGAAGGGGTTGCACTCGACAATAGTGCACGGTACCCAGGGGTCGCGGTTCCTCGTTACTCGTGGGGTCCACTTGCCTCAGCTTCGCTGGGAACTCACGATTGCCTGGGAGAGGTCAGGAAATCCACTTCCTGGGCTGCAGGGACTTCGGACTCCGGCGGGAGCGGCGTAGTTTGCGACCGTCGTTGTCGTTTTTGGTGCCTGCCAAGCAGGGGAGTCACTCCTTGACTCCAAGGAGATTCTTCTGTCTTCCAAAGGTAGTGGAACGTCGAAGGGCCAGGATTCTTCTGTAGAGTGTCGTCCAGGGGTTATCTGCTTTGCAATGGCAAGGTTCCCCCTCTTATACTAAAAAGAGGGATGGACTAGCTCTATGACCCCACCTATGGGAGGGTCAAGGGAGGGGTGGCTACACCCACTTCCCTTTGTCCAGTTTCGCGCCAGAGCAGGGGCAGGTAGCCCCTGAGCTGTTTTGAACTGGCATATGCACAGAGGAGCCTTCTGCTCCCCCAGTGCAGGACTTCAAAGCACTCTAAGAGTGCACCCACCCAGCCCCAATACACTAAACCCTGTCTGGGAGGTGGTTACACCTCCCTGTGACAGGATGCCTATTGTTGGGCTTCCTCCACTGCGAGTTTCGGTCATCAGCAGGAGGGCAGCCCAGTGTCTGTGACTGGTGGCATCCATTTTGTGATGCCAGGGCTCTTTAGGATTCTACCGCGTTTCCACAGCAGGTACATGTCTTATCCCTCTAGAAGGGTGGAATGCTACCCCCGCCGCCAAGATTGGCGGGGGGTAGTATTCCAAGATGTTTGACACCAAACACGACATGTTTTGATGCAGCCATTCCAAAGTTAGCATTTACCGCGAGGATATAATGCACTTTAATAGTATATGGTTTAACCGCATCCACAAACAGCACCAGAGAATAGACTCTGAGAGCTGCAGAGGGGCCCTGCTCAGGCAGAGGCACCCCCTCACATAGAAGCCAAGCACCCTGCCCTCAGGATTGATAGGGCCTGCCTTAGGGGTGACTGATAGGTTTATATGTGTGTGCAGGAGAGATATAGGAAACCTATATCTCAGTGAGGGGTGCTAGCACCACCTCACCCAGGCTGCAGTAGCAGGCCTGTGGTGTCAGATTTAGTCTGCTTCCCAGGGGTGGCATAATACATGCTGCAGCCCCTGGTAGGCCTGTGAAGTACCTATGCCCTTGGCACCTAAGGTACCATATACTAGGGACTCATAAGGCACCACAGTATCCAATCACTAGTGCACCTAGAGTGCACTCCATGTCATTTAGAGAGAGCAGATAGACTGGGGCCCTGAATAGCAGGGTCCCAGTCCAACTAAGTCATAAACCAGCAAAACACCATAAAAAAAGTGGGGGCAACCATATAGTCAGATTCCACCTTCCTACAGCAGTCACTTCCACTAATAAACCCCCTGTGGGTGTTGTTGTACGCAAAAATAAAGGCAATTTTCCCCAAGTGGTCACAAGCTAGCAATATGGTGCTGCCAGTTACCAAGTCAATCACTTTGGGCTAAGCTCCGTCCCTGTGTCGTAACGCCAGGTCCTCCTGACGCTACAGGTCCGCATCGTGCGGCGGGTCTCCCTCGCGGCTTAGGCTTCACCGCTAATATCCCAACATAAGTTTGCCCCAATGAAGGAGACCACCTTGGAGCAACACGCCTCTCAAATGATGACTGCAGCTCCTAATATTCCGCTTTCATCTTACTGGTTCTTACTGGCTCTACGCGTTTCAGAAATCCTTCCTTGATCACGAGCCTCACATACGCCAAAGAACGAGCAACAACAAGAGTGAAGTTCACCTGCATCAATTTATTCAAAACAGTCCAGCCCTTGTGGGCGTGTTCTCAAACCTTGTAGGCATTCTGGTATTAGCAGTCACTTCCTCTAATAAACCCGCTGTGGGTGTTGTTGTACGCAAAAATAAAGGCAATATTTACCAAGTGGTCATAAGCTAGGAATATGGTGCTGCCAGTTACCAAGTCAATCACTTTGGGCTAAGCTCCGTCCCTGTGTCGTAAGGCCAGGTCCTCCTGACGCTACAGGTCTGCATCGTGTGGCAGGTCTCCCTCACGGCTTAGGCTTCACCGCTAATATCCCAACATAAGTTTGCCCCAAAGAAGGAGACCACCTTGGAGCAACACGCCTCTCAAATGATGACAGCAGCTCCTAATATTCCGCTTTCATCTTACTGGCTCTTACTGGTTCTACGTGTTTCAGAAATCCTTCCTTGATCACGAGCCTCACATACGCCAAAGAACAAGCAACAACAAGAGTGAAGTTCACCTGCAACAATTTATTGAAAACAGTCCAGCCCTTGTGGGCGTGTTCTCAAACATTGTAGGCATTCTGGTATTTGCAGTCACTTCCTCTAATAAACCCCCTGTGGGTGTTGTTGTACGCAAAAATAAAGGCAATATTCCCCAAACGGTCACAAGCTAGGAATATGGTGCTGCCAGTTACCAAGTCAATCACTTTGGGCTAAGCTCCGTCCCTGTTTCGTAACGTCAGGTCCTCCTGGCGCTACAGGTCCGCATAGTGCGGCGGGTCTCCGTCGCGGCTTAGGCTTCACTGCTAATATCCCAACATGAATTTGCCCCAATGAAGGAGACCACCTTGGAGCAACACGCCTCTCAAATGATGACTGCAGCTCCTAATATTCCGCTTTCATCTTACTGGCTCTTACTGGCTCTACGCGTTTCAGAAATCCTTCCTTGATCACTTGCCTCACATACGCCAATGAACGAGCAACAACAAGAGTGAAGTTCACATGCAACAATTTATTCAAAACAGTCCAGCCCTTGTGGGCGTGTTCTCAAATCTTGTAGGCATTCTGGTATTTGCAGTCACTTCCTCTAATAAACCCACTGTGGGTGTTGTTGTACGCAAAAATAAAAGCAATATTCCCCAAGTGGTCACAAGCTAGGAATATGGTGCTGCCAGTTACCAAGTCAATCACATTGGGCTAAGCTCCGTCCCTGTGTCGTAAGGCCAGGTCCTCCTGACGCTACAGGTCCGCATCGTGCGGTGGGTCTCCCTCACGGCTTAGGCTTCACCGCTAATATCCCAACATAAGTTTGCCCCAATGAAGGAGACCACCTTGGAGCAACACGCCTCTCAAATGATGACTGCAGCTCATAATATTCCGCTTTCATCTTACTGGCTCTTACTGTTTCTACGCGTTTCAGAAATCCTTCCTTGATCACGAGCCTCACATACGCCAATGAACGAGCAACAACAAGAGTGAAGTTCACCTGCAACAATTTATTCAAAACAGTCCAGCCCTTGTGGGCGTGTTCTCAAACCTTGTAGGTATTCTGGTATTTGCAGTCACTTCCTCTAATAAACCCCCTGTGGGTGTTGTTGTAGGCAAAAATAAAGGCAATATTCCCCAAGTGGTCACAAGCTAGGAATTTGGTGCTGCCAGTTACCAAGTCAATCACTTTGGGCTAAGTTCCGTCCCTGTGTCGTAACGCCAGGTCCTCCTGACGCTAAAGGTCCGCATCGTGCGGCGGGTCTCCCTCGCGGCTTAGGCTTCACTGCTAATATCCCAACATGAGTTTGCCCCAATGAAGGAGACCACCTTGGAGCAACACGCCTCTCAAATGATGACTGCAGCTCCTAATATTCCGCTTTCATCTTACTGGCTCTACACGTTTCAGAAATCCTTCCTTGATCACGAGCCTCACATACGCCAAAGAACGAGCAACAACAAGAGTGAAGTTCACCTGCATCAATTTATTCAAAACAGTCTAGCCCTTGTGGGCATGCTCTCAAACCGAGTAGGCATTCTGGTATTTGCAGTCACTTCCTCTAATTAACCCACTGAGGGTGTTGTTGTATGGAAAAATAAGGGCAATATTCCCCAAGTGATCACAAGCTAGGAATATGGTGCTGCCAGTTACCAAGTCAATCACTTTGGGCTAAGCTCCGTCCCTGTGTCGTAACGACAGGTCCTCCTGATGCTACAGGTCAGCATCGTGCGGCGGGTCTCCCTCGCGGCTTAGGCTTCACCCCCTAATATCACAACATAAGTTTGCCCCAATGAAGGAGACCACCTTGGAGCAACACGCCTCTCAAATGATGACTGCAGCTCCTAATATTCTGCTTTCATCTTACTGGCTCTTACTGGCTCTACGTGTTTCAGAAATCCTTCCTTGATCACGAGCCTCACATACGCCAAAGAACAAGCAACAACAAGATTGAAGTTCACCTGCAACAATTTATTCAAAACAGTCCAGACCTTGTGGGCATGTGTTCTCAAACCTTGTAGGCATTCTGGTATTTGCAGTCACTTCCTCTAATAAACCCCCTGTGGGTGTTGTTCTTCGCAAAAATAAAGGCAATATTCCCCAAGTGGTCACAAGCTAGGAATATGGTGCTGCCAGTTACCAAGTCAATCACTTTGGGCTAAGCTCTGTCCCTGTGTCGTAACGCCAGGTCCTCCTGACTCTACAGGTCTGCATCGTGCGGCGGGTTTCCCTCGCGGCTTAGGCTTCACAGCTAATATCCCAACATGAGTTTGCCCCAATGAAGGAGACCACCTTGGAGCAACACGCCTCTCAAATGATGACTGCAGCTCCTAATATTCCGCTTTCATCTTACTGGCTCTACACGTTTCAGAAATCCTTCCTTGATCACGAGCCTCACATACGCCAAAGAACGAGCAAC
The DNA here is from genome assembly GCA_963921515.1 of Calotriton arnoldi. Lineage (NCBI taxonomy): Eukaryota > Metazoa > Chordata > Amphibia > Caudata > Salamandridae > Calotriton > Calotriton arnoldi. The sequence goes on along the minus strand of CAWUFW010002121.1, from coordinate 2,095,609 downwards.
AACAAGAGTGAAGTTCACATGTATCAATTTATTCAAAACAGTCTAGCCCTTGTGGACATGTTCTCAAACCGAGTAGGCATTCTGGTATTTGCAGTCACTTCCTCGAATAAACCCCCTGTGGGTGTTGTTGTACGCAAAAATAAAGGCAATATTCCCCAAGTGGTCACAAGCTAGGAATATGGTGCTGCCAGTTACCAAGTCAATCACTTTGGGCTAAGCTCCGTCCCTGTGTCGTAACGCCAGGTCCTCCTGATGCTACAGGTCCGCATCGTGCGGCGGGTCTCCCTCGCGGCTTAGGCTTCACCGCTAATATCCCAACATAAGTTTGCCCCAATGAAGGAGACCACCTTGGAGCAACACGCCTCTCAAATGATGACTGCAGCTCCTAATATTCCGCTTTCATCTTACTGGTTCTTACTGGCTCTACGCGTTTCAGAAATCCTTCCTTGATCACGATCCTCACATACTCCAAAGAATGAGCAACAACAAGAGTGAAGTTCACCTGCATCAATTTATTCAAAACAGTCCAGCCCTTGTGGGCTTGTTCTCAAAACTTGTAGGCATTCTGGTATTTGCAGTCACTTCCTCTAATAAACCCGCTGTGGGTGTTGTTGTACGCAAAAATAAAGGCAATATTCCCCAAGTGGTTACAAGCTAGGAATATGGTGCTGCCAGTTACCAAGTCAATCACTTTGGGCTAAGCTCCGTCCCTGTGTCGTAACGCCAGGCCCTCCTGACGCTACAGGTCCGCATCGTGCGGCGGGTCTCCCTCGCGGCTTAGGCTTCACCGCTAATATCCCAACATAAGTTTGCCCCAATGAAGGAGACCACCTTGGAGCAACACGCCTCTCAAATGATGACTGCAGCTCCTAATATTCCGCTTTCATCTTACTGGTTCTTACTGGCTCTACGCGTACAGAAATCCTTCCTTGATCACGAGCCTCACATACGCCAAAGAACGAGCAACAACAAGAGTGAAGTTCACCTTCATCAATTTATTCAAAACAGTCCAGCCCTTGTGGGCGTGTTCTCAAACCTTGTAGGCATTCTGGTATTAGCAGTCACTTCCTCTAATAAACCCGCTGTGGGTGTTGTTGTACGCAAAAATAAAGGCAATATTTCCCAAGTGGTCATAAGCTAGGAATATGGTGCTGCCAGTTACCAAGTCAATCACTTTGGGCTAAGCTCTGTCCCTGTGTCGTAAGGCCAGGTCCTCCTGACGCTACAGGTCTGCATCGTGTGGCAGGTCTCCCTCACGGCTTACGCTTCACCGCTAATATCCCAACATAAGTTTGCCCCAATGAAGGAGACCACCTTGGAGCAACACGCCTCTCAAATGATGACAGCAGCTCCTAATATTCCGCTTTCATCTTACTGGCTCTACGCGTTTCAGAAATCCTTCCTTGTTCACGAGCCTCACATACGCCAAAGAACAAGCAACAACAAGAGTGAAGTTCACCTGCAACAATTTATTGAAAACAGTCCAGCCCTTGTGGGCGTGTTCTCAAACCTTGTAGGCATTCTGGTATTTGCAGTCACTTCCTCTAATAAACCCCCTGTGGGTGTTGTTGTACGCAAAAATAAAGGCAATATTCCCCAAACGGTCACAAGCTAGGAATATGGTGCTGCCAGTTACCAAGTCAATCACTTTGGGCTAAGCTCCGTCCCTGTGTCGTAACGTCAGGTCCTCCTGGCGCTACAGGTCCGCATAGTGCGGCGGGTCTCCGTCGCGGCTTAGGCTTCACTGCTAATATCCCAACATGAATTTGCCCCAATGAAGGAGACCACCTTGGAGCAACACGCCTCTCAAATGATGACTGCAGCTCCTAATATTCCGCTTTCATCTTACTGGCTCTTACTGGCTCTACGCGTTTCAGAAATCCTTCCTTGATCACTTGCCTCACATACGCCAATGAACGAGCAACAACAAGAGTGAAGTTCACATGCAACAATTTATTCAAAACAGTCCAGCCCTTGTGGGCGTGTTCTCAAATCTTGTAGGCATTCTGGTATTTGCAGTCACTTCCTCTAATAAACCCACTGTGGGTGTTGTTGTACGCAAAAATAAAAGCAATATTCCCCAAGTGGTCACAAGCTAGGAATATGGTGCTGCCAGTTACCAAGTCAATCACATTGGTCTAAGCTCCGTCCCTGTGTCGTAAGGCCAGGTCCTCCTGACGCTACAGGTCCGCATCGTGCGGCGGGTCTCCCTCACGGCTTAGGCTTCACCGCTAATATCCCAACATAAGTTTGCCCCAATGAAGGAGGCCACCTTGGAGCAACACGCCTCTCAAATGATGACTGCAGCTCGTAATATTCTGCTTTCATCTTACTGGCTCTTACTGGCTCTACGCGTTTCAGAAATCCTTCCTTGATCAGGAGCCTCACATACGTCAAAGAACAAGCAACAACAAGAGTGAAGTTCACCTGCAACAATTTATTCAAAACAGTCCAGCCCTTGTGGGCGTGTTCTCAAACCTTGTAGGCATTCTGGTATTTGCAGTCACTTCCTCTAATAAACTCCCTGTGGGTGTTGTTGTACGCAAAAATAAAGGCAATATTCCCCAAGTGGTCACAAGCTAGGAATATGGTGCTGCCAGTTACCAAGTCAATCACTTTGGGCTAAGCTCCGTCCCTGTGTCGTAACGCCAGGTCCTCCTGACGCTACAGGTCCGCATAGTGCGGCGGGTCTCCGTCGCGGCTTAGGCTTCACCGCTAATATCCCAACATGAATTTGCCCCAATGAAGGAGACCACCTTGGAGCAACACGCCTCTGAAATGATGACTGCAGCTCCTAATATTCCGCTTTCATCTTACTGGCTCTTACTGTTTCTACGCGTTTCAGAAATCCTTCCTTGATCACGAGCCTCACATACGCCAATGAACGAGCAACAACAAGAGTGAAGTTCACCTGCAACAATTTATTCAAAACAGTACAGCCCTTGTGGGCGTGTTCTCAAACCTTGTAGGTATTCTGGTATTTGCAGTCCCTTCCTCTAATAAACCCCCTGTGGGTGTTGTTGTAGGCAAAAATAAAGGCAATATTCCCCAAGTGGTCACAAGCTAGGAATTTGGTGCTGCCAGTTACCAAGTCAATCACTTTGGGCTAAGTTCCGTCCCTGTGTCGTAACGCCAGGTCCTCCTGACGCTAAAGGTCCGCATCGTGCGGCGGGTCTCCCTCGCGGCTTAGGCTTCACTGCTAATATCCCAACATGAGTTTGCCCCAATGAAGGAGACCACCTTGGAGCAACACGCCTCTCAAATGATGACTGCAGCTCCTAATATTCCGCTTTCATCTTACTGGCTCTACACGTTTCAGAAATCCTTCCTTGATCACGAGCCTCACATACGCCAAAGAACGAGCAACAACAAGAGAGAAGTTCACCTGCATCAATTTATTCAAAAAGTCTAGCCCTTGTGGGCATGTTCTCAAACCGAGTAGGCATTCTGGTATTTGCAGTCACTTCCTCTAATAAACCCACTGAGGGTGTTGTTGTATGCAAAAATAAGGGCAATATTCCCCAAGTGATCACAAGCTAGGAATATGGTGCTGCCAGTTACCAAGTCAATCACTTTGGGCTAAGCTCCGTCCCTGTGTCGTAACGACAGGTCCTCCTGACGCTACAGGTCCGCATCGTGCAGCGGGTCTCCCTCGCGGCTTAGGCTTCACCCCTAATATCACAACATAAGTTTGCCCCAATGAAGGAGACCACCTTGGAGCAACACGCCTCTCAAATGATGACTGCAGCTCCTAATATTCCGCTTTCATCTTACTGGCTCTTACTGGCTCTACGCGTTTCAGAAATCCTTCCTTGATCACGAGCCTCACATACGCCAAAGAACAAGCAACAACAAGATTGAAGTTCACCTGCAACAATTTATTCAAAACAGTCCAGACCTTGTGGGTGTGTTCTCAAACCGTGTAGGCATTCTGGTATTTGCAGTCACTTCCTCTAATAAACCCCCTGTGGGTGTTGTTCTACGCAAAAATAAAGGCAATATTCCCCAAGTGGTCACAAGCTAGGAATATGGTGCTGCCAGTTACCAAGTCAATCACTTTGGGCTAAGCTCTGTCCCTGTGTCGTAACGCCAGGTCCTCCTGACTCTACAGGTCCGCATCGTGCGGCGGGTTTCCCTCGCGGCTTAGGCTTCACAGCTAATATCCCAACATGAGTTTGCCCCAATGAAGGAGACCACCTTGGAGCAACACGCCTCTCAAATGATGACTGCAGCTCCTAATATTCCGCTTTCATCTTACTGGCTCTACACGTTTCAGAAATCATTCCTTGATCACGAGCCTCACATACGCCAAAGAACGAGCAACAACAAGAGTGAAGTTCACCTGTATCAATTTATTCAAAACAGTCTAGCCCTTGTGGACATGTTCTCAAACCGAGTAGGCATTCTGGTATTTGCAGTCACTTCCTCGAATAAACCCCCTGTGGGTGTTGTTGTACGCAAAAATAAAGGCAATATTCCCCAAGTGGTCACAAGCTAGGAATATGGTGCTGCCAGTTACCAAGTCAATCACTTTGGGCTAAGCTCCGTCCCTGTGTCGTAACGCCAGGTCCTCCTGACGCTACAGGTCCGCATCGTGCGGCGGGTCTCCCTCGCGGCTTAGGCTTCACCGCTAATATCCCAACATAAGTTTGCCCCAATGAAGGAGACCACCTTGGAGCAACACGCCTCTCAAATGATGACTGCAGCTCCTAATATTCCGCTTTCATCTTACTGGTTCTTACTGGCTCTACGCGTTTCAGAAATCCTTCCTTGATCACGAGCCTCACATACTCCAAAGAATGAGCAACAACAAGAGTGAAGTTCACCTGCATCAATTTATTCAAAACAGTCCAGCCCTTGTGGGCTTGTTCTCAAAACTTGTAGGCATTCTGGTATTTGCAGTCACTTCCTTTAATAAACCCACTGTGGGTGTTGTTGTACGCAAAAATAAAGGCAATATTCCCCAAGTGGTTACAAGCTAGGAATATGGTGCTGCCAGTTACCAAGTCAATCACTTTGGGCTAAGCTCCGTCCCTGTGTCGTAAGGCCAGGTCCTCCTGACGCTACAGGTCCGCATCGTGCGGCGGGTCTCCCTCACGGCTTAGGCTTCACCGCTAATATCCCAACATAAGTTTGCCCCAATGAAGGAGGCCACCTTGGAGCAACACGCCTCTCAATTGATGACTGCAGCTCGTAATATTCCGCTTTCATCTTACTGGCTCTTACTGGCACTACGCGTTTCAGAAATCCTTCCTCGAACACGGGCCTCACATACGCCAATGAACGAGCTACAACAAGAGTGAAGTTCACCTGCAACAATTCATTCAAAACAGTCCAGCCCTTGTGGGCGTGTTCTCAAACCTTGTAGGTATTCTGGTATTTGCAGTCACTTCCTCTAATAAACCCCCTGTGGGTGTTGTTGTAGGCAAAAATAAAGGCAATATTCCCCAAGTGGTCACAAGCTAGGAATTTGGTGCTGCCAGTTACCAAGTCAATCACTTTGGGCTAAGCTCCGTCCCTGTGTCGTAACGCCAGGTCCTCCTGACGCTACAGGTCCACATCGTGCGGCGGGTCTCCCTCGTGGCTTAGGCTTCACCGCTAATATCCCAACATGAGTTTGCCCCAATGAAGAAGACCACCTTTGGAGCAACACGCCTCCCAAATGATGACTGCAGCTCCTAATATTCCGCTTTCATCTTACTGGTTCTTACTGGCTCTACGCGTTTCAGAAATCCTTCCTTGATCACGATCCTCACATACTCCAAAGAATGAGCAACAACAAGAGTGAAGTTCACCTGCATCAATTTATTCAAAACAGTCCAGCCCTTGTGGGCTTGTTCTCAAAACTTGTAGGCATTCTGGTATTTGCAGTCACTTCCTCTAATAAACCCGCTGTGGGTGTTGTTGTACGCAAAAATAAAGGCAATATTCCCCAAGTGGTTACAAGCTAGGAATATGGTGCTGCCAGTTACCAAGTCAATCACTTTGGGCTAAGCTCCGTCCCTGTGTCGTAATGCCAGGTCCTCCTGACGCCACAGGTCCGCATCGTGCGGCGGGTCTCCCTCGCGGCTTAGGCTTCACCGCTAATATCCCAACATAAGTTTGCCCCAATGAAGGAGACCACCTTGGAGCAACACGCCTCTCAAATGATGACTGCAGCTCCTAATATTCCGCTTTCATCTTACTGGTTCTTACTGGCTCTACGCGTACAGAAATCCTTCCTTGATCACGAGCCTCACATACGCCAAAGAACGAGCAACAACAAGAGTGAAGTTCACCTTCATCAATTTATTCAAAACAGTCCAGCCCTTGTGGGCGTGTTCTCAAACCTTGTAGGCATTCTAGTATTAGCAGTCACTTCCTCTAATAAACCCGCTGTGGGTGTTGTTGTACGCAAAAATAAAGGCAATATTTCCCAAGTGGTCATAAGCTAGGAATATGGTGCTGCCAGTTACCAAGTCAATCACTTTGGGCTAAGCTCAGTCCCTGTGTCGTAAGGCCAGGTCCTCCTGACGCTACAGGTCTGCATCGTGTGGCAGGTCTCCCTCACGGCTTACGCTTCACCGCTAATATCCCAACATAAGTTTGCCCCAATGAAGGAGACCACCTTGGAGCAACACGCCTCTCAAATGATGACAGCAGCTCCTAATATTCCGCTTTCATCTTACTGGCTCTACGCGTTTCAGAAATAATTCCTTGATCACGAGCCTCACATACGCCAAAGAACAAGCAACAACAAGAGTGAAGTTCACCTGCAACAATTTATTGAAAACAGTCCAGCCCTTGTGGGCGTGTTCTCAAACCTTGTAGGCATTCTGGTATTTGCAGTCACTTCCTCTAATAAACCCCCTGTGGGTGTTGTTGTACGCAAAAATAAAGGCAATATTCCCCAAACGGTCACAAGCTAGGAATATGGTGCTGCCAGTTACCAAGTCAATCACTTTGGGCTAAGCTCCGTCCCTGTGTCGTAACGTCAGGTCCTCCTGACGCTACAGGTCCGCATAGTGCGGCGGGTCTCCGTCGCGGCTTAGGCTTCACTGCTAATATCCCAACATGAATTTGCCCCAATGAAGGAGACCACCTTGGAGCAACACGCCTCTCAAATGATGACTGCAGCTCCTAATATTCCGCTTTCATCTTACTGGCTCTTACTGGCTCTACGCGTTTCAGAAATCCTTCCTTGATCACTTGCCTCACATACGCCAATGAACGAGCAACAACAAGAGTGAAGTTCACATGCAACAATTTATTCAAAACAGTCCAGCCCTTGTGGGCGTGTTCTCAAATCTTGTAGGCATTCTGGTATTTGCAGTAACTTCCTCTAATAAACCCACTGTGGGTGTTGTTGTACGCAAAAATAAAAGCAATATTCCCCAAGTGGTCACAAGCTAGGAATATGGTGCTGCCAGTTACCAAGTCAATCACATTGGTCTAAGCTCCGTCCCTGTGTCGTAAGGCCAGGTCCTCCTGACGCTACAGGTCCGCATCGTGCGGCGGGTCTCCCTCACGGCTTAGGCTTCACCGCTAATATCCCAACATAAGTTTGCCCCAATGAAGGAGACCACCTTGGAGCAACACGCCTCTCAAATGATGACTGCAGCTCGTAATATTCTGCTTTCATCTTACTGGCTCTTACTGGCTCTACGCGTTTCAGAAATCCTTCCTTGATCAGGAGCCTCACATACGTCAAAGAACAAGCAACAACAAGAGTGAAGTTCACCTGCAACAATTTATTCAAAACAGTCCAGCCCTTGTGGGCGTGTTCTCAAACCTTGTAGGCATTCTGGTATTTGCAGTCACTTCCTCTAATAAACTCCCTGTGGGTGTTGTTGTACGCAAAAATAAAGGCAATATTCCCCAAGTGGTCACAAGCTAGGAATATGGTGCTGCCAGTTACCAAGTCAATCACTTTGGGCTAAGCTCCGTCCCTGTGTCGTAACGCCAGGTCCTCCTGACGCTACAGGTCCGCATAGTGCGGCGGGTCTCCGTCGCGGCTTAGGCTTCACCGCTAATATCCCAACATGAATTTGCCCCAATGAAGGAGACCACCTTGGAGCAACACGCCTCTGAAATGATGACTGCAGCTCCTAATATTCCGCTTTCATCTTACTGGCTCTTACTGTTTCTACGCGTTTCAGAAATCCTTCCTTGATCACGAGCCTCACATACGCCAATGAACGAGCAACAACAAGAGTGAAGTTCACCTGCAACAATTTATTCAAAACAGTACAGCCCTTGTGGGCGTGTTCTCAAACCTTGTAGGTATTCTGGTATTTGCAGTCACTTCCTCTAATAAACCCCCTGTGGGTGTTGTTGTAGGCAAAAATAAAGGCAATATTCCCCAAGTGGTCACAAGCTAGGAATTTGGTGCTGCCAGTTACCAAGTCAAGCACTTTGGGCTAAGTTCCGTCCCTGTGTCGTAACGCCAGGTCCTCCTGACGCTAAAGGTCCGCATCGTGCGGCGGGTCTCCCTCGCGGCTTAGGCTTCACTGCTAATATCCCAACATGAGTTTGCCCCAATGAAGGAGACCACCTTGGAGCAACACGCCTCTCAAATGATGACTGCAGCTCCTAATATTCCGCTTTCATCTTACTGGCTCTACACGTTTCAGAAATCCTTCCTTGATCACGAGCCTCACATACGCCAAAGAACGAGCAACAACAAGAGAGAAGTTCACCTGCATCAATTTATTCAAAAAAGTCTAGCCCTTGTGGGCATGTTCTCAAACCGAGTAGGCATTCTGGTATTTGCAGTCACTTCCTCTAATAAACCCACTGAGGGTGTTGTTGTATGCAAAAATAAGGGCAATATTCCCCAAGTGATCACAAGCTAGGAATATGGTGCTGCCAGTTACCAAGTCAATCACTTTGGGCTAAGCTCCGTCCCTGTGTCGTAACGACAGGTCCTCCTGACGCTACAGGTCCGCATCGTGCAGCGGGTCTCCCTCGCGGCTTAGGCTTCACCCCCTAATATCACAACATAAGTTTGCCCCAATGAAGGAGACCACCTTGGAGCAACACGTCTCTCAAATGATGACTGCAGCTCCTAATATTCCGCTTTCATCTTACTGGCTCTTACTGGCTCTACGCGTTTCAGAAATCCTTCCTTGATCACGAGCCTCACATACGCCAAAGAACAAGCAACAACAAGATTGAAGTTCACCTGCAACAATTTATTCAAAACAGTCCAGACCTTGTGGGTGTGTTCTCAAACCGTGTAGGCATTCTGGTATTTGCAGTCACTTCCTCTAATAAACCCCCTGTGGGTGTTGTTCTACGCAAAAATAAAGGCAATATTCCCCAAGTGGTCACAAGCTAGGAATATGGTGCTGCCAGTTACCAAGTCAATCACTTTGGGCTAAGCTCTGTCCCTGTGTCGTAACGCCAGGTCCTCCTGACTCTACAGGTCCGCATCGTGCGGCGGGTTTCCCTCGCGGCTTAGGATTCACAGCTAATATCCCAACATGAGTTTGCCCCAATGAAGGAGACCACCTTGGAGCAACACGCCTCTCAAATGATGACTGCAGGGGCGTGGTTGAGCCGCGAAGCGCGATGGCCGCAGCTTAGCAAGGCTCGGCTACCTTCGATCTTCCCCCGTCTATCCGTCACCATTATCCGCGGCCCAGAAGCAATAAATTGCTGGCGGAGGGCTTCTGGGGCAGAACCCTGCTGGTGTGGGCTCCGTGGATCGGCCGGAGTCCCGGGTAGAGACACGGCGGCCGGGCGGCCTGTCGGGGGTGTCTGAGCCGGGACCTCGAGTGGCTGTAGTGGCGGAGGTGACCGCCCGGCGAACCTGTCAGCTGTCTCCACGGCGCAAATCCGGCGATCGGCCAGCACTTGGCATCCCCCTGGATGATTGGTACTGCTGCGTGGTCCGGATTCAGGATCACTGAGGACTGCGTCGGCGGTCTGCGGGGAGATCGCGGGCCGGGAGATCGAGCGGAGGTGGGAGCGGCCGTGCGCATACGCCACGCTGGGCTGTGCCGCTTCACCCTCTGTTTGCGCGGCTCGGTGGGGAAGAGGCGGTGTGGACCCACGGAGTGCGGGGGCGCCCGCTTGCACCGGAGCCACAGGCCATCCATGCTGGGCCGGTGGGGGCGAGCTCGCACACCCGGACTGCTGCTGATTCCCACTTGTGGTGTTCAGAGTGAGCCCCCTGTCATCTAGGGCCTCTGGGTTTGCGACGTCTGGCGTGCAGCACACTCCGTGGACCTCTGAATTGAAGCCAGACTGTGCCCGGGACTGGCCAGGGAATACTAACGCCGGACGCTGTTGCCCTGCGGACGCCTTTTGGTTCCCCCTGGGCATCGCGTCCCATGGCGGCTGTGCCCTAGACCTCTTTGGCTGACGGTCTCAGTTATTCTTATTGGCAACCTGAATAGAGACATAAGGCACCAGTTCCGGCTGCAGGCTCCTACCTGGTACCTACCTGACGACAAGAACTGGTGCCCGACAACACCTGGCCGGAGGCTCGACTGGGGTGGGACTGGTGTCCCAGTCACCGGGTGCGACCGCTGATATCGGGCCCTGTGGCGTTCTCCTGTCGTCGTTGCGACTGGAACACTTGTTGGAGGCGTGATGTCATCCGCCAGGGGTAACAAATCCGTGCAACAGAACAAGCTGGATCGCTACACCCTCCCCAAGACGTCCCTGCCTGCCTCCTCGCCTACAGGCGAACAGGGAGAACCACAGAAACAGGTGGACCAGGAACCCACCCTTAAAGATGTCCTGGAGGCAATTGCTGGAATCAAGACGTCGCTGGAACAAAAGATGGACACAATAACCATAGAAGTTAATCTGCTGCGCGCCGACCTCACTAAAAACAAGGAGCGGGTCAAGCAAGTGGAACTCACGACCGCGAGCCTAGTGGAAGACACATCCCAGCTGCAGACCGAGGTCAAAGACCTGCAAATGTTCCGAAAAGCGGCGGAAGCCAAACTAGACGACTATGAAGGGCGGCAGCGGCGCAACAACGTGCGAATTTTAGGGGTCCCGGAAAAAACAGAGGGGCAGGCCACAGATCTTTTGTGGAGGATCTTATCCTCCATCACCTGCAACCCAAGGGGCTTAGTAAATTCTTTGTTGTCGAGAGGGCCCACAGAATTCCCGGAGGTCGGCCGCGGCCTGGGGCCCCTCCCCGCCCAATCCTGGCCAGGGTCCTCAACTTCCGGGACCGCGACGTAATACTCCAACATGCCAGAAGGGGACCCCCACTTCGTTACGACAATTCAGATATCACCTTTTTCCCGGACTTTACTCAGCTGGTCCAGAAACAGAGGCGTTCCTTTTAGGAATCAAAAAGACGCTGAGAGACAAAGGGTACAAATACGCCATGTTGTTCCCAGCCAGACTTCGGGTGGAAGCGGAAGGTAAAGCCTGGTTCTTCGAAGATCCAGAAGCAGCGGCGGACTGGTTGGAGAGCCGCTGAACGGTAATCCGGTACAAAATGTGAGGGGCCGTTAATGGGCGGTGGCAGGGGGGACCAACGGGTGGGGGAGGGAGCCGGACAGCAAAGCAGGGAGCACTGACTGTGGCCTGAGATCGTGACACGGGCCGGAGAGTGTCATGAGACCCACACATCGGGTATGAACCTTCCTCATGTAGACGATTGAGTCAAATTCGACTTACACTTCAGGGCTTTGCGGGTATGTTCAATCCGTAATGGGGAGGGGGAAGGGAGCACCACTCACCCCACTTTTCTACGTTTAGTTCACTTGTGGGGCGACAGGCACTCTGCAAGTTGATTCATGGGCAGTTTGAAGCCGGGATCGCAGGGACGCAGGGAGGGGGTGGTTGGGAAGGGACAGTACAGTTGTTATGTTTTGAATGTTATGTTAGAATTGTTTTATCGACTACACCACTCAGTAGAGCAGCGCAGGCGCAGCACCTTAGTCTGATTCCGGATGGGTACTCAAAGAGATATTGGGGTTAAGGTCCTCAGTTGGAATGTAAATGGGCTTGGCGATAAAGTCAAACGGGGTATGGCACACCAATACATCAAGAGACAGGCCCCAGACGTTATCCTTCTACAAGAAACGCACCTGGTGGGGAACACATGCAAGGCGATGAATAGGGGTGGATACACACTGACGGCTCACGCAGGCTTCACGACTGGGTCGCGGGGAGTGGGTATCCTGGTCCGGAACTCGTTCCCTCTGGCAATACAATCCACATGGTCCGACGACCGGGGGAGGTTTCTGGGGATTTCGGGTCTCTGGGAGGGTAGAGTCACTACGTTTGTTTCAGCGTACGTACCCCCGGGCCTTCAGGGAGCCACATTTAACGATCTGCGGTCGATCCTGTTGTCTCTCCCTGAGGGCCTCCTTATATTGGGGGAGACTTTAATGCAGTGGTTTCAGGGGCATTGGATCGTCACCCCCCAGGGATATCAAACCGGCGCATAGGTGGTTGCCTGACTTCCTTGACGACATGGGGCTGGTGGATGGGTGGAGAGTTCGCAACCCAGGTAGGAGCCAATACACCTTCTTGTCGGGTGCCCACCGCAGTCTCTCCCGCATCGATTATATCCTAGTCCCAGCGATACAAGCAGCTAATATTCGAGAAATTCGCCATCTAGGCAGGGGCATATCTGATCATTCACCGATCTGGATGCATGTCGTCTTAGGCCAGATGAGTGCCGGGAAAGTCGCCCCCATCAATCCATGGCATCTCCGAGACCCTGACGCCCGGAAGAAAATAATTAAAGCCACAGATCAATACTTTCAGGAAAATGTGGGCACAGTCGAATCCGCCCAGACCCTGTGGGAGGCCTACAAAACGGTAATCCGGGGGCAAGCCCTCTCCCTGATAGCAGGTAAGAAAAAGGATAAAGATAAGGACCTGGTGCAGGCGGAAGACGAGATACTTCGATTGGAGGGAGAGCTAGAACAGGCAGTAACCCCGGAGATGCTACATCTCTTGCATCTAAAACAAGATGAGTTCAAAGCATTGGCAGCAGATAGGGCCAAGGCTCAAGGAAGGGACACGCAGAGTAGAATCTACGAGCACGGGGATAAAGCCGGGAAGTTAATCGCATGGCTAGATAGGAAAGAGTGGGCCAACCGGCTTGTGCCAGAGCTACAGCGGGTGGATGCTGACCCTACTACCGATCCGCAGGCAATCGCGGATCAGTTCGCTGACCATTATCAAGCAGTGTACAGCTCGACCGGGCGGTACACAGAAGATGAGAGCCGTGCCTTGATTCAGGATATCACACTTCCCGCTCTAACAGATGATAGCCGGAAGTATTTAGAGTCTGATTTCTCAGATGATGAAGTAGCTCAGGCAATAAGGGCAATTAACTCGGGAAAAGCTTCCGGTCCCAATGGTTTGCCGATCGAGCTCTACAAGCTCAGGCCCGATAAAATAGCTCCATATCTTCGCTTGATGTTTATAGACAGCAGAGACAGAGGGACACTCCCAGAGGATCAAAGGTTAGCAAATATTGTAGTTATCCTCAAAGACGGTAAGCCCAAAACCAGCTGTGCCTCGTACAGGCCCATATCCCTTCTTAACGCGGAGCCCAAAATTCTGGCGAAACTGCTCGCGATCCGGTTAGTAAAAGTGATAGATAGCCTGGTACACCCCGACCAATCGGGCTTCATGCCACATCGCAACACAGCCTTAAACTTGCGCAGAGTGCACGGGGTATTGAGTAGGGCAGCCACCATTCGGGAGCCGGCGGTGTTGGTCTCGCTAGATGCCACCATGGCGTTTGACATGGTGGAGTGGCAATACCTCTTTGCTGTACTTGATAAGATGGGATTCGGTCCCGTATTCGTGAGTTGGGTCCGTTTACTGTACTCGGAGCCACTGGCACAAATAGTGGTGAACAACCACAAATCAAGGATATTCCAACTAGGCCGTGGCACGCGACAGGGCTGCCCATTGTCCCCCCTCCTGTTTGCTCTGGCTCTGGAGCCCTTAGCGGCGTGGATCCGCAGGGACCCTGTTATCCGCGGTCTGCGATGGTCCCCAGAGTGGGAAGATAAGATATCCCTCTACGCGGATGATATTCTATTATACCTGTCTTCCCCGAGAGCCTCTATAACACGCACACTTGATATTTTAGCAGTGTTTGGCAGATATTCCGGATTCACGATAAATTGGTCTAAGTCTGTTGTTTACATCCTCCATGGAGACCCACCGGTGCTCCCAAGGAATTGCCCAATCCAGATAACGACAGAGGGTTTTCAGTATCTGGGCATCTTCATTTCTCTGAGCCCCACGCTTCGCTTTACCCGGAATCTCTTACCGCCAATGCAGAGGCTGAAAAGAGACGTGAAGAGCTGGAAGTCTCTGCCACTCTCGTTACTGGGCAAGGCCGCCCTTTTTAAAATGATGGCCCTGCCCCGTTTCCTCTACGCCCTTCAAAACTCACTAGACCTAGTTCCCAAAGTGTACTTTCAAGAAATTGAGAGCCTCCAGAGGGATCTCTTATGGGACGGAAAGCCCCGAATCGCGTTACCCAAACTCACCCTAAACTGGTATGATGGTGGCATTAGCCTCCCTGATATTAAAAATATTATTGGGCGACCCATCTAGCGGCCATTAATCATGGGACCTATGGACACTCGGACGACCCGGGATACGCCATGGACAGATGGCTCCTCCCCGGAGGAAACTACAATAGGGCGCTTTATTCTAGACCCAATAAATATCCCCTGACGGGACCAACAGCGCATTCGGTTCATGTGTGGCATGTGGCGAACAAGCAGTTGGGTTGGGACCGCCGACTTACCCTTGCAACACCCATATGGAGCGCCGAGAAGCTAGGGAACATGTGGCAAACCAAGGGATTCGATAAATGGGACCTCATCGGAATCTCCCAGATTCGGGATCTCTGGGTTGGGGATGAAATCCTCCCGTTCACTTCCCTTCAGCGACAATATTGCCTGGCAGATACAGAACGATTTAGATATCTTCAAATTCAGCACGCCCTCCAGACACACCTCGGCGGGCGCTCCTCCTCCCAGAGGCCTCTCCCTTGGAGAGCAGAATACTTGACGGCCACCTACCCGAAAAGGCCATCTCCTTGATTTATAAAAACTAATTAATAATATGGCAGATCCACTCCAGTCCCTCAGGGAGAAGTGGGTGAGAGATGGCTTGGAACTAGACGAGGAAGACTGGCAGGAAGCGGTCTCCTCCCCGAGGGGGTGGCGGTCCAGGCCAGACTGCGACTAGTGCAACTCAAAATCCTCCATAGGATTTACATCACCGGACCAGGCTTGGTTCGCATGGGCAGGGCGGACAGTGGGGAGTGCAGACGCGGATGCGGGAGAGATGGCACCTTTATCCACATTATATGGGAGTGTGAACGAATACAGCCCTACTGGCAAACTATACACCGCACACTCAGCGAAGTCCTCACAACAGAAATACTTCCGGAGGCACGCAGGTGCCTTCTGAACATCTGGGAGCCAACAGATCTCACCTCCTACACTAAGCAGTGGGCAACATTGGCGGTCATGATTGCAAAGAGGAACATCGCACGACACTGGGGGGCCCACCAACCACCAGAAATAATAACGTGGAAGGAAGATCTAGACTGGTGCATGTTCAGAGAAAAGTCAGTCTACATAGCCAGAGGGTGTCCCAAGAAATGGAATAGGATCTGGGGGCCATGGAACTCATACAGGGGAGATATCTGTACCCCCCGGCGCCACTGAATGAAGACGAGGACAGTACACCCCCTTAATTGTCATAGATTGACCATTTTGATTTGTATCCTCAATACCCGGTTTTATAGTGGTAGAAATGTAAGTGCGCTCTAACTAATCTCTTAATGTGATGTATATGTCGATTATATTTTAATAAAAAGAATTATTAAAAAAAAAAAAATGATGACTGCAGCTCCTAATATTCCGCTTTCATCTTACTGGCTCTACACGTTTCAGAAATCCTTCCTTGATCACGAGCCTCACATACGCCAAAGAACGAGCAACAACAAGAGTGAAATTCACCTGTATCAATTTATTCAAAACAGTCTAGCCCTTGTGGACATGTTCTCAAACCGAGTAGGCATTCTGGTATTTGCAGTCACTTCCTCGAATAAACCCCCTGTGGGTGTTGTTGTACGCAAAAATAAAGGCAATATTCCCCAGGTGGTCACAAGCTAGGAATATGGTGCTGCCAGTTACCAAGTCAATCACTTTGGGCTAAGCTCCGTCCCTGTGTCGTAACGCCAGGTCCTCCTGACGCTACAGGTCCGCATCGTGCGGCGGGTCTCCCTCGCGGCTTAGGCTTCACCGCTAATATCCCAACATAAGTTTGCCCCAATGAAGGAGACCACCTTGGAGCAACACGCCTCTCAAATGATGACTGCAGCTCCTAATATTCCGCTTTCATCTTACTGGTTCTTACTGGCTCTACGCGTTTCAGAAATCCTTCCTTGATCACGAGCCTCACATACTCCAAAGAATGAGCAACAACAAGAGTGAAGTTCACCTGCATCAATTTATTCAAAACAGTCCAGCCCTTGTGGGCTTGTTCTCAAAACTTGTAGGCATTCTGGTATTTGCAGTCACTTCCTTTAATAAACCCACTGTGGGTGTTGTTGTACGCAAAAATAAAGGCAATATTCCCCAAGTGGTTACAAGCTAGGAATATGGTGCTGCCAGTTACCAAGTCAATCACTTTGGGCTAAGCTCCGTCCCTGTGTCGTAAGGCCAGGTCCTCCTGACGCTACAGGTCCGCATCGTGCGGCGGGTCTCCCTCACGGCTTAGGCTTCACCGCTAATATCCCAACATAAGTTTGCCCCAATGAAGGAGGCCACCTTGGAGCAACACGCCTCTCAATTGATGACTGCAGCTCGTAATATTCCGCTTTCATCTTACTGGCTCTTACTGGCACTACGCGTTTCAGAAATCCTTCCTTGATCACGAGCCTCACATACGCCAAAGAACAAGCAACAACAAGATTGAAGTTCACCTGCAACAATTTATTCAAAACAGTCCAGACCTTGTGGGTGTGTTCTCAAACCGTGTAGGCATTCTGGTATTTGCAGTCACTTCCTCTAATAAACCCCCTGTGGGTGTTGTTCTACGCAAAAATAAAGGCAATATTCCCCAAGTGGTCACAAGCTAGGAATATGGTGCTGCCAGTTACCAAGTCAATCACTTTGGGCTAAGCTCCGTCCCTGTGTCGTAAGGCCAGGTCCTCCTGACTCTACAGGTCCGCATCGTGCGGCGGGTTTCCCTCGCGGCTTAGGCTTCACAGCTAATATCCCAACATGAGTTTGCCCCAATGAAGGAGACCACCTTGGAGCAACACGCCTCTCAAATGATGACTGCAGCTCCTAATATTCCGCTTTCATCTTACTGGCTCTACACGTTTCAGAAATCCTTCCTTGATCACGAGCCTCACATACGCCAAAGAACGAGCAACAACAAGAGTGAAATTCACCTGTATCAATTTATTCAAAACAGTCTAGCCCTTGTGGACATGTTCTCAAACCGAGTAGGCATTCTGGTATTTGCAGTCACTTCCTCGAATAAACCCCCTGTGGGTGTTGTTGTACGCAAAAATAAAGGCAATATTCCCCAAGTGGTCACAAGCTAGGAATATGGTGCTGCCAGTTACCAAGTCAATCACTTTGGGCTAAGCTCCGTCCCTGTGTCGTAACGCCAGGTCCTCCTGACGCTACAGGTCCGCATCGTGCGGCGGGTCTCCCTCGCGGCTTAGGCTTCACCGCTAATATCCCAACATAAGTTTGCCCCAATGAAGGAGACCACCTTGGAGCAACACGCCTCTCAAATGATGACTGCAGCTCCTAATATTCCGCTTTCATCTTACTGGTTCTTACTGGCTCTACGCGTTTCAGAAATCCTTCCTTGATCACGAGCCTCACATACTCCAAAGAATGAGCAACAACAAGAGTGAAGTTCACCTGCATCAATTTATTCAAAACAGTCCAGCCCTTGTGGGCTTGTTCTCAAAACTTGTAGGCATTCTGGTATTTGCAGTCACTTCCTTTAATAAACCCACTGTGGGTGTTGTTGTACGCAAAAATAAAGGCAATATTCCCCAAGTGGTTACAAGCTAGGAATATGGTGCTGCCAGTTACCAAGTCAATCACTTTGGGCTAAGCTCCGTCCCTGTGTCGTAAGGCCAGGTCCTCCTGACGCTACAGGTCCGCATCGTGCGGCGGGTCTCCCTCACGGCTTAGGCTTCACCGCTAATATCCCAACATAAGTTTGCCCCAATGAAGGAGGCCACCTTGGAGCAACACGCCTCTCAATTGATGACTGCAGCTCGTAATATTCCGCTTTCATCTTACTGGCTCTTACTGGCACTACGCGTTTCAGAAATCCTTCCTTGATCACGAGCCTCACATACATCAAAGAACAAGCAACAACAAGAGTGAAGTTCACCTGCAACAATTTATTCAAAACAGTCCAGCCCTTGTGGGCGTGTTCTCAAACCTTGTAGGCATTCTGGTATTTGCAGTCACTTCCTCTAATAAACCCCCTGTGGGTGTTGTTGTAGGCAAAAATAAAGGCAATATTCCCCAAGTGGTCACAAGCTAGGAATTTGGTGCTGCCAGTTACAAAGTCAATCACTTTGGGCTAAGCTCCGTCCCTGTGTCGTAAGGCCAGGTCCTCCTGACGCTACAGGTCCGCATCGTGCGGCGGGTCTCCCTCACGGCTTAGGCTTCACCGCTAATATCCCAACATAAGTTTGCCCCAATGAAGGAGGCCACCTTGGAGCAACACGCCTCTCAATTGATGACTGCAGCTCGTAATATTCCGCTTTCATCTTACTGGCTCTTACTGGCACTACGCGTTTCAGAAATCCTTCCTCGAACACGGGCCTCACATACGCCAATGAACGAGCTACAACAAGAGTGAAGTTCACCTGCAACAATTCATTCAAAACAGTCCAGCCCTTGTGGGCGTGTTCTCAAACCTTGTAGGTATTCTGGTATTTGCAGTCACTTCCTCTAATAAACCCCCTGTGGGTGTTGTTGTAGGCAAAAATAAAGGCAATATTCCCCAAGTGGTCACAAGCTAGGAATTTGGTGCTGCCAGTTTCCAAGTCAATCACTTTGGGCTAAGCTCCGTCCCTGTGTCGTAACGCCAGGTCCTCCTGACGCTACAGGTCCACATCGTGCGGCGGGTCTCCCTCGTGGCTTAGGCTTCACCGCTAATATCCCAACATGAGTTTGCCCCAATGAAGAAGACCACCTTGGAGCAACACGCCTCCCAAATGATGACTGCAGCTCCTAATATTCCGCTTTCATCTTACTGGTTCTTACTGGCTCTACGCGTTTCAGAAATCCTACCTTGATCACGAGCCTCACATATGCCAAAGAACGAGCAACAACAAGAGTGAAGTTCACCTGCATCAATTTATTCAAAACAGTCCAGCCCTTGTGGGCGTGTTCTCAAACCATGTAGGCATTCTGGTATTTGCATTCACTTCCTCTAATAAACCCCCTGTGGGTGTTGTTGTACGCAAAAATAAAGGAAATATTCCCCAAGTGGTCACAAGCTAGGAATATGGTGTTGCCAGTTACCAAGTCAATCACTTTGGGCTAAGCTCTGTCCCTGTGTCGTAACGCCAGGTCCTCCTGACGCTACAGGTCTGCATCGTGCGGCGGGTCTCCCTCGCGGCTTAGGCTTCACCGCTAATATCCCAACATGAGTTTGCCCCAATGAAGGAGACCACCTTGGAGCAATACGCCTCTCAAATGATGACTGCAGCTCCTAATATTCGGCTTTCATCTTACTGGCTCTACACGTTTCAGAAATCCTTCCTTGATCACGAGCCTCACATACGCCAAAGAACGAGCAACAACAAGAGTGAAGTTCACCTGCATCAATTTATTCATAACAGTCTAGCCCTTGTGGGCATGTTCTCAAACCGAGTAGGCATTCTGGTATTTGCAGTCACTTCCTCTAATAAACCCCCTGTGGGTGTTGTTGTACGCAAAAATAAAGGCAATATTCCCCAAGTGGTCACAAGCTAGGAATATGGTGCTGCCAGTTACCAAGTCAATCACTTTGGGCTAAGCTCCGTCCCTGTGTCGTAAGGCCAGGTCCTCCTGACGCTACAGGTCCGCATCGTGCGGCGGGTCTCCCTCGCAGCTTAGGCTTCACCGCTAATATCCCAACATAAGTTTGCCCCAATGAAGGAGACCACCTTGGAGCAACACGCCTCTCAAATGATGACTGCAGCTCCTAATATTCCGCTTTTATCTTACTGGCTCTTACTGGCTCTTTGCGTTTCAGAAATCCTTCCTTGATCACGAGCTTCACATACGCCAAAGAACGAGCAACAAAGAGTGAAGTTCACCTGCATCAATTTATTCAAAACAGTCCAGCCCTGGTGGGCGTGTTCTCAAACCTTGTAGGCATTCTGGTATTTGCAGTCACTTCCTCTATAAAACCCCCTGTGGGTGTTGTTGTAAGCAAAATTAAAGGCAATATTCCTCAAGTGGTCACAAGCTAGGAATATTGTGCTGCCAGTTACCAAGTCAATCACTTTGGGCTAAGCTCCGTCCCTGTGTCGTAAGGCCAGGTTCTCCTGATGCTACAGGTCCGCATCGTGCGGCGGGTCTCCCTCGCGGCTTAGGCTTCACCGCTAATATCCCAACATAAGTTTGCCCCAATGAAGGAGACCACCTTGGAGCAACACGCCTCTCAAATGATGACTGCAGCTCCTAATATTCCGCTTTCATCTTACTGGTTCTTACTGGCTCTACGCGTTTCAGAAATCCTTCCTTGATCACGAGCCTCACATACGCCAAAGAACAAGCAACAACAAGAGTGAAGTTCACCTGCAACAATTTATTCAAAGCAGTCCAGCCCTTGTGGGCGTGTTCTCAAACCTTGTAGGCATTCTGGTATTTGCAGTCACTACCTCTAATAAACCCCCTGTGGGTGTTGTTGTACTAAAAAATAAAGGCAATATTCCCCAAGTGGTCACAAGCTAGGAATATGGTGCTGACAGTTACCAAGTCAATCACTTTGGGCTAAGCTCCGTCCCTGTGTCGTAAGGCCAGGTCCTCCTGACGCTACAGGTCCGCATCGTGCGGCGGGTCTCCCTCGTGGCTTAGGCTTCACCGCTAATAGGATTTCTGAAACGCGTAGAGCCAGTAAGAGCCAGTAAGATGAAAGAGGAATATTAGGAGCTGCAGTCATCATTTGAGAGGCGTGTTGCTCCACGGTGGTCTCCTTCATTAGGGCAAATTCATTCTGGGATATATATATATATATATATATATATATATATATATATATATATATATATATATATATATATATATATATATATATATATATATATATATATATATATATATATACCTTGGATTCCGTCACACTCGCAGATTCCTTCCACAAAGACAGGCACGGACCACGGTATTAGTGCATATATTTTTGTTTATTTTAGACAGCCATTACTCGTTTCGGCTCAATCGAGCCTTGTTCACATTACATACGCTACGGCGTTAACTGATACTTTTAAAGTGACTGGTGCAAAACACACACGTGCAAATTGCGCAATCATAGACATAGATAACCACTGTTGCATAACATCCTGTTCAGTCTGTCTTCATATGTCACTACCTCTCATCACATATTTATAGGACATTTCTCCATATAATATCCCTTTATAAGAAGATTTCCTTGTGGGTATTGCCAATATCTGTTTTGTCTATCATTTACATTTGATTTATATCTTCATCAAATTAATACGACTCACAGTGACTGACAGAATAATACATGCCGTTGGTATAATGATAGGATGATAAATATAGTATAAATAGCCGAACATTTCATATATAAATAAATAAATATCATACATTTAGGTGTTATATATAAAATTGATATAAATATATGTATAAATACAATTTTAAAATTCATATAAAATGCAATTGTTGTTCCGCTAAAGAGAATTTTTTTCGTCATCTCTAAAAACCCTGGCTGCTGGGGTGATTATATTTTGATGCGTCTTGATAAAGTACAGGTGCAGGTGATAAAATTACTTGTAAATCAATCATTATTTATGGTTGCTTATTTTTATTTATATTTTTATATTTTTAATTTCTGTTTATGGTTTCTCCCGGGTTGCTGCAACCCCCTGTGTTATCCCTCATAAAGAATAAAGTGCACAGTGCTAATAATAGCAAAACCAATAATATCATAGTTTAAATTTGTGTACCAAATTTTTATCGTCACCATATCCACTATTAGTGTTGATAACCTAGTTTTGGAGGCTATATTTTAATTGCATGGTATAAATACCATAGTGCATACCATCATTATCGATGGCTTTTGTATTGAGCATAGCTGGATAAATCCGTTCAAAATCCCGATAGCAGATTTGATAAATCAATTTTGTTTAAATCTATGGTTTAGGTATATCATATGCTGTACTACCACCAACTTATTAAATTCACTGCAGGCACGTGTAGAGGTCTTCAGATGTATTCAGGCCTCCTGGGTATTTAGAATCTAATTCCAAGATATTGCGAGTCTCTAATTTCCTTAGTTTAGACTCTCTATTGCCCCCTCTCCTGCTCGGTGGCACTGCATCTATGAGAAAGTATTTTAACCCCTCTATCTTAGACTCATGTTTATCTTTAAAGTGCCGTGCAACTGGGTAAGTGTTGTCTTGATTTAGGATGGCTCTCATGTGTTGGAGCACTCATTTATGTGCCTGGAGTTTCGTACTTCCAATATATTGCAAATTGCAGGGACATTGAAGGACATACATGGCATGGTTTGTTTTGCTTGTAATGGTCTTGCTGATCTTGTGCTCCTTATCTCCAAATGGGGTTCGATATGTACTCTTATTGACCCCATGTTGATAGGCCTTGCAAGTTTTACATTTATGGAATCCTTTATGGGTAGTTAGCCAATTGGTACCTTCCATTATCTCAGGGCTTGTTTTAACCAAACTGTCTCTCATAGAGGGTCAGGAAAGGAAGCCTGCATTGCTGATCACTTCCACCAATTAGGGCCGGTGCGAAGTACGGGCGCCGGAGCCCACTGTAATTTTTGAGGAAACCTTTGTATATCGAGTCCCATAGAAAGAAACACTCGCACTCCAGGATTGTGGTCACAAAAGATTTGTATTAACGGTCGTTAATATAACTCAATATACAGAGGTTTCCTCCCCAAAAAAAAAAAATATATATATATATCCACTGAAAAAACCATAGGTTTCAGGGGCATTATAGTTAGTTGGACATTTCACTCATACAAAACCATAGAAATTCCCCTGTTATAGTTAGTTCAGCTAACTATAACTCGCGTGCCCGCATTGCACTGCTGATGACGTTACATATTACATCGCTCAATACATGGTCAGTGACATCACTCATGACATCTCAAATGACATCACTGATGACATCATCCTTGTGATAGAGTGGCAGACCTCCTCTCACCCTAATATAACCTTTGATACACACACTCAAAAATACAAACTAACATTTTCAAAACAATGGACATACCAATACCAGTTACAACACACCTATTCAGTAATTCCAAGATCTACACACACATCCACTCATTCACCAACAGTCCCTATACAGTCACTCATACATGTACTCACTCATCATATGTACTCATACACCTATACATCTTGTTACACACCGCCACTCATCCACAGAGTTACTCACACACATAGTCACACATGCAAACAAAGTATCAAACATCCATTTACTTGCATATACAGTTATACACACACTACCACACTTACTTCTACAGAAACTTACACATACTTACTCTCTTAAACAATCACTTATAGAAACACCTACTTATTTGTACAGGAACTCTTCCAGTCTCTCACCCTCACATATACTCACTTATATACACCAATACTCACATATACTAGTTTAAAACATATGTAGTTACTCATAAAGATACTATTGAGACAGTCATTCACTCACTAACACACCCATACACATACTCATCCACCTATACAGTCCTGCACACATGCTGTCTTCAACACATACAAACAGTGAGTCACTCATTCATGCATCTATGCACTAAGTAATACCCCCACCGAACCATACAGACACTCAGACACTCATACTGATACTCAAAAAACCAACTAATAACCCATATAGACACTCATGTAGCTACTCACCAACCCATGCAGCCACTTATACACAAAGTGAGAGACTGATACAGATATTTTCATATTTAAACATTACTCACTAACCCATGTATTCACTAAGATACACTTAGTCAGTTATACAATCAATTTTACAAAAAGAAATCATCCATTTAGACACTTATATACCCATTTATTCTTCCATCGACCTTGAGATATACATATATAAAACATATTTAATTTTCAGAAAACACACATTCACTGGATGATGTCATCAGTGATGTCATTTGAGATGTCATCAGTGATGTCATGAGTGATGTCACTGACCATGTCATGAGTGATGTAATATGTGATGTCATCAGCAGTGCAATGCGGGCGCGCGAGTTATAGTTAGCTGAACTAACTATAACGGGGGAATTTCTATGGTTTTGTACGAGTGAAATGTCCAACTAACTATAACGCCCCTGAAACCTATGGTTTTTTCAGTGGATTTCTAAGGATTTTTAAATGCTAATTTCTAACTATAACGTGCCTGAAACCTATGGTTTTTTCAGTGAATTTCTAAGGTTTTTTAAATGCTAATTTCTAACTATAACGTGCCTGAAACCTATGGTTTTTTCAGTGAATATATATATATTTATTATACTATGTATACATGTGAAAATGTCTCGGTCCCCTGTTTGCCTCGGTGGCACGGAAAAAATGGGTGGAACTGACGTCAGCACGCCGACGAGGTCCTCTTATGGCTCCGATGACGCCATACGGTGTCGCGAGCGGAGCCGTGCTTGTTGACGTGGGAGAGCTAGGAAAGAATTTCCGTGGAATGCTGGTGCAGGGGATATTCACCTAAGTATTCAGGCTAGTCCTTTGGGAGCAACTGTTTATGTTGCCACTCCAGAAACCGAAACCAGTGATCCGAGGGCAGAGGCCCTGCAGATGGCACACGAGGTGGGGTGCCCAGTCGTGTGCACTGGCGGGGCAGCGAAGTGACAAGCACCACACCCCACAAAAAAGGTAACGAGGGCACTGAATAACACAGGATCTTCTCTTTGTATCTGGCAGAAACAACGAAGTTAAAATGCCCTAGTACCAAAATGTAGAATTAGTGCTACAACGGTCTTCAAGAGGACCTGCGATGCCGATTCTGCCTCCCGTACCCTGGAGGCGGCACATGGGTCACGCGGTACGGTCATACTGCGGTGGGACGCACACTCGTTGACCTCTCATGGCACTGCTCCACACTTCAGGGAGGACGCTTTCCATTAGCTATGTTTTCTGATGACATGTCGCGCCAGCCCCGTCCAACAACAGAACTCCTTTAGATCCAAACAGACTCTTCCACTCTCTCACTGGAAGTGAAACCAGGCCACGCGGACACGTTCACAATACAACAGCCGGGAATGCACTTTTCGGTAAAAAAAACACATTCCTTCCTCCTAATTAATCAAATAAACGTCTCACTGAAGAACAGGGGCCAGCTTCGATCGGTAAACAGCCGTTACAACGACTTTTTACTTTGCGATACCATTACAACGCATGCATTACCACGCATGCGTTGTACATCACGAAGTCATTACTACGCATTTTTAGAACGCATGGTCATTTACCACGCATGCCTTTACAACGAATTTTGTTGTAAAGGTATGTATGGTAAATGACCATGCGTTCTAAAAACATGTAGACGATCCATGTCGTTGTAAGGAAACAGAGGCTGTTCCTTTTCCTCACAATGACGTGCACCGCCCCTCAGAGATGACGTGAAGCAGGAACCACGAGGAGAGAGGAACCATGAGGAGTGAGAGGTAAGGGGGATTGGGCATGGGGTGGGGGTTTCTTTGCTAGGGTTTAGGGTAGTGCAGTGGTGTTTGGGTGGTGTAGGGGTTGTGCTGGGGGTAGTGTTTTAGGGTTTAGGGTAGTGCAGTGGTGTTTGGGTAGTGTAGGGGGTCATGCTGGGGGTAGTGTTTTAGGGTTTAGGGTAGTGCAGTAGTGTAGGGGGTCGTGCTGGGGGTAGTGTTTTAGGGTTTAGGGTAGTGCAGTGGTGTATGAGTAGTGTAGGGGTCGTGCTGGGGTAGTGTTTTAGGGTTTAGGGTAGTGCAGTGGTGTTTGAGTAGTGTAGGGGGTCATGCTGGTGGTAGTGTTTTAGGGTTTAGGGTAGTGCAGTGGTGTTTGTGTAGTGTAGGGGGTCATGCTGGGGGTAGTGGTTTATGGTTTAGGGTAGTGCAGTGGTGTTTGGGTAGTGTAGGGGTTGTGCTGGGGGTAGATTTAGGGTTTAGGGTAGTGCAGTGGAGTTTGGGTAGTGTAGGGAGTCATGCTGGGGGTAGTGTTTTAGGGTTTAGGGTAGTGCAGTGGTGTTTGTGTAGTGTAGGGGTTGTGCTGGGGGTAGTGTTTTAGGGTTTATGTTAGTGCAGTGGTGTTTGGGTAGTGTAGGGGGTAGTGCTGGGGTAGTGTTTTAGGGTTTAGGGCAGTGCAGTGGTGTTTGTGTAGTGTAGGGGGTCATGTTTTAGGGTATAGGGTAGTGCAGTGGTGTTTGGGTAGTGTAGGGGTCATGCTGGGGTTACTGTTTTAGGGTTTAGGGTAGTGCAGTGGTGTTTGGGTAGTGTAGGGGGTCGTGCTGGGGGTAGTGTTTTAGGTTTAGGGTAGTGCAGTGGTGTTTGTGTAGTGTGGAGGTCATGCTGGGGGTATATTTAGGGTTTAGTGTAGTGCAGTGGTGTTTGGGTAGTGTAGGGAGTCGTGCTGGGGGTAGTGTTTTAGGGTTTAGGGTAGTGCAGTGGTGTTTGGGTAGTGTAGGGAGTCATGCTGATGGTAGTGTTTTAGGGTTTAGGGTAGTGCAGTTATGTTTGGGTAGTGTAGGGTGTCGTGCTGAGGGTAGTGTTTTAGGGTTTAGGGTAGTGCAGTGGTGTTTGGGTAGTGGAGGGGGTAGTGTTTTAGGGTTTAGGGTAGTGCACCCAACCAGCCACAATATCCGTGGACAAAGGGGATCCTGACTCTTTGGAACGCTCCGTCAATTGAATAATTTGGGTCAAGGGCCCTACCACGTCCAAGACCTATCAATTCCTTTCTTGGGATCCCTCATATACTTGGAGAAAAAGGTACATAGTTTCTCATCAATTTCAGGCGTGTGTGCCACCTTCCCCTTCAGTGAGGGCCTGGGGCATTCTCCCCTCATCCTATTCCTGACCACCCTTTCAAGGGGTTGATGGATTTTCCCCACCACATACTCTGCCACTTTGGCGTCAGGTGTCCACTCTGCCGATCTAGGATGGTAAATTTGGGTAGGCTCAAACATGTCCGAGTGGACCCCGTCCCCAACCGGGGACTGAGAGGAGTGGGACTCTGGACACCAGGGACGCCCCGAGTCCTTATCCTCATCGGAGGAGAAATCGTCCTCCGATACACCCTCTCCCTCCAAGGGAAACCCGCCGTCGGGGTCTACAATAGTGGTGACAGTGTCGCAATTTTCTCCGGGCCCCTCCTCCTACTGGCAGGGTGCATGTTTTAGCGTTCGCACACTCTTGAGGAAGGTCTCCGTAAGTTTATCAAATCCTTCCAAGTGCCCCGCGTTATGCTTAACGGCCCTTTTATTCCCCATCTGGGAGCTACTTGGACCCGTCACCACCAGATCTGGGTCACTGAACACCCCAGGGATGCTTTTCGCCAGCTTATCAACCTGATCCCTAAGAGGAGCCAGCGCCCTAGAAATAGCCAGAGAGAAGGCTTGGTCCACTGCTGGAGGGAGAAGTTGGGGGGCCATTCCTCCTCCACTTCCTGGTAGGAGAAGTAAAAATGGTCTTCTGGAGAAGACATGATAGCAGAGGGTGTGAGCACAGAACAAATGCCCTTAAAATCCTTAAGACAGCCCCTCGCCGGTGCTCCAACAGCTGGGCTTTCCCCGAAGCTGTTATAAGAATAGACTGAGGCGCAATACCAATTACCACCACCAGGTGGCGCTGGTCACTAACGTGGCCGTGTGGGGAAATAACCGCGTAGCGGTGTCAAAATTAGGCGAGGGTTGGTCGGGAATCAAGCGGACACTAAAGAAGTGACCGGATTCCCAAACGCGCGTAAAGACCAGCGGGAGCGCTCGACGGAGCTGCCTCGCTCGGACCAGACGCGCCTGACAGGATCTCACCGCGCGCAGAGCACACAGTGGGAGAAACTGCGAGGGGGAGAATGCGCTCGGGCAAGAGCCTGCTGCGCAGGGAATATGAAACAATACCAAGGCAATAATGCTAATAACGTGCACAAGAAACCGCTATACAAACACCAACAACGTCAGATTAAGCCAAGAATGTAAGGAATGCACTTAACTGACGAGCAGTGAAGAAAGAGGAAGCGGAAGGGACGTCACAATATTATATACGATGGACTGTGATATGATTGGACTATAGTTGCCTTGGAGACTACCCCCCTAATGGTTCATGGGTTGTGTAGTCTTTTGTTTAATGATTGTTGTGTTACGTTTTCTTTGAACTGCTATGCAAATAAAGTGAGGAAAGATATGCATAATCCTCGCCTCCGTCCTGCCATAGAATTCATTAAACTTTATTTGATCTGATTTAGAAACATAGATCATAAAAGTGTACATAAAAACAGTAAATCCTCTTTCCTAATACAATACAGTGAGAATTAATTAAAACCAGTAGGTAAAAACGGGTGTTACAAAGCCCGGTTCAGAGCAACTTCAGGTTAACAGAATCGTAAAGTTCAATGTTTCGCAAGATCAATCTCATGTACTTCGTGCAAAATACGCAATAAGGGGTCCAAGTAAGATGTAATGCTCCAATACCTGACCAGTTTGCACTATATAAAACTGCAGAAAAACTAAAAATAAAAAGTGTTTTGCACACTTCTGTCATTGGGCTATATGTGGGCTACATCTGGGTGATATTTGTGCTACATTTGGGCTCTTTTTTCTCTGGTGGCCATCTTGGGAGACTTATTTGTTATGAAGTTTCCTCATTTCGTCATTTACTGCAGTCTCCTCAGTAGGAAATGCTTTCAGTTTTTTACTTTGATTCCATCAAGAAGGCATTCAGATGTGTCACACATTTGCCATAAATTCAGAATGTTAGCACTCTAGTTCTTCATTAGATCACTGTAGTAAAGCTACTGCTCACCAGGGAGTTAACTGGAAGTCTACTGCTGGTATTGAAAGTGATTGTTTCAGTCTGCATGTCAGAATTTTCTAATGAACTAGAAGAGGATTTGAGATCTCACTTAAAACATGCCCTAAATTTTCTTTCTGCAGCACTAACCATAATTTCTATGGCAAAATGAACCCCCTCATTTTGTTCCTTTTTAAATTAAATGTTTTAAGTGTTACCAGTTTATTCCAATCAAGATGGCTTCAGGTGTGCCATACTTTTGTCATAAGTAAGACTGTTAGCGCTCTAGTTGTTCTTTAGAACACTCTGGGAAGCTGCAGTAGAACACAAAGGCATTAACTGACAGGCTGCTCCTGTTGAAATATAACAGGAAGATATTTTAGATCTCACTTAAAACATGTCCTAATTTTTCTTTCTACAGCACTAACCATAATTTCTATGACAAAATGAACCCCCTCATTTTGTTCCTTTTTAAATTAAATGTTTTAAGAGTTACCAGTTTATTCCAATCAAGATGGCTTCAGGTGTGCCATAATTTTGTCATAAGTAAGACTGTTAGCGCTCTAGTTGTTCTTTAGAACACTCTGGGAAGCTGCAGTAGAACACAAAGGCATCAACTGACAGGCTGCTCCTGTTGAAATATAACAGGAAGATATTTGAGATCACACTTAAAACATGTCCTAATTTTTCTTTCTACAGCACTAACCACAATTTCGATGACAAAATGAACCCCATCATTTTGTTCCTTTTTAAATTAAATGTTTTAAGTGTTTCCAGTTTATTCCAATCAAGATGGTTTCAGGTGTGCCATACTTTTGTCATAAGTAAGGCTGTTAGCACTCTAGTTGTTCTTTAGAACACTCTGGGAAGCTGCAGTAGAACACAAAGGCATCAACTGACAGGCTGCTCCTGTTGAAATATAACAGGAAGATATTTGAGATCTCACTTAAAACATGTCCTAATTTTTCTTTCTTTTTTTAAATTTTTTTTAAATATTTATAATTTGTTATTATTATCGATTTCATATACAGCTGAAGAATAAAATAATCACAGAATTTATAATACAAATAATGTAAAACGATAAATAGCTAATAAGGGCCATTATCATCAAGACCATAACAAAAAGCCTAGGGCAGCATAGAATCTGAATACAGGCAATAAATATTTTTAAAGAGATTACATTGGAGACCAAGCTATATACAAGAAAAAAAATGTCATGGCCAGATACTTCATTCTTCCTGGATAAATGGAATAATCCAATCTGTGAATGTGCCCCAGATCTTTTTCCCCTTTATCCTACCCTTTCTCCCTCTGCGCTCGTAGAGTGCTTTTTCCAAATTATAAATATGCAGAAAACGGCTTTTCCATTGTTGAAAAGTAGGAGGCTGCGGGCTTAACCAGGCAGAAGCAACACAGAGTCTTAAAACTGCCATCACAATAAAAATCAGCTCTTCTCCCTTTTTTTTTCCCCCTATTGTTTCGTCTACCCCCAATAACATCAGAAGTGGTGACAATGGAACCTCCTCTTTTAAGACAAACTGCAAAAAGCCTGATATTTCTTGTCCAAGTGACTCAATGCCTGGACAGGTAGAAAAAATATGTATTATATCAGCCGCATAGGCCTTACACCTAAAACAGCGAGTTCCTTCCACCCCTCCCCATTGCACGATCTTCGCAGGCGTAATATATAGATCAAACAAGGTCTTGAAATGTTGTGATTTCAGATTAGCTGCACACAGAACGGAGTTCCCAATTCAACTGACTTAAGAAAGCGGGAGTCCAAAACCCCCAATTTATCCTGCCATCTTTGCCTATGCTTATCTAAATCATCAGGCAACCCCTCTAACAGGCAGCGATATAGTTGTGAAATTGAGGGCCCCGATCTGTGAATCAACAATTCGATTAATGCTACCTGCCCGAAGCCCGCAGCCCCACCAGCTTTTCTCAGAAGGAAATCCCTCAGCTGTAGATATTTAAAAAAATCTCGAGGTCCTATACTAAACCTTTCCCGGATTATATCAAAGGAGGCTATATGATCGCCCTCTAAAAATCCGCAATCCTGAAAAAGCCATTCCTGCCCCATCTTATCAAACACTCATCTTGTAAGACAATTGGGAGCTGATCATTCCCGATCAGAGGGGTATACCTATTAAACCTGCCCATTCCTACTTTTTCCTTATGCCAGCCCAATTACGAAAGGCGGCAATTAAAACCTTGAAGCGGGTTTTTTGAAATAGTTAGCCTCATAAAATTTTAATAAACAACCATTAGCCCGGATATTAATCAAAATTTCAAATATTGAGGGGACATAGCTAGGATCTTCCCTCTCCCTAGCCTTAATCCCGAATAGAGGCCCATAATATTGCAGAGCTGCAGATAAATAATATAACTTAAAATGTGGGAGCCCCCATCCCCCTCTCTCCTGAGTGAGGGATAAAAATGCATTAGCTCTCCTTGTTCTGCGATATGACCAGATAAATCTCGCTAACTCCCTATCAATTAAACGAAACCAATAATTATGTATCTCCAGAGGGATTGTGCGAAAAATATATAACAACTTTGGAAGAACAATAATTTTAATTAAATGATTGTTCTTCTAATTTTTCTTTATACAGCACTAACCATAATTTCTATGGCAAAATGAACCCCCTCATTTTGTTCCTTTTAAATTAAATGTTTTAAGTGTTACCAGTTTATTCCAATCAAGATGGCTTCAGGTGTGCCATACTTTTGTCATAAGTAAGACTGTTAGCTCTCTAGTTGTTCTTTAGAACACTCTGGGAAGCTGCAGTAGAACACAAAGGCATCAACTGACAGGCTGCTCCTGTTGAAATATAACAGGAAGATATTTGAGATCTCACTTAAAACATGTCCTAATTTTTCTTTCTACAGCACTATCCATAATTTCTATGACAAAATGAACCCCCTCATTTTGTTCCTTTTTAAATTAAATGTTTTAAGAGTTAACAGTTTATTCCAATCAAGATGGCTTCAGGTGTGCCATAATTTTGTCATAAGTAAGACTGTTAGCGCTCTAGTTGTTCTTTAGAACACTCTGGGAAGCTGCAGTAGAACACAAAGGAATCAACTGACAGTCTCTGCCCTTGTTGGATGTACATGTTTTACTGAGAATGTCAGACTTCATTCTCACATGACTGAGAAAGATAATGTGAATTTACAGAAAATATGCTCTCATTTTAGCTTCTGGAGCACCTTCCAAAACTGTATGGGACAAGCATGTGAAAATAGTTTTCTCTCAAACATGATTCATGATATCCCAGCAGAAGGTTTTTCACAGGGTAAAATCACCTTAGAACACACCACAATTCCTGAAATTAGTATGGTACCATCAACAAATGAATTCTAATGTAACTAAAGTCTGTTATCACCCTTTATAGTTCTCCTTTTGGTAACCCTCAAAATCTTCGATTCACTACAATGCATTTCAATGGGGTACTATCATTTATATTGGTCCCAAGATGGCTGCCAGCAATTCCAGGATGAAGTGCTGACAGCCAATCAGATCTCACGATGACATGTGTGGTTAGGCTCCGCCCAGATATATATGTGTTTTCTTTTTCTAATTTCTCAGGAACTACTGAACGGATTTACACCATTTAACCAAAAGGCACGACTCTGAACCAAGGGCTACCTTTTTGCCAAATTTGGTGTAATTCCGTTCAGCAGTTCGGGCTGTAGCTGCGATGAAAGGTTCCTATGGAAAATTGCATGGGGAAAACACGTTTTGGGACCCCCTTTTTCTCGGCCCCCACTTGACGAATCACCCCGAGACTTTCAGGATAGGAGCGAACCGGAGCGGGCCACGAGTTTTGAAAATTTTGCGAAGATTCGTCAACCGACGCCAAAGTTATTTCAAATAGAATGTTGCGGATTTCCTATGGAAAATAGGTCCTAACTATAACTATCTACTGGCGACCGCCAGTAGATAATATATATATATATATATATATATATATATATATATATATATATATATATATATATATATATATATATATAAAATATAGCGGTCTGTGAGGGACCTCTCAAGGGCAAGAAAATGCCCTGTCTTTGGCCAGACACAAGGGAGCATCCAGTGTAAGTCAAAACGATACCCTTTCAGGCATAGAGTGATGCATAAATTATGCAAAAAAGAAGCAGAGAACTCTGGGTAGTTCTCCAGTTTTATGTGGAAAGCAGCTCCTGTATAGAGCACCCTCAACCCCAGGACACTCTAAATCTGCTCACCTCAAATGTCTGCCTTTCTATCAAAGTCTTTAAGCATAGGATTAGCACTGTGCCATCCACGCTGAGATAGAAAGGGACAAAGGCTTTTGCCATTTCTACAGAAGGTTGGCTTAGTTGGTATTTTACCAATTCAAAGCTGTAATACTGTGCCTGAAGTGGCAAAAGGCTTTTGTAATTTTACAGTTAGGCATGGATAGCACTGTGCTAGTCTTATGCTTAAAAACATTGCTGTAGAAATGGCAAAACACTTAGTAAATGCTAATTCCTAACAATAACGTCTATAAAACCTGTGTTTTTTTCAGTAAATTTCTAAGGTTTTTTAAATGCTAATTACTAACTATAACGTCCTGAAACCTGTGTTTTTTTCAGTGAATTTCTAAGGTTTTTTAAATGCTAATATCTAACTATGCCTACATAGGAAAGACATGCGCAGAAAGAGGAAGAAAGGTGCAGAAAGAAGCAAGAGAAGTACAGAAAGAAGCAACAGAGGTGCAGAAAGAGGCCAACTTCGACTGTAGCTTTCCACAGACTCATACAAAGTAGCCTAATCACTAATCCTTTTCCCAAGATGTCTTAAACCTCACTTTTCTCTTGAAGGTTCACTATTCATCGACTGCTCAGAATTTAAGGCCTACCAAATGTAAAACAGCAATCCTAACCATATCACTGTTGTAAGTCTGACTAAGTTTTTGAAGGTATGCATGCGTGGGTCTCTGCTTTTACCTAGTGACATGTTCCATAAAAATAAACATACAAATACTTGAGGTACAGGATGGCTCAGCACACACATAAAGGCAAAGTATAATAACAGGAAATACAATGAACGAAGTCTGATGAAGAAAAATCATATAAAGGAATAAAAGAAGGATATTTTTTCAAATAACTTGAAGATTCATTCTATTCGTTTGGGAGATTCTTTCTTGTTTGCTAATCACTAATTAGGATATTGCACTGTATTTCCTGTTATTATACTTTGACTTTAGGTGTGTGCTGAGCCATCCTGTACCTTGTGTTTTGTTTTCCAAAATTGTGGGAACTAAGAAGGTCAAGTTCCCAGCTCTTTGCACAACCATTATTGCCCAAACTATTAAACATAAAACTTACTGGTGCAGGCTTTGAGTGCCCTGACCTTCTGTCTCGTGCTTTATACAAATACTTGAATACCTGTGTTTCAAACAGCATACTCTGTACATTTATGTACATAAAGGTGAATGTATTTCTTTCTCCTCATAATACAGGGCACATGGGTATTCAACAGTATATTTGAGGGGTTCTATAACACCTATATACATAAGACATGTCTGCCTGTACAACCGAATAACAGAGCAGAACTGAGGAGATTTGACCACCTACAGGAAAATCTACCCGCTTTTTAAGCTACCATCTTCAGATGCATAACACATGTAAGAATACATGTACAAGTAGACATATACCTCAGTCAAGAGAGCACGTAGACCTTTAAACAGCTTGCACTTCCCATTTGAGTACAGAAAGAGGTGAGAGAAGTACAGAAAGAAGTAAGAGAAGCGCAGAAATAAACAAGAGAGGTGCAGAAAGAGGCAAGAGAAGTGCAGAAAGAGGCAAGAGAAGTGCAGAAAGAGGCAAGAGAGGAGCAGAAAGAGGCAAGAAAAGTGCAGAAAGAGGCAAGAGAGGTGCAGAAAGAGGGAACAGGGTTGCAGAAAGGGGCAAGAGAGGTGCAGAAAGAAGCAACAGAGGTGCAGAAAGAGGCAAGAGAGATACAGAAACAGGCAAGAGAAGTGCAGAAAGAGGCAAGAGAACTGCTGAAAGAAGCAACATAGGTGCAGAAAGAAGCACAAGAAGTTATGAAAGAGACAAGAGAGTTGCAGAAAGAAACAAGATAGGTGCATAAAAAAGCAAGAGAAGTGCAGAAAAAGGCAGGTGAAGTGCAGAAATAGGCAAGAGAGCTGCAGTGAGAGGCAAATGAGGTGCAGAAACAGGCAAGAGGGGTGCAGAAAGAGGCAAGAGAAGTGCAGAAAGAAGCAAAAGAGGTGCAGAAGGAGGCAAGAGAACTGCAGAAAGAGGCAAGAGAGTTGCAGAAACAGGCAAGAGAGGTGCAGAAAAAGGGAACAGGTGTGCAGAAAGAGCCAAGAGGGTGCAGAAAGAAGCAAGAGAGTTGCAGACAGAAACAAGAGAGGTGCATAAAAAAGCAAGAGAAGTGCAGAAAAAGGCAGGTGAAGTACAGAAATAGGCAAGAGAGCTGCAGGGAGAGGCAAATGAGGTGCATAAACAGGCAAGAGGGGTACAGAAAGAGGCAAGAGAAGTGCTGAAAGAAGCAACAAAGGTGCAGAAAGAGGCAAGAGAAGTGCAGAAAGAAGTAACGGAAATGCAGAAATAGGCAAGAGAAGTGCAGAAAGAAGCAACAGAAATGCAGAAAGAGGCCAGAGAAGTGCAGAAACAAGCAACAGAGGTGCAGAAAGAGGCAACAGAATTGCAGAAAGAGGCAAGAGACGTCCACAAAGCGACAAGAGAGGTACAGAAAGAGACAAAAGGGGTGCAGAAAGAGGAAAGCCACTTTCTGAAAGAGGCAACAGGGTTGCAGAAAGAAGCAAGAGAGGTGCAGAAAGAAACAAGAGAGGTGCAGAAAGAGGCAAGAGAGATGCAGAAACAGGCATGGGGGTACAGAAAGAGATAAGAGACGTGCAGAAAGAAGCAACAGAGGTGCAGAAGGACGCAAGAACTGCAGAAAGAGGCAAGAGAGTTGCAGAAACAGGCAAGAGAGGTGCAGAAAAAGGAACCAGGTGTGCAGAAAGAGGCAAGAGAGGTGCAGAAAGAGGGAAGAGGGGTGCAGAAAGAGGCAAGAGAGGTGCAGAAAGAAGCAAGAGAAGTGCAGGACGAAGCAACAGAGGTGCAGAAAGAGGCAAGAGGGGTGCAGAAACAGGCAAGAGAAGTGCAGAAAGAAGCACCAGAAATGCAGAAAGAGACAAGAGAAGTGCAGAAAAAAGCAACAGAGGTGCAGAAAGAGGCAACAAAAGTGCAGAAAGAGGCAAGAGGGGTGCAGAAATGGTTGAAGTTGAGAGGGGTGGAGCTTGGGAACATGGCGGCCAGCTAGGTAGCCGGCCGCAAGCTGCTCTCCGCTAACTCCGCTGTCTTGAACTCCCACCGACTATTATTGAACTGAAATCCCTTCGCTGGATTAATTTAGGAGCAGGCAGTCGTCTGCGTGCCTTGTTGTGGGTGCCAGGCTTTCTTCTGCCATCTTTGCCGTTGCTTTCCCCACCGCTGTTATAGCGGTGAGGATGTGAGGCTGCGAGGCTTGTGTGTTATGCACGGACCGCGCATACATTATATATCGCCCACATTTTTGGGGGGTGTTGACCCGCTTTTCTCACCTCATGAGGCCCGGGGTTGGTGTCTGGGCTGGTTCTTGCCGGCTGCACTCCTCGGCGCTTCCTTAGCTCTGCATACACGCTGTTTGGACGGCGGTTGTGACGCGTCTTTTCTGGCGTTTATCTTTTCTTTTCCTTTACTGCCTAGATGTGTGTGGGATCTGGCCTGGCGATTTTTAGGGCTGCTGGTGCACTCGGTGAGTCCCGGGCAGCATGCCACGCCCGGTCACAATTCACTGAGCTAGCCCTTTACGCCTGGGTCAGCTTGGGCAGAGTCAGCACACGCTGTTCCCAAGAGAGGTCCCAGGGTGCTGGTGGGATCTCAGTGGAGTCGTGTTTACTGCCTTTGGGAATCCAGGAAGAAGCCTCACCGACAGCCTGTTCAGACCAGGGCTTTAAGCAGGTAAAGGACAATTCAAGGTATGTAACGGATTTTAGGTTTATGGGGCTAGTACTTCAGCACTCCGGGGGAAAAAAACAGGCACTTAAGGGGAGTGATTTTTCGGTACTACACAAGACTTCTTCTTCTCTTCCCACTAACTCCATCCCCGACAGTGAGGCGCTAATAGGCAAAAGGTACAAACTGAGATCCAGCACTTTTCTTGGAAGGGAACCTGTTCCCCAACGAGATACACAGCCCAGGCACCTCTCTGGTTTTTTTTTGAGCAAACAAAAAAACAGGAATTTACCAGCAAAGTCAGGGAAAGTTACCCCTTTGAAGGAGAGGAAGAAAAAAACTGCCCCAGTACGTACGAAGGTGACCCCTTCACTTAGATCATACTTCAAATTGAATTTGCAGGGTAGTATGGAACCCATAAAGCAAGGGTACCCCTGCCAGGAGACCTTTTGCCACTAAATTTAACCATTCTTACCTCAAATAGATTTTCAGCCCTAAGTGATCTGGCCCCACTACCTGGAGTCAGCGTATCGAAGGAAGGTGATCCTACAGCAGGCACAGTTTTAGAAGTGCCTCCTAATGCCACCTCAGGTTTAGACCCAATACAAAGGATGTTGAGTCAGCTGTCATTAGAGATCAAGGAGCGTTTTTCAACCTCAGAAATCAACCAAAAGAAAATCCAAGACACATGCAGTAGTTTAGAGGAAAATCTTTCAGCATTGACAAATCGTATGGATGATTTGGAGAATAAAGTGGGAGAGCTGAGGTTAGATGTGAAAGATAATACACAGGAGGTGGCCCAGACAGACTGGAGAGGCTCGAAAACAATTCTAGAAGAAATAATATCAGGATTCTTGATTTAAGAGAAGGATCGGAAGGGGACAATATCAAAACCTTTGTCATAGATATCCTGACCAAAGCATTCCCGTATGTTGCTTCGGCGTCTGTATGGGAAGCAGAGATTCAGCGGGTACACAGAGATCCTTTTAAACTTAACCCTGGTCGGAAGAAGCCTAGAAAAATCTTGGTTTTTGCTTTCTGTACCCCTCGCTGCCCCCATTCTCTGTGTCCAGTTTTTGCTTTCTGTACGCCTCGTTGCCTCTCTCCACTCCCGCCGCTGCGTCCCCTGCGGCCCCGCAACCCTGACTGCCCATTCGCTGCCCCTGCCTCCCGCCTCCCAGCTGCTCCTCCCTCCCACCTCCCCATATATGGCGGCCGCTGCGCGGTGAGGAGAGCGACCCTTGACCTTGCCAGGTAGGTCGCTCCCCCGCCACACAGCTCTGCCTGTGTTCTCCTGCCCGCTGCTGCTGCTGGTAAGCTCGCCCCTCTGCTTGTTGCCTCGGTGCCCGTTTTGCCTTCTGTTCCCCCTCGTTGCCCCCACTCTCTGCGTCCAGTTTTGCTTTCTGTACCCCTCGTTGCCCCCATTTTCTGTGTCCAGTTTTTGCTTTCTGTACCCCTCGCTGCCCCCATTTTCTGTGTCCAGTTTTTGCTTTCTGTACCCCTCGCTGCCCCCATTCTCTGTGTCCAGTTTTTGCTTTCTGCACCCCTCGCTGCCCCCATTTTCTGTGTCCAGTTTTTGCTTTCTGTACCCCTCACTGCCCCCATTTTCTGTGTCCAGTTTTTGCTTTCTGTACCCCTCGCTGCCCCCATTCTCTGTGTCCAGTTTTTGCTTTCTGTACCACTCGCTGCCCCCATTCTCTGTGTCCAGTTTTTGCTTTCTGTACCCCTCGCTTCCCCCATTCTCTGTGTCCAGTTTTTGCTTTCTGTACCCCTCGTTGCCTCTCTCCACTCCCGCCGCTGCGTCCCCTGCGGCCCCGCCCCCCTCACTGCCCATTCGCTGCCCCTGCCTCCCGCCTCCCAGCTGCTCCTCCCTCCCACCTCCCCATATATGGCGGCCGCTGCGCGCGTGAGGAGAGCGACCCTTGACCTTGCCAGGTAGGTCGCTCCCCCGCCACACAGCTCCGCCTGTGTTCTCCTGCCCGCTGCTGCTGCTGGTAAGCTCGCCCCTCTGCTTGTTGCCTCGGTGCCCGTTTTGCCTTCTGTTCCCCCTCGTTGCCCCCACTCTCTGCGTCCAGTTTTGCTTTCTGTACCCCTCGTTGCCCCCATTTTCTGTGTCCAGTTTTTGCTTTCTGTACCCCTCGCTGCCCCCATTTTCTGTGTCCAGTTTTTGCTTTCTGTACCCTCGATGCCCCCATTCTCTGTGTCCAGTTTTTGCTTTCTGCACCCTCGCTGCCCCCATTTTCTGTGTCCAGTTTTTGCTTTCTGTACCCTCGCTGCCCCCATTTTCTGTGTCCAGTTTTTGCTTTCTGTACCCCTCGCTGCCCCCATTCTCTGTGTCCAGTTTTTGCTTTCTGCACCCTCGCTGCCCCCATTTTCTGTGTCCAGTTTTTGCTTTCTGTACCCCTCGCTGCCCCCATTCTCTGTGTCCAGTTTTTGCTTTCTGTACCCCTCGCTGCCCCCATTCTCTGTGTCCAGTTTTTGCTTTCTGTACCCCTCGTTGCCTCTCTCCACACTGCGTCCCCTGCGGCCCCGCCCCCCTGACTGCCCATTCGCTGCCCCTGCCTTTCGCCTCCCAGCTGCTCCTCCCTCCCACCTCCCCATATATGGCGGCCGCTGTGCGGCCGCGTGCAGCGGATGCGTGCAGCGGATGCGTGCAGCGGATGCGTGCAGCGGATGCGCGCAGCGGGCGCGCCTAAGGCAAGCCCGTCTGCCCCCGTCCGTGCCTGGACCGCACCCAGTGCCAGAACCCCTGGACCGTGCGCCCCCCGCTCCAGCCTCGATGACCGACGCCGATACGATGCCACCACACTCCACGCTCTCAACCCCGGACTGACACACAACTGCTTCAAGGCCGCCCCGAAACGCACCCATGGTCCCTTCATCTGCCGGAACTGCAGCTACACCAGCCTCAGAGCCACCAAAGTGCCCGCCAAGAAGGACCGCAACCACCTCCGATGCATCCTACTGAACACCCGCTCCGCACGCAAACACGCCGTCGAGCTCTGGGACCTGCTCGACACATCAGCACCAGACGTCGCCTTCCTGACAGAGACCTGGATGAACGACTCCTCCGCACCCGACATCGCCATAGCCATCCCAGACGGCTATAAGATCACCCGCAGAGACCGCATCAACGGAGTAGGAGGAGGAATCGCCATCGTCCACAAGAACTCCATCAGGGTCTCGACCAGCTCCGATGACTTTCTCTGCACCGCCGAACACATGCACTTCCAGATCCACACGGTCCCCAACACCACCCTTAGAGGCACCCTTGTCTACAGACCCCCTGGGCCCCGTCCCCAGTTCAGCGACTCCATCGCCGACTTCATCAGCACGCACGCCCTGACCTCTACCAACTACATCCTCCTCGGAGATCTGAACTTTCACCTGGAGAACAACAACGACAGCAACTCCACCACCCTGATCGCCAACCTCGCCAACCTCGGACTGAGACAGCTCGTCACAACACCGACCCATTCCGCCGGCCACACGCTCGACCCCATCTTCTCCTCAAGCTCCCACGTCTCCTTCAGCCACACCACGGAACTCCTCTGGACCGACCACCGCTGCATCCACTTCACCTTCCAGAAACACACCACCGCACCCAACAGATCCCACGCCGCTGCTGGAGCAAAGTCACCGAAAACCAACTACGGGCAAACCTCGCTCTCAGCCCTCCCTCCGACCCATCCAACACCGACGACGCTGCCTGCAACCTCAGACGATGGATAGACGACTGTGCCAACACCCTCGCCCCGCTGAAAAAATTCACCCACAGTGACACCACCAAAAGAGCCAGCTGGTTCACCCCGGAACTCCTAGCATTCAAGCGTACCTGCCGGAAACTAGAGAAGAAATGCCACAGTGATAAGACACCGGACAGCCACGCAGCCCACAAAGATGCCATCCGCAACCACCACCACCTCATCAGGTCCGCCAAGAGAATCTCCTTCAAAGACCGCCTCGACAACAGCGCACACAACAGCAAGGAGCTCTTCAACATCGTGAAGGAACTCTCCAACCCCAGCTCCAACACCAACGACATCCCGCCGTCGCAAGCCCTGTGCGATTCCCTCGCCACCTTCTTCCACCGCAAGATCGCCGACATCCACGACAGCTTCAACACCCAGACAGCCTCAATGCACCAGACCCGCCGCACACCATCGACCACGACCCCTTGCCAGCCTGGGCCAGCGTGAACATCGATGACACCATCAAGACCATGAGCACAATACACTCCGGCTCCCCGTCAGACCCTTTTCCGCACCACATCTTCAACAAAGCCAGCAGCTCCATCGCACCCCACCTGTGCAACGTTATCAATCTCTCCTTCGAGACCGCGACCTTCCCAGAGAGCTGGAAACACGCAGAGATCAACGCCCTACTCAAAAACCCAAGGCGGACCCGAGAGACCTCAAGAACTTCCGGCCCATCTCCCTGCTTCCGTTCCCAGCCAAGGTCATCGAGAAGATCGTCAACAAACAGCTAACCCGATACCTCGAAGAAAACAGCATCCTGGACCCATCCCAATCAGGGTTCCGCAGCAACCACAGC
Source organism: Calotriton arnoldi (assembly GCA_963921515.1). Lineage (NCBI taxonomy): Eukaryota > Metazoa > Chordata > Amphibia > Caudata > Salamandridae > Calotriton > Calotriton arnoldi. The sequence goes on along the minus strand of CAWUFW010002121.1, from coordinate 2,053,891 downwards.
ACGGAGACTGCCCTCATCGCCGCCACCGACGACATCAGGACCCTGCTGGACAATGGTGAGACCGCAGCCCTCATCCTGCTGGACCTCTCCGCCGCCTTCGACACTGTCTGCCACCGCACTCTACGCGCACGCCTCCACGACGCAGGGATCCGAGACAAGGCCCTGGAATGGGCCACCTCCTTCCTCACCGGCAGAACCCAGAGAGTCCGCCTCCCACCATTCCGATCCAAAGCCTCCGAGATCATCTGCGGCGTACCCCAGGGATCATCCCTCAGCCCAACACTGTTCAACATCTACATGACCGACAGCACGACCTCAACATAATCTCCTACGCCGACGACACTCAACTGATCCTCTCCCTCACCAAGGACCCCCTCGCCGCCAAATCCAACCTCCATGAAGGAATGAAGGCCGTCGCCGATTGGATGAAGATCAGCCGACTAAAGCTGAACACGGACAAGACAGAGGTCCTCATCCTCGGCTCCAACCCCTCAACCTGGGACGACTCCTGGTGGCCTACGACACTGGGAGCAGCCCCGACACCCACCGACCATGCACGCAACCTGGGAGTCATCCTCGACTCAACGCTCTCCATGGCCAAGCAAGTCAACGCAGTCTCCTCCTCCTGCTTCAACACCCTCCGCATGCTTCGCAAGATCTACAGGTGGATCCCGACAGACACAAGAAGAACAGTCACCCAGGCCCTCGTCAGTAGCAGACTTGACTATGGGAACGCCCTCTACGCGGGAGCCCCGGCCAAGCTCATCAAGCGACTGCAACGCATACAAAACGCCTCCGCACGCCTGATCCTCGACGTACCACGCCACAGCCACATCACCCCCACCTGAGGAACCTGCACTGGCTCCCCGTCGACAGGAGAATCTCCTTCAAACTCCTCATCCACGCACACAAGGCACTCCACAAGACTGGCCCAGCCTACCTCAACAGACGACTCTTCTTCTACGTCCCCAACCGCCAGCTCCGCTCCGCCGACCTCTCCTCGCCACCGTCCCTCGCATTCGAAGAACAACCACCGGCAGCAGATCCTTCTCACACCTCGCCGCCAAGACCTGGAACACCCTTCCACTAAGCCTACGACAGACCCAAGACCTGCTGACCTTCAGGAGGCTACTCAAGACCTGGCTGTTCGACCAGTAGCAGCAACCCCCCCTCTCCCCAGCGCCTTGAGACCCTCGCGGGTAAGTAGTGCGCTCTACAAATTCTGTGATTGATTGATTTATTGGTATGTATCCAATAATTTCTTCTTAAGGAACAACTACTCGGGGCAGCCCTTAAACATAAGAGTATCCAGGTACAAGATGCTTCATTCAGAATAAGGTCAGACATCTCATGTGTGACAGAGGATAGAAGATGGGAGCTGGGCAAGCGGATTGACCCCTTGAAAGAATTAGGACCCCATTGCATTTAAGGTTTCCTGCCTTCCTTAAAGTGATATGGGCTAATAAAATGTATAATTTCCAATTTCCAGATGAGGTGGACAGCTTTTTGACACACAATAAACCTCCAGCTAGTTAGGCATTTAATTTGTGTAAGGTGGGAGTTCAGTGTTTGTTATTTGAAATTTTCTTTTGTATTGAGTTAGCAGATTGCGGCTCGAATTGGCAATTGCCAATAGACAGTCAGGGAGAGTTCCCATGGGTGGGGAGGGAGGGGAGGGCGGGGTTGCACGAGTGTGGGTGGGGAGCATGGGGAAAAAAGTAAAGAAAAAAAATCTTGTAAAAGTGTCCTCTTTCTATATAACCGTTCTCTGCAGATGCAGTGTGATATGGAAACATGACGACGGGCTTAGATCCGGTCTTGGGGGAGGAGACTGCCTAGAAATGCTATGTTGGAATATGAGCGGTCTAAGAGTTAGAAGAAGACAGCGACTGGTCCTTCAATATTTGAAGGACAGCCCAGCCAGGATCCTCATGCTGCAGGAGACTCATCTGTTACACTCAGAATGTAAGGCATTGTTCGGTAAACAAAGATGGGTAGATAAGATTGTAGCCTCAGACCAAAAATGCTCCTCTAAAGGAGTTGTTATAATTTTCAAATTAAATTCTGGAGTAGAGCTTATTAAATCGAAAGCAGATGAGAAAGGGCGCTGGGCAATAGCTGAGGTTAGGAACCAGGTTACTTCTTATACATTGGTTAACTACTATGGCCCTAACGAAGACGATATTACCCCTTTGAATAATCTTTGTCTCTCCCTGGCTGATTTTGAAGCTCCTCTGATACTCGGCGGGGACTTTAATGTCCTTCTAAACAATAAGCTTGATAGATCTTCCCCCCGTATGCAAATTGCGGCACCACGGGTTCAAGCTCATCTTCTTGCAATGTTAGACAATTTAAATTTATGTGACGTTTGGCGGAAGAAGAAGGGTGATGCTAGAGATTACTCCTTTTATAGTAAGAAAAACGGCCATTATTCGAGGATAGATTATGTTTTCATAGAACTTTCAGAAGTAGGGAAAGTAAGGAAATTAGAGTATTTACCCATCCATCTTTCTGATCATGGTGCATTAGCCTTGAGTATAGAACTCCCCTCAAAACCTTCACCGAGGAGATGGACCTTGAATAGGAGATTTCTCCTTCAACCACGCATTCCAGATATGATTAAGAGGGAAACAGCTATTTTCTTTGAGCATAATTTGAATTCTGCTCCTCAACACATAATATGGGACTATTTTACGGCCTGGTTGAGAGGGATCTAGAAGGGTGCCACGGCTGGCTGGGCCAGATCTGAAAAAAGGGCGATTGCTTACTTGGAGGAGCAATTAATGGCGGCTGAAGCCGTCCTAAAGGAAAAAGAAAGCTTACTGGGGAAGGTCGAAGATCTGCAGCAGAAGTTTAGGCTTAGAACTGAAGAGATCATGTTGCAGAAGTGGGAAGTGAGTAAAATGAGGGACTTCGACCAGGGAGAGAATTGAGGTAAACTACTCGCTATGGAGAGCAGAATAGATAGATCCTGCAATTATATTAGGAAGATCAAAGTAGGCAGCCAGCTTGTGGAGGATAAAGATGATATTGAACAGGCATTTACTGAATTTTTCCAGGATTTATACCTGGCGGATTTATTGGTGGATGAAGATACCTTAGATCATTGGCTTGAGGGGAAACAGCTCTTTAAGCTGAACGCAGATAGCCAAAAGCTGCTTACCCAAGATATAACAGGGAACGAAATTCTCATTGCCCTTAATAAAGTTAGGAAAGGGAAAGCTACAGGGCCGGATGCGATTCCCAACGAGGTTTACGCTTTACTGTCTGATGAAATTATCCCTATTTGGTTGGAATTATTCAACGAAATTTTGAGAGGCACCTCCCCTTTGCTAGATTCATGGAATGAGGCAGTCATTTCACTAATCCTGAAGCCCAGGAAGGATCCAGCCCAGTGCCAGTCTTATCGGCCAATATCAGCAATGAATTGCGATTATAAAATCTTTGCTGGGATTCTGAATGCCCGCCTTTGTAAGATCGTGGGGCCGATAATCCATGAAGACCAAAAGGGCTTCCTTCCGGGAAGGCAGATGCTGGATTTGGTTTATACTTTAATTGGCTCAATAGACCTGGCAACAGCACATGGCACTCCACTGTCAATTATCACCATGGACGCAGCAAAAGCCTTCGATCGAGTTAACTGGCTTTACTTGAGTAGAGCTTTGAAGGCTTTTGGTTTTTGCGAGACTTTTAAGGAGGTTCTTAAAAAAATCTATAAGGCTCCCCGGGCTCGGATTGTGGTCAATGGCAACCTTACTGATTCTGTTTCAATCGAGCGAGGCACAGGACAGGGGTGTCCATTGTCTCCCATCCTTTTTGATTTGTACATTGAGACAGAATAAAAAGATCCTCCCCTTTACTGTAAACAGTTCTACGAGTAAGCTAACCTTGTATGCAGATGACTTGATTATCTTATCATCTAATGTTAACCAAACTTTATCGGAGCTACTTACTGAAGTACAGGCTTTTGGGGAACTGTCTGGGTACAAGGTCAATGACGATAAGACCGAAGTCATGGCCTGGAACATTACAGCGCAGGGGGTTAAGCTCTCTAGGGAGATAAGATATCTGGGAATAATCATAACTCAGGACCTTAGAGAAACTCCTAAAATAAACCTGGAGAGAATCTCCAAGGAGGTGGATGTACTACTGAAAAGATGGCAGAATCTCCCATTGACACACTTCGGGTGGGTTCAATTGGTTAAAATGTGTGTTCTCCCTAAGTATGCCTACTTATTCAATAATATTCCATTGGAGTTTGATAAAGGCCATTTACTTAAAATACAGGGCAAGATCTCCTCCTTCATATGGGTGAGTAAAGGGATCAGGTCGTCCTGAAAGAAACTAAAGCGAAAGCTTTCACATGGTGGTATGGGCCTACCTGATCTCCAGTTGTACTGTTGGGCATACCAATTAAAGAATTGTAGGATGCTACTTTTTAGGCCAGATAGTACCCTGATTGGCTGTATGTTTAAAGCTATGTTGTCGGACTCCCCCGAGGAGCGTTTCATGTATAAATTTGGCGCTCCCAAATTCTTTAAAAAAGTTAGGCTGAAGGTTTTGTATGCAGCAGCCAAGCTGTGGTTTGATTGCCGCTCCTGTTTGGGCTTGTCCTATTATAGCGAATGGACCCCAGTGTGGGACTCCCCAGGAACACCAGAGTGTCTTTTGGATGCTTTAGTTCAGCCACTCAAGGATGCGGGTGTTGTACGCTGGATGGACAATGTGGATGGTGGTGAATGCTTATCATGGGACACCTGGAGGAATCTAACTAGCGGTACACTTTCCAGATTTAAATATTATCAAATTTCAACATGGTGTAATAGCCAACAGTGGCACTTCCCGGAGGATAACTTAATGGAGGACGAGTTACAAGATCAGAATCCAAAAGGGAAGGAAGTAGCACAGTGGTACAATCATCTCCTTGCTGCAGCAAACAGAAAGTTGGAACATCCTTATTTGGTTTGGGAGAAATGCTTGCCGGACGAGGAGCTGAAGAATTTATGGCAAGTATCTTTAGACATGCTTTACCCGTTGATCAAATCTGCTGCATTAAGGAGACACCACTTCTTTACACTCCACAGGATATACTGGACCCCACTCAAACTTTCCAAGATAAAGGGCAGTGGAGAAACAAAGTGTATGAGGTGTGGTGCTCAGAAGGCGGATGACATCCACTTGTTCGCTTCCTGCCCCCTGATAGAAGAGTTTTGGAGCAATGTGGGTAAGAACTTGTCGGATATCCTAGATAAAGAAGTGGAGGTAAGCCCTGCAGCAATTTTGTTTGGTTTTGTTCTGATGCCTGATGGGGTGGAAGGCCTAACAGGGTTGCAGAATAAATTAGTTTTTTACTTGATCCTTTTGGCAAGGAGGGAGATTTGTAAGAACTGGCGCCAAGCGGCACCTCCTATATGGAGAGGTTGGTGGAACTCAGTGAGATACTTTAGGGATTTAGACCAGAAGGTTAATGTCTATAGAGGAAAAACTGAGCTTGGGTTATTTTGGAATCTACTAGACCCTAACTAGCAGGGAATGGTTGCATTATGCGTCCAATGATTATACCTCTTGGTTAGTTCATGATGTGTTGTGCGGGTTGGCTCTCGCAAGAACATCAGCTGAGACAGGACCCCCAAGTTATGAGCAGCAGGGGTGGATCAGACCGAGAGGTTGCTTACGCTATGGAGGTTATATGAGGACAAAAAAAGAGGGGTGCAGAAAGAAGCAAGAGAGGTACAGAAAGAAGCTAGAGAAGTGCAGAAAGAGGCAAGAGAAGTGCTAAAAGAAGCAAAAGAGGTACAGAAAGAAGCAAGAGAAGTGCAGAAAGAAGCAACGGAGATGCAGAAAGAGGCAAGAGGGGTGCAGAAAGAGGCAAGAGGGGTGCAGAAAGAGGCAAGAGAAGTGCTGAAAGAAGCAAGAGAGGTACAGAAAGAAGCAAGAGAAGTGCAGAAAGAAGCAACGGAGGTGCAGAATGAGGCAAGAGGGGACCAGAAAGAAGCAAGAGAAGTGCAGAAAGAAGCAACAGAGGTGCATAAAGAGGCAAGAGAAGTACAGAAAGCAGGAACAGAAATGCATAAAGAGGCAAGAGAAGTCCAGAAAGAAGCAACAGAGGTGCATAAAGAGGCAAGAGAAGTGCAGAAAGAAGCAACAGAAATGCAGAAAGAGGCAAGAGAAGTGCAGAAACAAGCAGCAGAGGTGCAGATAGAGGAGGAGGCCCGAGGCTCCCTGCATTTAAAGATTAAAGCCCTGGGGAGGTGGCGGTCCCTGGGGCAGCGTGAGGGCAGGCAGGAGCCCCCAGGCCTTTTAATAAAAAGATGCCCCGGGAAGGTGGCGGTCCCCGGGGCTGCAGGGGGCCATGTGCCCCCCCCATTTATTAAATATCCCCTGGGGAGATGGCGGTCCCTGGGGCATCGGAGGCCTTCGTAGACCCCCGCTTCATAGTAAAACATTGCCCCCGGGACCTGGCCCACTTGGGGGCTTAAAGAAAACTAATTGCGGGAGCCTGCGCTTAGTTTAAAAAAAAAAAAATTGGCAGGATTCGTGTACCCCACGCAAATTCTGCCAAATTATTTTAAGATGCTTTGTTTGACCCTTGGGGTCCCTGTGGGACCCCCTGAGCAGACCTAGGGGGTCCTGGTGTTTCAGCCCTGTCCCCTTTTCTTATTTTTTTATGTTTTTTACCTTTTTTCTTGTGACTCGGTTCAACCGAGTCACAAGATGGCTGCCAACACTTCCTGGTTGGAACTGTTGGCAGCCAATCAGAGTCAAGCTCGAGATCAGGAGGGTTCGCAGATCCACCGCGGTCACCAGATATTAATATTTCTAAATATAAGAATTTCTCAGGAACTACTGAGTGGATTTGCACCATTTAATGAAAAGGTCTCTTTCTGAACCAACAACTACCTTTTTGCCAAATTTAGTGTCATTCCATTCTGCAGATCGGGCTGTAGCCTTGTCTAAAGTTTCCTATGGAAATTAACATGGAGAAAATGCGTTTTGGGACCCCACTTTTTTCTTGGCCCCTGCTTGACGAATCACCCCGAAACGTTCAAGACAGGAGCTGACCGGAACGCCCCATTAGTTTTGAAAATTTCACGAAGATTCGTCAAAGGGCGCCAAAGATATTGGCAAATCAAAAAACTTTTTTCCTATGGAAACTAGGTCATTACTATAACTACCTACTGGCAACTGCAAGTAGGTTATATATATATATATATATATTCACTGAAAAAACCCCAGGTTTCAGGGACGTTATAGTTAGTTGGACATTTCGCTCGTACAAAACCAGAGACATTCGGCCGTTATAGTTAGTTGAGGTAACTATAAATCAAGCCCCCGCAATACACTGCTGATGATGTCACATATTACTTCACTCATGACATGGTCAGTGACCATGTCAAGTGACCATGTCATGAGTGATGTAATATGTCATCAGTAGTGCATTGCGGGGGTGTGAGTTATAGTTACCTCAACTAACTATAACGGCCGAATTTCTCTGGTTTTGTATGAGTGAAATGTCCAACTAACTATAAAGTCCCCGAAACCTGGAGTTTTTTCAGTGAATTTCTAAGATTTTTTAAAATGCTAATTTCTAACTATAACATCCCTGAAACCTATGGGTTTTTCAGTGAATTTCAAAGGTTTTTTAAATGCTAATTTCTAACTATAATGTCCCTGAAACCTATGGTCTTTTTAGTGAATTTTAAAGGTTTTTTAAATGCTAATTTCTATCTATGCCTACATAGGTAGGACATATGCAGAAAGAGGAAGAAAGGCGCAGAAAGAAACAAGAGAAATACAGAAAGAGGCAACAGAAGTCCAGAAAGACAAAGAAAGGTGCAGAAAGAAGCAAGAGATATGAAGAAAGAACCAACAGAGGTGCAGAAAGAGGCCATGTTGCAAAGTCATCCTGTGCCCCCAACTTTTTGCTGACGGGTACTGGTGGTAACTGACTCTGACTAACCAGGCCTAGAGCCAGTGCTATGCTAAAAGACACTTAGAATACAGTGAAGACACCTCCATACACTATGGGTTGGGGTACCCCTGTGATTGGCATAACCTCCCCTGTAAGGCCCTAGTACATAATAGGGCAGGGGGATTAAAACTACCTCTAAGTCAGAGGTGCAGAAAGAAGCAAGAGAAGTGCAGAAAGAAGCAACAGAGGTGCTTAAAGAGGCAAGAGGGGTACAGAAAGAGGCAAAAGAGGTGCAGAAAGAGGCAAAAGAGGTGCAGAAAGAGGCAAGAGAGGTGCAGAAACAGGCAAGAAAGGTACAGAAAGAGGGAACAGGGGTGCAGAAAGAGGTAAGAGGGATACAGAAATTTGCAAGAGAGGTGCAGAAAGAAGCAAGAGCAGTGCAGAAAGAAGCAAGAGAAGTGCAGAAAGAAGCAAGAGAGGTGGAGAAATAGGGAAGAGGGGTACAGAAAGAGGCATGAGGTATGCAGAAATTTGCAAAAGAGGTGCAGAAAGAAGCAAGAACAGTGCAGAAAAAACTAAAAGAGGTGCAAAAAGAGTCGAGAGGGGTGCAGAAAGAGGTAGAAGAGATGCACAAATTGGCAAGAGAGGTACAGAAAGAGGCAGGAGGGGTGCAGAAAGAAGGAAGAGAAGTGCAGAAAGAAGCAACAGAGATGCTGAAAGAGGCACGAAGGATGCAGAAAGAGGCAAGAAAAGTGCGGAAAGAAGCAACAGAGGTACAGAAAGAAGCAAGAAAGGTGCAGAAACAGGCAGGAAAGGTGCAGAAAGAGGGAACCAGGGTGCAAAAAGAGGCTAGAGAGGTGCAGAAAGAGGGAAGAGGGGTGCAGAAAGAGGCAAGGGGGTGCAGAAAGAAGCAAGTGAGGTGCAGAAAGAGGCAACAGAGGTGCAGAAAGACGAAGAGAAGTACAGAAACAAGCAAGAAAAGTGCAGAAAGAGGCAAGAGAATTGCTGAAAGAAGCAACAGAGGTGTAAAAAGTAGCAAGAGAAGTGCAGAAAGAGGCAAGTGAGGTGCAGAAAGAAGCAAGAGCAGTGCAGAAAGAACCAACAGAGGTGCAACAAGAGGCAAGAGGGGTGCACAAAGAGGTAGGAGAGGTGCACAAAGAGGCAAGAAAGGTACAGAAAGAGGCAGGAGGGGTACACAAAGAAGGAAGAGAAGTGCAGAAAGAGGCAAGAGAATTGCTCAAAGAAGCAACAGAGGTGTGGAAAGAAGCAAGAGTAGTGCAGAAAGAGGCAAGTGAGGTGCAGAAAGAGGCAAGATAGGTGCAGAAAGAAGCAAGTAACACCACCAAGCTGTAACACGTGAAGCTGCATTTTTGGGAACGCCAATAGCTCTAACTCTCGCAAATGCAAAACCTATTACATTGCAAATGCTTCTTTAACTAGTAGTCGCGTTTGCAGAGTGGTAGAGAAAGGGTGCTGGGCCTCCGACCAGTGCATAGGAATTCTGCTGCGTAGGACTTACAGGAGGTACCAGGAGGGCTTCTTGGTCCCCAAAGTCCCTCAGGAGTAAAGTGGACTTAATACCCCATCCCGTAGTCTGCCAGGAGGCGCGTTTGCAGAGTGGTGGAGAAAGGGGACGTGGCCTCCAAAGACGTCTTAGCAATACTACTGTGTGGGACATACTGGAGGTAACAAGAGGGGTAGTTGGCCCCCAAGGACATCCTTGGGGGCCAACTACCCCTCCTATTACCTCCAGTAAGTACAACACAGCAGGATTGCTAAGTTCTCAGAACAGGCCACGCCTCCTTTCTCCACCACTCTGCAAACACACCTCCTGGCACGCTCTTGGTTGGGGGATGAAGTCCCCTTTCCTCATGAGGGTCCCTGGGGGCCAACTAGCCCTCCTGTTACCTCCAGTAAGCCTCATACAGCTGGTTTGCTGAGAGTGCTCAAAGGCTACGCCCCCTTTTTACACCACTCTGCAAACGCAGCTCCTGGCGCACTGCTGCTCGGGGGATGAAGTCTACTTGTGTCCTGAGGACGTTTGAGCCGTTTGAGTTAGAAAGAAGGTTTTTTTTGTTCAAATCTGCAGATTAAGCAGCAGATGATGGATTAAATGGCAAATGTGGAAAATGTATAATAGTGCGAAAATCGGTGCAGCCAAACAGTTGCATAATTCCAGTGGCCCTGCTCATACCTCTGACTAGGTCCAGAAGTGCTCCTCAGTGGTTCCTTCTTTTTTTTGTCTCATTGAGTTTATAGTTTTGCTTTTATGAAAACGAGGAAGACTAAACCTGAGCTTACCACTCCACAACACAGACTACCATACCACATAATTACTCTCCATAACACATAATCCCACTCTACATAATTCCTATACACTAAATACCACATACTTTCTATCCAGATAATTTCACTGCACAACATACCACATAATTTCACTACACACAACATACATCCACTCCACTCCAAAAAACATTAGTAGAAAACTTTTACATTTACAATGCCAATAACTCTAACTCTCACAATTGCGAGACCTATTACATTGCAAATGCTTCTTTAACTAGTAGTCACATTTGCGGAGTGGTGGAGAAAGGGGGCTTGGCCTCCGACCAGCACTTACGATTTCCTCTGCGTAGGACTTCCAGGAGGTACCAGGAGGGCTTCTTGGCCCCCAAAGTCTCTCACAAGCAAAGTGGACTTAATACCCCATCCCGCAGTCTACCAGGAGGCGCGTTTGCAGAGTGGTGGAGAAAGGGGCGGTGTGGCCTCCGAAGACGTCTTAGCAATCCTACTGTGTGGGACATACTGGAGGTAAAAAGAGGGGTAGTTGGCCCCCAAGGACATCCTTGGGGGCCAACTACCCCTCCTATTACCTCCAGTAAGTACAACACAGCAGGATTGCTAAGTTCTCAGAACAGGCCATGCCCCCTTTCTCCACCACTCTGCAAACGTGCTCCCTGGCACGCTCTTGGATGGGGAGTGAAGTCCCCTTCATTGCTGGGGGTCCTTAGGTTTCAACTAGCCTATCTGTTACCTCCGGTAAGCCCCACACAGTGGGATTGCTGAGCAGTGGACACAGGCCACATACCCTTTCTCCACCACTGTGCAAACGCGCCCCCTGGTGCACTCTTGGTTGGGGGATGAAGTCCCCTTGCCTCCTGAGGGTCCCTGGTGGCCAACTAGCCCTCTTGTTACCTCTAAAAAGTCCCACACAGCTGGATTGCTGAGAGTGGTCAGAGGCCATGACCCCTTTTTACACCACTCTGCAAACGCGCGTCCTGGCACATTACTGCTTGGGGGATGAAGTCCACTTTAGTCCTGAGTTCCTCAGGACACAAGGGGACCGCATCACCCCACCAGCAGTGCGCCAAGAGGCGTGTTTGCAGAGTGGTGTAAAAAGGGGTGTGGCCTTGTACCACCTCTCAGCAATCCCACTGTGTGGGGCTTACTGGAGGTCCCTGGTGGCCTAGTTGGCCCCCAGGGACCCTCAGTAGTGACGAGGACTTTATACCCCAACCCAGAGCACACCAGGAGGTGCGTTTGCAGAGTCATGCAGGGAAGGGGCGGTGCCTCCAGGATTTGCCGGTTTCTTTTTCTTTTTTTACTTTTTATATTTTATGGGAGGGGGATCCCCATACCCCGAGCATACCCAGCCTTTTTTTTTTTTTTTGGAGTGGGCCCGTGAGGCCCCCCTCTTGAGGCCAATTTGGGCCCCGGGGACCGGCCTTCTTTTGTTTTTTTAACAAAAAAATCAAATTAAAAAAGGGGGGCAGTGTGGCCCCCCTCCCGGGCCATTTTTGGCCCCGGGGACCCCATTGCCGGGGCTTGCCCATTCCTTTTTTTTTTTTAAACGGAAACGACAAAGAAGAAACAGAAGGCATGGAATTGAGGTCAGGCACGAGACCAAAAACAAAGAGACAACACAAGTGATGGAGACAGGTATCAGTAAAACTGTGATCAACTTATCGAGTATTGTTCTAACAGAAGAGGAGGAACACATTTTATCACTGGGTCTATCATATTGCACTACAATGAACTTCGATTATGGCCAGACACGCATAGACTTCTTTAAATACATGCGGAAATTAAAATTGAATACGTTTTTTGCTAATAAACGAGGTCCAGATGAGCCTCAAACAAACTTAGCAATTTTTGGCTGAGTTGCAGCATCTGGAAAGTAATGCAAATGACAATGAACCGAACATTAGAGAGACAGCGGACAGTCTAGACATTGACATATATGGAAGAGAGGCGACACACTTCAAGCCCAGGTCAATGTTCCTTCCGGTAACACCTAGAGACTCTCTGGACATTTTCTCTGAACTAGTAGTTTCGGACTTGAAGGCTTTGTCCATACAATCGAGTAGAGAATTTTCAAACCATAAGGACAAGAAGACAATAAGATACCATCAAGTGATGAATAAAATAAAGCAACAAGATGATGTAGTTGTCAGGAGATCAGACAAGGGGGGAACATTGTCTTGCGGCCGTTATCTATGTATGAGGCAGAAGCAAAGTCACAGCTACAGGATAGTATATGTTATTGTAGATCAACCCAATAAGCATTTTCTGAAGTTAAGATCAAATATTTTGCCGAGTTATCTAAATGGAGGGGAGTGGGTTTGCTCTCACAGATAAGTATAAGTATTTAAAAGTTGACACACCCACAACGCTCATATTCTATTTGATCCCAAAAGTCCATAAAAACAGTTCTAATCCACCTGGCAGGCCAATAATATCTGCAATAGGGAGTCTATTCGAACCCACGTCATGTTTCATTGACCACTTTTTGCAAGAGTTTGTTAAGATCACACCAGCATATTTACAAGACACTGGCGATTTCTTAAAAAGAATTTATGACATCGCATGTGAAGAGTCATTTGTGTTAATGACGTTAGATGTAACGGCATTATACACAAGTATAGCACATAGGGACGGCTTGCGAGCCTTGTCACAGTTCCTGGGATTAAGATCTATTAGGTTGCACCAACACACAAATATGCTGTTATCAATGACAAAATGGTGTCTGGAGAACAATTTTTTATGTACGGGAAAGACACCTACAGGCAAACGAGGGGAACAGCTATGGGCACCTGCTTTGCCCCCAGTTATGCCAACTTACATATGGCATGGTGGGAGGAGCAGGTGCTCAAAGTGAAACACCAGAAAGAATGGAATGAGAACATAGTCTTGTGGACAAGGTTCATAGACAACCTATTAATTTTATGGAACGGTACGGTAGAGTTGGCCCAGACTTTTGCCTCTAGCCTTAACGAAAACAATTTAAATTTAAAATTTACTGCCAGTATTAGTAAGACTGAGGTTTGCTTTTTGGATGTAGTAGTGTTTGTGAAGAACAGTAAAATACAGACTAAAACCTACAAAAAACCTACAGCTGGAAACTCCATTTTACATTGTGGGAGTTTCCATCCAGTTAGGCTGAAACAAAGCATACCATATGCAGAGCATCTGAGAATGATCAGGAACTGTAGCAATAAGGACTCCCTAGCAGTTGCACAAGGAGAATTAGAAACTAAATTTACTGAGAGGGGCTACAGTAAGACAACCCTCCAATTGGCAAAGGAGAAAGCAAAGAGAGTATCACGAGAGTCCATGCTTTTTGCCCGGGGAAAAAAATCAAAAGAGAAGGGCAAACATGAAGGAGGGGATACACCAAGAATGATCACAGGTTACAATGCGTATCATCAAAAAGTCAGGCAGATACTAACTAAACACTGGCACTTGATTAGAAGTGACTCTACGCTAGGGGAGATGGTCAAAAGCAAGCCAACCCTGACATTCAGAAGAGCAAAGAGTATGAGCCAGGAACTAGTAGTAAGTAGCCCAGAAGTGGTGAGAAAGAAAACTTGGTTACAAGGAAATCCAGGGTTTTGGAAGTGCCAAAATGTAAGTCGTGCAAATGTGGGTTGAATAAAAAAGAAGTGTTTTCGCCGCTGTTAGCCCATCCTGTGAAGATACGTCACAATTACACATGCAGAAGTGATTTTGTAGTGTACATCTTGGAATGTCCCTGCCCCAAACTCGATACATATGGTGCATATCCGGATACTACAGCATTTGAGGGCCATAAAAAATGATGACAGAAGCTATCCAGTAGCCCGTCATATGCAAGAGTATCATGGAGGCAGGAGTGACAGTGTCCGCTATTTCGTCATTGATTCAGTACAGAAGAGTAGAAGAGGGGGTTATCACCCCCTCTTCTACTCTTCTGTACTGAATCAATGATGAAATATTAAATATTAAAATTAAGGCAGTTGGAAGCTAGATATATTGTCTTGTTGAACACCAGAATCCCCTCAGGACCGAATGCAGACGAGGAGCTGTACACGCATATCTGACGTAGTAACAGGGTAAGAATTCGGTAGGTTATCTCTTCGAAGAAAGTAGAAACCAATTTTTTAGAATAGAATAGATAACGAGAAAGAGCATGTATTTTTTTTGCACATTCGGTATGCACTGATTTTTCAGCGCAAGTAGCACTTTATGAGGTGGAGGATGGGGGAGAAGTGAAGTAACTAGTGGATGTGATACATTAAAGAAAGAAACCCCTTCTAGAGAGATGTTGGAAGTAATGCACTAGCACTTTATGACAACCTGTAGGAGAGGGAAGGATATTGGTGTACATTTACAATATTGTGATGAGATTTTATACCTGCTATTTTATATAATGTATTTATCCAATTGTATTTAAATATATTTCTTGTAGAACATGGGATTATGAATTCTTTAATAATCTGTATGTAATAGTAGAAAGAATCAGGAGATGTGATTCAAATTTAAAAAAATGTATGTAGGCACTTGCACTTTATCAGAACTACAAGCACAAGCACTTATATCACAAAAAAAGTTTAAAAAGAATATATTTAGAATTGAAAGCTATTACACATGGTAAGATAGAAAGAAGTTAAAACAGTGAGGCAATTGCTGATTATATGACTATTGGTGTATGTCTTCCATCTCCATGAAATGGGCGTGAAGGCACCGAATGTTTGAGTGGTTTTAAAACACCTGTCATGTAACTATTCTTTGTAGTGAACAAGGCAGCTGCGACTGCCGAAACGCGTCTTGCCATCACAGCCGAATTTTGGATAAAATAAATATTGGAGTTTAAACTTACGAGCCTGGATGGTGTCGGTGCCTGTTTTGTATTAGAGACGCGAGTTTGAGTATATATATATATATATATATATATATATATCACAAAAAAGAACCACGATGAGGCCCAATACCGGAGTCACAGCATTTTAATCACAGGCACAGCAGTGCGTCAAATCCTCCATGTCCTTACGCGTTTCGAGCGTCAATTGCCTTGATCACAGGTGGAGATAATGAACTGCAAAGTGCATACGTGCATGCTTTTTATCTTGAAAGTCACATGACAGTCTCTTTAAAATAAATTCCCCATGATGCATTATACTGGCTGATGTAAATAACACATGGAGCCTTAATAGAACCTCATTTATTTTCTTAATTTTTTTAATTATTTCACAGTATATGCATCAGATATCGCTGTGGGTCTTTACTCAATCAGTCATGTGATTTTATATTTGTATGGTGCTCACATACCATGATGGCCTTTAGATAATGCTCATCCTCCGGCACGATCAGAATGGGGAATTGTCCCCCTCTGAATCCCTTCCTCAGCCGTCACAACTTTGAGGTAGTAGCATCTCCTCTGCTGGGCTTTTAACAGCGAGTGGGTCATGCTCCCGATTTGATCACATAACAGCCTCCGAGCACACGGAGCCCCCGACCCTACAGGGCGGCTCAGACAATGGGCACAGAGCAGCCCATCAATTATCATCACAAAAAAGAACCACTATGAGGCCCAATGCCGGAGTCACAGCATTTTAATCACAGGCACAGCAGCGCGTCAAATCCTCCATGTCCTTACGCGTTTTGGCGTCAATTGCCTTGATCACAGGTGGAGATAATGAACTGCAAAGTGCATACGTGTATGCTTTTTATCTTCAAAATGTCACATGACTGTCTCTTTAAAATACAATCCCCATGATGCATTATACTGGCTGATGTAAATAATACATGGAGTCTTAATAGAACCTCATTTCTTTTCTCAATTTTTGAAATTATTTCACAGTATATGCATCAGATATCGCTGTGAGTCTTTACTCAATCAGTCATGTGATTTTATACTTTGCATGGTGCTCACATACCATGATGGCCTTTAGATAATGCTCGTCCTCCGGCACGATCAGAACGGGGAATTGTCCCCCTCTGAATCCCTTCCTCAGCCGTCACAACTTTGCTATAGTAGCATCTCCTCTGCTGGGCTTGTAACAGCGAGTGGGTCATGCTCCTGATTTGATCACATAACAGCCTCCGAGCACACGGAGCCCCCGACCCTATAGGGCGGCCTCAGACAATGGGCACGGAGCAGCCCATCAATTATCATCATATACATTATATACAATTTTACCCAAAAAAACGGGGAAATGCTGCTTTAACATTGAATGATAATATGTATTTATTCATGTCACTTTGAAAAATAGAGAAAGAATGAGAAGTAAGATAAAGCTATTTTGTTTATGTCTAAACTATACATGATTCCAATTTTGAACGTGGCTCCTTTAAGAAATTGACCTTGTTTTTTAATTGGTGGTGGGGGGAAATGAACTATGCTTCCCCTTTAAATGGACACGTTGTTAGCACACTTTGGACCCAGTAGAAGGCGCAAGCCGAAACGCGTAGGTCATCGTTTTGTATGCACCCCTGCACTTAGCTTGTCAAGGCTTCGTATGAAGAGGCTCTTTGTTATATTTTAATAAAGCCCTTTTGAAGTAAGTTCCTGTAAGTGCTGTGCTTCATTTTGCCCTGGTAAACGTGTGGAAAGCTGAGCCCGAGTGGAGGGCAACC
This sequence comes from Calotriton arnoldi, assembly GCA_963921515.1. Classification (NCBI taxonomy): domain Eukaryota; kingdom Metazoa; phylum Chordata; class Amphibia; order Caudata; family Salamandridae; genus Calotriton; species Calotriton arnoldi. The sequence goes on along the minus strand of CAWUFW010002121.1, from coordinate 2,037,084 downwards.
ATTTGGAGCAAATGTGCAATTGGATACGTAGAGTCGGTCTACGAGTGATGAGCACCCGGAAGTGAAGCGGCTCTGAATTACCGACAGTGAGTGGCGTGGCAGCGAGAATCGGAGTGCGCTCCAACCTGTGAGCCTCGGTGGATGGCGGAGGTACAGAAGGAAACTCGCATCGAGACTTATTGTGAAGGTGAGATGAGAAACTTGAAAGCGGGAGGTAACTGGAACGCCTGCGTAGGCTGGTGAGGTCTTTTGCAAACGCCCGGCACCCGACGCTTGCTTTGTTGATCTCTCCCTTCGCTGATCTCGCAACATTGTATCCTTGGTGAATCCGAGGCTCAGGTTTGTTTTCCGGCGGACAAAGCAGACGGTACGAAACCGAAAGGGAATTCTGCTTGTGTTTTTTCAGTAACTGACATTTCATGAAGGGCATATCGTAAACTGCAGTAATTTCATGGGGTGCATACATTGAAATACAAGGTCAGCGTGGGAGACGAACAACATTTTTTAAAATTTAAGTGACTTGATTCTTATCTCCTTGTGATTAAAACCGAGGAACCGATAATCCAGTCTTTAATAACATGGCAGATAGATGGAGCAAACGCGAATCTGCACTCAAGGATTTGTTTAATGACAGTGGGGATCTAACAGAAGGATTAAGATCTAGTCAAACACCAAGCACATCAAATACACCGCGAGTACAAATGAAAGAGTTGGAACAAGCCAGGGTGATGGAAGTCAATAAATGGTGGGAAAGCGTGACACTTAAGAAATATATTGCTTGCAAACGTATTCCAAGGGGTTTGAGAATTTTTGTGCTACCCACCTTAAGTGATCTTGATACTGACCTCTTACTTAAATGGCAGAGTGATACCACAGACTGTTCCATGAAACTATTGGAGACTTTAATAATACATGCTGAAAGGAGACTTAAAGAGGCAATGGAGAAAATTGCCGCACTAGAGAAATCCCTTGAGAAGTTTTGGGAAACAGCGGAGGGTAAAAATCTCTGGAAGAACTGGAAAAAAGACTTGAGAAGCATGAGAATGAAATACAGCTAAAAAAAGTAAAGAAGTTTAACAGAGACAGGATTGATTATGCCTCAGGTAGAGTCTACACCTTCGCACGTCACTTTGATTCCAATTACAAAAAACAATCTATGGAGCAAATTCAGCAGCAAGACCAAACAAGAATGTCCAGTGCGGAAAGCTCTGAAGTGAGCTCGGGGGACGAAGGAGCAGCACTGGGAAGATCAAGGATGGGTTTTCCCGGGGAGATGCGACTGTTGCGCATGACGACAAGGGGAAGAGGAGCTCCATCACACCCAACTGCACTGGAAGAACGAACAGAACAAGGCGCAGTAGGAAGAGGCAGGGGAAGAGGAAAAGGAAAGAAGGGGAAATAACAAATAAAGAATCAGCAATGGAAGACAACCTTGTGATCAATCTTTCCAGCAAAAAACTGAACATCAAACACATGAACCTACTTAATAAAGGATTAACGTTTTGTCCTAACTCTGGCATGGATTTGGCATCTACGCATGTAGATCTTTATAAATTTTGCAGAAAATTAAAATTAAAAAAATACTTTATGAACAGATCTACCCGTCTCTCAAAAACAGAACTTGGAACATCACTCACGAATCTTACAAGTGAAGACATTGAGTCTCTGAGAACCATACAGAATCTGATGAATGAGGATACTCAGCAAGAATCTGTGCCAGATAATGCAACAGCAACTGATGTATGTGTGGCTCTAGGCATCGAGAGCGAACATGTCCGCCAGGAGTGGATGTAAAGGAAAATCAAAGTTTTGCCCACAGTTACCACCAGGGAACAGGGTAGATGTCTTTCAGGAACTTGTGGCAGAAGACCTGAGGGACATCTATGTTAAAGAAAAAGAGCATAATAATCCGACAAATACCAACATGTCAAGGGATGACTGGTGGGCACTGTCAGATCTCCGACAAGATATAAGTATAATCATCAAACAATCCGACAAGGGTGGCAATGTCATTGTGATGGACCAGAATAAATATCTTCTAGAGGTCAGAAGACAGTTGGGAGATGCCACCAAGTATGAAAAGTTGAAATCTAATCCCACCAACGACATTAAAGTGATCTTCCATGAGAAATTAAAACAATGGCATGGAATAGGCGTAATTGATGATGATGAACTGCGTTATCTGAAGACAGAGCACCCAATCCTGCCGACTCTGTATGTACTGCCCAAAGTACACAAGAGCTTAGAAAATCCTCCTGGGCGACCAATTGTGAGTTCACTTGGCTCATTACTCGAAAACACCTCGAGGTTCATTGATATTTTCCTCTTCCCCTATGTTGCTGATCTTCCATCGTACTTACGAGACTCAATGGATTTCCTCAATAGAATTAATAACACTCATTGGAAACCTAATTACATCATGGCCACAATTGATGTGGTTTCATTATATACCTCCATCATTCATACAGACGGGCTTAAGGCATGTGAGTATTTTCTGAGATCGAGATCATTGAGTTTATTGAGCCATACCAACATGCTCCTCGAAATGATGTCCTTTTGTTTGAACAATAATATCTTTGTATTTGATGGAAAATTCTATAGGCAAAACCAAGGGACTGACATGGGGACATCATTTGCGCCAACATATGCCAATCTCACCATGGGCTTCTGGGAGACAGAATGCTTGTGGTCAGAAAATAACAACATCAACCTGGAGAGGGTGGTGCTCTGGGTCCGTTATATAGATGACCTTTTTCTCATTTGGGAAGAAGAGGAGGAAGAGTTAAAATGTTTTTTGTCATCTTTGAACATCAACTCACTCAACCTTCAATTCACGTATACATACAGTAGAACCGTGGTGGATTATTTGGACATAAGGGTCTACATTGAAAATGAGAGAATTTGCACCACCCTCTTCCGAAAGACCACATCATGCAACAGCATTCTGCACGCTAACAGCGCACATCCAAAAGCCCTTAAGTGGAGTATCCCCTATGGAGAGTTCCTGCGGGCGCGTAGGAACTGCTCTGAGGAGGAGGAGTTTATTAAACAGATGTCTATAATGATGGTTCGTTTCCAAAGAAGAGGGTATCCTTTGATGGTCTTAGAGAATGCACGGGAAAGAGCAACCAATGCCATAAGAGAGAACTTATTGTTACCCAAGAACATGAAAATGTCGTCTGAGTTGAATGTGGAACCAGTGAGATTCATCACAGATTTTAACAGCTCGAATCAGAAGGTGAAACAGACGCTCAATAAACATTGGGGTGTCCTTAAGAAAGATCAGGAATTAAAACCCTTCATCAAACAACAGGCCAATGTCACCTACAGAAAAGTACCCTCACTAGGGGGACTATTGACACAAAGCTACTTCTCCAACAAACCTGTATATCTACAAAAAACAACTTGGTTATCACAGAAGGGCTTTGTGAAATGCGCAAGATGTAAAGCCTGTAACTATGGCCGCAATATGACAGAAGTTATGACCATTCAAGGTTTGAAAAAAACAATTAAGGAAAGGATCACGTGTGAAACCACCCACATGGTTTACCTTTTGGAATGTAAATGCGGCCAAAGATATATCGGAAGTACAGTGAATAAACTAAAATTGCGCATCCTCCAACATTTGCGAGCCATATTGAACAAGGACTTTGCGTATGTGATGGCCAAACATATCTGGAGAGAGCATGAAGGGATTTTAGATAAAAACACACTCTCGTACTTTGGTATTGAACATATAACAACGAATATCAGAGGGGGAGACAGAGAGCTGTTATTGAGACGTGCAGAATCAAGATGGATTGTCAATTTGGGTACAGAGATGCCGTGGGGCCTGAATGCGGATGCGGAACTATACACCTTCTTGTAATAATGTTTATCATTTAACCTGCCTCAGACATGTCTTAAAACTTGGTATCCTTGGGTTTTAAGTGTACCGCAATTTTAATCAATGGGCCCAGTTATTGTGTTTTATCTCCCTCCTTTTGACAATCTCTCTTTTTATAACTTTTTATCACCTTATTGAGCACCGCATATGTGCAATTGTTGCATTAGGTATTATTCCTTGAAATGGCGAGTAAGTTGATCATTTAAGGGCTTATATTTTCAAGTGAATAATGATGAAGTATATCTGAACATAATTTTTTCCACTAACAGACATTAATGATGGAGTTTTACTCCATCATATATCGATCAGTAATGTATACATCTGATAATGTGGATTTGAATGGTCTAGTGGAATATTGTTTGGAATACTGTATGGAGGTCAGTTGAGGTAATATTATACAGAGTAGAATACGGAAAAGTTTCTACGAATAAGCACTAAGCACTTTATATTTATGGTGTTAATATATAGTACTGAAAGGTGTAGCAAGTTAAGAGCGGGTTTTATAGAACCCATTTTTTTAATATAATGCTTTTAGTGACCTCCTCGTTTTAGATCTTTTTAGATTTTTTCACTTGTTGAAAGAGGACATTTGCACTTTGTACTTGTATAAGCACAGGCACTTTAGACCTTCCTGGCACTTCTCGCAGATTTTTCCCTGGAGCCCAGGAAATAGGCACATTGCACCTTTCGGCAGTGTTTGTCATTTTTATTAGTATATACATTTGAATCTAGAAGTAAGAACATATAAATAAAATTGAAGCAATGTAAGGGGTGTTATTAGAGATTGAATTAAAAGAGTAGCTTGATGTTTTGGGAGAGATCGAACCATTACACATAATCGACATAATACTGGAAGTCTGGGGCTCTATTGATTATTAATAAGAAAATGACATAAATATGAAGGATTAGATGGTGTACTTCACAAATTGATAATATGTATTTATTCATGTCACTTTGAAAAATAGAGAAAGAATGTAAAGTAAGATAAAGCTATTTTGTTTATGTCTAAACTATACATGATTCCAATTTTGAACGTGGCTCCTTTAAGAAATTGACCTTGTTTTTTAATTGGTGGTGGGGGAAATGAACTATGCTTCCCCTTTAAATGGACACGTTGTTAGCACACTTTGGACCCAGTAGAAGGCGCAAGCCGAAACGCGTAGGTCATCGTTTTGTATGCACCCCTGCACTTAGCTTGTCAAGGCTTCGTATGAAGAGGCTCTTTGTTATATTTTAATAAAGCCCTTTTGAAGTAAGTTCCTGTAAGTGCTGTGCTTCATTTTGCCCTGGTAAACGTGTGGAAAGCTGAGCCCGAGTGGAGGGCAACCATTTGGAGCAAATGTGCAAATATATATATATATATATATATATATATATATATATATATATATCACAAAAAAGAACCACGATGAGGCCCAATACCGGAGTCACAGCATTTTAATCACAGGCACAGCAGTGCGTCAAATCCTCCATGTCCTTACGCGTTTCGGCGTCAATTGCCTTGATCACAGGTGGAGATAATGAACTGCAAAGTGCATACGTGCATGCTTTTTATCTTGAAAGTCACATGACAGTCTCTTTAAAATACATTCCCCATGATGCATTATACTGGCTGATGTAAATAACACATGGAGTCTTAATAGAACCTCATTTATTTTCTTAATTTTTTTAATTATTTCACAGTATATGCATCAGATATCGCTGTGGGTCTTTACTCAATCAGTCATGTGATTTTATATTTGTATGGTGCTCACATACCATGATGGCCTTTAGATAATGCTCATCCTCCGGCACGATCAGAATGGGGAATTGTCCCCCTCTGAATCCCTTCCTCAGCCGTCACAACTTTGAGGTAGTAGCATCTCCTCTGCTGGGCTTTTAACAGCGAGTGGGTCATGCTCCCGATTTGATCACATAACAGCCTCCGAGCACACGGAGCCCCCGACCCTACAGGGCGGCCCAGACAATGGGCACAGAGCAGCCCATCAATTATCATCACAAAAAAGAACCACTATGAGGCCCAATACCGGAGTCACAGCATTTTAATCACAGGCACAGCAGCGCGTCAAATCCTCCATGTCCTTACGCGTTTTGGCGTCAATTGCCTTGATCACAGGTGGAGATAATGAACTGCAAAGTGCATACGTGCATGCTTTTTATCTTGAAAGTCACATGACTGTCTCTTTAAAATACAATCCCCATGATGCATTATACTGGCTGATGTAAATAATACATGGAGTCTTAATAGAACCTCATTTCTTTTCTCAATTTTTGAAATTATTTCACAGTATATGCATCAGATATCGCTGTGAGTCTTTACTCAATCAGTCATGTGATTTTATACTTTGCATGGTGCTCACATACCATGATGGCCTTTAGATAATGCTCGTCCTCCGGCACGATCAGAACGGGGAATTGTCCCTATCCCTTCCTCAGCCGTCACAACTTTGCTATAGTAGCATCTCCTCTGCTGGGCTTGTAACAGCGAGTGGGTCATGCTCCTGATTTGATCACATAACAGCCTCCGAGCACACGGAGCCCCCGACCCTATAGGGCGGCCTCAGACAATGGGCACGGAGCAGCCCATCAATTATCATCATATACATTATATACAATTTTACCCAAAAAAACCGGGAAATGCTGCTTTAACATTGAATGATAATATGTATTTATTCATGTCACTTTGAAAAATAGAGAAAGAATGAGAAGTAAGATAAAGCTATTTTGTTTATGTCTAAACTATACATGATTCCAATTTTGAACGTGGCTCCTTTAAGAAATTGACCTTGTTTTTTAATTGGTGGTGGGGGAAATGAACTATGCTTCCCCTTTAAATGGACACGTTGTTAGCACACTTTGGACCCAGTAGAAGGCGCAAGCCGAAACGCGTAGGTCATCGTTTTGTATGCACCCCTGCACTTAGCTTGTCAAGGCTTCGTATGAAGAGGCTCTTTGTTATATTTTAATAAAGCCCTTTTGAAGTAAGTTCCTGTAAGTGCTGTGCTTCATTTTGCCCTGGTAAACGTGTGGAAAGCTGAGCCCGAGTGGAGGGCAACCATTTGGAGCAAATGTGCAATTGGATACGTAGAGTCGGTCTACGAGTGATGAGCACCCGGAAGTGAAGCGGCTCTGAATTACCGACAGTGAGTGGCGTGGCAGCGAGAATCGGAGCGCGCTCCAACCTGTGAACCTCGGTGGATGGCGGAGGTACAGAAGGAAACTCGCATCGAGACTTATTGTGAAGGTGAGATGAGAAACTTGAAAGCGGGAGGTAACTGGAACGCCTGCGTAGGCTGGTGAGGTCTTTTGCGAACGCCCGGCACCCGACGCTTGCTTTGTTGATCTCTCCCTTCGCTGATCTCGCAACATTGTATCCTTGGTGAATCCGAGGCTCAGGTTTGTTTTCCGGCGGACAAAGCAGACGGTACGAAACCGAAAGGGAATTCTGCTTGTGTTTTTTCAGTAACTGACATTTCATGAAGGGCATATCGTAAACTGCAGTAATTTCATGGGGTGCATACATTGAAATACAAGGTCAGCGTGGGAGACGAACAACATTTTTTAAATTTAAGTGACTTGATTCTTATCTCCTTGTGATTAAAACCGAGGAACCGATAATCCAGTCTTTAATAACATGGCAGATAGATGGAGCAAACGCGAATCTGCACTCAAGGATTTGTTTAATGACAGTGGGGATCTAACAGAAGGATTAAGATCTAGTCAAACACCAAGCACATCAAATACACCGCGAGTACAAATGAAAGAGTTGGAACAAGCCAGGGTGATGGAAGTCAATAAATGGTGGGAAAGCGAGACACTTAAGAAATATATTGATTGCAAACGTATTCCAAGGGGTTTGAGAATTTTTGTGCTACCCACCTTAAGTGATCTTGATACTGACCTCTTACTTAAATGGCAGAGTGATACCACAGACTGTTCCATGAAACTATTGGAGACTTTAATAATACATGCTGAAAGGAGACTTAAAGAGGCAATGGAGAAAATTGCCGCAATAGAGAAATCCCTTGAGAAGTTTTGGGAAACAGCGGAGGGTAAAAAATCTCTGGCAGAACTGGAAAAAAGACTTGAGAAGCATGAGAATGAAATACAGCTAAAAAAAGTAAAGAAGTTTAACAGAGACAGGATTGATTGTGCCTCAGGTAGAGTCTACACCTTCGCACGTCGCTTTGATTCCAATTACAAAAAACAATTTATGGAGCAAATTCAGCAGCAAGACCAAACAAGAATGTCCAGTGCGGAAAGCTCTGAAGTGAGCTCGGGGGACAAAGGAGCAGCACTGGGAAGATCAAGGATGGGTTTTCCCGGGGAGATGCGACTGTTGCGCATGACGACAAGGGGAAGAGGAGCTCCATCACCCCCAACCGCACTGGAAGAACGAACAGAACAAGGCGCAGTAGGAAGAGGCAGGGGAAGAGGAAAAGGAAAGAAGGGGAAATAACAAATAAAGAATCAGCAATGGAAGACAACCTTGTGATCAATCTTTCCAGCAAAAAACTGAACATCAAACACATGAACCTACTTAATAAAGGATTAACGTTTTGTCCTAACTCTGGCATGGATTTGGCATCTACGCGTGTAGATCTTTATAAATTTTGCAGATAATTAAAATTAAAAAAATACTTTATGAACAGATCTACCCGTCTCTCAAAAACAGAACTTGGAACATCACTCACGAATCTTACAAGTGAAGACATTGAGTCTCTGAGAACCATACAGAATCTGATGAATGAGGATACTCAGCAAGAATCTGTGCCAGATAATGCAACAGCAACTGATGTATGTGTGGCTCTAGGCATCGAGACGAACATGTCCGCCAGGAGTGGATGTAAAGGAAAATCAAAGTTTTGCCCACAGTTACCACCAGGGAACAGGGTAGATGTCTTTCAGGAACTTGTGGCAGAAGACCTGAGGGACATCTATGTTAAAGAAAAAGAGCATAATAATCCGACAAATACCAACATGTCAAGGGATGACTGGTGGGCACTGTCAGATCTCCGACAAGATATAAGTATAATCATCAAACAATCCGACAAGGGTGGCAATGTCATTGTGATGGACCGGAATAAATATCTTCTAGAGGTCAGAAGACAGTTGGGAGATGCCACCAAGTATGAAAAGTTGAAATCTAATCCCACCAACGACATTAAAGTGATCTTCCATGAGAAATTAAAACAATGGCATGGAATAGGCGTAATTGATGATGATGAACTGCGTTATCTGAAGACAGAGCACCCAATCCTGCCGACTCTGTATGTACTGCCCAAAGTACACAAGAGCTTAGAAAATCCTCCTGGGCGACCAATTGTGAGTTCATGTGGCTCATTACTCGAAAACACCTCGAGGTTCATTGATATTTTCCTCTTCCCCTATGTTGCTGATCTTCCATCGTACTTACGAGACTCAATGGATTTCCTCAATAGAATTAATAACACTCATTGGAAACCTAATTACATCATGGCCACAATTGATGTGGTTTCATTATATACCTCCATCATTCACACAGACGGGCTTAAGGCATGTGAGTATTTTCTGAGATCGAGATCATTGAGTTTATTGAGCCATACCAACATGCTCCTCGAAATGATGTCCTTTTGTTTGAACAATAATATCTTTGTATTTGATGGAAAATTCTATAGGCAAAACCAAGGGACTGCCATGGGGACATCATTTGCGCCAACATATGCCAATCTCACCATGGGCTTCTGGGAGACAGAATGCTTGTGGTCAGAAAATAACAACATCAACCTGGAGAGGGTGGTGCTCTGGGTCCGTTATATAGATGACCTTTTTCTCATTTGGGAAGGAGAGGAGGAAGAGTTAAAATGTTTTTTGTCATCTTTGAACATCAACTCACTCAACCTTCAATTCACGTATACATACAGTAGAACCGTGGTGGATTATTTGGACATAAGGGTCTACATTGAAAATGAGAGAATTTGCACCACCCTCTTCCGAAAGACCACATCATGCAACAGCATTCTGCACGCTAACAGCGCACATCCAAAAGCCCTTAAGTGGAGTATCCCCTATGGAGAGTTCCTGCGGGCACGTAGGAACTGCTCTGAGGAGGAGGAGTTTATTAAACAGATGTCTATAATGATGGTTCGTTTCCAAAGAAGAGGGTATCCTTTGATGGTCTTAGAGAATGCACGGGAAAGAGCAACCAATGCCATAAGAGAGAACTTATTGTTACCCAAGAACATGAAAATGTCGTCTGAGTTGAATGTGGAACCAGTGAGATTCATCACAGATTTTAACAGCTCGAATCAGAAGGTGAAACAGACGCTCAATAAACATTGGGGTGTCCTTAAGAAAGATCAGGAATTAAAACCCTTCATCAAACAACAGGCCAATGTCACCTACAGAAAAGTACCCTCACTAGGGGGACTATTGACACAAAGCTACTTCTCCAACAAACCTGTATATCTACAAAAAACAACTTGGTTATCACAGAAGGGCTTTGTGAAATGCGCAAGATGTAAAGCCTGTAACTATGGCCGCAATATGACAGAAGTTATGACCATTCAAGGTTTGAAAAAAACAATTAAGGAAAGGATCACGTGTGAAACCACCCACGTGGTTTACCTTTTGGAATGTAAATGCGGCCAAAGATATATCGGAAGTACAGTGAATAAACTAAAATTGCGCATCCTCCAACATTTGCGAGCCATATTGAACAAGGACTTTGCGTATGTGATGGCCAAACATATCTGGAGAGAGCATGAAGGGATTTTAGATAAAAACACACTCTCGTACTTTGGTATTGAACATATAACAACGAATATCAGAGGGGGAGACAGAGAGCTGTTATTGAGACGTGAAGAATCAAGATGGATTGTCAATTTGGGTACAGAGATGCCGTGGGGCCTGAATGCGGATGCGGAACTATACACCTTCTTGTAATAATGTTTATCATTTAACCTGCCTCAGACATGTCTTAAAACTTGGTATCCTTGGGTTTTAAGTGTACCGCAATTTTAATCAATGGGCCCAGTTATTGTGTTTTATCTCCCTCCTTTTGACAATCTCTCTTATTATAACTTTTTATCACCTTATTGAGCACCGCATATGTGCAATTGTTGCATTAGGTATTATTCCTTGAAATGGCGAGTAAGTTGATCATTTAAGGGCTTATATTTTCAAGTGAATAATGATGAAGTATATCTGAACATAATTTTTTCCACTAACAGACATTAATGATGGAGTTTTACTCCATCATATATCGATCAGTAATGTATACATCTGATAATGTGGATTTGAATGGTCTAGTGGAATATTGTTTGGAATACTGTATGGAGGTCAGTTGAGGTAATATTATACAGAGTAGAATACGGAAAAGTTTCTACGAATAAGCACTAAGCACTTTATATTTATGGTGTTAATATATAGTACTGAAAGGTGTAGCAAGTTAAGAGCGGGTTTTATAGAACCCATTTTTTTGAATATAATGCTTTTAGTGACCTCCTCGTTTTAGATCTTTTTAGATTTTTTCACTTGTTGAAAGAGGACATTTGCACTTTGTACTTGTATAAGCACAGGCACTTTAGACCTTCCTGGCACTTCTCGCAGATTTTTCCCTGGAGCCCAGGAAATAGGCACATTGCACCTTTCGGCAGTGTTTGTCATTTTTATTAGTATATACATTTGAATCTAGAAGTAAGAACATATAAATAAAATTGAAGCAATGTAAGGGGTGTTATTAGAGATTGAATTAAAAGAGTAGCTTGATGTTTTGGGAGAGATCGAACCATTACACATAATCGACATAATACTGGAAGTCTGGGGCTCTATTGATTATTAATAAGAAAATGACATAAATATGAAGGATTAGATGGTGTACTTCACAAATTGATAATATGTATTTATTCATGTCACTTTGAAAAATAGAGAAAGAATGTAAAGTAAGATAAAGCTATTTTGTTTATGTCTAAACTATACATGATTCCAATTTTGAACGTGGCTCCTTTAAGAAATTGACCTTGTTTTTTAATTGGTGGTGGGGGAAATGAACTATGCTTCCCCTTTAAATGGACACGTTGTTAGCACACTTTGGACCCAGTAGAAGGCGCAAGCCGAAACGCGTAGGTCATCGTTTTGTATGCACCCCTGCACTTAGCTTGTCAAGGCTTCGTATGAAGAGGCTCTTTGTTATATTTTAATAAAGCCCTTTTGAAGTAAGTTCCTGTAAGTGCTGTGCTTCATTTTGCCCTGGTAAACGTGTGGAAAGCTGAGCCCGAGTGGAGGGCAACCATTTGGAGCAAATGTGCAAATATATATATATATATATATATATATATATATATATATATATATATATATATATATCACAAAAAAGAACCACGATGAGGCCCAATCCCGGAGTCACAGCATTTTAATCACAGGCACAGCAGTGCGTCAAATCCTCCATGTCCTTACGCGTTTCGGCGTCAATTGCCTTGATCACAGGTGGAGATAATGAACTGCAAAGTGCATACGTGCATGCTTTTTATCTTGAAAGTCACATGACAGTCTCTTTAAAATACATTCCCCATGATGCATTATACTGGCTGATGTAAATAACACATGGAGTCTTAATAGAACCTCATTTATTTTCTTAATTTTTTTTATTATTTCACAGTATATGCATCAGATATCGCTGTGGGTCTTTACTCAATCAGTCATGTGATTTTATATTTGTATGGTGCTCACATACCATGATGGCCTTTAGATAATGCTCATCCTCCGGCACGATCAGAATGGGGATTTGTCCCCCTCTGAATCCCTTCCTCAGCCGTCACAACTTTGAGGTAGTAGCATCTCCTCTGCTGGGCTTTTAACAGCGAGTGGGTCATGCTCCCGATTTGATCACATAACAGCCTCCGAGCACACGGAGCCCCCGACCCTACAGGGCGGCCCAGACAATGGGCACAGAACAGCCCATCAATTATCATCACAAAAAAGAACCACTATGAGGCCCAATACCGGAGTCACAGCATTTTAATCACAGGCACAGCAGCGCGTCAAATCCTCCATGTCCTTACGCGTTTTGGCGTCAATTGCCTTGATCACAGGTGGAGATAATGAACTGCAAAGTGCATACGTGCATGCTTTTTATCTTGAAAGTCACATGACTGTCTCTTTAAAATACAATCCCCATGATGCATTATACTGGCTGATGTAAATAATACATGGAGTCTTAATAGAACCTCATTTCTTTTCTCAATTTTTGAAATTATTTCACAGTATATGCATCAGATATCGCTGTGAGTCTTTACTCAATCAGTCATGTGATTTTATACTTTGCATGGTGCTCACATACCATGATGGCCTTTAGATAATGCTCGTCCTCCGGCACGATCAGAACGGGAATTGTCCCCCTCTGAATCCCTTCCTCAGCCGTCACAACTTTGCTATAGTAGCATCTCCTCTGCTGGGCTTGTAACAGCGAGTGGGTCATGCTCCTGATTTGATCACATAACAGCCTCCGAGCACACGGAGCCCCCGACCCTATAGGGCGGCCTCAGACAATGGGCACGGAGCAGCCCATCAATTATCATCATATACATTATATACAATTTTACCCAAAAAAACGGGGAAATGCTGCTTTAACATTGAATGATAATATGTATTTATTCATGTCACTTTGAAAAATAGAGAAAGAATGAGAAGTAAGATAAAGCTATTTTGTTTATGTCTAAACTATACATGATTCCAATTTTGAACGTGGCTCCTTTAAGAAATTGACCTTGTTTTTTAATTGGTGGTTTGGGGAAATGAACTAAGCTTCCCCTTTAAATGGACACGTTGTTAGCACACTTTGGACCCAGTAGAAGGCGCAAGCCGAAACGCGTAGGTCATCGTTTTGTATGCACCCCTGCACTTAGCTTGTCAAGGCTTCGTATGAAGAGGCTCTTTGTTATATTTTAATAAAGCCCTTTTGAAGTAAGTTCCTGTAAGTGCTGTGCTTCATTTTGCCCTGGTAAACGTGTGGAAAGCTGAGCCCGAGTGGAGGGCAACCATTTGGAGCAAATGTGCAATTGGATACGTAGAGTCGGTCTACGAGTGATGAGCACCCGGAAGTGAAGCGGCTCTGAATTACCGACAGTGAGTGGCGTGGCAGCGAGAATCGGAGCGCGCTCCAACCTGTGAACCTCGGTGGATGGCGGAGGTACAGAAGGAAACTCGCATCGAGACTTATTGTGAAGGTGAGATGAGAAACTTGAAAGCGGGAGGTAACTGGAACGCCTGCGTAGGCTGGTGAGGTCTTTTGCGAACGCCCGGCACCCGACGCTTGCTTTGTTGATCTCTCCCTTCGCTGATCTCGCAACATTGTATCCTTGGTGAATCCGAGGCTCAGGTTTGTTTTCCGGGGGACAAAGCAGACGGTACGAAACCGAAAGGGAATTCTGCTTGTGTTTTTTCAGTAACTGACATTTCATGAAGGGCATATCGTAAACTGCAGTAATTTCATGGGGTGCATACATTGAAATACAAGGTCAGCGTGGGAGACGAACAACATTTTTTAAAATTTAAGTGACTTGATTCTTATCTCCTTGTGATTAAAACCGAGGAACCGATAATCCAGTCTTTAATAACATGGCAGATAGATGGAGCAAACGCGAATCTGCATTCAAGGATTTGTTTAATGACAGTGGGGATCTAACAGAAGGATTAAGATCTAGTCAAACACCAAGCACATCAAATACACCGCGAGTACAAATGAAAGAGTTGGAACAAGCCAGGGTGATGGAAGTCAATAAATGGTGGGAAAGCGTGACACTTAAGAAATATATTGATTGCAAACGTATTCCAAGGGGTTTGAGAATTTTTGTGCTACCCACCTTAAGTGATCTTGATACTGACCTCTTACTTAAATGGCAGAGTGATACCACAGACTGTTCCATGAAACTATTGGAGACTTTAATAATACATGCTGAAAGGAGACTTAAAGAGGCAATGGAGAAAATTGCCGCACTAGAGAAATCCCTTGAGAAGTTTTGGGAAACAGCGGAGGGTAAAAATCTCTGGAAGAACTGGAAAAAAGACTTGAGAAGCATGAGAATGAAATACAGCTAAAAAAAGTAAAGAAGTTTAACAGAGACAGGATTGATTATGCCTCAGGTAGAGTCTACACCTTCGCACGTCGCTTTGATTCCAATTACAAAAAACAATCTATGGAGCAAATTCAGCAGCAAGACCAAACAAGAATGTCCAGTGCAGAAAGCTCTGAAGTGAGCTCGGGGGACGAAGGAGCAGCACTGGGAAGATCAAGGATGGGTTTTCCCGGGGAGATGCGACTGTTGCGCATGACGACAAGGGGAAGAGGAGCTCCATCACCCCCAACCGCACTGGAAGAACGAACAGAACAAGGCGCAGTAGGAAGAGGCAGGGGAAGAGGAAAAGGAAAGAAGGGGAAATAACAAATAAAGAATCAGCAATGGAAGACAACCTTGTGATCAATCTTTCCAGCAAAAAACTGAACATCAAACACATGAACCTACTTAATAAAGGATTAACGTTTTGTCCTAACTCTGGCATGGATTTGGCATCTACGCGTGTAGATCTTTATAAATTTTGCAGAAAATTAAAATAAAAAAAATGCTTTATGAACAGATCTACCCGTCTCTCAAAAACAGAACTTGGAACATCACTCACGAATCTTACAAGTGAAGACATTGAGTCTCTGAGAACCATACAGAATCTGATGAATGAGGATACTCAGCAAGAATCTGTGCCAGATAATGCAACAGCAACTGATGTATGTGTGGCTCTAGGCATCGAGACGAACATGTCCGCCAGGAGTGGATGTAAAGGAAAATCAAAGTTTTGCCCACAGTTACCACCAGGGAACAGGGTAGATGTCTTTCAGGAACTTGTGGCAGAAGACCTGAGGGACATCTATGTTAAAGAAAAAGAGCATAATAATCCGACAAATACCAACATGTCAAGGGATGACTGGTGGGCACTGTCAGATCTCCGACAAGATATAAGTATAATCATCAAACAATCCGACAAGGGTGGCAATGTCATTGTGATGGACCGGAATAAATATCTTCTAGAGGTCAGAAGACAGTTGGGAGATGCCACCAAGTATGAAAAGTTGAAATCTAATCCCACCAACGACATTAAAGTGATCTTCCATGAGAAATTAAAACAATGGCATGGAATAGGCGTAATTGATGATGATGAACTGCGTTATCTGAAGACAGAGCACCCAATCCTGCCGACTCTGTATGTACTGCCCAAAGTACACAAGAGCTTAGAAAATCCTCCTGGGCGACCAATTGTGAGTTCATGTGGCTCATTACTCGAAAACACCTCGAGGTTCATTGATATTTTCCTCTTCCCCTATGTTGCTGATCTTCCATCGTACTTACGAGACTCAATGGATTTCCTCAATAGAATTAATAACACTCATTGGAAACCTAATTACATCATGGCCACAATTGATGTGGTTTCATTATATACCTCCATCATTCACACAGACGGGCTTAAGGCATGTGAGTATTTTCTGAGATCGAGATCATTGAGTTTATTGAGCCATACCAACATGCTCCTCGAAATGATGTCCTTTTGTTTGAACAATAATATCTTTGTATTTGATGGAAAATTCTATAGGCAAAACCAAGGGACTGCCATGGGGACATCATTTGTGCCAACATATGCCAATCTCACCATGGGCTTCTGGGAGACAGAATGCTTGTGGTCAGAAAATAACAACATCAACCTGGAGAGGGTGGTGCTCTGGGTCCGTTATATAGATGACCTTTTTCTCATTTGGGAAGGAGAGGAGGAAGAGTTAAAATGTTTTTTGTCATCTTTGAACATCAACTCACTCAACCTTCAATTCACGTATACATACAGTAGAACCGTGGTGGATTATTTGGACATAAGGGTCTACATTGAAAATGAGAGAATTTGCACCACCCTCTTCCGAAAGACCACATCATGCAACAGCATTCTGCACGCTAACAGCGCACATCCAAAAGCCCTTAAGTGGAGTATCCACTATGGAGAGTTCCTGCGGGCGCGTAGGAACTGCTCTGAGGAGGAGGAGTTTATTAAACAGATGTCTATAATGATGGTTCGTTTCCAAAGAAGAGGGTATCCTTTGATGGTCTTAGAGAATGCACGGGAAAGAGCAACCAATGCCATAAGAGAGAACTTATTGTTACCCAAGAACATGAAAATGTCGTCTGAGTTGAATGTGGAACCAGTGAGATTCATCACAGATTTTAACAGCTCGAATCAGAAGGTGAAACAGACGCTCAATAAACATTGGGGTGTCCTTAAGAAAGATCAGGAATTAAAACCCTTCATCAAACAACAGGCCAATGTCACCTACAGAAAAGTACCCTCACTAGGGGGACTATTGACACAAAGCTACTTCTCCAACAAACCTGTATATCTACAAAAAACAACTTGGTTATCACAGAAGGGCTTTGTGAAATGCGCAAGATGTAAAGCCTGTAACTATGGCCGCAATATGACAGAAGTTATGACCATTCAAGGTTTGAAAAAAACAATTAAGGAAAGGATCACGTGTGAAACCACCCACGTGGTTTACCTTTTGGAATGTAAATGCGGCCAAAGATATATCGGAAGTACAGTGAATAAACTAAAATTGCGCATCCTCCAACATTTGCGAGCCATATTGAACAAGGACTTTGCGTATGTGATGGCCAAACATATCTGGAGAGAGCATGAAGGGATTTTAGATAAAAACACACTCTCGTACTTTGGTATTGAACATATAACAACGTATATCAGAGGGGGAGACAGAGAGCTGTTATTGAGACGTGCAGAATCAAGATGGATTGTCAATTTGGGTACAGAGATGCCGTGGGGCCTGAATGCGGATGCGGAACTATACACCTTCTTGTAATAATGTTTATCATTTAACCTGCCTCAGACATGTCTTAAAACTTGGTATCCTTGGGTTTTAAGTGTACCGCAATTTTAATCAATGGGCCCAGTTATTGTGTTTTATCTCCCTCCTTTTGACAATCTCTCTTTTTATAACTTTTTATCACCTTATTGAGCACCGCATATGTGCAATTGTTGCATTAGGTATTATTCCTTGAAATGGCGAGTAAGTTGATCATTTAAGGGCTTATATTTTCAAGTGAATAATGATGAAGTATATCTGAACATAATTTTTTCCACTAACAGACATTAATGATGGAGTTTTACTCCATCATATATCGATCAGTAATGTATACATCTGATAATGTGGATTTGAATGGTCTAGTGGAATATTGTTTGGAATACTGTATGGAGGTCAGTTGAGGTAATATTATACAGAGTAGAATACGGAAAAGTTTCTACGAATAAGCACTAAGCACTTTATATTTATGGTGTTAATATATAGTACTGAAAGGTGTAGCAAGTTAAGAGCGGGTTTTATAGAACCCATTTTTTTGAATATAATGCTTTTAGTGACCTCCTCGTTTTAGATCTTTTTAGATTTTTTCACTTGTTGAAAGAGGACATTTGCACTTTGTACTTGTATAAGCACAGGCACTTTAGACCTTCCTGGCACTTCTCGCAGATTTTTCCCTGGAGCCCAGGAAATAGGCACATTGCACCTTTCGGCAGTGTTTGTCATTTTTATTAGTATATAAATTTGAATCTAGAAGTAAGAACATATAAATAAAATTGAAGCAATGTAAGGGGTGTTATTAGAGATTGAATTAAAAGAGTAGCTTGATGTTTTGGGAGAGATCGAACCATTACACATAATCGACATAATACTGGAAGTCTGGGGCTCTATTGATTATTAATAAGAAAATGACATAAATATGAAGGATTAGATGGTGTACTTCACAAATTGATAATATGTATTTATTCATGTCACTTTGAAAAATAGAGAAAGAATGTAAAGTAAGATAAAGCTATTTTGTTTATGTCTAAACTATACATGATTCCAATTTTGAACGTGGCTCCTTTAAGAAATTGACCTTGTTTTTTAATTGGTGGTGGGGGAAATGAACTATGCTTCCCCTTTAAATGGACACGTTGTTAGCACACTTTGGACCCAGTAGAAGGCGCAAGCCGAAACGCGTAGGTCATCGTTTTGTATGCACCCCTGCACTTAGCTTGTCAAGGCTTCGTATGAAGAGGCTCTTTGTTATATTTTAATAAAGCCCTTTTGAAGTAAGTTCCTGTAAGTGCTGTGCTTCATTTTGCCCTGGTAAACGTGTGGAAAGCTGAGCCCGAGTGGAGGGCAACCATTTGGAGCAAATGTGCAAATATATATATATATATATATATATATATATATCACAAAAAAGAACCACGATGAGGCCCAATACCGGAGTCACAGCATTTTAATCACAGGCACAGCAGTGCGTCAAATCCTCCATGTCCTTACGCGTTTCGGCGTCAATTGCCTTGATCACAGGTGGAGATAATGAACTGCAAAGTGCATACGTGCATGCTTTTTATCTTGAAAGTCACATGACAGTCTCTTTAAAATACATTCCCCATGATGCATTATACTGGCTGATGTAAATAACACATGGAGTCTTAATAGAACCTCATTTATTTTCTTAATTTTTTTAATTATTTCACAGTATATGCATCAGATATCGCTGTGGGTCTTTACTCAATCAGTCATGTGATTTTATATTTGTATGGTGCTCACATACCATGATGGCCTTTAGATAATGCTCATCCTCCGGCACGATCAGAATGGGGAATTGTCCCCCTCTGAATCCCTTCCTCAGCCGTCACAACTTTGAGGTAGTAGCATCTCCTCTGCTGGGCTTTTAACAGCGAGTGGGTCATGCTCCCGATTTGATCACATAACAGCCTCCGAGCACACGGAGCCCCCGACCCTACAGGGCGGCCCAGACAATGGGCACAGAGCAGCCCATCAATTATCATCACAAAAAAGAACCACTATGAGGCCCAATACCGGAGTCACAGCATTTTAATCACAGGCACAGCAGCGCGTCAAATCCTCCATGTCCTTACGCGTTTTGGCGTCAATTGCCTTGATCACAGGTGGAGATAATGAACTGCAAAGTGCATACGTGCATGCTTTTTATCTTGAAAGTCACATGACTGTCTCTTTAAAATACAATCCCCATGATGCATTATACTGGCTGATGTAAATAATACATGGAGTCTTAATAGAACCTCATTTCTTTTCTCAATTTTTGAAATTATTTCACAGTATATGCATCAGATATCGCTGTGAGTCTTTACTCAATCAGTCATGTGATTTTATACTTTGCATGGTGCTCACATACCATGATGGCCTTTAGATAATGCTCGTCCTCCGGCACGATCAGAACGGGAATTGTCCCCCTCTGAATCCCTTCCTCAGCTGTCACAACTTTGCTATAGTAGCATCTCCTCTGCTGGGCTTGTAACAGCGAGTGGGTCATGCTCCTGATTTGATCACATAACAGCCTCCGAGCACACGGAGCCCCCGACCCTATAGGGCGGCCTCAGACAATGGGCACGGAGCAGCCCATCAATTATCATCATATACATTATATACAATTTTACCCAAAAAAACCGGGGAAATGCTGCTTTAACATTGAATGTTGATGAAGGCGCTTGCCGAAACGCGTCCGTGGTACCAGTAACCCGTACAATAAAGCCGGGTTATTTTCCTTCCCCGTGAGTGCTGTCTCTTCTTTGGAAGTATTCGAGCTACATATCTATCGTGGTCCCACCACCGCCCATCCAGACAGGCACCCACTCCTGAGTGCTAAGCGTTTTGGTGGACTTGAAGCAAGAATATATATATATATATATATATATATATATTCACTGAAAAAACCATAGGTTTTAGGTACAGTTATAGTTAGTTGGACATTGCACTCGTACAAAACCCGTGAAATTCCCCCGTTATAGTTAGTTCAGCTAACTATAACTCGCGCCCGCAATGCACTGCTGATGACGTCACATATTACATCACTCATGACATGGTCAGTGACATCACTGATGACATCACTGATGACATCTCAAATGACATCACTGATGACATCACTGATGACATCATCCACGTGATCATCTGATGCACCTCCTCACACCCTAATATAACCTTTGATACACCCACTCTAAATTGCAGACTGCCATTCGCAAAACCATAGACACTCCAACACCAATAACTACATACCCACTCACTGATTCTTAGGTCTACACACACATCCACTCACTCACCCGTACAGTCACTCATACTTACGGTCACTCAGTACAGGACTATCATATGCACTCATACTCCTATATAGACACTCAAACACCGCCACTCATCCATAGAGGTACTCACACACCTAGTCAGTCATTCAAATAATTAAACACACTGCCATTTACTCACCTATACAGTTGTACACACACCAGCTCACTTACTCATACAAATACTAGCACATTCTTACGCTCTTATACAATCACTGATACAAGCACACACTCATCCATACAGTCACTCTCACAATCACACACTCTCGCTTATAGCTATTTATATACTCCAACACACATATATACTGCCTTTCACATATGTAGTTACTCACACATGTACCATTGGGACATACATTCACTCACTAACACACTTTTACACACTTTTACACACACTTACCCACCCATACAGTCTATCACAGATGCTCTCTCTCTTTCAGGAGGTAGCTTTATTGCCTGGCATGACGCGTTTCGGTGAGTATACCTTTTTCAAATGCCTTAACACTAGGCTGTAGCTCCCAAAGCAGATTTAAAATGGTTACTTGATCCCCATTGGTGGCAGGTCAGCAGGGCCGTTTTTTGTGTGACAATTGGCTACAGCTCACATCGGTGAACTGCAACACCCAGCATGCACCATGTCGGCTTGCTCGGCACAATATCCTCAAACGGTCCAAAAATTGCTTAAATAAGCGCTGAAAATTATGACTTGTAAAATCTGGGTTGGTGCGCATGTAGATGCAAGTCGAGTGTTTGGCAATATTTCTCCTCCTTGGCCCCCAAACGCCCAACCACATCAATCCAAGTTCTGCTGAACCGGAGACAGGCGCGAGTTATAGTTAGCTGGACTAACTATAACGGGGGAATTTCACGGGTTTTGTACGAGTGCAATGTCCAACTAACTATAACTGTCCCTAAAACCTATGGTTTTTTCAGTGAATTTCAAAGGTTTTTTAAAATGCTAATTTGTAACTATAACGTCCCTGAAACCTATGGTTTTTTCAGTGAATATATATATATATATATATATATTCACTGAAAAACCATAGGTTTCAGGGACAGTTATAGTTAGTTGGACATTGCACTCGTACAAAACCCGTGAAATTCCCCCGTTATAGTTAGTACAGCTAACTATAACTCGCGCCCCGCAATGCACTGCTGATGACGTCACATATTACATCACTCATGACATGGTCAGTGACATCACTGATGACATCACTGATGACATCTCAAATGACATCACTGATGACATCATCCAGTGACTGTGTGTTTCTGTAAAGTTTAAATATTTTTAATATATATAGGGAAAGGCGTATGGAAGAATGAGTGGGTGTATAAGTGTCTGTATGGATGATTTAGTAGGTGCGTGACTAACTCTATAAGTGAGTGATTAAACGTATCTTACTGAAAGCATGGGTTAGTGACTAAACTGGGTGAATGTCTGTATCCGTCTGTCTGTTGCTGTGTAAGTGGCTGCATGTGTTTGTGAATAGCTACATGAGTGTCTATATGAGTTATTGAATGCTTGTCTGAGTATCTGTATGCGTGCCTGAGTGTTTGTGTGGGAGGGGTGTGTGCGACTCTGTGCATAGATGTGAGTGGGTGATTCACTGGGTGGATGGTTTCAAGAGTGCATCTGTGATAGACTGTATGGGTGGGTAAGTGTGTGTAAGAGTGTGTTAGTGAGTGAATGTATGTCCCAGTGGTACATGTGTGAGTAACTACATATGTGAAAGGCAGTATATATGTGTGTTGGAGTATATAAATAGCTATAAGCGAGAGTGAGTGATTGTGATAGTGGCTGTATGGATGAGTGTGTGCTTGTATCAGTGATTGTATAAGAGTGTAAGAATGTGCTAGTATTTGTATGAGTAAGTGAGCTGGTGTGTGTATAACTGTATAGGTGAGTAAATGGTAGTGTGTTTAATTATTTGCATGACTGACTAGGTGTGTGAGTACCTCTATGGATGAGTGGCGGTGTTTGAGTGTCTATAAAGGAGTATGAGTGCATATGATAGTCCTGTACTGAGTGACCGTAAGTATGAGTGACTGTACGGGTGAGTGAGTGGATGTGTGCGTAGACCTAAGAATCAGTGAGTGGGTATGTAGTTATTGGTGTTGGAGTGTCTATGGTTTTGCGAATGGCAGTCTGTAATTTAGAGTGGGTGTATCAAAGGTTATATTAGGGTGTGAGGAGGTGCATGAGATTATCACGTGGATGATGTCATCAGTGATGTCATTTGAGATGTCATCAGTGATGTCATCAGTGATGTCACTGACCATGTCATGAGTGATGTAATATGTGACGTCATCAGCAGTGCATTGCGGGGCGCGAGTTATAGTTAGCTGGACTAACTATAACGGGGAATTTCACGGGTTTTGTACGAGTGCAATGTCCAACTAACTATAACTGTCCCTAAAACCTATGGTTTTTTCAGTGAATTTCAAAGGTTTTTTAAATGCTAATTTGTAACTATAACGTCCCTGAAACCTATGGTTTTTTCAGTGAATTTCAAAGGTTTATTAAATGCTAATTTGTAACTATAACATGTCTGAAACCTACGGTTTTTTCAGTGAATTTCAAAGGTTTTGTAAATGACAATTTTTAAATGTATTAATTGTTATATAAATTCCAGCACTGGTGCATCTCCTGTAAACAGTTGAAAGAATGCGTTTAAGTCATACAGGCGATTTTTAAGGAATATTTGTAGTTTGTGAAAATCGACACTTTGAAACTTTTCTGCTGAAAACCAGACAATGGATTCCTATGGAAGGAAATACAAGTTACTGGTAAGTACAGTTAGAATTACTTTTCAGGGTCAGTGCTAGGCTAAAAGATGCAGCACTGGGTTCTCTCCTGATAACAGGTGAGTAAATCGGAATTCGTAGTTCGGCTGATTTTAGAGGAATATTATAAAGTTCCAAAACTCCACACTTAGAAGAATTTACAAGTGAAACCAGTCAATGTTAGCCTATGGAAGGAAATTCAAGTTACTGGTAAGTACGGTTAGAATTACTTTTCAGGATCTGTACTGGGCTCAAAGATGCAGCACTGAGGTCTCTCCTGATAACAGGTGAGTAAATTGGAATTCGTAGATCAGCTGATTTTAGAGCAATATTTGTATGTTTCAAAAATCGACACAAACTTTTTCAGCAAAAAGCAGGCAATGATATCCTATGGAAGGAAATTCAAGTTACTGGTAAGTACGGTTAAAATTACTTTTCAGGATCAGTACTGGGCTGAAAGATGCAGCACTGAGGTCTCTCCTGATAACAGGTGAGTAAATTGGAATTCGTACTTTGGTTGATTTTAGAGGAATATTATAAAGTTCCAAAACTCCACACTTAGAAGAATTTCCAAGTGAAACCAGTCAATGTTAGCCTATGAAGGAAATTCAAGTTACCGGTAAGTACGGTTAAAATTACTTTTCAGGACCAGTACTGGGCTGAAAGATGCAGCACTGAGGTCTCTCCTGATAACAGGTGAGTAAATCAGAATTCGGATTTCGGCTGATTTTAGAGGAATATTTGTATGTTTCAAAAATCAACACTTAGAAACTTTTTCAGCAAAAAGCAGGCAATGATATCCTATGGAAGGAAATTCAAGTTACTGGTAAGTACGGTTAAAATTACTTTTCAGGATTAGTACTGGGCTGAAAGATGCAGCACTGAGGTCTCTCCTGATAACAGGTGAGTAAATCGGAATTCGTATTTCGGCTGATTTTAGAGGAATATTTTAAAGTTCCAAAACTCCACACTTAGAAGAATTTCCAAGTGAAACCAGTCAATGTTAGCCTATGGAAGGAAATTCAAGTTACTGGTAAGTACGGTTAAAATTACTTTTCAGGACCAGTACTGGGCTGAAAGATACAGCACTGAGGTCTCTCCTTATAACAGGTGAGTAAATCGGAATTCGTATTTCGGCTGATTTTAGAGGAATATTTGTATGTTTCAAAAATCAACACTTAGAAACTTTTTCAGCAAAAAGCAGGCAATGATATCCTATGGAAGGAAATTCAAGTTACTGGTAAGTACGGTTAAAATTACTTTTCAGGACCAGTACTGGGCTGAAAGATGCAGCACTGAGGTCTCTCCTTATAACAGGTGAGTAAATCGGAATTCGTATTTCGGATGATTTTAGAAGAATATTTGCACAATGGTGAAGGGAGGGGGCGGGGCCTGAGGTGACATCTGTGCAAACGCGCCCCGTGGCGCGTTTTAAGTTGGGGGATTAAGTCCCCTTGAATCCTGAGGGTCCCTAGGGGCCAACTAGCCCACCAGGAACCTCCAATATGCGCCAGGGGGCTGCGTTGCAGAGACGTGTAGAGAGGCCACACCCCTTTTACACCTCTCTGCAACGCAGCTCTGTGGCGCTTTCTGGATGTACCTGTTGGGCTAGTTGGCCCCCAGGGACCCTCAGGATTGAAGGGGATTTAATTCCCCATCTTAAAACGCGCCACGGGGCCTGTTTGCACACATGTCACCTGAAGCCCCGCCCCTCCCTTCACCACTGTGCAAACGCGCCCGTGGTGCGTTTTAAGTTGGGGGATTAAGTCCCCTTGAATCCTCAGGGTCCCCGGAGTCCAACTAGCCCACCATATACCTCCAAAAAGCGCCACAGAGCTGCGTTGCAGAGAGGTGTAAAAGGGGCGTGGCCTCTGTACACCTCTCTGCAAGGCAGCCCCTGGCGCATACTGGAGGTTCCTGGTGGGCTAGTTGGCCCCAGGGACCCCCAGTATTCAAGGGGAATTCGCCTCTCTGCAAAACGCGCCAGGGGGCGCGTTTGCAGAGTGGTGAAGGAAGGGGCGGGGCCTGCGGGCCCGATCGGTTTTCTTTTAATTTTATTTTTTTGTCCTCTGAAGGGGGCTGTGTGGCCCCCTTCCTTTTTCCTGTTTATGGGCCCTGGGGACCCCATCCCCCAGGGCCTTACCCCTTTTTTAATTAAAAATAAAAAAACGGGAAGGGGGCCGCGTGGCCCCCTTCCCTGGGCCTGTATTGGCCCCGGGGACCCCATCCCCCGGGGCCTGGCCTCTATTTTTATTTTTATTCTTTGGAGGGGGCTGCGTGGCCCCCTCCTCTGGTCATTTAAGGCCCCGGGGACCCCATCCCCCGGGGCCGGCCATACCCTTTTTTTATTTTTTTAAACTTTGGGGAGGGGGCCGCATGGCCCCCTCCCGGGCCACTACTTGCCCCGGGGACCCCATCCCCCGGGCTGGCCCTCTCCGTTGGGGACTGTGGGGGTCCCCAATCCCCCACAGTCCCGCCGGCTCCCCGCGTCCCTTGGGAGCCGGCATTGCTTTCAACATGGGGAGCTGCTAAGATGCAGCTCCCCATGTGGAAAGCAATGTGCTTTGGATATTGGAAGAGAGAGCAGGTTTCCTGCTCTCTCTTCCAATATCCAAAGCAGTTTGCTATAGCAGGACGGGAGCCGCGAGGCTCCCGTCCCTGCCATAGCAAACTACAGTGTCCCGGGGTAGGCACCCGGGACACTGCAGGAGCCGGCCCTGGGGGTGGTGGTCCCCAGGGCCATCAAGGGCTTCCAGGAGGGGGCCGCGCGGCCCTCCTCCCATTCAGGTCACAGCCCCGGGAGGTGGTGGTCCCCGGGCTCTGGGTCCGTAACGGACCCCCATATTTAAATGTTTAGTGCCCCGGGAGGTGGCGGTCCTCGGGCATGTGGGGGGCTGGAGCCCCCCACACAGGTTTTTGAATTATAAAAAAAAGCCCCGGGGAGGTGGTGGTCCCCGGGGCTGCAAGAGGGCTCAGAGCCCTCCCGCACCATTTAAAAAAAACCCCGGGGTGGCGGTCCCGGGGCTTGGGGGCCCTTTGAGGCCCCCACACATAATATTAACCCCTCACCATGCCCCCGGGACTTGGGCCACCCGGGGCAAAATACACCGAAGCGCGGGAGACCGCGCTTCGATTTTTTTTCGGCAGGATTCGCGCACCCTGAGCGCATCCTGCCGATTTTTAAAAAAAAATATATATTTTTTTTTTGCCCAGGGGGTCCTTGTGGGACCCCCTGAGCAAACCTAGGGGGTCAGGGTGTTTCTACCCTGCCCCCTTTGTGCGCTTTGCGCACTTGTTTCTGTCCCTCGGTTCTACCAAGGGACAAAATGGCTGCCAACATTTCCTGAATCGGAATGTTGACAGCCAGCTGACAGCCAATTGACATGCAGCTCGTGATCGGGAGGGTACGCGGACCCTACTCGGCCATAGATATCACTATCTTTTTACTTTTGATTTTCTCAGCAACTACTGAACGGATTTACACCATTTAACAAAAAGGGTTCTTTCTGAAACAAAAACTACCTCTTTGCCAAATTTGGTGTAATTCCGTTCAGCAGTTCGGGCTGTAGCCGTGTCTAAAGTTTCCTATGGAAAATTGCATGGGGAAAACGCGTTTTGGGACCCCCTTTTTCTCGGCCCCCGCTTGACGAATCCCCCGAGACTTTCAGGGTAGGAGCGGACCGGAGCGGGCCATAAAGTTTGAAAATTTTGCGAAGATACGTCAACCGGCAAGAGAGTTATTTCAAATAGAATGTCGCGGATTTCCTATGGATAATAGGTTGTAACTATAACTATCTACTGGCGACCGCCAGTAGATAATATATATATATATATTCACTGAAAAACCATAAGGTTTTAGGGACAGTTATAGTTAGTTGGACATTGCACTCGTACAAAACCCGTGAAATTCCCCCGTTATAGTTAGTTCAGGTAACTATAACTCGCGCCCCCGCAATGCACTGCTGATGACGTCACATATTACATCCCTCATGACATGGTCAGTGACATCACTGATGACATCATCCAGTGACTGTGTTTCTGTAAAGTTTAAATATTTTTAATATATAGGGAAAGGCGTATTGAAGAATGAGTGGGTGTATAAGTGTCTGTATGGATGATTTAGTAGGTGCGTGACTAACTCGATAAGTGAGTGATTAAACGTATCTTACTGAATGCATGGGTTAGTGACTAAACTGGGTGAATGTCTGTATCCGTCTGTCTGTTGCTGTGTAAGTGGTGCATGGGTTTGTGAATAGCTACATGAGTGTCTATATGAGTTATTGATTGGTTGTCTGAGTATCTGTATGGGTGCCTGAGTGTTTGTGTGGGTGGGGTGTGTGCGACTCTGTGCATAGATGTGAGAGTGGGTGATTCACTGGGTGGATGGTTTCAAGAGTGCATCTGTGATAGACTGTATGGGTGGGTAAGTGTGTGTAAGAGTGTGTTAGTGAGTGAATGTATGTCCCAGTGGTACATGTGTGAGTAACTACATATGTGAAAGGCAGTATATATGTGTGTAGGAGTATATAAATAGCTATAAGCTGAGAGTGTGTGATTGTGAGAGTGACTGTATGGATGAGTGTGTGCTTGCATCAGTGATTGTATAAAAGCGTAAGAATGTGCTAGTATTTGTATGAGTAAGTGAGCTGGTGTGTGTATAACTGTATAGGTGAGTAAATGGCAGTGTGTTTAATTATTTGCATGACTGACTAGGGTGTGTGAGTACCTCTATGGATGAGTGGCGGTGTTTGAGTGTCTATATAGGAGTATGAGTGCATATGATAGTCCTGTACTGAGTGACCATAAGTATGAGTGACTGTACGGGTGAGTGAGTGGATGTGTGTGTGTGTAGACCTAAGAATCAGTGAGTGGGTATGTAGTTATTGGTGTTGGAGTGTCTATGGTTTTGAGAATGGCAGTCTGTAATTTAGAGTGGGTGTATCAAAGGTTATATTAGGGTGTGAGGAGGTGCATTAAATTCTCACATGGATGATGTCATCAGTGATGTCATTTGAGATGTCATCAGTGATGTCATCAGTGATGTCACTGACCATGTCATGAGTGATGTAATATGTGACGTCATCAGCAGTGCATTGTGGGGCGCGAGTTATAGTTACCTGAACTAACTATAACGGGGGAATTTCACGGGTTTTGTACGAGTGCAATGTCCAACTAACTATAACTGTCCCTAAAACCTTATGGTTTTTTCAGTGAATTTCTAAGGTTTTTTAAATGCTAATTTCTAACTATAACGTGCCTGAAACCTATGGTTTTTTCAGTGAATTTCAAAGGTTTTTTAAATGCTAATTCCTAACTATAACGTGTCTGAAACCTATGGTTTTTTCAGTGAATTTCAAAGGTTTTTTAAATGCTAATTCCTTACTATAACGTGTCTGAAACCTATGGTTTTTTCAGTGAATTTCAAAGGTTTTGTAAATGACAATTTTTAAATGTATTGTTGTATATTTATTTTTTTGATACTGATTTACAACATTTTTTTAAACTATTTATTTTTAGATTTTATTTTTTAAATTACATTGTAATTACATTATACATTACATTACAAAATATACTTTCTCAGAATGAATTACTTTAGTTTAAATACTTTGCAAATAGGCAATAGACTTTTAAGTACAGTAGTTACAGTTGTTGCAATGGGCAACACAATTTCAAAAACAAAGCAACATTGAGCTCAATGTGAATTTCTAGTTAAATGCAATTAGTTACTTTATGGATTACTTTTCTAACCACAGGACTGGATCCTAGATTCAGTCCTGGGACATCTCCTGTAAACAGTTGAGTAAAAGCGTTTTGGTTACAGTAGTGATTTTTAAGGAATATTATTGTATTTTAAAAGTTGACACAGACACTTTTTCATATAGAATCACCAATGTTATCCTATGGGAGGAAATTCACTTAGCAGGTAAGTAGTGTTATCGTTACTTTTTCTTACTCAGTGGTGGATCCTGGAACCAGCACTGGTGCATCTCCTGTAAACAGTTGAAAGAATGCGTTTAAGTCACACATGCGATTTTTAAGGAATATTTGTAGTTTGTGAAAATCGACACTTTGAAACTTTTCTGCTGAAAACCAGACAATGGATTCCTATGGAAGGAAATTCAAGTTACTGGTAAGTACGGTTAAAATTACTTTTCAGGACCAGTACTGGGCTGAAAGATGCAGCAATGAGGTCTCTCCTGATAACAGGTGAGTAAATCGAAATTCGTATTTCGGCTGATTTTAGAGGAATATTTGTATGTTTCAAAAATCGACACTTAGAAACTTTTTCAGCAAAAAGCAGGCAATGATATCCTATGGAAGGAAATTCAAGTTACTGGTAAGTACGGTTAGAATTACTTTTGAGGATCAGTACTGGGCTCAAAGATGCAGCACTGAGGTCTCTCCTGATAACAGGTGAGTAAATCGGAATTCGTAGTTCGGCTGATTTTAGAGGAATATTTGCACAATGGTGAAGGAAGGGGTGGGGTCTAAGGTGACATGTCTGCAAACACGCTCTGTGGCACGTTTTAAGTTGGACAATTAATTCCTCCTCAATCCCGAGGGTCCCTAGGGGCCAACTAGCCCACCAGGTACCTCCAGTATGCGCCAGGGGCTGCGTTGCAGAGAGGTGTTCAGAGGCCACGCCCCTTTTACAACACTCTGCAACGCAGCTCCGTGGCGCTTACTGGAGGTACCTGGTGGGCTAGTTGGCCCCTAGGGACCCTAAGGATTGAAAAGGAATTTATTCCCCATCTTAAAACGCGCCACGGGGCCTGTTTGCACACATGTCACCTGAAGCCCCACCCCTCCCTTCACCACTGTGCAAACGCGCCCGTGGCGCGTTTTTAAGTTGGGGGATTAAGTCCCCTTGAATCCTGAGGGTCCCTGGAGTCCAACTAGCCCACCATATACCTCCAAAAGCGCCACAGAGCTGCGTTGCAGAGAGGTGTAAAAAGGGCGTGGCCTCTGTACACGTCTCTGCAACGCAGCCCCTGGCGCATACTGGAGGTTCCTGGTGGGCTAGTTGGCCCCAGGGACCCCAGTATTCAAGGGGAATTCGTCCCCCTCTGCAGGGAGGGGGCGGGGCCTCCGGCACGATGCCGGTCGGTTTTTTTTTTTCTGGTTTTTTTATGGGGGGGCTGCGTGGCCCCCTTCCCTTGCCCACTTTTGGCCCCGGGGACCCCATCCCCCGGGGCCTGAGCATTTTTTTTGTTTAAATAAAAAAAAACGGGAAGGGGGCCGCGTGGCCCCCTTCCCTGGGCCTGTATTGGCCCCGGGACCCCATCCCCCGGGGCATGGCCTCGATTTTTTTATTTTTTATTTGGAGGGGGCTGCGTGGCCCCCTCCTCAGGCCAGTTAAGGCCCCGGGACCCCATCCCCCGGGCCGGCCTTGCACTTTTTTTTTTCTTTTTTAAATTTGGGGAGGGGGCTGCGTGGCCCTCCTCCCTGGCCATTATGGCCCCGGGGACCCCATCCCCGGGCCTGGCCTCTGGTTGTGGACTGTGGGGGTCCCCAATCCCCCACAGTCCCAGCCGGCTCCCTGCGCTGAAAGCCGGCATTGCTTTTCACATGGGGAGCAGCTAACATGCTGCTCCCCATGTGGAAAGCAATCAGCTTTGGATATTGGAGCTGAGAGCAGGTTTCCTGCTCTCTCTTCCAATATCCAAAGCAAGTTTGCAATGACAGGACGGGAGCCGCGAGGCTCCCGTCCTGTCATTGCAAACAGCAGTGTCCCGGGTAGACACCCGGGACACTGCAGGAGCCGGCCCTGGGGGTGGCGGTCCCCAGGGCCATCACTGGCTCCAGGAGGAGGGCTGCGCGGCCCCTCCCCACATTTTCAAAGCCCCGGGAGGTGGTGGTCCCCGGGGCTTCGGGGTCCAAACGGACCCCCATTTTTAATTTTTAGTGCCCCGGGAGGTGGCAGTCTCCGGGCGTGTGGGGGCTGGAGCCCCCACACAGGTTAAAAAAATAAAACTGAAGCCCCGGGAGGTGGCGGTCCTCGGAGCAGCGGGAGGGCAAAGAGCCCTCCCGCACCATTTTTGTTAAAGCCCCGGGGGTGGCGGTCCTCGGGCTTGGGGGCCCTTAGAGGCCCCCATACATAAATTTAACCCCCCACCATGCCCCTGGGAATTGGCCCACCCGGGGGCAAATTAACATCGAAGCGCTTCGATTTTTTTTTTTTTTTTTCGGCAGTATCCGCGCACCCTGAGCGCATCCTGCCGATTTTTTTTTTTTTAAATGCTTTTTTGCCCAGGGGTCCTTGTGGGACCCCTGAGCAGGCCTAGGGGTTAGGTGTTTCTACCCTGCTCCCTTTGTGCGCTTTGCGCACTTGTTTCTGTCCCTCGGTTCTACCGAGGGACAAAATGGCTGCCAACACTTCCTGAATCGGAATGTTGACAGCCAGCTGACAGCCAATTAGCATGCAGCTTGTGATCGGGAGGGTACGCGGACCCTACTCGGCCATAGATATATATGTGACTTTACTTGTGAATTTCTCAGGAACTACTGAACGGATTTACACCATTTAAGCAAAAGGCACCAGTCTGAACCAAGAGCTACCTCTTTGCCAAATTTGGTGTAATTCCGTTCAGCAGTTCGGGCTGTAGCTGCGACTAAAGGTTCCTATGGAAAAATGAATGGGGAAAACGCGTTTTGGGACCCCCCTTTTTTCTCTGCCCCCGCTTGACGAATCAACCCGAGACTTTCAGGGTAGGAGCGGAGCGGAGCGCCCCAACAAGTTGGAAACTTTCACGAAGATTCGTCAACCGGCGCCAACGTTATTTCAAATAGAATGTCGCGGATTTCCTATGGATAATAGGTCCTAACTATAACTATCTACTGGCGACCGCCAGTAGATAATATATATATATTGGCGACATCAGAGGTGAAATAAAATATTTGCACTAACTTTGGTCCGTGTCCGTGGTTCGTGGTCGTTGGGAAAGATTCCTGTATACCTAACTCGGAAAGAAGATATATATATATATATATATATATATATATATAATGCCACAATGTAGCCCACTTGTTCGACGCCGGCGCTCTTAGATGGGGCGGTGCGTTTCTTCCGGCAGAGCCACGCCGGTATTAATGAAAACAGAGTTTTGCCTCACGGAAAAATGATAGAAACGCACTCACTCGTGTCCAGGAACGCCATGGCGAACATCTAAAATAAAACCGCCTTGATTCCTGGACACGAGTGAGTGCGTTTCTATCATTTTGCCGTGAGGCAAAACTCTGTTTTCATATATATATATATAAATATATGAACACCAGTTCCAATTCCACAATAGAAATTAGACACCAACACAGGGGCTAAACGTCTGCGTTTTATTCTTCCACTGTGACGCGTTTCGGCATATCCTTGCCTTGCTCACACATATATTTATTTATTTTTTAATATGAGATTAAACTTTCTGCTATAAAATGCTCTCTGCATAGTGATAAAAAAATAATTTTAAACACTTTTTAGCATCACTACCTGTCGGCTCCGCTACCCCAATTCTGAGCAGGTCCAGTAGATCCTGCTTGCATTCCATCAGTGGTGCATCGGCTGCTGCTTGGTATGTGTAGCCATGGTGCTTCTTTTCTGGAATGGTGTAGCCCTTACCAGACCTACTTCCTGATGCCAACATGGGGACGGGGGGTATTGCTACACTAGAAAAAAATTGCTGTCATCTCCTCAGAAAAAAATAGTTTGTAGAATAACCCGTTCAAGCCTAGTTCGGGAGGACCCTCCTCCTATGGCTCTGGCACACTGCTTGCCTCTGCCATAGCTGTAGCAGCAGAGTAACAAACAACAAGCAAAAGTTACAGATGGGATAAAAATGAAAATGTTAAAGCACCGGGGTGCGAAAAGGAGAAAAACAGTGAAAAGAATGTTGAAAAAAGGGCGAGATACACAGGAATGGATGGAGTTGGATTAATCAAGAACACAATAGGGAGGAGCAGGCTATAGTCAGAGTATCACTTTCTGCTCAAAATGGCTGAACAGATGCGTCACGTGTACTGCCGTTTTGTATTATATTTTTTAACGCAAAACGCATTTGTTCTGTCATTTTTGAGAAGGTGATGCAGGAAGCATCATTTCGCAAAATTATGCAGACATTTTTTTAACTTTTGCACAGTTACACTTGCAACTATTACAAGAATTTCACACTCCTCTAGTCTTCGGTTCATTTTTGAAATGGAGGAGAGATGGAACTTAGTGGATCTGAGTCTGGACTGAGGTTCATATCCTTGGTGAAAATCAGGACATAGCCAGGGACACTGACTTCCAGAATGTTGCCTTTGTTCCAGTAGGGTAGCACCAATGCTTGATTGACTGTTATTAAATTAGACATTTGAAGATATGCTTTGTCTCTCATAACAAGGGAGAGCGGTATCCGAGCTGCTTGAATCTTCCATCTGGTGTGTATCTTGCAGCTAAATCTGCGTTCCCCATTTCTATTTCATGTAATTTGGGCCATAGGGGGGGGGCGCAGCACAGACCACAAAACGCTCTATATGTGTGTAAAAGGCCACTTTATTGAAGACAGGTGCACTTCACAAACATGTTCCTTGGCCTTTGCCGTAAGAAACTAAACCTCGCTATAGATTTGTTCAGCTACCTAGCCTCTTGCCCCCACCCCTAAGGTTTCCCCTTTTTCCTTTCCTTGCAACAATTTATAAACCCCCACTCAGTTCTTAACTGTTGAACTCTAACCCTGTGACCTCTTACCTACCTCCCAAAACATCTACCTAACTAAGCATTTCCTATGTCAACTTCCCCTTATTGCCTGCTCTGGTAGTAACTTGTTCCCAACCATAAACTTAACCTGTAAACATATAAAAACTATTTATCACACACCGCGCACCTGCTTCAAGCGACAACCAAAGTACAACTTCCTCCATAGCGCACCTGTGTCCAGTAATGCTGCCAACCCACTCCATTACTATCCTGGCTACCCCAAAATCCTCCCCACCCCCCTCCAGCAGAAGGGAGGGCGGGTGGGAAACATTTCTCGATCTCCCTGCCTACCCCGACCTACAATCGTCTGCCGTGTCACCTTACAAAATTGGTGACACGGCATGCAAAATGTCTGGTTATAAAGCCCCGCTCCCCCAGCCCAAAAAGGTAGCCCAACGAGCCCAATTGGGCTCTGGGCTGCACCACTGGCCCAAAAACCCTGGGGGGCAAGCCTCCCTGTGGTTGGCCACCCCCCAAGGCCCCATTGGCCCAGAGGGGAGGCGCAGCACAGACCACAAAATGCTCTATATGTGTGTAAAAGGCTGCTTTATTGAAGACAGGTGCACTTCACAAACATGTTCCTTGGCCTTTGCCGTACAAAACTAATCCTCGCTATACATTTGTTCAGCTACCTTGCCTCCTGCCCTCACCCGTAAGGTTTCCCCTTTTTCCTTTCCTTGCAACAATTTATAAACCCCCACTCAGTTCTTAACTGTTGAACTTTAACCCTGTGACCTCTTACCTACCTCCAAAACATCTACCTAACTAAGCATTTCCTATGTCAACTTCCCCTTATTGCCTGCTCCCAGAGTAACTTGTTCCCAACCATAAACTTAACCTGTAAACATATAA
Source organism: Calotriton arnoldi (assembly GCA_963921515.1). Taxonomy (NCBI): domain Eukaryota; kingdom Metazoa; phylum Chordata; class Amphibia; order Caudata; family Salamandridae; genus Calotriton; species Calotriton arnoldi. The sequence continues at coordinate 2,001,646 of CAWUFW010002121.1, read as the reverse complement.
AAACTATTTACCACACGCCACTCAGAAATGTCCTTACCTGCCTCTGACTTTTCTGACCCCCCCAACCTAGGACTTCATAGGATCCTTGTAACTTCAAACCCCCCTCTATAATATCCTTCTCTGTACCAGGAGTATCTCCATCCCAAAGAGAGACAATAGCCCCCATCATCCCAGCAAAAGTCTACTGCAGCGTACCTTAACTCCGTATGTTCTATTCTCCCAGTACCTTCCTTATCGCAAAAGCCTCTTGTCTCTGATAATTTTTCTCCTGCTTTGACTATTGCTGCAGGCCTCTCGGTCTCCCCCCCCCACTGTCTCCTGGGAAAGAAAAAACCCTGACCAGATGATACACCACCCCCATCACTGGTGTTTACCTGCCAAAAGGAACCTTACAATTTCTTACCAAAACAGGGGTAAGCCCCTTACTCACCTCAAAGTCCTATACTCCCAGGGGAATTATCCGCAACAGCACTTTCATATATTACTTATTAATATTGTAAACCATCCATGCAAACGCATGCCACCTTTCCTTTGCCAACAAATTTTAATCGCCTCTGTGTACCGGCCCAGGCCAAACCTTTCCTTTTTCAACTTCATGACGCACCGCCCATTTATAACGGAAAGCCCACTATCCATGTGGACATTTCATCAAACGCTGGCCTCGCCACGGTACCTGAAAAGACACAAGTGTAAATATATGCACACAAGCTAATCCCAACCTCGACTCTCCTTGGTTAATGTATATGAAAACCGTCCGCTCTCCCTCGCCCCAGTCTCATAATCCTGCCCTTTTTCCAGCCCTGATTTGCTGCATCCATTGATACCCTGGTCCGAAGAGGCTGAATATCATAATCGCCCGGGCCTCCCTAAATTAATGATGCTCTACACATAACCCACCATAGCTGCGCTGCCGACATCTTGTTGTCCTAAAACCTGCAGAAAAACTCCCCCTTAATTGTCCGGCCCCTTCTTAGGATGAGCAGCCCAATATCACCGGGCATGCTTCACCAGCTTCTGCCTAATCCCTTTCATCCCATCAGTCACCTGGCTGTCCCTTCCTTCCCAGAATTCCAGAACCCAGGAGAGCCCCGAGAACCTACATAGCGCCAAGGAGGGAAACCATACATTATCCCTAAGAATCCTGCAACTCATCCGCATGCGTGAACACGCTTACCTAAAGCCTAGGCCACCTGTTTCCTCACTCGTGGCCCAGTCTCCTTCTCTCTGCCCCCACCCTCTAACCTGCGTCTGCCCAGTTCACCCGCCGAGGGGGCATACCCCAACAACTACTTCCCCCATGAAAGCCATCCCTGCCACCTTGACACATACCCTGTACAGCAACTACTTCCCTTTCCCACCTATCTAATCTCTCCTGAGCCCCTCTCTAGAAAGTTCCCCTATGCTTATCCCTGCGCTCTCCGCGTACTACCACCCAAGACCCTACCTGGCTTGACACCAACTATTGTGTTTCAGACCACTTAATACCGACCCTCATCTTGGCTCGAGTACCTGTGCAAACCTCAGATATTGCATATCGACCACTTGCTCCACTGCCATGTTGCCCTCTAAGTTTAACCCCTTTGTGCGCCCCCTTCCTCACCCTCACAAACTTTTTGCCACCTGTGTAAATCCTCCTTCGTCCCGGCTGACCGGCGCATGTCATGTTGTATCAACGTAAAGCCCGTTAATGACCTTCACCATCACCTGATAGTGTCCTTCCTGTTTGTACTACCCTACATGCAACTTTAAACTGTCCTAATAGGCACCTGTACGTTTCTACCCCTCACTTCCCATTGAGCCAGCATGTCGCCTACCACCATCACCATATGCAGCTTCTCCTCTATCGGTAGGCATGCCTCCATCACCTCCGAGTCAAAATCACTTCCCAGAATTGACAACACTGTACTCGGACCTTGTGTCTCCTCTGGTGCCAAGTGGACCCCCAATGATCTCTTGTAAACTTGTCAGCTGTTGCTGACAAACAGGTTCCCCCCCCCCAGGAAGAAGTCGTCAAGGTAGTGTGTCACCGTCTCTTTTCCCAAAAGCCCGAAAAGCCCATTCCAAAAGAAGCTGAGACGCTCAAAAACCTGCACATGATACAGCGCAGCTCCTTGCTAGCACTTTGTCCACTTATTTAAGACCTTATCCCTATGCAACTTCTTCTCCATCTGTAGGTGTGCCTCCATCACCTCCGAGTCCCAATCAATACCCAGAAATGACAACACCGTTCTCGGACCTTGTGTCTTCTCTGGTGCCCCGGGGACCCCAATTGCCCCATGAGCTCTTGTAAACTGGTCAGCTGTTGCTGCATGACGGCTGAACCGGGTTGGCCCACGAGGAAGAAGTTGTCAAGGTAGTGTGTCACCACCCCTTTTTCCGTCTGCTATGGAGAGCCCATTGCCAAGAGAAGCTGAAACGCTCAAAACATGCACCATATACTGCGCAGCCCATTGTTAGCGCTTTGTCCACACTTATTTACCCTTCACCATATACAGCTTCTTCTCCATCGGTAGGTGTGCCTCCATCACCTCCGAGTCCAAATCAATACCCAGAAATGACAACACCGTACTCGGACCTTGTGTCTTCTCTGGTGCCAAGGGAAACTCCCAATTGCCCCATGAGCTCTTTTAAACTTGTCAGCTGTTTCTGACAGTCCGCAGAACCGGGTTGGCCCCCCAGGAAGAAGTTGTCAAGGTAGTGTGTCACTGTCTCTTTTCTCATCTGCCCCGAAAGGCCCATTGCAACAAGAAGCTGAAACGCTCACCCTGCACAGGATATGTAACAGCCCATTGGTAGCACTTTGTCCACACTTATTTGCCCTCAACTGAATACTGTGCCACTGAAACTCCTCAGGGTGTACCAGTAGTAAAAGGCAAGCAGCCTTTATGACCTTTTGCCCTCAGGGCCCCTGTTCCTACCCTCTCCCACAGTCCTCAGGTTACGTCTACTAACAAATATGATCCTGATGTCATTTCTTCTGCTATAAAACCTATTTAGCCGCCCCCTCCGGCCATGAACTTTTGTTGACTCCATCGAACTTGCCCCGGTTCCTTCTTGGGCCCAACTCCTATTGGCGAGATTATCCCAAACTTGTATGTCCCTTCGCATCTGGGCCTTCCCCACGCCCCTCTTCACTTCCTTATGCCGTTCGTCCCACACTCCTGTCTTGCGTGTACTCACTGATTTCAAGCTGCCCCCCCTGTCATACCGAGGCCCCTTGTACCCAGCTGGACACCTACTTTAACCCAACGTCTAATGAGTCAGCAACTTCCCGTTAGGGATAGTATGCCAGCCATTGATCTACGCCTGGCTGTTTGATGGGTGTACAAGCCTTTTCCCCATAGTACCCTGTGTTCCTCTTCCCCCACTGCACCCTGTTTTATGCCCCCTGTTTGATGCTGAGTCCCTTGTCCACCCTTGTGCGCGATCCCTTTATTAAAATCGCCCAAGGCCCCCTGTACTCCCCCCTGGGGTTCATCTGCGTTACATCCCCATACCCCTCTGGTGGGTGCTTCTGAAAAGCAAAAAAGGAAAAAAGGGGGGGCGGTATAACAAGGGAAAACCGCTGGCCGTGTAATAAGGCTTCCCTACCTGAATCCCCCTCTTTTTTTTTTTTAAGATACCAGTCCATGTCTATCATCTGACTTGTGTGTGGTGGACTGGAATCTGACCTGAGTGCAGAGCTACGTGCAGTGGAGCAGCAGCGGAGCAGAGCAGTGGGAATGCAGCGGGGAACGCGGACTGGGCAAGCGAGGCATCGAGGGTAATGGAGGCGCCGTGAGGGGAGGCCAGCAGCCAGCATCCTGCGGTCCTAGCAGCCCCCGCAGAGGCCGGCAGAGGTGGCCGGCAGCAACTGCAAGCAGCGGCACGCGGTAAGTGTGGGCTGTGTGCAGGCTGTGTACGTGAAAGCTACCACTACCATCACTACCATCAATGCGCCACCATTACTGTGGGAATCGGCAGTTACCAGCTAGCCAGCAACCAGACCCCTGCAGACCCCTCCAACCAGCCACATAGACGCTAATTGCCAGCAAACTGCAGTCAAGGCAGGCTGTGGGGAGCTGAGTGCTGAGTGCCGGGAAGCAGCACACAAGGAAAGGAGGTCTGCAACACGGGCCAAAGTGAAAGCTCCCCTAGCTCCCCAGGCAAAAGCAATACAAACACGACGGGGTGCATAGGGTGAAGCGGAGCGAGCGTGGCCGCCATTAGGTGCGGTCACGGAGTGCGAACCCGGCGAGTCTGCGGAAGCGACCCAACTAGGTTGGGTGCAGCTTGCGGTCTGCCAGTGTGCCCTGCTCGCTGTCTCTCTTGCCTGTACTTTACCTGCACTCTGTATCCTACATCTCATTTGCATCTCGTCCTCCACAGCAAGTCAACCCGCCTGACTCTTTGTAGTCCTGTTTACAATTTTCCCCACCCTTTAGCGCTAAGCCCACAGCTCACGGCAGTAACAACAGGAGGAACAGGAGGAAGTGACCCCTCGATACGCTCGGCGGGGGAGGGGGTTCATCACAACAATAGGGGCACCTGGCCACATGGGACCCCCACAGGACCCACAGGACCCACAGGGAACCGGAGCTATAAGGCATTTAAACGTCCTAATAACAGAGTGGAATTACGCCACTAAGGCTTGGTGCTGGGAGGGGTACAGAGAGTGAAACACTAGGGGCAGTCGGAGGAATCCGTATTGCACAAAGAAGGACTAGGAGTAACAGGAGCAACAGAAGCAAGAGGTAGCCAATAGAGGACCACTAGACAAGAGGAAATGAGATCAGGCAGGGTCAGAGGGTGCCTGCCCAGAACAAAAACGAGTAAACGCAAAAGAGGGTCCTTGTCGCCAAAGGGCTGCATGGCTGAGCCCCACCCAAAAACTAGAGCAGGCTACATCTCTCCTGGCATGGGCCCCGCCATAAGGGACAATAAACTGGAGGCAGGACCAACCCAGAGCTGCCACAAACTGACACAGCCCAAGATCTATACAAAATTTCAGTTCCTAAAAAACCCGGGGGATGCTCTCTTATCAAGCTCAATTGCAGCACAAGGTCTTAGCACTCCACTTACACCTCTTAAATCGCTGGATAGTGGGAATGGCAGCACTCAGGCCACTGACCAATGTGCAACACCCAGCACAAAAAGCAACCTTGGGTATGATGCTTTACTATCTTTCCCACACCCAACACCCAATGCATTTGCTTTAACATCAGATCCGCAAAGCGATGTCAAATCACTGTTACAAGGCCCCCTGTGTTTCGCTGAAGTAGGAACGACAAAAGCAAAAACACCCAACGATCTAGAAACAACAATGAAGCTGGCAAAGCCTTCTGAACGAGCTGGAAGAGAACACACAGAACAACAGGACGAGGGGGGCCGTAATGGGAAAATGAGGAACAACTGCACCATAGACAAGGACCTGTCTATAATAGAGCTAGGTGCATCACCTATTGCCATCAATGAAGCAAAGGCCAAATCGAGCCCACCGTCCGATCCCCGTTTGTCGCTGTCATCAATGCCACCTAGAACGGAACTAGCACTAGGACAAGAGACTGAAAAATCAGAGCAGTTCTCCAACATCAATGCTGGGGAATGGGAGGAATTATTGACAAATCCCACACAGCAAACACCAGTGAGACCCACGTTGAACTCTCAAAATCCTTCCACACTGAAGCACAAAGAGTTGGAATGGAACCAGGGAAGAGAGGCCCTGTCATCAAGGTCTGACTTGGAAAACTCAACTAGGCATCAGCAAAAATTGGATTCAGAAAGTGCCTGGGCCAGCCTACTTAAAACAGTACAACTCCTGGTGGAAGCCCTCCAGTACTAATCAGATAAAATGGATACTCAGCTGACTCTATTAAACACACTGGCAGTGTTCATGGTGGCTATTGTTGAGAAACTTGGAGCTTTAAACACTCTTTTCCAGAACTCGCGTGGAAAACTTCAGGATAGGGAGTTAAACTGCGGGTGTGGCCCGATAGTTGACAAATTGGCCTCTCTCCCCTCAATACTGAGCAACTTGTGTGCACAAATCAAAGACTCAGCACGGAACTCCACCGACCTTTAGCCGAAGGGAACTTACTCTACTGAGGATCAAACTGGAACAAGCGCATATGATGGGGAAAATTCGGCTCTTAGGCCTCCTACTCTAAAACCGCCAATAAGAGGCAATGCCAAAAATGATGGCTGTAACAAGACTCAGGCACCAGTATCTGAATCCGCCCGGAGGTCAGTGGTAGAGTCAGCTGTCCCAGGAACAATATCAAATGCCAAACAAAGGCGAGCCCAAAGGAGAAAGGGTCGGAATCAAAAACTTATCTCAAAAAAGGAGGACTTTGCCCGCCTCTTTAGACTGACACTGTCCGAAACATCTGATCTTTCAAGTCAACCATCTCCAGTGGAAATGGGCACAACTCATACAATTGCTATATCTGCTGAAAAAGGGCTGGTCCCTGATTCCAACCAACAACCTACCACCATAGGTTCCTCATGGCAACTATCGCTGACTGAAGATGAAGGAACTTGCCCCCAAATATAATAAATTGGGTAGGGAGGAAGGTGCATGCCAAAACCGCCATGCAGCACGAAATTGGAAGTAATTACAACACAGTGCCGCTTACCCAATCCAACATCAGCGGCACTCACCGATAAAGTTGACAAGCCCCCCCAAGACTGCCATCTCTATCATCCAGCCTGATCACCAATCAGAAAGGGGCCTCAATTACCCGTCCTCCACAGTCTCCAATATCGGAGGGGACGAGCGACTAGCAAACTGTATAGATCAAAAATACGGCAGCATAAGCATTAAGCCCGCCTCCGCAGAGGACATGGAGCACCTGCCCTGCACTGGGCTAGCCGCAAATTTAACTCATAGCGATCAGAGCAGGGCGGAAGGAGTAATAACACCAGCTCAACCAGGAACCAATAACTACAAGTCCATTAATAGGCAACAACTAGCCAATCGAGTGAATGACCCTAACAAGAATGGGAAAACACTGGAGCTTATACCAGTATACAGATCAAGAGGGGCACACGACATACTAAACCGAGGGAACATTCTCCATCTACTGTCGCACATACCTTCGTTATCGGAGGTATCCTCTATAGACTTGGACTCAGTAGAGTTTGTCAATCATGGTGACCCCTAGGGGGGTGAGTTCACACGGACCACCTGGGCACAGGCAAGCATCGCACAAAAAATATTACTGGAAAGTTCGATATTCGAAAACTGGGGCATAAAGATAAAACATATCAGTACACCTGGCTACCCCACACCGCTAGCCCAGCAGCACGTAGATAGAATGTCAATAGACCGGAACAACATTTCAAAGTCAGTACTGAGAGGGGCAGGAGGGCGTTCGCCGGACGCCATGAGGCAGACATGGGAAACATGGATATATCGCCCAGATTTTCCACAACAAGGAATTCGCCTTGAGGGTATGAGATGGCCCAGAGGACAATTATTAATCAAACAAGAAATAATTGACAGAACAGCAGGCAATATTCACCAGGAGGGGAAATCAATTTACTGCGGATATGCTCATGGAACATCAAAGGGCTAAATAGCAAGATGGCAGACCAGGACTTCATAAACTATCAAAGGTCATTTCATATCTTTGCTTTACAGGAGACATGGTTGATCGATCCACCGCACTTTCAAGGATATTTACGTTTCTTTGCACCAGCACTCAAAAAGGCAAGATACGTACACCTGCAGGGAGGCCTGGCAATCTATGTGAATAACACATGTACAACCTCAGCTCACACAGTTGGTTTGATAACACCCAAATCCATTGCTATAAAAATCTCTACCTCAAATGGGCCACCAGGGAACGGGCACAAGGATATTGTAATAATGAATACTTATATACATCCGAACAGGAAAATCAAGGATGCAAAACAATTGACTAACTTTGTAGAGCTATGTATGAGTGAGGTCAATACACCAGATATAATACTCACAGGGGATTTTAATTTACTTGGCTCATCAACGGCGGAGGAAGTAACTATACACAATCAGTTATGGAACATCCCGCCACAGGGTAAGAATTCATCAGAATTGCCCACAAAAACCAGCCAGCGCCTTATAGAGGAACTTGAACACCTTAACCTCAGAGCTGCGAACGGCAGAAGTACAGGCGACACCCCCCCGGCATTCACTCATCATTCACTAACCAAAAACTCAACGCTGGACTATACCTTTGTGTCCCTAACCCTTTTTAAAGAAATGTTCTCATTCAGTATGGGCGACAAAGCTGATAGTGATCACCGGCCCCAGGAGCTCACACTTTGCACAAATATGCCAAAACTCACAAAATGGAAGGGCCAGCCAGGTACGACCACCACAATCAATTATAGGAAAATAACATTTGGGCAAGCGACGCAAGGGAACTTCCAGAAATAGCAACACTCTTATTCGAATCACGTGAAGGGGGCAATGAAACAGAGAAATGGATGAACTACACAAATGCCTTGGCAAAATCCTTTGCCGCCTCAATTAAATCAAGGACACAGCAGAGCTACAGTGGCAATCCCAACTTTACTAGGATGCAAAAGAGCAAGATAAGATCCATAAAAAACACTATTAATCATACGTTGCGGCAGGTGAGGCGGACTCCAACCGATACCTTAAAACTAGCAGCATTATGACAGCAGAAAACACAGCTGAAGCAAGCAATATGGGAGGCCAGGAGAGACTATGAGGATTCTCTACTGGCGAAATTGCACACCGATACCAAGCGGAATGACAGGTCAAGGTTTTGGGAGACAATAAACCGATTTATTCGCCCAACACACGAGGATCCGTCTTGTAACATATCCGAGGAGGACTGGGCTACCTACCTTGGAAATCACTTTCATCAAGAAAAAACCTCATTGCACACAGGAATTAGTACTGAGACAACACTGGGGTCTACCACTATTAAGCATCAACCCAGCGAGGAAAAAGCAACAGTACAGGAATGGAATGAAGGAGAACTGCTGGGAGTTATACCCTCAAACAATTATCTTAAAACAATTAAAAGCTACATTAAGAAGGGAAGACGAGAAGGGGCACCAGGCCCTAATGGAATACCGCCTGTGCTCTATAAACAAGATGCAGATTATTGGGCAAAAGCACTCAGCCCTCTGTTCATGGAAATAAGGTAGACAGTCCTACTTCTTCCGTCCTGGCGGGCTTCGATAATCTCACCAATTTTTAAGTCAGGAGATAAGACTCTGCCAAGGAATTATCGCTAGTTGCTCTTTTGGACAATGAGGCAAAATTCTTTGCGGGTACTCTACTGGACAAACTGCAACTTTGGGCCGAAGACAATTCGATTATTCCTCTAAACCAGACTGGCTTCTCCAAATCTGTTGGAACTGTAACAAACATAACAACCATGGCTCTGCTTATCGATAAGGCCGAGACTACAAAAATGATGTTATACTTGTGCTTAATCGATTACCGGGCTGCTTTTGATCATGTAAATCGCAACAGACTTTGGCTAAAACTGGCCAGCTGGGGCATACCCCAGACTTTGCTAATTCTGCTAATCAATCTGCATACTCAGACCTGGGTTCAAGTAAAGTTGGGGGACGGATCAACTCTATCAAGAAAGATACCAACAACGAAAGGCCTCAAGCAAGGCTGTGTGCTGGCCCCGACCCTATTTAATCTGTTTCTTGCAGACCTTATCCCACTACTAAGTGCCAGCAATTCACATTCTCCAAAGGTCGGGAACCTAATATTACCATGTCTACTTTATGCAGACGACCTAGTTTTGATCAGCCAAATGAAGGTGGGTTTACAGCATCTTCTTAATACTACATTTGATTACTCCGAGGCAAATAATCTGAATATCAACTTGGAAAAAACCAAAACCATGACAATCAAAAAGAATTCAAAGAAAACACCTGTCTGGTTTTGGGTAAGACCCGCATAGACTCAGCAATAGAGTATAAATACTTAGGAGTGATTATCGACAAAGGTGGGCATTTCGCAGCCCAAAGGGACACAATCAAAAGGACGGGAACTGCCCTGGCAGCCTCGATGAGAAATCTTAACTCTAAACTGAACGGCCCCTCACTTGCCCCACTAGTTGAAGTAATATGGGCACAACTTCTACCTACAATAACTTACAGGAGTGAGGCACAGAGGGGAAGGGACTCCAAGCTCCTGGATGGTGTGGTCGCAAAAGTGTATAGAATAATCTTTCGTCTACCAACAAGAGTCTCTCCAGCTTAGACTAGGCTCGAGTTCGGTGTTCAGAAACAGACCCTTGCAAGACAAGGTGCGACAGTCATCTTTTGGGACAAAGTACGAAAATCAAAACCAGGAACCCTAAATTGGTACTTGTGGTTAGAACTACAACAGATAAAATCATCACCAGCGGCAAAATACTTATTAGCAAGTCTGACCACTCTGGGTCTCATCGAACTTTGGGAAACACCTATTAGTCACTGCCTTCTTAAAAAAATAACAAAGAAAACAGTAAAGTGTCAATCCTGGATTGAGGACAAAGCAGCCCTATCCAGAAGGTCGCAAGGCTGGATGACCTTGAGCACCTACTCCTCCCCCGCCGCCCAAAAATACCTAGCCCTGGGGTTTGCTAAATCCACTAAAATCCAATTCCTAAAGTACCGACTTGGCCTGCTACCATGCACAAAGCACTTTCCACACTGGCTGAAAAACCAATTCGATTCCACCTGCCGCTTGTGCGGTACAGCGCAAGAAGACATGCTGCACCTTCTCTGTATGTGTAAAGTACTGACACAGGAACGGAAACAGCTTTTAAAGCCACTTTTTAATCAGAGAGGAATCCGCACACGGAGGCAAGCGGTGCTGGCGTGCTTTGCACCTGAGGACACGCAGATAGAACAATATTATAGCCAACAGGAAAAAAGTTGGACGCTGCTAAACAAATATTAATTTCATCAACGTATTGCACAGACCAACTGGTTTGCACTGATTTTAACCCTTTCGTTGCGCACGACGGCCGGGAGCCATCGTGCGCAACGGTGCTCGTGTGCGCAGGACGGCTCCAGGCCGTCCTGGCACATGGCACCGGAAATCCCTCTGGTGCAGGCACCAGTGGGATTTCTTTTTCTTCCCCAAAGCGTCGGGAGCTGGGGAAGAGCTTCCCCAGCTCCCGAGGCCCCAGTGGTTTCTATGAAATGACGATCAGCACGCACGTCGCGCTGACATCATTTCATAGAAACCGAAACTGAAATGAGCCTTTAGGCTCATTTCAGTTTCACTTTCTATGTGCTCAGGGGGCTATCTCAGCTCCCTGAGCACGTAGAAAGACGGGAGGGATATCATTGGAAAGGGGAGAATCTCCCCTTTCCAATGGTACCCCTCCCCAGTGGATCCCTGCTTGGGGATCGCCCCAGGAGGGTGATCCCCAAGCAGGGATCCACCACTAGACACCAGGGGGCGGGAGCGGCCCCTTGGGCAAGGGTATTTGCTCCCCCAAAAACATATTGGCCAAATTCAGTCTTTCTGCCCCCCCTGGGGGACAGATGGGGCAGTAGCCCCCAATCTGCCCCCCCGGGGGGCAGAAAGCCCACTGGACTCCAGGGATTTTTTTTGGGCAATTTCAATGAGGGTGGGGGCTTCCCAAAATGGGCATGTCAATGCCCCCACCCCAACTACAGCCTTTCTGCCCCCCCGGGGGGGCAAAAAGCCCACTAGACGCCAAGGATTTTTTTGGCCAATTTGAATCAGGGGTGGAGGCTGCCCAAAACGAACATGCCAATGCCCCCACCCCCGCCCGCAAAAATACCAGTCTTTCTGCCCCCCCACCACAATTACACCCTTTCTGCCCCCCTGGGAGTCAGATGGGGCAGTAGCCCCCAAAATGCCCCCCCCCGGGGGGGGCAAAAAGCCCACTAGAAGCCAGGGATTTTTTTGGGGGCAATTTGAATTAGGGTGGGGGCTGCCCAAAATGGGCATGCCAATGCCCCCACCCCCGCCAAAATTACAGCCTTTCTGCCCCCTCTGGCGGGCAGATGGGAGTGATAGCCCCCAATCTGCCCCATGGGGGGCAAAAAGCCCACTAGACACCAGGGATTTTTTTGGCCAATTTGAATCAGGGTTGGGGGCTTCCCAAAACGGACATGCCAATGCCCCCACCCCCCGCCCGCAAAAATACCAGTCTTTCTGCCCCCCCATATGGGGGAAGTAGCCCCCAATCTGCCCCCCCAGGGGGCAGAAAGCCCACTAGAAACCAGGGATTTTTTTTTGTATTCATGTAGGGGTGGGGGCTGCCCAAAATGGGCATGACAATACCCCCGCACCCCCAGAAATTCCAGTCTTTCTGCCCCCCCGGGGCGGCAGATGGGGGCAGTGGCCTCCCCCGGGTGTCTAGTTTTCAGAAATGTGTGGGTTTGGTTGGTTTCCCTAGATGGCCGCCAAGCCCGGGACCAAAAACTCATGTGACCCCCCCCCCCTTGCAAAACCAGGTCATTTTCGGATACATAGGGGGCATCTGAGTTTTTGGTCCCGAGTCGGCAGCCATCTAGAGAAACCTACCAAAGCCACACATTACTGAAAACAAGAGACCCAGGGGAGTCCAGGGAGGTATGGCTTGCGTGGGTCCCCCAACATTTTCCTACCCAGAATGCCCTGCAAACCTCAAATTTAGCTGAAAAAATCACTTTTTTCTCAAATTTCTGTGTGGGAAAGTTCTGGAATCTATGTGGATCCACAATTTCCTACCACCCAGTGTTCCCCCAGGTCTCCCGATAAAAATGATACCTCACTCGCGTGGGTGGGTCAAGTACCCGCGACAGGCAAGGGCCCAAAACTTATTGAGGAGACATCAAAATGACCTATCACAAAACAACCTGGTTTTGCAACGGGGGTCACCTGGGTTTTTGGCCCCGGGCTCGGTGGCCATCTTGGAAAACTACCAATCCCACACATTTCTGAAAACTGGACACCCGGGGGAGTCCAGCGAGGTATGACTTGCGTGGATCCCCCAACGTTTTCCTACCCAGAATGCCCTGCAAACCTCAAATTTAGCTGGAAAAAAATCATCACTTTTTTCTCAAATTTCTGTCTGGGAAAGTTCTGGAATCCACATGGATCCACAAATTTCCCACCACCCAGAGTTCCCCCAGGTCTCCCAATAAAAATGATACCTCACTTGCGTGGGTGGGTCAAGTACCCGCGACAGGCAAGGGCCCAAAACGTATTGAGGAGACATCAAAATGACCTGTCACAAAACAACCTGGTTTTGCAAGAGGGGTCACCTGGGTTTTTGGCACCGGGCTCGGCGGCCATCTTGGAAAACTACCAAACCCACACATTTCTGAAAACTAGACACCCGGGGGAGTCCAGCGAGGTATGGCTTGCATGGGTCCCCAAACGTTTTCCTACCCAGAATGCCCTGCAAACCTCAAATTTAGCTAAAAAAAACACATTTTCCACATATTTTTGGGTGGAATCACCGTGCCGGCACAAATGTCCTACCCCACAGCGTTCCCCTTGGTCTCCCGAGTAAAATGATAACCCACATTTGTGTGGGTGGGGCAAGGGCCTGTGAATGGGAAGAGCCCAAAACATAGGGAATAAGGGTATAGCACCGAAAATTCTAAGCGCTACATTTAAAAAAAAAATGTTTTTAGCCAATTCTGCATTGGACACCCACACAAGTGAGGTATCATTTTACTCGGGACACTAAGGAGAATGCTGTGGTATAGGACATTTGTGCCGGCACGGTGATTCCACACAAAAATATGTGGAAAATGTGGGTTTTTCAGCTAAATTTGAGGTTTGCATGGCATTCTGGGTAGGAAAACGTTGGGGGATTCACGCAAGCCATACCTCATTGGACTCCCCCGGGTGTCTAGTTTTCAGAAATGTTTGGGTTTGGTAGTTTCCCAAGATGGCCGCCAAACCTGGGGCCAAAACCCCAGGTGCCCCCCCAAAACCAGGTAGTTTTGTTATAGGTAATTTTGAAGTCTCCACAGTACGATTTGGGCCTTTTCCTGTTGCAGCCACTATGCCTACCCACACAAGTGAGGTACCATTTTTATCGGGAGACCTGGGGGAATCCTGGGTGGGAGGAAATTTGTAGATCCACGCAGATTCCAGAACTTTTCCACACAGAAATTTGAGAAAAAAGTGATTTTTTCAGCTAAATTTGAGGTTTGCAGGGGATCCTGGGGAGGAGAATGTTGGGGGACCCACGCAAGCCATACCGAGCTGGACTCCCCCGGGTGTCTAGTTTCCAGAAATGTGTGGGTTTGGTAGGTTTCCCTAGATGGCCGCCGAGCCACGGGCCAAAAACTCATGAAACCCCCCTTGCAAAACCAGGTTGGTTTGTGATAGGTAATTTTGATGTTGCCTCAATAGGTTTTGGGCCCTTGCCTGTCGCGGGTCCTTGACCCACCCACGCGAGTGAGGTGCCATTTCTATCGGGAGACCTGGGGGAACGCTGGGTGGGAGGAAATTTGTGGATCAACGCAAATTCCAGAACTTTCCCACACAGAAATTTGAGAAAAAAGTGATTTTTTCAGCTAAATTTGAGGTTTTCAGGGGATTCTGGGTAGGAGAATGTTGGGGGACCCACGCTAGCCATACCTCGCTGGACTCCCCCGGGTGTCTAGTTTTCAGAAATGTGTGGGATTGATAGGTTTCCCTAGATGGCCGCCGAGCCCCGGGCCAAAAACCAATGGGACCCCCTTTGCAAAACCAGGTTGGTTTGCGATAGGTAATTTTGATGTCACACAATAGGTTTTGGGCCCTTGCCTGTCGCGGATACTTGACCCACCCACGCAAGTAAGGAACCATTTTTCTTGAAAGACTTTGGGGAACGCGGGGTGGGTGGAATTTTGTGGCTCCACGCAGATTCCAGAACTTTCCGCCACAGAAATGTGAGGAAAATGTAGGTTTCTTTTACGAATTTTTAGGTTTGCAAGGGATTCTGGGTAACATAACCTGGTGAGAGCCAGTCAAGTCACCCCATCCTGGATTCCCCTGGGTGTCTAGCTTTCAAAAATGTATCGGTTTGCTAGGTTTCCCTATGTGTCGGCAGAGCTAGGGTTCAAAAACTACAGCTAGGCACTTTACAAAAAAAGGTTCATTTTTCACTGAGAAAATGTGGTGTGTCCACGTTGCGTTTTGGGCTGTTTCCTGTCGCAGGCACTAGGCCTACCCACACAAGTGAGGAACCATTTTTCTTGGAAGACTTTGGGGAACGCGGGGAGGGTGGAATTTTGTGGATCCACGCAGATTCCAGAACTTTCCACCACAGAAATGTGAGGAAAATGTGTTTTTTTGGAAAGAATTTTAGGTTTGCAAGGGATTCTGGGTAACAGAACCTGGTGAACGCCAGTCAAGTCACCCCATCCTGGATTCCCCTGGGTGTCTAGTTTTCAAAAATGTATAGGTTTGCTAGGTTTCCCTAGGTGCAGGCAGAGCAAGGGTTAAAAAACTACAGCTAGGCACTTTACAAAAAAAGGGTCATTTTTCACTGAGAAAATGTGGTGTGTCCACGTTGCGTTTTTGGGCCGTTTCGTGTCGCGGGCACTAGGCCTACCCACACAAGTGAGGTACCATTTTTCTTGGAAGACTTTGGGGAACGCGGGGTGCGTGGAATTTTGTGGATCCGCGCAGATTCCAGAACTTTCCACCACAGAAATGTGAGGAAAATGTGTTTTTTTTTTACAAATTTTTAGGTTTGCAAGGGATTCTGGGTAACAGAACCTGGTGAGAGCCAGTCAAGTCACCCCATCCTGGATTCCCCTGGGTGTCTAGTATTCAAAAATGTATAGGTTTGCTAGGTTTCCCTAGGTTCCGGCAGAGCTGGGGTTCAAAATCTACAGCTAGGCACTTTGCAAAAAAAGGGTCCGTTTTCAATGTGAAAATGTGGTGTGTCCACGTTGCGTTTTGGGCCGTTTCCTGTACCGGGCATTAGGCCTACCCACACAAGTGAGGTACCATTTTTCTCGGAAGACTTTGGGGAACGCGGGGTGGGTGGAATTTTGTGGATCCATGCAGATTCCAGAACTTTCCACCACAGAAATGTGTGGAAAATGTGTTTTTTTGGACACATTTTTAAGTTTGCAAGGGATTCTGGGTAACAGAAACTGGTGAGAGCCAGTCAAGTCACCCCATCCTGGATTCCTCTGGGTGTCTAGTTTTCAAAAATGTATAGGTTTGCTAGGTTTCCCTAAGTGCCGGCAGAGCTAGGGTTCAAAAACTACAGCTAGGCACTCTGCAAAAAAAGGGTCATTTTTCACTGTGAAAATGTGGTGTGTCCACGTTGCGTTTTGGGACGTTTCCTGTCACGGGCACTAGGCCTACCCACACAAGTGAGGTACCATTTTTCTCGGAAGACTTTGGGGAATGCGGGGTGGGTAGAATTTTGTGGATCCACGCAGATTCCAGAACTTTCCACCACAGAAATGTGTGGAAAATGTGTTTTTTTGGACACATTTTTAGGTTTGTAAGGGATTCTGGGTAACAGAACCTGGTGAGAGCCAGTCAAGTCACCCCATCCTGGATTCCCCTGGGTGTCTAGTTTTCAAAAATGTATAGTTTTGCTAGGTTTCCCTAGGTGCCGGTAGAGCTAGGGTTCAAAAACTACAGCTAGGCACTTTGCAAAAAAAGGGTCATTTTTCACTGTGAAAATGTGGTGTGTCCACATTGCGTTTTGGGCCGTTTCCTGTTGTGGGCACTAGGCCTACCCACACAAGTGAGGTACCATTTTTCTCATAAGACTTTGGGGAACGCGGGGTGGGTAGAATTTTGTGGATCTACGCAGATTCCAGAACTTTCCACCAGAGAAATGTGAGGAAAAAGTATTTTTTTTGACAAATTTTTAGGTTTGCAAGGGATTCTGGGTAACAGAACCTGGTGAGAGCCAGTCAAGTCACCCCATCCTGGTTTCCCCTGGGTGTCTAGTTTTCAAAAATTTATAGGTTTGCTAGGTTTCCCTAGGTGCCGGCAGAGCTAGGGTCCACAAACTACAGCTAGGCACTTTGCAAAAAAAGGGTCATTTTTCATTGTGAAAATGTGGTGTGTCCACGTTGCGTTTTGAGCCGTTTCCTGTCGTGGGCACTAGGCCTACCCACACAAGTGAGGTACCATTTTTATAGGGAGACTTAGGGTAACACAGAATTGTAGAGCAACTGTTATTACCTATTGACTTTCGATGCATTTCTGCCTTCCAAATGAAAGACAATGTTTAAAAAAGAAGTCATTTTGAAAAATGACTTATAATTCTCATGCTAGTATGGGTACTCCCAATTTTGGAAATGTGCAAATATCTACTGTTTCTAAACTCTATATTTTGTTCCCATTTCATAAATACATAGGTATCTTTCATACCAATTTTTCCATGTATTCATTTTCCCAAAATAATTGCTATATACCCAGTACATAATTAAAAACCATTGCAAGACGCTGCTCAGTTATTGGAACTGGGTTCGTCAGGTTCTTGGTGAACCTACAAGTCCTATATATCCCCACAACCAGAAAGGTCCAGCGGATGTAACCGTATATTGCTTTTAAACAGCTGTCAGAATTAGATGAAGTTACAGGTGAAAACGTTGACACAAATGGCGGTTTTTTTAAACTAATTTTCAATTTTTCCTATATTTAACTGTTAGTTTCTATTAAGAAACCTTGAAGGATCTACACAAATGACCCCTTTCTGAATTCAAAATTTTGTCTACTTTTCTAAAATGTATAGCTTTCCAGCATCCATTATTGCTTTCATACCCATTTCTACCATTAACTGGAAGGAGGTTGAAAGCACAAAAATAGCAAAAATAGGCTATGTCCCAGAAAAATGCCATAACTGTGTAAAAGTTTTGGTTTTCTGACAAAAGTCTGCTTGTCCCTGAAAGCTGGGAAGATGGTGATTTCAGCACCACAACCCCTTTTTGATACCGTTTGCAGGGAAAAAACCAGACACTTTCATCTGTAGCCCTTTTTTCCCATTTTTCCCAAAAAAAACAAAATTGACCTGTATTTTGGCTAAGTTCTGGGTCCCCTCCAGGAAAATCCACAAACCCTGGGTACCTTTAGAATCCCCATGATGTTGGAGAAAAAGGACGCAAATTTGGCGTGGATACCTTATGTGGTCAAAACGTTACAGGGCCTAAGCGCAAACTACCCCAAATAGCCAAAAAAAGGCTTAGCACAGGGGGAAAAGGCCTAGCAGCGAAGGGGTTAACTGATTTTTAGTAAATCGTTTTTACATTATTTTAAAAAATTGTAATTTATAACGGAAATGTTATGAGATATTCTGTAGCAATGGTTTTAAGTAACTGTGCTAATAAAATACTTGATACTTAATACTATCGTCTGGCTACTTTTCGCATTCCGAGCTTGCAAAATCCAGACCCCCGCCGACCAATTTCCTATGGTCATGTCTACCTTAGGTCTTCGCCAATTCCACTTCTTCCCCCTTCGCACCCTCTTTCGTCCTAATCTCCCTGTGGTTCAACCTCAACGTCTCTACGAAATCCCCTCTCCTAATCTTTCTTTCACCTCCCACCTGGGTTAAGGTCCTCAAAGCTTACGCCACTCCCCCGTATGTCGGCCCTTAAAGCTGTACTTCGTGTCTCTCTTTGTCCTCAACTACCTGCGCCCCTTCGCTATTGTGATCTTCTGTTTTCGTCTCGTTCTTACCAGCCGCTGTCTCCCTCCCCTCGTCCTGTCGACGTTCTACCACCTCCCTTTTGTTCCCTCCCTGTCCAAATTTGCGTTCCAGTACCTACTCCTGTATCCTTTATGTAACACCTTCCATCTCACGTACCTCCCCCTCCCTGTCGTCCTTATACGCTTCCGTCCCCGCTAACCTTCGCCGTTGCGAGACCTTACAATAAAATCCCCCTTTGTTCGCCCTTAGCTGGCGTCAAGGTCAGCGTCCACCCTGGATTGCGCCGCCTAAGCAGTCGTCAATGGGTTCCATCACGCTGTCCTGGGCTGGCTGCTGTCTTTTCTTTTCAGCCTGAAAGGAACTATGCACATTGTTACTATACCCCACCCCCACCCCCTCTTTCCTTTTCCCTTCCTCCTACTGCTCAATCGCCCCTCCAGGTTTTAACCGGTATACCTCTGGGCACACCGCCCTTCTGACCCCTCCTGGGCTCTTGCCCTGCATCTCCTGCCGCTGTCCCCGATCCGCAACGACCTCTTGGGTTTGTTATACCACCGCAACCCCTTGGGGTTGTTGTACCACCGCTAACTTCTCTGTTCGCCGTTTCATTTTGTCCTGCCCGTCCCTCTGATGGAGCAGGGACTCGTACATGAGACTTGCTCGGAAGCAATCCTCTCGTTTTAACTCACTAACGAATTACTAACAACGTGTTTTGTGATTAATAATACGCATTTCTTTTACACGCGGGAGAAAATGAAGCTTGCCTATGTGTTTACTAACTGCAATAACATGAACGAAGGACTAGGATGCATTCTAACACGGGATCTTTACTGCGCATGCGTCTACTGCAACTACGTAGTATGACGTATTAAAGCTTGGAGGGAAATTCTGGCGCTTGCGCAAAGAACTATAAAATGGCCGCTTGAAAACTCACCTGCATGGCACCTGCTTGCTGAAATTCGAAAATAAGTTCTATACTAACGCAAATGCAGAAAGGGAAATAACAAATGGTATGGGCTAGAGTAGAGGTTGGTGGTATACAGTGAAATAATTTATTTTTGAGAATAAAATTTTTCCTTTTAACTTTATTAATAGTGCGTATTTGGGCCTGTCAAATTTGTCTGAGTCGAGCAGACTGACGTTGCGCAACGCATGCGCCCTGGCGAGGAACTACGAAAAGATGACTAAGGACTTGTCACTCATCCAAGGTCGGCGAAGATGTGCCCTGGGAACACGAGGGTGAAGAGTTCATATGAAGGAACTTTATTCAAGAAATCGTTACATTTGTATTAATAAAGTTTAAAGATGTATGGGAAAGAAAGGGCAGAATAAAGTTTTGAGGGGAGGAGTTTTGAAGACAATAGTTTAAAGAAATAAGTGAAACATAAGCATGGTGTGATGATCATCCCCCCTCTCCTGTCCAATCAGAAGTTAGTATTTTATAAATTTGAAACATTAATGGGTGGAACATGCTCATGAAAGAGTATAATAGAGGTAGTTCTAGTTAGTTAGGAGAGAACCACGGAGAACCGTTGTTGGAGAACTGGGTGTGCTGAGGCGCTGCAGAGCTCAGGATGCTGTTGGTGCTGGGGTGGTGCAAATGCTCTGAAATGCTGATGAAGAAATCGAATGCAGAACCATCTACTTAATTTGGGTGGGCTAGAAAGAAGATCGCGGAAGAACCACGAGGAGGAAGAGAGTGTCAGAGAGGGGTGCGACGCAGTCGTCGGAATTTAGAGAGGTGAAGTATCCTGTCCTGATTCCTGTCCTGAAGTCTTTGGGGCCAATTCCGCTCTCGGTCGGAAGCTCTCCGGATGGGATCCGGACGGAAAAAGTACGAGCCGTACGCGTTTTCTCCGACCGACTCGTACAGCTGTCCGACCGAGCGAGTACGATGCGAATGTACGCGTGTGTTCCGACCGAACCGTTTCTGGATCCGAACCGCTCCGACCGACTCGTACGGAAACGAATCGCACCACGCAATGGAGACGTTATCCGACCGAGCGAGTACGATGTACGCGTCGGACAGCCGGATCGAGTCGGAGCGTCCGGCTCAAAAAAGCTCCCGGAGCCGGACTTGGGGGGTCCGTGCCAGACCCCCCTTCACCCGTAGCCTTACGAGTCGAATACAGGGGGGACCCAAGGGTCCCCCCTAAACATGCATGTATGGTGCGGGTTGCACCGACGCGTACACACTGTAGGGGGCGCACTTGTTCGCGACGTACCCATTCAGTCAATGGGAGCCCATGTACACGTCGTACGACCGGCTCCCATTGACTTCAATGGGAGTCCGACCGAATCGAGTCCGGCAGCATGCGGCCGCACGGTACTCGCTCGGTCGGACTGCAGGAGTCCAGCTCCGTCGGAAATCTCTCCGGATCTGGCTCGGTCGGAGAGTTTTCCGACCCAGATTGGAATCAGCCCCTTTGTCTCCTGATCTGTCCTGGGGACCCTTTACCAGCCCTTTGGCCAGGGGGTTGGTCTTCACACCATACTTGGTAACTATAAATTCATCGTCTGATAGATGCTCTTCTCTCTCTATCCTCTTCTTTCTGAGTATAGTTGTTGTGTGGATCTGAATTATTCTATGTATTGAAATTTTGATTGAATTGGCACTCTTGCGAATGACGGTCTTTGTACTGAAACATTTTGAGATGGTTCACAACCAACTAATTTAGATAAAGAATTTAAAAATTTTAAGTCTTTGATTATTTTATTTAAAAAAAATGTTTACTAAAATTATGTTGATTATCACCATCAACTAGTTCCACCTAAATGGTCCATTGACCAGAGGAAAAGAACTATTTGATTAGTGAAAGGTTTAGTTAGAGAAGAAATAACTAGATCTTGAGGTATGAAAATTATAAAACTAAAAAGTTCCAGCGGTCTACTTGGTGTTTAGTGTGAGAGAGTTATATGGGCCCAGGTGAGTATATGGTAGTGGAGTATCTGTTGCTAGTACGCCACTGGATCAGTTTTCTGGTAGCAGAGGATGGTTTTAGTGACTAGTTTGGTGATAAGTATAGGTTATTGATTTTTGATTTATGTTTAACAAAAAGAGTTAGCAACTTGTTTTATGTCGTCTGGAAAAATTCCCGGGGAATGAATAGCGGGTGGCGATAGAAACCACACTTCAGTGAGGTTACTCGTCTGTTGGAATAACACTGAGAAGCTAGGTAGGGCTGGCAGTGTTAAAGTAGGGACTATTTTCTGTGAAAAGCTGAGAGTGATTGATAGCAAAGAGTTCGCTGGTGAAACTTTGGTGTTATATCACCTAGTAAGGGTAACACTGAAGGAGTAGCAGGTTCTTCCGAGCTTGAGTGACAGCAAAAGAGTTCGCTGGTGAAACTTTGGTCTTACATAACCTAGAAAGGGTAACACCGAAGGAGTAGCAGGTTCTTCCAAGCTTGAGTGAAGGGTAAGTGGAAGGGATTTACTCGCAGTGTTTGAAGAGTAAACGGAAGTTCTTACTTTGTGAAGAGTAAGCGGAATGTGTTACTCGCAGTGAAAAGAAATCTATCCTTTATTTAGTGGAACAGACAGAGTAGCGAATGTTTTTATGTCGTTAATAACAAAGACAATTTAAAGAGAATTTCGAGAAATAAAGTTTCGTATTACCTTGTAAAGGGAGGATCAGTTGCCGGAGTGGTACTGACGTCACAGAGGGCCGCGCTGGGATTGGTAGACACAGCGGGCGTGTGACAGGAGGAGCTTTGTAAAGGAGGGGTGAAAAATCGCCTGAGTTGGACTGACGTCACAGTGAGCCACGCTGGGATTGGTAGACACAGCGGGTATGTGACAGGAGCAGCTTTGTAAAGGAGGGGTCAGTAGTAAGGAGCAGAACTGACATCAGGAAAAGGCCGCGCTGACATTGGTCAGAGTATGGGTGTGAGCCTGATTTGATCGGATAGCCAGTTAGAAGCCACGCTAGAATTGGTGAAGAGAAAATTGTATGCAGGATTTTGATTTGACCATAAGTGAAAGACGTACAGGAAGAAAATCTCAAGGGTTTGCGGAAAATAATTTCCTATACCGATCCTCAAGAATGTATGGAGAGAAAAGAAAGATGTCATTTTTTAAGAAAATAAAGAATTTCTTTGTAAAGGATAAGCTTGTGTTGACTAGAGAGGGAATTCCTATTCCGCCACCGAAGACACCAGCATCTTTTATGATGATGGAGAGAGGATATCATACCTGTGTGTGGTTGGAAAACTGGATAGAGTATACGAAGGATGATGGTGTGTTAGCATTTCCTAAGGATGGTACGTTTAATGGGAGGATTCTTCAGAATTTAAGATTTAAAATGAATGATTTAGAACGTAGACCTAGGTTAACTCAATATGAGGCTTTGGAAGAATGGGAGACTGAGTCATATGAAAGAGAAAAATGCAGAGGTGGAAGATATAGAGGATTCATTCCCAGTCACGAGAAGGGCAGATGAAACAGTGGAGGAGAGCTATGGTATCAGAAGGGTTATATCCAGTGTTGATGGCTGAGGAACAACCTGGAGGAAAGTGTAAGGAGAAAACAAAACATTTGAACACAGTAGGATATGGTGAATCAGATGATGAGTTATTGGAGGATATTTTAATTAAAAATCCACCACCGTATCAAGAAGCAGCTAGTAAGGTTATCCCAAGTGCACCAATAATATGAATACCATTAACTCCACAGATTTTACATGAGACATCATACAACAGAGTGTTACAGGATAATGAAAGAGATGCTTTGAATAAAACGAGAGAAGAACTAGTTCAAAAGATAAGTCAATTAAATTTGAATAATGAAGCTTTGACAGTACCAGTGACCATTGGTCCGGTAATGCCATTGTATGGAGATAATAAGATTTCCCAGAAACCACAACCTGTGACAATTCCATTAAGTAGTCCTAGAAAAGAGATAGTAATCACAGATGATCAGGTTAGCGAAAGTGAGTCAGTTATTTCATTAATGGATCTCCCTATTGTAGAACCTCATACGGAAACTCCAAAGAGAGTTACGCCTATGAATTCGAGAGAAAGAAGACCTTTGGTTCCGGCTGGAACTGCAGGCGCAACAGTAGTCACCTCTGAAGAAATAGAAAGGTGGGCTCAGGAGAGAGATAATCAGAACCCAATACCAAAGATTTTAGATATCAGCAGATTGAAAGTGGAATTGGAAGAAATTATGACAGGATATGTGGGTATGGAAAGATTAAACGTTTATAATGATGAGGAATTATTATTTTTATGTAAGAATATAACTAGGAGAGCCAGAGTATTTCATGAGAGACTGACTGAAGTTGCTTCAGAGATTGGAATAGACATAGGGAAATTGAAGTTGTTACAGAAACCTTATCGAGTGGATTTCACTGATAAAGATCTAGAAAGTGTAATGCTTCTGGTAAGAGACTACAGATAAAAGAATTAATGAACATTTTGCGACAGTGGGGAGACATTGATAAATGGAGAATTAGATGGATAAGAAAGAAAGAGGAAGTGCAAGCGAGAGAAGTAACAGCTGCATTTCCAGTAAGAGAATCAAGCAAAGGAGAAAAATTGTGTCCGATGAGAGAGGTACCAGGAGGTGGATATGTTCATGTTCCTTGGAGTAGACAAGATATTTTGTCATTCACAAATGATTTTCCAGAGTTGAGAGAAAAACCAGTTGAGTGGCACAAACAGGTAGAAAGGTTTGTGAAGGTTTCAAAGGTATTATTGAAAGATTTGGATGGTCTATTTGATATAGTGGTACCTGCTGATTTATGGACAGAATGTAAGATCACAATTGATTGGCCTAATGAGGAGTATCCTAGAGATGCAAAAACAGGAGCACCTTCGGAAGAGGTGATGAAAAAGTATCACCAAGTGATTACGTATTTGAAAGGGAAAATCCCTCCCAAAGAAACAAATTGGGTAAAAATAGATAGAACAACACATGAACCAAGTGAGTCTGTACATGCATATTATGAACGGTTGTTGCAGGTGTTTAAGCAATATAGTGGTTTTGAGAATATTGGTGACAAAGATATGGGACATTTTGTGTATCGGTTTGTATATGGCTTGAAATCAGAAATCAGTCAGATGATACAGCAGCACATGTTGTGTTGGCAAAGCAAGACAGTGGATGAGATTCTAAAGTACGCAAAATATTGCGGAGATGACATTGAGACTAGGCGTAGGAAGCTAAAAGAGAAAATGATGTGGGCTCAAGTCAAATTGGCAGAGCAGCAAGAGGAGAAACCAAATGACCAAAATAATAATCAAGTGAAAGAACAGAGTCAGAATAATCAAGGAGCGAATGGTAATAAATATAAGGGACGAATGGACAGAGAAGAAGCGAAAAAGAAGTTTCCTTGTCATGAGTGCAGAAAGCTTGGACATTGGAAGAACAAGTATAAGAGTACTCAGAATAATAATACTAATAATGGGCCAAATCAAAATGTAATCCCACAGGTGCAGAATGAAGTACTTATGAATCAGCAGCAGCAGGTAGTTACTCCACAATATCAGGTGCCACCAGCTCCTATGCCAAATTTTGTGAACCATCAAAGTTTCAGTGCGAACACCGGATTTCAAAGAGAAAGTGGTAAGAATAATAAAACAATTGCACAATATTTTTTTCAGAATGATGAAGAATATTCAGATACCGCACAATGACGGTGCCTGAGGGGGGAGGAAGAGGAGTGCGTGCTTGGCGCATCCTTGCCGGTAGATCAGTCAGGTCCATTTGTTGACGGGAGAGTAGAAGGAAAATACATTACTTTCCTATTGGATACTGGTGCTACCAGGTCTACTGTGAGAACGGCAGA
Source organism: Calotriton arnoldi (assembly GCA_963921515.1). Classification (NCBI taxonomy): domain Eukaryota; kingdom Metazoa; phylum Chordata; class Amphibia; order Caudata; family Salamandridae; genus Calotriton; species Calotriton arnoldi. The sequence continues at coordinate 1,976,263 of CAWUFW010002121.1, read as the reverse complement.
CATCCCAAACCTACCCCTCTCGGGAGAGACAATCCAAGTTGTAGGCGTATCTAACCAAAAGATGAGAACCCCAATCACAAAACCAATGGAGGTGCATATTGGGAACTTCAAAGAAATGCATTGATTTGTAGTTTGCGATTCCAGTCCAGTAAATCTGTTGGGAAGAGATCTTTTGTGCAAGATGAATTGCACAATCTATTGTACACCGGATGGTGTTGCTTTCCAAACCCCGATGAAGATGTTGTCTATAAGATGATGCTGGCCAAACAGGGAACAGAAGTAGATGAAATGTTTTCATTAATAACCGAGAATGAATTGCCAGAAGAGTTAAGAACAACAGTCAATCCAGAAGTGTGGGATTTTACAGGAAAAGAAATTGGGTTAATGACAAATATAGACCCAGTTAAAGTGACTGTGAAAGAAGGTGCAGTGTATCCAAATACTCAACAGTACAAAATGAGTCCCGAAGTAAAAGCAGGAATTGTTCCAGAAATTGAACGAATGGTTAAACAAGGTATATTAAAAGAGGTGATGGGTAGTCCCTGTAATTCGCCAATAATGGGACTGAAAAAGCCTAGCGGAAAGTACAGAATAGTGCAAGACCTACGGAAAATAAATAAAATTGTAGTTCCCTGTTGTCCAATTATGCCAAATCCAGCAGTGATCCTTTATCAAATACCCTGGAATGCAGGATAGTTTACAGTAATTGATTTATGCCAAGCGTTCTTTTCTATACCTTTGCACCCAGACAGCCAGTATCTTTTTACGTTTAAGTTTGAAGATCGTATTTACGCATGGTGTCGTGTTCCTTAAGGGTACACAGAGAGTCCTTCAATTTTTAATCAGATTTTGAAAAAGTGGTTGGAATTGTTGATCATGCCTGGAAATTCTGTTCTGGTTCAGTACATTGATGACCTATCGGTGGCATCAAAAACACGAGAAGATTGTGTCACAGATACAATTGCATTACTGAACCATTTGGCTGAAGGAGGACACAAGGTGTCTCCAGAAAAGTTACAGTTCTGTTGACAAGAAGTAAGATATTTAGGGCATAAAATAGAAAGAGGAGTTAGAAAAGTGACACTGGAAAGAATAAAAATAATCAAAGAAATGCAATTGCCACAGACTCAGAGAGAAATGAGAATGTTTTGGGAGTGGTTGGATATTGTAGGCAATGGATTAATGGTTTTTCTATGTTAGCAAAGCCATTAATACAGATGATCCGGAATCGAGCAAAAGATCCAATTGATTAGAATGATGATTGCCTAGAGGCATTTGTGAGATTAAGAAATTGTTTGTGTGAGGCTCCTGCTTTGGGCATGCCTGATTATTCAAAAGACTTTGCTTTGTTCTGTTGTGAAAGAGAAAATTGTGCACTGTCAGTCTTAACACAGAGACATGGATTGAGTCGATGTCCAGTGGCGTATTTTTCAGCCACATTGGACCCAGTGGCTTCAGCATTGCCTGGCTGCTTAAAAGCAGTAGCTGCTACTTGTATGAGTCTGGAGCAAAGTGAGTCGATAGTGATGGGACATCAGGTAAAGGTCTTTGTTCCACACTCGGTTGAGATTCTTTTGACAAGAACAAGAACACAGCACCTCACCCCTAGCCGTTTGACAAAGTACGAAAGAGTGATTTTGGGAGCTGAGAACGTGACTATAATAAGATGTACGATTCTGAACCCAGCCACTCTATTGCCAGACCCCTGCGATGAGGAAGTGAAAGATGAAAGTGATCATGATTGCTTGGACGTGACTGAGTTATGCACACAGCCCCGCCCAGACATAAGAGAGACACCTTTGAAAGAGGCTGATCATGAGTTATTTGTAGACGGTTCCTGACTTAGGACACAAGAAGGAGGTCTAAGTGCTGCATATGCTGTTTGTAAAATCTCTGGGGTAATTGAAGCATCCTGTTTACCTGGAGTCAAGTCTGCACAAGTAGCTGAATTGGTTGCCTTAACAATGGCATGTAAAAAAGGGAAAAATTGGAGAGTAACCATATTTACGGACAGCCAATATGGGTTCGGGATTGTGCATGACTTTGGCCAGCTTTGGATGCAAAGGGGATTTCTGACTTCCTCAGGATCTCCTATCAAAAACAGCAAAAATGTGAAAGATTTATTGAAAGCATTACAATTGCCAAAAGAGATAGCAGTTGTAAAATGCGCTGCACATCAGTCAGGAAATGACTATGTGACTGCTGGCAATAATTATGCTGACCAAGTGGCGAAATACTGTGCTAAAAATGCAGTAGCCATAAACAGAAAAATTGAAACGGGTGAAACCAGATGCCAACTTATGTACTTCTCAGTACCAGAAACATGGGATGAGATTAGACAATTGAAGGAAGAAGTTGAGGAAAAGGAAAAAGATATCTGGATAAAGGCAGCCTGTACAAAGAGACCACATGATGAGGTATGGGTGTATTTAGATGGAAGACCAGTCATGCCAGATTGTTTGCTTTCAAAAATGGCGAGAGTATACCATGGAGCAACACACATAGGGAGAGATTCAATGATCAGGCTATTCAGACAGAATTGGTATAATCCGAAGTTCAGGGTAGTCACAGAGAGCCTTTGCCAAAGATGCTTAACCTGTCAACAGCAGAACCCAGGTAGAAAGACAGTGGTAAGCTGGGGAAAGATCGGAAAGGCAGAAGGACCCTTCACCAGATTACAGTTAGATTTTATCGAATTACCCCCATGCAATGGACTGAAATACATACTTGTCATAGTATGCCTTTTCTCAATATGGGTGGAAGCCTATCCAACTCGGAGAAATGACAGTCTTACAGTTGCAAAATTGTTGTTGAGGGAGTTAGTGCCGAGATTTGGTTTTCTGGTCACTTTGGAATCAGATAGAGGCCCTCATTTTAATAATGAAATAATTCGATTAATCTGTGCTGCGTTTAACATTGAACAGAAATTGCACTGTGCATGTCGTCCAGAAGCTTCTGGAGTTGTTGAACAAATAAATGGCACAATCAAGTCAAGATTGGGAAAGGGTTGTGCATCCACAAAGCTGAAATGGCCAGATGCATTATCTCTTGTATTGATGGGTCTCAGAAGCATTCCAGACAGAAAAACAGGAATGAGCCCACATGAGGTTCTCATGGGAAGAGCCATGAGACAGGCATTTATTCCTAGAAATAAACTAATGAGTATATCTGATGATCTGGTATTGGATTATTGCAAAGGATTGGCTGAAATGATTCGTTCTATCTCTCACCAGGTTAGAGAAGACGCAGTTGAAAGACAGCCAGACCAAGTGCATGATTTGAATCCTGGAGATTGGGTGCTGGTAAAGAAACACGCAAGAAAGTCGTACCTAGCACCAAGGTGGGACAGACCATGTCAAGTCATACTAGTCACTACCACAGCAGTGAAGTGTGCAGGTCTGCCCAATTGGATTCATGCCAGCCACACCAGGAGAGTTCCGAGCCCATCAGATCAACAAGAGCCACCACTGACTGAGCAAGCTGAAGCGTCAAGAGTTGTAAACTGTGAAATTGAAGAATCTAGAGTGATAGATTCTGAAAGACAACCATATGACGAACAGCCTGAGATAAGTCAGGAAGAATGGATCCCAGCGATTGAAATAATTGTTGATGTTATTGAAACAAGAAGAAGAACAGAACTGAAAAGACAGGAAAGTAGTCAGGAAGAGACAGGGGAAGAAGAACACACTCAGGAGATAATAGAAAGAGACACAAACGAACCTGAGGAGGGAAAAATAGAAGAACACATTCAGGCGGAGAAGAAAAGTTTGAAATAAGACCTGAACAGGACCAGATAGAGTTAGAAGAACAAGTTCAGGCAGAAGAAGAAAGGTTCAAACTAAGACCTGAGCAGGGTCAGATAGAATTAGAAGAACAAGCTCAGGAAGAAGTAGAACAAAATACAGTAGAACCTGAGCAGGAAGAAGCAAAAGAAGGTACAAGCACAGAAAACAGAGAAACAGAACAGATTGTGCCCAGAATAAATGAAATAAAAAGAACTTTACAAAGAAATAAAGAAGGTGAAAACGCAGTACAAATCAAAAGAGTCAGAAAAGGAGACAATTGGCCAACTGGAGTAAAGAAACTAAAATATCATCTGAGAAAATCTGAAAAGAAACTAGAGCAAATGAATGAAATCACAAGTCAAACAAGAGCTAAACAAACTTTAGCAAAGATAACTCGAAGAAGTCCAAGATTGAGAAACTTAAACAGGGGATACCAGGCTCCAGAGTGGACATACGTCATACTCGAAGAATTTGAGTCCCTGAATCTGTCTGATGAGACAGAAGAGGTCCATATTGCACAAATTGATGAAAGCAAATTGAATCCTCCTTAAGAACAAAAAGGAAGGCTAAAACTGAAAAATAATGAAAAAGATAAGAGAAAAGAAATTTTCTCAGGAATAAAATGGCAGACATTGAAGTTATCGGAAAACCAAAATGTGGATTAAAAAGAAAGTGTTTTAGATTTTGTTTTTGTAGTATTTTATTAGCAGCATTAGGATGGTTATTCCTAACAGTAGGAGTACCTTTAATAATGAAAACAAGTGACAAGAATAATACAGATACTAATGTTAAGGTAGATAGAATAAGAGAAACTAAAATAGAAATAGGGGTAGAAGATGAAGCAAATTATCATAATGAATCAAGCTATAATACGTCCTCTAATGTGTTTATTAAATTGTTATTTCAATATGTTAGCACTATGGAAATTAACAACTGTTACGTGTGTATGAAGTTACCCTCGTCAGTATCAGAAGGGATTACGTATCACCATATACCTTTAACTTATGGTGTGTCATGTAGTATTTTATCAAGTTTATTTTACGATACAGGGAGACTTCAGTATTTTTATTCTAATTTAGATGTAGTATTTTCTGAATTACCTATTAGAAAGAATATGAATCCAGTAGCTAGTAGTAAAAACGCACAGTTTATGGGTGAATTTTTCTTAACAATGAGTTTAATAGATTTAGTTCAGGCACGTAAAGATAATCTAACATGTACATTAAGAAAAGAAGAAAAAGATTTTTTGAATTTAGTAGAAGAAAGGATTTAATGAGGAAGGCAACTACACAGAAAACCCATGTACCTCCATGGGTTGGAAAGGAGGGAATCTATGCAAGTGGCAAGGCTCATGCTGCGATGTCCCTGGACTTTCCCGGGGATTGAATAGCGGGTGGCGATAGAAACCACACTGCAGTGAGGTTACTCGTCTGTTGGAATAACACTGAGAAGCTAGGTAGGGCTGGCAGTGTTAAAGTAGGGACTATTTTCTGTGAAAAGGTGAGAGTGATTGATAGCAAAGAGTTCGCTGGTGAAACTTTGGTGTTATATCACCTAGTAAGGGTAACACTGAAGGAGTAGCAGGTTCTTCCGAGCTTGAGTGACAGCAAAAGAGTTCGCTGGTGAAACTTTGGTCTTACATAACCTAGAAAGGGTAACACCGAAGGAGTAGCAGGTTCTTCCAAGCTTGAGTGAAGGGTAAGCGGAAGGGATTTACTCGCAGTGTTTGAAGAGTAAACGGAAGTTCTTACTTTGTGAAGAGTAAGCGGAATGTGTTACTCGCAGTGAAAAGAAATCTATCCTTTATTTAGTGGAACAGACAGAGTAGCGAATGTTTTTATGTCGTTAATAACAAAGACAATTTAAAGAGAATTTCGAGAAATAAAGTTTCGTATTACCTTGTAAAGGGAGGATCAGTTGCCGGAGTGGTACTGATGTCACAGAGGGCCGCGCTGGGATTGGTAGACACAGCGGGCGTGTGACAGGAGGAGCTTTGTAAAGGAGGGGTGAAAAATCGCCTGAGTTGGACTGACGTCACAGTGAGCCACGCTGGGATTGGTAGACAGAGCGGGTATGTGACAGGAGCAGCTTTGTAAAGGAGGGGTCAGTAGTAAGGAGCAGAACTGACATCAGGAAAAGGCCGCGCTGACATTGGTCAGAGTATGGGTGTGAGCCTGATTTGATTGGATAGCCAGTTAGAAGCCGCGCTAGAATTGGTGAAGAGAAGATTGTATGCGGGATTTTGATTTGACCATAAGTGAAAGACGTACAGGAAGAAAATCTCAAGGGTTTGCGGAAAATAATTTGCTATACCGATCCTCAAGAATGTATGGAGAGAAAAGAAAGATGTCATTTTTTAAGAAAATAAAGAATTTCTTTGTAAAGGATAAGCTTGTGTTGACTAGAGAGGGAATTCCTATTCCGCCACCAAAGACACCAGCATCTTTTATGATGATGGAGAGAGGATATCATACCTGTGTGTGGTTGGAAAACTGGATAGAGTATACGAAGGATGATGGTGTGTTAGCATTTCCTAAGGATGGTACGTTTAATGGGAGGATTCTTCAGAATTTAAGATTTAAAATGAATGATTTAGAACGTAGACCTAGGTTAACTCAATATGAGGCTTTGGAAGAATGGGAGACTGAGTCATATGAAAGAGAAAAATGCAGAGGTGGAAGATATAGAGGATTCATTCCCAGACATTTGCATGAGTCACGAGAAGGGCAGATGAAACAGTGGAGGAGAGCTATGGTATCAGAAGGGTTATATCCAGTGTTGATGGCTGAGGAACAATCTGGAGGAAAGTGTAAGGAGAAAACAAAACATTTGAACACAGTAGGATTTGGTGAATCAGATGATGAGTTATTGGAGGATATTTTAATTAAAAATCCACCACCGTATCAAGAAGCAGCTAGTAAGGTTGTCCCAAGTGCGCCAATAATGGGAATACCATTAACTCCACATATTTTACATGAGACATCATACAACAGAGTGTTACAGGATAATGAAAGAGATGCTTTGAATAAAACGAGAGAAGAACTAGTTCAAAAGATAAGTCAATTAAATTTGAATAATGAAGCTTTGACAGTACCAGTGACCATTGGTCCGGTAATGCCATTGTATGGAGATAATAAGATTTCCCAGAAACCACAACCTGTGACAATTCCATTAAGTAGTCCTAGAAAAGAGATAGTAATCACAGATGATCAGGTTAGCGAAAGTGAGTCAGTTATTTCATTAATGGATCTCCCTATTGTAGAACCTCATACGGAAACTCCAAAGAGAGTTACGCCTATGAATTCGAGAGAAAGAAGACCTTTGGTTCCGGCTGGAACTGCAGGCGCAACAGTAGTCACCTCTGAAGAAATAGAAAGGTGGGCTCAGGAGAGAGATAATCAGAACCCAATACCAAAGATTTTAGATATCAGCAGATTGAAAGTGGAATTGGAAGAAATTATGACAGGATATGTGGGTATGGAAAGATTAAACGTTTATAATGATGAGGAATTATTATTTTTATGTAAGAATATAACTAGGAGAGCCAGAGTATTTCATGAGAGACTGACTGAAGTTGCTTCAGAGATTGGAATAGACATAGGGAAATTGAAGTTGTTACAGAAACCTTATCGAGTGGATTTCACTGATAAAGATCTAGAAAGTGTAATGCTTCTGGTAAGAGACTACAGATAAAAGAATTAATGAACATTTTGCGACAGTAGGGAGACATTGATAAATGGAGAATTAGATGGATAAGAAAGAAAGAGGAGGTGCAAGCGAGAGAAGTAACAGCTGCATTTCCAGTAAGAGAATCAAGCAAAGGAGAAAAATTGTGTCCGATGAGAGAGGTACCAGGAGGTGGATATGTTCATGTTCCTTGGAGTAGACAAGATATTTTGTCATTCACAAATGATTTTCCAAAGTTGAGAGAAAAACCAGTTGAGTGGTACAAACAGGTAGAAAGGTTTGTGAAGGTTTCAAAGGTATTATTGAAAGATTTGGATGGTCTATTTGATATAGTGGTACCTGCTGATTTATGGACAGAATGTAAGATCACAATTGATTGGCCTAATGAGGAGTATCCTAGAGATGCAAAAACAGGAGCACCTTCGGAAGAGGTGATGAAAAAGTATCACCAAGTGATTACGTATTTGAAAGGGAAAATCCCTCCCAAAGAAACAAATTGGGTAAAAATAGATAGAACAACACATGAACCAAGTGAGTCTGTACATGCATATTATGAACGGTTGTTGCAGGTGTTTAAGCAATATAGTGGTTTTGAGAATATTGGTGACAAAGATATGGGACATTTTGTGTATCGGTTTGTATATGGCTTGAAACCAGAAATCAGTCAGATGATACAGCAGCACATGTTGTGTTGGCAAAGCAAGACAGTGGATGAGATTCTAAAGTACGCAAAATATTGCGGAGATGACATTGAGACTAGGCGTAGGAAGCTAAAAGAGAAAATGATGTGGGCTCAAGTCAAATTGGCAGAGCAGCAAGAGGAGAAACCAAATGACCAAAATAATAATCAAGTGAAAGAACAGAGTCAGAATAATCAAGGAGCGAATGGTAATAAATATAAGGGACGAATGGACAGAGAAGAAGCGAAAAAGAAGTTTCCTTGTCATGAGTGCGGAAAGCTTGGACATTGGAAGAACAAGTATAAGAGTACTCAGAATAATAATACTAATAATGGGCCAAATCAAAATTTAATCCCACAGGTGCAGAATGAAGTACTTATGAATCAGCAGCAGCAGGTAGTTACTCCACAATATCAGGTGCCACCAGCTCCTATGCCAAATTTTGTGAACCATCAAAGTTTCAGTGCGAACACCGGATTTCAAAGAGAAAGTGGTAAGAATAATAAAACAATTGCACAATATTTTTTTCAGAATGATGAAGAATATTCAGATACCGCACAATGACGGTGCCTGAGGGGGGAGGAAGAGGAGTGCGTGCTTGGCGCATCCTTGCCGGTAGATCAGTCAGGTCCATTTGTTGACGGGAGAGTAGAAGGAAAATACATTACTTTCCTATTGGATACTGGTGCTACCAGGTCTAATGTGAGAACGGCAGACATCCCAAACCTACCCCTCTCGGGAGAGACAATCCAAGTTGTAGGCGTATCTAACCAAAAGATGAGAACCCCAATCACAAAACCAATGGAGGTGCATATTGGGAACTTCAAAGAAATGCATTGATTTGTAGTTTGCGATTCCAGTCCAGTAAATCTGTTGGGAAGAGATCTTTTGTGCAAGATGAATTGCACGATCTATTGTACACCGGATGGTGTTGCTTTCCAAACCCCGATGAAGATGTTGTCTATAAGATGATGCTGGCCAAACAGGGAACAGAAGTAGATGAAATGTTTTCATTAATAACCGAGAATGAATTGCCAGAAGAGTTAAGAACAACAGTCAATCCAGAAGTGTGGGATTTTACAGGAAAAGAAATTGGGTTAATGACAAATATAGACCCAGTTAAAGTGACTGTGAAAGAAGGTGCAGTGTATCCAAATACTCAACAGTACAAAATGAGTCCCGAAGTAAAAGCAGGAATTGTTCCAGAAATTGAACGAATGGTTAAACAAGGTATATTAAAAGAGGTGATGGGTAGTCCCTGTAATTCGCCAATAATGGGACTGAAAAAGCCTAGCGGAAAGTACAGAATAGTGCAAGACCTACGGAAAATAAATAAAATTGTAGTTCCCTGTTGTCCAATTATGCCAAATCCAGCAGTGATCCTTTATCAAATACCCTGGAATGCAGGATAGTTTACAGTAATTGATTTATGCCAAGCGCTCTTTTCTATACCTTTGCACCCAGACAGCCAGTATCTTTTTACGTTTAAGTTTGAAGATCGTATTTACGCATGGTGTCGTGTTCCTTAAGGGTACACAGAGAGTCCTTCAATTTTTAATCAGATTTTGAAAAAGTAGTTGGAATCGTTGAACATGCCTGGAAATTCTGTTCTGGTTCAGTACATTGATGACCTATCGGTGGCATCAAAAACACGAGAAGATTGTGTCACAGATACAATTGCATTACTGAACCATTTGGCTGAAGGAGGACACAAGGTGTCTCCAGAAAAGTTACAGTTCTGTTGACAAGAAGTAAGATATTTAGGGCATAAAATAGAAAGAGGAGTTAGAAAAGTGACACTGGAAAGAATAAAAATAATCAAAGAAATGCAATTGCCACAGACTCAGAGAGAAATGAGAATGTTTTGGGAGTGGTTGGATATTGTAGGCAATGGATTAATGGTTTTTCTATGTTAGCAAAGCCATTAATACAGATGATCCGGAATCGAGCAAAAGATCCAATTGATTAGAATGATGATTGCCTAGAGGCATTTGTGAGATTAAGAAATTGTTTGTGTGAGGCTCCTGCTTTGGGCATGCCTGATTATTCAAAAGACTTTGCTTTGTTCTGTTGTGAAAGAGAAAATTGTGCACTGTCAGTCTTAACACAGAGACATGGATTGAGTCGATGTCCAGTGGGGTATTTTTCAGCCACATTGGACCCAGTGGCTTCAGCATTGCCTGGCTGCTTAAAAGCAGTAGCTGCTACTTGTATGAGTCTGGAGCAAAGTGAGTCGATAGTGATGGGACATCAGGTAAAGGTCTTTGTTCCACACTCGGTTGAGATTCTTTTGACAAGAACAAGAACACAGCACCTCACCCCTAGCCGTTTGACAAAGTACGAAAGAGTGATTTTGGGAGCTGAGAACGTGACTATAATAAGATGTACGATTCTGAACCCAGCCACTCTATTGCCAGACCCCTGCGATGAGGAAGTGAAAGATGAAAGTGATCATGATTGCTTGGACGTGACTGAGTTATGCACACAGCCCCGCCCAGACATAAGAGAGACACCTTTGAAAGAGGCTGATCATGAGTTATTTGAAGACGGTTCCTGACTTAGGACAAAAGAAGGAGGTCTAAGTGCTGCATATGCTGTTTGTAAAATCTCTGGGGTAATTGAAGCATCCTGTTTACCTGGAGTCAAGTCTGCACAAGTAGCTGAATTGGTTGCCTTAACAATGGCATGTAAAAAGGGAAAAATTGGAGAGTAACCATATTTACGGACTGCCAATATGGGTTCGGGATTGTGCATGACTTTGGCCAGCTTTGGATGCAAAGGGGATTTCTGACTTCCTCAGGATCTCCTATCAAAAACAGCAAAAATGTGAAAGATTTATTGAAAGCATTACAATTGCCAAAAGAGATAGCAGTTGTAAAATGCGCTGCACATCAGTCAGGAAATGACTATGTGACTGCTGGCAATAATTATGCTGACCAAGTGGCGAAATACTGTGCTAAAAATGCAGTAGCCATAAACAGAAAAATTGAAACGGGTGAAACCAGATGCCAACTTATGTACTTCTCAGTACCAGAAACATGGGATGAGATTAGACAATTGAAGGAAGAAGTTGAGGAAAAGGAAAAAGATATCTGGATAAAGGCAGCCTGTACAAAGAGACCACATGATGAGGTATGGGTGTATTTAGATGGAAGACCAGTCATGCCAGATTGTTTGCTTTCAAAAATGGCGAGAGTATACCATGGAGCAACACACATAGGGAGAGATTCAATGATCAGGCTATTCAGACAGAATTGGTATAATCCGAAGTTCAGGGTAGTCACAGAGAGCCTTTGCCAAAGATGCTTAACCTGTCAACAGCAGAACCCAGGTAGAAAGACAGTGGTAAGCTGGGGAAAGATCGGAAAGGCAGAAGGACCCTTCACCAGATTACAGTTAGATTTTATCGAATTACCCCATGCAATGGACTGAAATACATACTTGTCATAGTATGCCTTTTCTCAATATGGGTGGAAGCCTATCCAACTCGGAGAAATGACAGTCTTACAGTTGCAAAATTGTTGTTGAGGGAGTTAGTGCCGAGATTTGGTTTTCTGGTCACTTTGGAATCAGATAGAGGCCCTCATTTTAATAATGAAATAATTTGATTAATCTGTGCTGCGTTTAACATTGAACAGAAATTGCACTGTGCATGTCGTCCAGAAGCTTCTGGAGTTGTTGAACAAATAAATGGCACAATCAAGTCAAGATTGGGAAAGGGTTGTGCATCCACAAAGCTGAAATGGCCAGATGCATTATCTCTTGTATTGATGGGTCTCAGAAGCATTCCAGACAGAAAAACAGGAATGAGCCCACATGAGGTTCTCATGGGAAGAGCCATGAGACAGGCATTTATTCCTAGAAATAAACTAATGAGTATATCTGATGATCTGGTATTGGATTATTGCAAAGGATTGGCTGAAATGATGCGTTCTATCTCTCACCAGGTTGGAGAAGACGCAGTTGAAAGACAGCCAGACCAAGTGCATGATTTGAATCCTGGAGATTGGGTGCTGGTAAAGAAACACGCAAGAAAGTCGTACCTAGCACCAAGGTGGGACAGACCACGTCAAGTCATACTAGTCACTACCACAGCAGTGAAGTGTGCAGGTCTGCCCAATTGGATTCATGCCAGCCACACCAGGAGAGTTCCGAGCCCATCAGATCAACAAGAGCCACCACTGACTGAGCAAGCTCAAGCGTCAGGAGTTGTAAACTGTGAAATTGAAGAATCTAGAGTGATAGATTCTGAAAGACAACCATATGACGAACAGCCTGAGATAAGTCAGGAAGAATGGATCCCAGCGATTGAAATAATTGTTGATGTTATTGAAACAAGAAGAAGAACAGAACTGAAAAGACAGGAAAGTAGTCAGGAAGAGACAGGGGAAGAAGAACACACTCAGGAGATAATAGAAAGAGACACAAACGAACCTGAGGAGGGAAAAATAGAAGAACACATTCAGGCGGAGAAGAAAAGTTTGAAATAAGACCTGAACAGGACCAGATAGAGTTAGAAGAACAAGTTCAGGCAGAAGAAGAAAGGTTCAAACTAAGACCTGAACAGGGTCAGATAGAATTAGAAGAACAAGCTCAGGAAGAAGTAGAACAAAATACAGTAGAACCTGAGCAGGAAGAAGCAAAAGAAGGTACAAGCACAGAAAACAGAGAAACAGAAACAGATTGTGCCCAGAATAAATTAAATAAAAAGAACTTTACAAAGAAATAAAGAAGGTGAAAACGCAGTACAAATCAAAAGAGTCAGAAAAGGAGACAATTGGCCAACTGGAGTAAAGAAACTAAAATATCATCTGAGAAAATCTGAAAAGAAACTAGAGCAAATGAATGAAATCACAAGTCAAACAAGAGCTAAACAAACTTTAGCAAAGATAACTCGAAGAAGTCCAAGATTGAGAAACTTAAACAGGGGATACCAGGCTCCAGAGTGGACATACGTCATACTCGAAGAATTTGAGTCCCTGAATCTGTCTGATGAGACAGAAGAGGTCCATATTGCACAAATTGATGAAAGCAAATTGAATCCTCCTTAAGAACAAAAAGGAAGGCTAAAACTGAAAAAGAAAGAAAAAGATAAGAGAAAAGAAATTTTCTCAGGAATAAAATGGCAGACATTGAAGTTATCGGAAAACCAAAATGTGGATTAAAAAGAAAGTGTTTTAGATTTTGTTTTTGTAGTATTTTATTAGCAGCATTAGGATGGTTATTCCTAACAGTAGGAGTACCTTTAATAATGAAAACAAGTGACAAGAATAATACAGATACTAATGTTAAGGTAGATAGAATAAGAGAAACTAAAATAAAAATAGGGGTAGAAGATGAAGCAAATTATCATAATGAATCAAGCTATAATACGTCCTCTAATGTGTTTATTAAATTGTTATTTCAATATGTTAGCACTATGGAAATTAACAACTGTTACGTGTGTATGAAGTTACCCTCGTCAGTATCAGAAGGGATTACGTATCACCATATACCTTTAACTTATGGTGTGTCATGTAGTATTTTATCAAGTTTATTTTACGATACAGGGAGACTTCAGTATTTTTATTCTAATTTAGATGTAGTATTTTCTGAATTACCTATTAGAAAGAATATGAATCCAGTAGCTAGTAGTAAAAACGCACAGTTTATGGGTGAATTTTTCTTAACAATGAGTTTAATAGATTTAGTTCAGGCACGTAAAGATAATCTAACATGTACATTAAGAAAAGAAGAAAAAGATTTTTTGAATTTAGTAGAAGAAATGATTTAATGAGGAAGGCAACTACACAGAAAACCCATGTACCTCCATGGGTTGGAAAGGAGGGAATCTATGCAAGTGGCAAGGCTCATGCTGCGATGTCCCTGGACTTTGTGAAAAGGGGAAAATTCTGCCTCCATAGATTAAAGACAGATTATAACAATAATTACATTGGTTCCAGTGAATGTGAACATAACTTCCTAATATTAGGAGGATGGGGATTAAAAGGGGGAACTGATCCTGTGTTTCCAGGAGTGTTTTATGTTTGTGGGAACAATGCCTATTATAGGTTACCTGCAAGATGGTACGGAAGCTGTTATTTTGGAATAGTTTTTCCAAAAATGTATCATGTAAATAAGATCAGTGGAACCAATGGAAATTCTAATGGACTAACACGAAAAAGAAGAGCTAGTTTTTCTGAAATTGTAGGAGATATTTTTAGTGCACTGATACCCTCAGTTGGAGTCATCCTAAATTCACAGAAAATTTGTAAGTTATCAACCATAGTTGATCGTCTTTCTACAGACACTGCAGGAGGATTTCTAATGATTAACACAGAAATGGTTGCAATTAGATCTATGGTTTTACAGAACCGTCTTGCTCTTAATATATTGTTAGCAAAAGAAGGTGGAGTCTGTGGCATGTTGAAAGTTCAACATTGCTGCACTTATATTCCGGACAAGAGCAGAGAAAATAAAGGATATATTGAAAACATTACGGGAATGCATACAGATTTGACCCAACTGGAGGTTGACAGTGTGTGGGGAAGACTAACAAAAAGTATAACATCAATAGGGAAATGGTTTACTAACTTTGGGAAAGGTTTCTTAGGCCAAATAATAATACCATTAGTCATAGTAATAACGGTAGTGATGTTAAAAACAATTACATATAGGTGTTGTAGAAGAGTTACAAAAGAAAAAGTACACTTGGAAAGAAAAGGAAAGGGACAAACACGAAAGAGAAAAAATGATGAAATACGTTTGGAAGAAATGAAAGGCAGGTTATATAAGAAGATGCGAGATTTAGAAGGAAACTAAATTATTGATGAAACATTGAGAGGACAAATAGAGAAAACTGAGAAGTGTTAAAGTTGGTATCTGGGATGGATGGGTAATTTTGTGATGGCATAATATGCCATCAGAGAGGGGATTGATGGAGCAAGGACTCGTACATGAGACTTGCTCGGAAGCAATCCTCTCGTTTTAACTCACTAACGAATTACTAACAACGTGTTTTGTGATTAATAATAAGCATTTCTTTTACACGCGGGAGAAAATGAAGCTTGCCTATGTGTTTACTAACTGCAATAACATGAACGAAGGACTAGGATGCATTCTAACACGGGATCTTTACTGCGCATGCGTCTACTGCATCTACGTAGTATGACGTATTAAAGCTTGGAGGGAAATTCTGGCGCTTGCGCAAAGAACTATAAAATGGCCGCTTGAAAACTCACATGCATGGCACCTGCTTGCTGAAATTAGAAAATAAGTTCTATACTAACGCAAATGCAGAAAGGGAAATAACAAATGGTATGGGCTAGAGTAGAGGTTGGTGGTATACAGTGAAATCATTTATTTTTGAGAATAACATTTTTCCTTTTAACTTTATTAATAGTGCGTATTTGGGCCTGTCAAATTTGTCTGAGTCGAGCAGACTGACGTTGCGCAACGCATGCGCCCTGCCGAGGAACTACGAAAAGATGACTAAGGACTTGTCACGCGTCCAAGGTCGGCGAAGATGTGCCCTGGGAACACGAGGGTGAAGAGTTCATATGAAGGAACTTTATTCAAGAAATCGTTACATTTGTATTAATAAAGTTTAAAGATGTATGGGAAAGAAAGGGCGGAATAAAGTTTTGAGGGCAGGAGTTTTGAAGACAATAGTTTAAAGAAATAAGTGAAACATAAGCATGGTGTGATGATCATCCCCCCCTCGCCTGTCCAATCAGAAGTTAGTATTTTATAAATTTGAAACATTAATGGGTGGAACAGGCTCATGAAAGAGTATAATTGAGGTAGTTCTAGTTAGTTAGGGGAGAACCACGGAGAACCGTTGTTGGAGAACTGGGTGTGCTGAGGCGCTGCAGAGCTCGGGATGCTGTTGGTGCTGGGGTGGTGCTGATGCTCTGAAATGCTGATGAAGAAATCGAATGCAGAACCATCTACTTAATTTGGGTGGGCTAGAAAGAAGATCGCGGAAGAACCACGAGGAGGAAGAGAGTGTCAGAGAGGGGTGCGATGCAGTCGTCGGTATTTAGAGAGGTGAAGTATCCTGTCCTGATTCCTGTCCTGAAGTCTTTGTCTCCTGATATGTCCTGGGGACCCTTTACCAGCCCTTTGGCCAGGGGGTTGGTCTTCACACCATACTTGGAACTATAAATTCAACTTCTGATAGATGCTCTTCTCTCTCTATCCTCTTCTTTCTGAGTATAGTTGTTGTGTGGATCTGAATTATTATATCTATTGAAATTTTGATTGAATTGGCACTCTTGCGAATTAGGGTGTTTGTACTGAAACATTTTGAGATGGTTCACAACCAACTAATTTAGATGAAGAATTTAAAAATTTACTGAGTCTTTGATTATTTTATTAAAAAAAAAATGTTTAATAAAATTATGTTGATTATCAACATCAACTAGTTCCACCTAAATGGTCCATTGACCAGAGGAAAAGAACTATTTGATTAGTGAAAGGTTTAGTTAGAGAAGAAATAACTAGATCTTGAGGTATGAAAATTATAAAACTAAAAAGTTCCAGCGGTCTACTTGGTGTTTAGTGTGAGAGAGTTATATGGGCCCAGGTGAGTATATGGTAGTGGGGTATCTGTTGCTAGTATGCCGCTGGATCACCTCGATGTTCCGGCTGTCCGCTTTTGACATTGCCATCTCTTCCTCTCAGTCACGGGGAGCCACATGCGACTCATCCGAGACCGTTACCTCCCGCGCCTGCTGACCCTGTAATTTAAAAGTAAGGCCCGGCAAACCGGGGTTAATGACCCCACCCCTTTCTACGTCGGGCCCCCCTCGTATGCCTTCGCCCCGTCTTCCCCTCTCCCCCGTTGCCTACTCTCATGGGCTGTGGCAGTTCCCCTTGCGCCCCTCCCCCCTTCCAACCCCGCCTCAGCCCCACTGTGGCCGAGCCCCCCCTGACTAAACCCCCCCTTTTCCTATGGTTCAAACCCCCTATGGGCCTCAGACGCTTTGCCCCCCCTTATCGGGTTGCCCCCCCTTCTGCAACTCCCCCCTGCCCCTCCCCCCCAGAAGCTTCTTGCTATGATGCCGGCTGCCCCCTCCCTCCCTTGCTGCTGGAGGACGTCTCCATACCCCGAAATACTGTCTATGGGGGCTCTCCCCCCACCCTCCAGGGAATTGCCTCTGTCTTATGCCCCCCGATCTGATGCTTTGGCGCCATGAGGGGACTTCCCCCAGCCTTTGCGCCGCCCGTGCCGCGCACTGCCTCAGCGACCACATGCACCCTTCTCCTTACCCCCCCGCCCGCCCCCCTTGCAGAATAGAGTGCGGGACGCCGCGCGGTGCCACCCCTGCACGAGGGGCGGCAAAAGACAACCCGTGCAAAAATTCAAGAGTGCAATACTGTCTGCTGGAAATTCCCAGACACTACAATAGACAGCCAAAAGAAGATACTCAGAAAGGGCAAGAGACAGGACCAATAGAAACAGGGGAGAGCAGCAGAACTCACCAGGGCATACTGCCACAGCAAGATACAACCAGCAGGAAAAAACACAGTCAGCGAGAGCACATGAGGTCTAGTGACTAGGGCATCCTGGGTGAACAAGAGAGAGACACAAAGAGAGACGTCGCCGTGAGCCCTGCGAGAGAACTGCTGGCAGTGAGTGAGGCTATAGACAGAAACAGGCAGTCACCTAAAGAGCCCACAGACAGAGGGGGTGGGAAACATTCCTCGATCTCCCTGCCTACCCTGACCTACAACCGGCTGCCGTGTCACCTTACAAAATTGGTGACACGGCATGCAAAATGTCCGGTTATAAACCCCCGCTCCCCCAGCCCAAAAAGGTAGCCCAACGAGGCCAATTGGGCTCTGGGCTGCACCACTGGCCCAAAAACCCCAGGGGGGCAAGCCTCCCTGCATTCGGCCACCCCCCAAGGCCCCATTAGCCCCGCACACACATGGGGCATGCTGAGGTTGAGTCAACGAGCACAAAAACAAACATGAGCACTCAACACAAAAATGAACTGACTGACGATAGAAAAATAAAGCATCTGCAGGTAGTTTACAAAGTGGTTGGGAGAGACTTTTACTTGAACTTTTTCCCTATAAAAGTGCAATGTCCTGGTAATAGCCTATTTGAATAATGTACATTGTTTGTCCACTAGTGTTCCTCATGAAAGCTTAATTAAACACTTTAGATTTCCCTTCCGATTAAAGGCTAAGTGAACATAATGTTATTATGTTTAATTAATATGACCTTCTTGTTTACGATTGATTTTGGAGGCACAGGTTCTAATTACCTCTTCGCAATTACCTGAGCTTTCATAACTGCTTTCAATTGTTCTGTGATTTAAACCATAGCATGTGATATTCAGGAGCAGAGTAAATTGCCTACTTGATATGCATTGTCCTGCAGTTTCAGTTTAAATGTATTGTCCCCTATCAGGTTTTCACTTGAAAAAATACAGTTGGCCTCTAATATTCTGTAAATGAAATTGTATGGCCTCCTCTCCAAATTCATGACTGCAAGGCAGATTTATTATTTTTAGGGCAAAGCAGTGAAGCAAGCACAGTTGCTGTGCTTCGTTGTGCTGGGAGCGAGAGCATCGCAGAGCCAGATCTACTAAGATATGGTGCTGTTCCTCTATTCCACAGCCCTGGTGCACAAACAGGCTGCCCAGCACCACGCACATTCCTGTACTGCAAAGGTGTTTGTGATGTCTAGCACAGTTTTTTTTACTGGAAATGCACACCTTCAGTACAAAATACTGTGCTTAGGCCAACTAAAGCTTTTCACATATTCGGTGTCAGTGTGAGTGAGTGTGAGTGAGCGCGTGAGTGAGTGAGTGAGTGAATGAGTGTGTGTGTGCGTGTGCGTGTGCGTGCGTGCGTTCGCGCGCGTGTGTGTGTGTGTTTCTTAATTTGCGGGAAGAAACCCATTGAAGAAGTACTGTATGGGAGGTGTTGTTTCTTTTTTATTAATGGAGGCACTGGTCTTCTCTTAATATATAGTCATTTGATAGAGTCCAGAAGGTGAAAATATAACTTTTAGGTGTTATTACAATAGATCACTTGAAGGGTAATGTACTATGACTAATCTTTAAACATGCAAACACAGAGCATTGGCACAGTCAATAGGTCTGGGTTATAACTGAAAGTGTCTTTTCATTTATTAGTTCATTTGTGTGTGCATAAGAATCCACCCTTTACCATCTACCAAAAATTGGAGAAAAATAGAAGCCCAACAAACCTACACAATGTCATTTTTATTTCTAAGCAAGAGAAGTTGACTTTTTCAGTTACACCAACATGTGTTTATCGCAGTAGAGCAGTACTAGGACTTTAGAGGTTATGTATGTATATGGTAATAGTGTATAGCCATAGAAAACAGGTCCGAGATTGGGAGGTAGTGTGCAAAACTCTACTCCATTTTTTCCAAGGGATTCCATTTCCTCTGATGGCTCTACCAAATACTGGAGACTTAGGTGTACACAAATAATCAACTCAAGTATTTGGAAGGTGGTGTTTGTGAGGTTCATATTAACCTAGGTAGTTGGACAAGTAATAAATTCAGAACAGTTGAAACGTAGCCGCATTACTTCTTTAGTGACCCCTCTTCTGAGCCATAGGGTGGTGGAGTAAAATGGTCACACCCGGACAGTCAGGCCAGTGTTTCTTATGGAGGACTAGTGGCAAGTAATGATGGGCCAGATGTAGGTGGCCAAATACCGAGCGCTAACGCTGAAATTCGCAGAATTTCAGCATTTGCGACCGGTAAATAGCCATGTACAATGTAGGTAATGCCAAACGCTATCGCAAAATAAGGAATCGCTAAAAATAAGGGAAACCAGTTAGCGATTCCTTAATTTGCGATTAGCACACACCAAATCCCTAAATAGCAAATCGCTAAATAAGAAATCCTTAAAATAAATCGCAAATCGATGTACCAAACATCGCTATTACCGATTTTTCAAATATTCGTTATTTAGGAGTCGCAAATTACCACTGACTCAAAGCAGGTGGTAATCAGGTGCACTGCATTTAAACAGCCCCAAAATGCAACAGTGTGAACACAATGGCTTCACCCCCAAACCATCCTAGACCTGATACGGGACCTGCACCCACTCCTGGAGCATCAGACACTAAGGGCGCACGCTATACCACCACATGTCATGGTGCTTTGTAGCCTGCACCTACTTGCATCAGGTAGTTACCAGGGGGTGATAGCTGTGGCAGGTGGTGTGTCACAGAGTTGCCTGTCCCGTTTTTTCAACACTTTCCTGGATGCCATGATGTAAAGAATGCACCACTACATACGGTTCCCCAGCACACAGGTGGAACTGCATAAAACCAAGATGGATTTTTATCAAAAGGCACAGTTCCCACATGTAATAGGGTGCATTGATGGGACACACATACCAATCTGCCCACCTGCAGCTACAGAGTACATATATCGGAACCGCAAATCTACACATTCTATCAACGTGCAGGTAATTTGTGATGCGGACCACATCATCACCGACATCGTAGCCAAATTTCCATGACTCCTACATATTCAGGAACAGTGGGATCTACACACGTCTGGCTGGTGGCGAATTTGGGGAAGGATACCTGCTAGGTAAATCAATGTGACACACCCTGATGTATACCTTGGATGAATGTGTTGGTGACTGTTATTAATGACTCTTCCTTTCTCACTCAGGTGATAGTGCATATGCCGTGCGGGCATTTATCCTGACTCCATATCTCAACCCATCTTCCCCAAGTGAGAGGAGATTCAATGTGGCACATAGATCTACGCGCAATGTTGTGGAGCACACATTTGAGCTCCTAAAAAGCAAGTTCCGCTGCCTCCACAAAAGTGGTGGTGCACGGCAGTACCGCCCTATCATCTGCTGTAAAATAATAGCAACATGTGCCATGCTGCATAACCTTGCCACAAAGAAAGGAACAGCAGTGGAACTAACTGACTCAGAGGATGAGGGTGAGGATTGTCCACAGCCAGAGCACAGCGCAGCAGGTGTGGCAGCAGCACCAGATGGGAGACACAGACGGGCTGGGATCACACGCAACTATTTCTGAGTAAGTAATGAGACAAAGCCAGTAACTGTAATTGCGTGACGGTGTTTTATTAACCTTAACTCAGGCAATAGCACAGCACACCGCCACACCATGAAGGCCTCAACATGCCATGCCAATATTCACTAAACATTCAAAAGGTGAAATGGGTTACATCACCCATCTCACAATGCCTGGTGATGGCTGTCATTATGTTCTGCGCCCACGCGCAGCACTGCCGTGTTCCCTGGGCACACTGTCCTCCCTGGCGGTCTGTCCTGTGGCAGCTCCGTGCCTTTCACTGCGCCTCCTGGACTCAGTTATCGGGGGTGTGATGCTGCTGCGGCTAGTTGCCTCCTCACTGTCCCCCCATCCCCTGCACCTGTTGCGGCTATTTGGGTGGTCTGGAGCACTTCCAGGGCACTGGTAACTGTGACCAGCCCCCTTGCAACGTCACGGCTGCAGTGGGCCATCTCTTCCTGCATGGCCACCGAGCGCCTGCTGAGAACAGAGGTGGCAGTGGAGAGGCGGTTCACCGCCTTAGTGTAGCCGTCCAATTTCTGTCGATCCCTGCGCCTCGCCACACGATCTTCATCCAGTTTGCTGCACAGCAGCCTCACAGCCTCTGACATGTCCCGCATGCCCTCAGCCACAGTGTTGTTCATGCTGTTTATGCCCTCCTTAATTTCAAGCATGTGTCTGTTCATGTACACCATCTGGCGTTGAACTGATTTGATGGCTTTGCCTTGCAGGCGCTGTACCTTCAGCATATTCCCCTCCAGACCCTCGAATACGCTGGACTCCTCGCCCTGTGCAACAGGACTGGCTACCCTCGATCTGCGGCGTCTGACACCTGTGTGGGCGCGCTCGGTGGGGGACTGTGTCCCTGCACTGTTCTCATCCTCTACCAGCGTGGAATGTTGGCCTCCCATGCTATCCTCCTCTGACCCCTCCATCTCCTAGAGGCTAGCCACTGTATGCCTCCTGGCTCTCGGTGGTGGTGGCGGTGGTGATGGTGGTGTTGGTGATGGTGGTGTTGGTGATGGTGGTGTTGGTGATGGTGGTGATGGTGACGGTGGTGGTGGTGGTGGTGGTGGTGTGTGCTCAGCAGGCGACAAGACCTCCTCATCCTGTGTGTTGGCTCTCCTGGTGCCTTTCCTGTGTCCCCTTCAGCAGACTTGCACGCTGCCTCGCCTGTGGAAACAGAATGTACATTTACTCACTTGTCTGGCAGCATTGGCGTAATAATAAATTTCATGACTGCCAATCAAACTGACTGTCCTCCGCTTGCTGATTACTGATGTGTGTCACATGCCTTTGGGTTCAGTGGACTGACTGTTATGATATGTGTTACTTCTGACTACATCTCCCATAATGCATTGCTGGTTTTTTGGAAAACATGTACTGGAGTGGGAATCATATCGGCTCATTGGGGATTGTGGTTTGGGGTTGGGGAGTGGGGGGCACAGCATGCTGTGCATGCATCTTACCTTGCCTGTTGCCAGCTCTGGCTGAGCTGTCTGCGTCTCCAATCCCACTCACGCTCTCCGGCTGGAGGGTGGACTCCACCAATAGTTCCAGGGCAGTTGGTTCAGGCGCTGTAGATGTCCCACCACCTGTCAGCGTGGCTTGCTTGAGCCTTTCAGCCACCCTCTCTTTGGCACGTTTTCTGAGGTCATACCAGTGCTTCTTTAGTTCATCTATTGAGCGCTGTGTTACGCCAATTGCATTTATCCTCTCCTGGATCACCAGCCATATTTTCCTCTTTTGGGATTCTGGGACGTGCAGGGAATGTTTGCCGAAGAGCTTGTCGTGGTCCTTTGCCTCCTCCTCTATCAGCACCTCCAGCTCCCTCTCGCTGAATTTGTGCTTTCTTTTTCGCTCTCCTGCCTCCTTTTCCTTCTCCTGGTTGTCCATTTTTGGTTTGGTGTGTCTGCAAGATGCTTGCAAAGCAGCTCCTGTGTTGTAAGGTCTGCTACCTGCCTCTCCCACAGCTTCAGCCACAGTGTAGCAGCAGTTGTCAGGTCACTTCCTGCTTGTGATGTCATCAGAATGCACCGGAATGGCAGTTTGAATAGTTAGCTATTTCTTAAAATACCGATTCGTTAATACCGATTCGGTAATACATAATCGCTATTTGCTAATCGGTAAATCGGAATCGGTATTTCATTTTACTGATTTTTACCGATTCGCTATTTTTTAACGAATTATTACCTACATCGGACTTTGCGAGTTCTTAATAGCGATTCGGTAAATATCGCTATTAAGAACTCGCAAATTGAGTTTTACCTACATATGGCCCGATGTCTCTTAAATGTTTCATATCAGTCACAGCTATTATGGATACTGCTTGTGTAGTAGCAGCTGATACACAATAAACCATGGCTGGTTGGGGAGCATGATTCAATGCACCACTAAATTGTTCTCTTTCAGGCTGCTAGCTGAAGTAAAAATGGTATCAAAACACGATCCACTGTATCCCTTAATGATGTGTTAATTGGGTGGCCTGGGCCAGCAACTCCCTTCTCCTCCCCTGTATTCATGGATCGTCATTTACAACAGTTTCTGCCCCTCCCCTCTGCTACTAACTGGGACATAGGGGTATATGCACAAGAATTGCCGCTAGCTAACGTTAGCGATAGTTAGCGGCAATTTTCTTACCGCCCTGTACCACTGAAAACTATCGCCATGGTACAGACTTGCTACATGGCGATAGTTTCTCATCGTGGGGGGATTTGTCGACGTCAACCTCTGCATTGCGGCAATAAAAATCTTGCCGCTAATGTGAAAAAAGTGGCGGCCGGCCAGTCGGCGGCCACAAACTGCACGCTAATCAGAGTGACGCCACTTTTTTCATGTTTAGCGGGAAAATCTAATACAAAATGCCCGCGAAGTACCCAAAACACCACAAAATAAAAATAAAAAATACCTGAAGAACCATGGAGGAAGCTGGACCCAGTAATGCAGGAGAGAACAACACCCCCAACAGCCAGGAGGACCAGCCAGAGACCCAGGGGAAGAGGACGAGGAACCAGGTTCAGCCAGCAGGAAAATGAGATCCAGATTGCGGAGGTGACAGACAAACAACACCAGCTCTTTGCCAGCTCCACGGTGTCATTGGGGACCAAAAATGCAATATGGCAGCCCATTGTAGCCAAGGTGAATTCTGTTGCAGAGGTCAAGAGGACAGTGACCGACTGCAAGAAGCGCTGGCATGATGCTAAGCGCAAGACCAAGCAGAAACTGCCCAACAATCGCCAGGCAGCACTGCAGACCGGAGGTGGGAGTCCAGCGCCACAGGAGGAGCTGGATGCCTTGGAGGAACAGGTGTCCGCAGTAATCTGCGAGGAGTCGGTGGTTGGAGTCCAGGGACAGTATAGTGCTGAACATGACCAGCTACATCAGGGTGAGTAACAACCAGGGACTGGAGGGACGGGAGTGGATGGGACCAATGTCACTCATGCCCAAATAAATATCACTCAGTGCACACCCACACTGACTGCAGATCTTGTCCCAGATACTATTGTCCCTGGGGGTATAGCCACATATCACCCTAGTCAGTGAATATATTGC
Source organism: Calotriton arnoldi (assembly GCA_963921515.1). Taxonomy (NCBI): domain Eukaryota; kingdom Metazoa; phylum Chordata; class Amphibia; order Caudata; family Salamandridae; genus Calotriton; species Calotriton arnoldi. The sequence continues at coordinate 1,951,524 of CAWUFW010002121.1, read as the reverse complement.
AAGACACTTATTGGTGGTGTCACAGACTTGGAAATCTGAACTGAAAAGTAATCCAAAATATAGCAAATGAAATATTTACATCAGACCACAAAATAAGGGCAACATGAACAAGTAAAGGGCACATTGACTGGAGAGGCAGGAGAGTGTCACATTGTCCTCCTTGCCTCAACACCACGCACATACAAATTGTCTACACAGGGCTGCATCTCTTTGACAACAATATGATGATGCACCGTGAACGAGACTGATGATGGTCAGAAGTGAGCATGCCACCACCGATGGCAGCACACATGCACCATTGTGCACGGGTGTCTGAGTTGTGTGCAAGAATGTGTATGTGCAGTAAGCTCCCCCTTCATGCACATGTACAATCTTCAACTCAACTCAGACACCCATTCACAATGGTGCATGTGTGCTGCCATCGGTGGTGGCATGCTCACTTCTGACCATCATCAGTCTCATTCACGGTGCATCATCATATTGTTGTCATAGAGATGCAGCCCTGTGTAGACAATTTGTATGTGGGTGGTGTTGAGGCAAGGAGGACAATGTGACACTCTGCCACCTCTCCAGTCAATGTGCCCCTTTGCTTGTTCAGAAGATGCACCAAGTGAGAAAGCATCTAGTGAGTCTGCAAACCATAAACACATGCATTGCCACAACACAGTGATCATGCAGCCTTCTGTCTAAAAGGTGCATCTCCCACAATGCACAAATTCAGCATACTTGAGGCATAATGTGATGTCATACAATGAGCAGGGGAGATATGCCTACAACAGTACAGTGCATGGACCATGCATATCAGGAACGTGTCCCCAAAACATTATCTACATGTCTTGTCTGTGTGCCATGCTCAGAGAAACTCTAATGTCCCTGTAAAGAAGTATGACAATTTAAGTATGACACCAAGCAAGAATAACAATTTAGCACCAATGCATGTCAACTTGCCACATGTCACCATCATCCCTTATGACAAAATGCCGTCATCTACTCCAAAGTGTACACATGTGCCATACAGATAACAGTATTCTACAGTAATCACAGTCCTGGTGTGAGATGCCCATTACACCTTGACGTGCATGGAAACAAGTATTTTGTGAAAGTCAACAGTGTCAGTGACCAAATACGCAGTCCTGTCTGTAAGCATCCTCACACAAACAAAGGCATCCAACAATCCTAAACAGAACAGCATGTATCATCCATGTGACCATATGAGGGGCATATTCCCACGCACACATCACCCTGCAAATCGCACCTGATGTGACATTGGGTGGTGATAGGGGCCGAGCACCACTAAGAAGCCAGTGGAAATCAACAGCCATGTAATCACAGCCCACTTACACACTGCACATGGTGTGAACGTTTAGGGTAATGGGTGCTGTTTCTGTCTGTTCACCCTGCAACACCCAAAGAAAGTCACGCTGCCCTATACTCACAATGGTTAAGCCAACAGGAGGGCAGTAAGCAATGTATGCAAGGAAAACCATGGCCCCCAACATGCATAAAATAAAAATCTCAATTGCCAAAGCTATTTTGGTTTACATGTGTACTGCATTGTGCAGCACACATAGAAACAGCAATCAGTCAAACATTGCTAATGTGCCGAAGGAGTCCCTCCACACACATAAACATTCTCGCCCTGAACCCATGCACATTTGTACTACCCTGTAAAGCTGCCTGTCTGTGTGCCACACTGACAAGTCAAGTGCTACTGCATGATGAGACACATGCCTGCACCATGAACATGTAAACATGGTGCAGGCCCCAGTCACTGAAGTGGATGAGTGTGGAGTTTATCCTTGAAGGAGCAGGTCTCACTCTGTCACTTCCTCGTATCCATACAACCCCTGATGTAAGAAAGACATCTGCTGTCTAACTGTGCACAAGTGTCCCAACTGTGACCAAGACCCATATTTCCTCCTGCTTGCAACATCACACCATTGGAAATGCACGTAAGTGAAAGGGTCACTGGGTGAAAGAGATAAGGGGCAGTAAAACAGAAGCAGTACCATACCTGCAGATCAACATGCATCGATGAGAATGTAATTACTCACTTTGACTTAACAACATCATCATGTATCTACACAGTTTGTATCATGACAAATCAAGCATATGTCCCTGCCAATATCATGTGACACATCACATCAACACAGATCACAACAGTGTGATAGCCCTACTCATGCCACAACAACAATCATGTTGCATTGCCAACAGCAATGTGTGGCAGCATGCAATCCACACCTCCAAAACTGAACAATATTTAAAAGGATCATAGTGCACTTAGTAGGGGTGACTCTACCACAATGCAGTATACAGATACATCAATCTGAGCTAATTTGAGCTAATCTGCATTGACAACAATGTGGTACAACCTGCACCACTGTCACTACTGAACAGAGGACACAACTGGTGTTGCATGTGTGTAAAAATTGGCCACTCACATTTGGCATACTTGTAAACTGTAAAAAAAAGATTTTACAACTATAATGTCAGATCAGTGATGTTGTACAATGATTCACTAGCCTGCATGTAATAGGTATCTCCTCCCAAACACTCTGAATGGACATTGTCATGCAGTCTTCTTGTAAATTGATCAAATGCATTATCATACTTGACACACACATACAACAGCATCTCACCTTTACATTGCAGAGGGAGAAACATCACCTCCTGTACAGCAGCCTGTCCCACTCTTCAATGATAAAGATAAAGACATCTCAACCATCGACCAGGACACCCTCCAAGAGCTGCTCAACTCCATTGGCAGCCCATTTCCGGAAGCAGGGACATCCAGCAGCGTCGTGGTAGCTCCACCCCCTGCACAAAACACACAGCAGCAAGCACCTACCACCACATTTCAACGTTGTGTGGTAGAGGTCCAGCAGGAGATAGCTGGTCAGGTGCGGGTGGGGTTTGACAGCCTGGCGGCCAAATTAGATAGGGTACATGGGTGTCTCAGTCCCATTAGGGACAACCTAGAGTCCATCGCAGGCACCCACAGTCCACTCCATGCTCCCCAGCATTCCATCGCTGGAGTACTGACTCAGAGACAAGAACAACTGTCCAGTCAAAGTGGCTCCAGCGATGTCACCAAGGAGTTGCGGTACATGCAAATGACCATGGAGAATATGGAGCGGATGCAAGCTTCACACTTGGCAGCCACGGCTGCATGCCACAGAGACGTTGCTGGAGTCCTCCAAGCCCTGCAGCTTCTCATCACAGCAGTGCTGCCTCAACCTTTGGCACAGATGACTGCTGCTGCACCTTCAACATCCACATCTCATCCCCCTGATGTGTCACTGCCTCACAGTGCTCTAGCCAATCTTCCATCACGCACACGGGAGGCACATGACACATCAGAGGAGGAAGATGTGGACAATTCAACAATCTTTCGAAGAAGTCAGCGGTAGCAGTCATCTCTGTCAAATGGACTGTTTATGCTTGGATCTGTGCCTAGCATCATGCCCCGGAACATCAGCTTCAACTGTCCCCTGAATCACTCTGCGACACTCACCTTGGACATCGATATGGATTGCCATTTATTGTGTGGTTCCCAATGACACCGCAATCACCCTGCTGACTGAACTCTGCCTGTTCCTTAACATGTCTCTGCACATGTTACCCCCGGGACTCTTTCTGCCCCCCCCTGGCATTCACACAATGGTTTGTTGTTGCACAAATAACTGGTCCAGTCTACCACATCAGTCACTGCACATGTAAATAAAAATCATTGAGTCACAAAGATGTGTGTTGCCTGTGACCAATTATGTTAGAAATGTGCCAACAATGCATGCTCAGGGTAGCCATTACCTCTAATCAAAGAACATCTGACAAAAGGAATATGCTTGGTCTGTGTCCATGATATTCAATGTGAGTGCCTGACACGTGCGACATAAAAAATGCCCTGATCTGTTAGACAACACTGTCTCCGAGAAAGAAATTTACTACATGCCCATGATGTTGATTGTGATTTGGAACATTGCTCACGTCAGTGTACAGACACATGAAGGGCCATATGTACAACCCCTATTGCCAATACAAGCTCACTATTTGTGACGTTGTGGTGGCGATAGGGTAATGGCCTTAGTTACAAGGCAGTGTTAAGCCACTTAACGTGGCTTAATGCTGACTTGTTAAGAAGGCACCCTTTCATGCCATGGTTAGTGTCAAAGGGATGGTCAGTGGGTGTTGTGGTGGGCGTTCCACCGCAACACCCATTCCTTTTGACTCAGCCCCATATGTACAAGGGCAGCGTACATAGGAGGCAGTGCATACATTTTGACCATGGTAAACCTGCTATAAACATGGCAAAAACATGAGAAATGCATCTTACCTCCATGTATCTGCTTTACACATGTGTGCTGCCTTGTGCAGCACACATGGAAAAAGCTATCTGGCATGGATTGTGTATGTATAGGAAGGTGTCCCATCCTGAACATAAATGTTCTGCAAAAACAATGCCGTTTAGTGACTTACATGTGTGCTGCATGAAGCAGCACACATAAAAGTGAGAAAAAAACATTTTAGGATTGTCAATGTGCATGAATGAACACCTTCCTACACATAAACAATCATCCCCTAAATGCAGACACCCTTGCACTATGGTGCAAGGGTGCCTGCGCTGCTGCTACACTGCTAAGTGTTTCACCAGCGCAGGTGGGAAACCAAGGCTGCACCATAATGTTGTATACATGTTGCAGCATTGTGTTCCCGAAGTGGCGGAGTGATTTGTTAATCCATGACGGCTAATGCCTCACTCTGCCATTTCCTCTTACATAGGCCAGCAGTGTCTACTAATAATACTTCATAAATACATCTATCTGTCCTTCCGAAAACAGCTTAAAACTTTCCTGTTCCCTGCTGTTTAATGGCCGTTTGTGTAGGTTCTGTTCCTAAGCGCTGGGAGGCCTTCTGGTAGCCATGCGCTCTACAAATGGCAATTCATTCATTCACATACACTGAAGAACTACCCATAGTCAATGTGTTGGACAATGTGTGAAAATATGTGTGTCGTGGCATGACACATGCAAATTCCGCTCACCTAACACGTCAGATATTAAAAATAATTCTATCAAGCAGAAAGAGGAGGAATGGTGTAGGAAAGCATAGCTCAGAATCTGCTAATGGTTCCAAGACGTGCCAAGGTTAGCTGTAACGCACATCACTACATCCCTCCCACAAAATTTTGCAAATTGTTCACACTGTTGTTCTAAATTTACAAGGCTGTGCAGAAACCTGTAATGAGGCATCAGAAGGACTTGTGAATCATGATAAGCATACATCCCCTGCTGCCCCACATGGAAAGTGAAGCTGGTTTGGAGACTGATGTAATAAAAGATCTCAAAAAGTGTCCAGACTCCATACCCACAGCATTAATACAATGCCGTGCATAGCACAATGCCCACCATGCATCCTGTGTAAATCTGTCCTAGCTTAATCACCACATATGGTTAAATATTTGTCAGACCAATCAAAGACTCTTTTCCAATGTGAACTTTGCTCACCAAAACATCAATAAGTTTGCCAAAAACTAATTTCCTATGAGGTTTGTGGGTGGCCTGTCCCTTGAACATGCTGTAATCACAATTGTAGACATTAAATATTATTGAGGGGTGGGGGGGGGGTGCATCTGTCGTGATCCACTACCAATCCAACAGTACCGATCAACACACAAGAAAATAATGGGAGCACAAAGCCTCAAACATTTGCAATTTATTTGTAACAAAACACTTCTTATAAAAGTACCATATTTATTCTAACTAATCCTACACAACACTAACCTAACTTGTACTAACATCTAACTACACTAAACTAACTAGATTACCTAAGACTATACACAGAACAACATATCTTAAACATCAACCCACCACCCCCCTTATGGCACATTGTTGATGATACAAAGACACCTTATCCTATACATCAACTAACTAAACATACATACTAAACAAATATATATATATTTTTTTATTTTTTTTTATTAACAAGTCAAAAAACACATCAACCCCCCCACCCAATGGAAACGGAAACTTAAACAAAAGCACTATAAAGATAAAATCCTATAATTAAAAGCTACCTACACCTAACACTACATTATCCCTACACTCAATCTACACTTACACTAACTAACTACTAAATATGTCAACAGGATGATAAATAGGAGGGGGTAACCGTGGGACTGGACAGGGTGGGAAACCAAATGAGCATTGTCCATCAATAAGGGAGCCCCAGGGCCCCCTTAATGTCCATGAGGTGGCCCTTAATGTCCCGTTCAAGTCGGGCAACTCTTATGTTCAGAGTGAACATCAACCTCCTCTCCCTTCTGGTGAGGACGGTCCTTTCACGGTGTGCATGAGCTCTGGAGGATGTCCCTGGTTGAGCACTCTGTGAGCGGGGAAGAGTCATGTGTGAGGATGTGGCTGCCACACGTGGAGCAGCCCCTGATCCAGGCTGGTTCAGAAAACAATGGTCATGGACCTTTCTTTTCACACAAATTTCTTCTGTAAACAATTGTCATTCAATTAGGACTCTGAGCATGCATAAAGTCAGCTCATGGTTACATAGATCCAAACTAGTTCAAGTACTTAGATGTACAACAACCAGTAGATTTCAAAACAGCATGTATTTATTAATCATAAAATTAGATCAACAGACAGTAGATATCTTACTTAATTATGGCTAAAAGGAGAAGGAAAGGGGTTGCTCCAAGGAATGTGCGAAAAAAAGAAGTGCTCTGATGTGAAGAGAGTGAAGATAAGAAAGGGTAAGAAATCCCAAGTGGAATCAGAAGGCAAAATTGATAAAAATAAAGTCTGACTGATAACAAAAATCAATCCCGGCTGCCTGGCCAGTAAAGTTTAATTATACAGTTGATTGTTTCTGCATAATTCATAAACAATAGAGAGATATATCATCTTTGGAATCACTGACAGAATATCGACGTCAAAAATATCGACGTCAAAAATATCGGAGCCGAAATATCGATGTCAACAATATCGAAGTCCTCTCTACATTATGGTATGTACAAAAATGTAGAGAAAAAAAATATCGTTGTCAAAAATATCGTTGTTAAAAATATCGTTTTTTTTTATGTTAAAAAATAATGTAAAATAAAGTAAGTGATACATATATTTAAAATAAACATAGTTAAAAATATGTTTAAAATTATAAGCAATACATATCATGTAAAAAAAATAAACATATACATATAAAATATAATATATATACTTACTTAATAATATTTACAATTAATTATTGTAATAACTTATAAATTGTTAAAAAACATTGTATAAATTATAAATACATACATACACATACAACAATAATATAAATAAAAATATAAAAAATATATACATAACAAATTTTAAAAAAATGTTGTTAAATAAATTATACACTACATTAACTAAAACAGTAAATATTGGATAGCGTAGGGGTAAAAATTACTATTCCCACTCCAGAGAGTGCAAAAATTGGGAAAGTGTTGGATAGCATAGGGGTAAAAATTACTATTCCAACTCCAGAGAGTGCAACAGTAGGGAAAGTGTTGGATAGCGTAGGGATTAAAATTACTATTCCAACTCCAGAGAGTGCAACAGTAGGGAAAGTGTTGGATAGCGTAGAGGTTAAAATTACTATTCCAACTCCAGAGAGTGCAACATTAGGGAAAGTGTTGGATAGCGGAGGGGTTAAAATTACTATTCCAACTCCAGAGAGTGCAACAGTAGGGAAAGTGTTGGATAGCGTAGGGGTAAAAATTACTATTCCAACTCCAGAGAGTGGAACAGTAGGGAAAGTGTTGGATAGCGTAGGGGTAAAAATTACTATTCCAACTCCAGAGAGTGCAACAGGAGGGAAAGTGTTGGATAGCGTAGAGGTAAAAATTACTATACCAACTCCAGAGAGTGCAACAGTAGGGAAAGTGTTGGATAGCGTAGGGATTAAAATTACTATTCCAACTCCAGAGAGTGCAACAGTAGGGAAAGTGTTGGATAGCGTAGAGTTTAAAATTACTATTCCAACTCTAGAGAGTGCAAAAGTAGGGAAAGTGTTGGATAGTGTAGAGGTTAAAATTACTATTCCAACTCCAGAGAGTGCAACAGTAGGGAAAGTGTTGGATAGCGTGGGGGCAAAAATAACATACTAATAATTAAAAAAAAAATGTTAAATAAATAATAATTTAATTATTAAATAACAATAAATTAATTAACAATACCAATAAATAAGTACTTAAAAATAATTATCGATTAATAATTAATTAACAATTAAATAGATGATAAATACAATTAAATAATAATATTAACAATTAATTACCAAATAATAATAAAATTAAAAATAATTAATTTTCAATACCAAAAAACAATAATTATTAAAAAAAATAGCAATTAATTAACAATAAATTATTGATAAATACCAATAAATAATAATTAATGACAATTAATTACCAATTATTAATTAATGAGCAAATTCATTTCCAAAACATAAAAATATCTGTTATTATAAAGTTATTACCAATTAATAATTAATTAACAATAAATTCATTATCAATACTCAACAATAAAATAAATAATCACTTAATTACAGTTAAATTACTTCCCACCCTATTGCCCTATTAACTCACAACACACTTCAATAATAAACTAATACACTTAATATAATTACCAAATAATCAATTAATAAAAATTAATTACCAATTAATAAAAATTAATTACCAATTAATAATAATTTAACATAACATTAATTATCAATACCAATAAATAAAAATAAATAATTACTTAATTACAATTAAATTACTTCCCACCCTATTGCCCTATAAACTCACAACACACTTCAATAATAAATTAATACACTTAATATAATTACCAATTAATCAATTAATAAAAATTAATTACCAATTAATAAAAATTAATTACCAATTAATAATTAATTAACACAATTATTTATCAATACCAATAAATAAAAATAAATAATTACTTAATTACAATTAAATTACTTCCCATCCTATTCCCCTATAAACCCACAACCCGCTACAGAACTAAAATGCAAAATTTACTTAAAAATAATTACTAATTCCTATAATTTTTAAATTAATTTAATATAATTAAATTACTTCCCACCCTATTCCCCTATAAACCCATAACCCGCTACGGTACTAAAACGCATAATTTACTTTTAAAAAAATTATTAACTTCTAAAAATGTTATACATATATTCTAAAACTAGTACAATAATTAACAAAAAATATAAACACAAACATATAAAATACATAATAAAATACATAACACTAATATAAATATCGATATTAGTAACATCGATATTTTTGCTATCGCTATTACTAACTTCAATATTAACAAAAACAATATTTCTTACCTTCCTGGTCGAATTCTGGTTGTCGATATTCTTGACTTCGATATTGTGTCCCTACGATATTTCAAACTCGATATTATTGTAGGTCGAAATTAAAAACTCGATATTTAGACTGTTTACCCATCTTTGGCAGGATAGGGGAAGCAGCATGTGGTCCAGGCCTGTTGGTGGTAGGCGTCGACGTTTCGACCCGACTTGCGGGCAAGGAGGGAAATTTTGACCTCAGCCTGCGGGTCTTCTTCAGGACAATGGATAAGAAGCAACCTATTCACGATGTTGGTAGATATAGTTCCCGGTATGGTCACCCTCTGGATTGTTGCGTAGCGATACCAGTATGGCTCCTGAAGAGTCCATATTCTACGAAGGGGAAGTGATCCTCATCCGCACTTGTATAGCGGTGTGGACGGAGTAAATCGGTATATTAATAATGCAGTTTCTAGGAATCAATCAGCAACTTGAAACAGCGTGTAAGGACGTCCTCACTCCGACGCGGCACTGTCAGGTGAAGAAGACCCACAGGCTGAGGTCAGAATTTCCCTCCTTGCCCGCAAGTCAGGTCGAAACGTCGACGCCTACCCCCAACAGGCCTGGACCACATTCCCCTTCCCCTATCCTGCCAAAGATGATATATCACTCTATTGTTTATGAATGATGCTGAAACAATCAACTGTATAATTAACCATTACTGGCCAGGCCGCCGGGATTGATTTTTGTTATCAGTCAGAATTTATTTTTATCAATTTTGCCTTCTGATTCCGCTTGGGATTTCTTCCCCTTTCTTATCTTCACTCTCTTCAAATCAGAGCACTTCTTTATTTCGCACGTTCCTTGGAGCAACCCCTTTCCTTCTCCTTTTAGCCATAATTGAGTAAGATATCTACTGTCTGTTGATCTAATTTTGTGATTAATAAATACATGCTGTTTTGAAATCTACTGGTTGTTGCACATCTAAGTACTTGAACTAGTTTGGATCTATGTAACCGTGAGCTGACTTTATGCATGCTCAGAGTCCTAATTGAATGACAATTGTTTACAGAAGAAATTTGTGTGAAAAGAAAAGTCCAGGACCATTGTTTTCTGTACCAGTCGACACCCAGGTCCAAGGACTTTTGTTGGGTTACCCCATTTATTATAATGCCTGATCCAGGCTGGACAACAGACCTTCTCCTGTGAGTGGGCTGATGAGTTCCCAATGGTCCAGGGATTGGCTGGGTCTGGCTCTGCTGTGTTGATGATGCAGGCAGTGTAGTGTGTTTCTTCCCAGCAATCATCGCACTGTCCGGGATCGACTTCCAACTGCCTACAGCCCTTTCATCCCGGTTCCTCTTGGCCATTGCCTTGTACCCCTTAGCCACATGCCTGAAGTGTTGATAACGTTCCTTTCACAGGAGGAACTGATGCTGCTCCTCAGGGGACATGTTATCTGAAAAAATGAAATGATAATTGTCATGTTTCCTGACTCCAATAACATGCTGGCATAATGCATATTTGCCACACCTATGAATATTTAGCCATAGCTTAAGTGAACATCATCAAAAACAACATGCACATAGACACCTGACCTGATGAATCATGAACACATCATAGCCGTGTTCCGAATTGGATGGTCATGACAGGGAAACATTCTTTATCCCGCATGCGTTACTCCGCAGTGCCATTGCCCTGCAGCTTTTAACCCGCAAAATGTATTACAACGCAGGGCTGTACACCGCAAACTATTACAACGCATTCCCCATTACAACGCAACGTTGGAGTTAGAATACTAAATTGCGTTGTAATGGGGAATGCGTTGTAATAGTTTGCGGTGTACAGCCCTGCGTTGTAAAACATTTTTTGGGGTAAAATCTGCAGGGCAATGGCAGTGCTGAGTAACGCATGTGGGGTAAAGTGTCCTATTCGTCATGACAACATGATTAGTAGTGTGCTTGGACAAGGCAGGCACAGAGTGCAGTGACAACAATTCGTAGATATCTGTTTGCAATTTGGCCTTGCAAATTAACAGCAATTAAGGACAATAGGGGGAGTACAGCAAGTATGTAGTATGACAGGCCCATAGCAGACCCTGCCATTCCAACTGACCAAAGACAGTAGGCTGCACAGTCTGCGATCAATTCTGGTGACTATTCACAACAATGGTAGCCATGTAAAACATTTGAGCAAATGTCTAAACAATGTATGAGTGAGCCCTTGAAGGTGTCACCACAGGTACACAACCAGATTAGATAATGTACACAGGTTATTGTCAATTTGTGGGAGAATGCTAAAGGTTTGACAGGCATGCAAGGAGAGAGGGCATATGCTGCATGCAGCTGTGTTTACAAGTATTAACCATCTCTGAACATTTATGTGCCATGAACCAATGGGACAGGCAAAGATGCAGCATGTGAACCACACATTTGTCTGCACTGTTCATAGAACAGTGGCAGTGTGAACACAATTATGGTATTGCTAAGGCAAACACCCTCGCCCAAAGGTGCTCTGTTGTCTGGTCTGAGCACATGTTAGTCAATGTTACGCAAGGATCACCACCATACCCCTGATCCATCAGTGAAACAATCTGTATTTCATGTGTGACACATCCAGATGCCTAAATAGTAACATGTGAAATGGCAGAAGTGTTGAGCATGTCACCGTACACAGCATGTTTCCAACATTTTTCGCACACAGCATGAAAAACAGTCACTACATGGAATTGTAGGTGACAATGTGTGAATGGTACTGTGTCAGGATTATTGCTCTAAGCAGTGTACCAATGTCCAACACTCATCAAGTAAATGCGGTCTCCAAGGATGCCTGTTTTGAGATTGTCCTACCCTGATTTCAAAATGCAGGCTTCCACACTGACTCTGCATTAGTCTGCTCAAGACTATGTTATGAGTACAAGATTTCCTATTGGCTGAATAGGCTTGCTTATTTGACTCAGCATTGAATTGACTGGCCTTATTCATCATCAAATACACAAGTATTTGATGTGACCGATTCAGGTACAGACAATCTATTCCACATCCTGTGACTGTTCCTGCGAAACTTGTTGATGTTCCATCATGTCATTCATCCCTCTGTGACACATACTCATGGGGGGATTTGTACAAGGAAGTGGCTGGGAGATGTGTTGCCCTTCCTGGCTTAATGCCTCTCTCCGCCACATCTGCAATGCAAGCCTGCACCATATTGACAAGAATGTGGTGCAACCTTGTGTTTAACCCTGCAATGGTCCTAACTTTAGGAAGTTAGCACCAACAGAGGCACCATTGCACCATGGTGCTAGGGGGGCTGCGTACAGTGGAGTATTGTTAATGTGTGGGAAGGTGCACCAAAATGCACATACACAATCCTGAAATGCCATAATGTCACTTTCATGTGTGCTGCTTCATGCAGCACACATGAAGGTGACAAAATTGCATTTTCATTAAAGTTTGTTTTTGTACAGGAAGGGACATCTTCCTGTACATGAAGAAAGAATGGCAATTTGCATTTCCCATGTGTGCTGCACAAGGCAGCACACATGGAAGGAGACTGATACGAGTAGATACATACAATGCATTAAGTGGCTTAACGTTGACTTGTAAATAATGCGCACACACCATTGCCACCACTGAGTAAAAGAAAGTGACGTTGTGGTGGCCATAGGGGCTTGTGCATATGCTACACTGTCTTGTGGTGACACAGTTGATGCCATGGGGGAAAATAACATATGGTGATGGTAGTACATTCTAGTTATTTCTCAATAAGTTTGTATGTGGTTATCTGTCAATAGTTCATGTCTGAATGACACATCACTTTGCATATTAATGATCAACAACATCTGTGACATGTTCATTGCAAACATTTTTCATCATATATGACTCCTCCAATTGAAATTTGCAGATGCAGATCTGGCGACATTGCACAATAATGTCAGGGCACATAGATGTTTGTGATGCTGTCTGATTGACTCTATGACATGGCTATGACATCACCCATATCATGCATTCTGTGCTTGGACATAGATACGGTGTTGTGACTCATATGAGTCTGTTGCAACACCAAGTTAGAAATGGCAATTATGTCCTCCTGCATCGGGAAACATCGTTTACAACACATGTGATACATCGCATGCCATTACAACGCAAGTCGTTACAATGACGCGTTGTTACATCGCATGCCATTACAACGCAAGTCATTACAACGACTTGCTGTAGGGGGCAGAAGGTGTTGGATTTGTTGGGTTTTCAAACCAATACCTTCCCTACTGTTGCACACACTGGAGTTGGAATAGTAAATTATACTATTCCAAACTCCAGTGCCCCCCCCGTTCTAAAGACTTGCGTTGTAATGGCATGCGATGTAACAACGCGTAGTTGTGACGACTTGCATTGAAATGGCATGCGTAGAAAACGCATGCGTTGTAACGAGTGCTATTCTCCTGCATCACATGATGCTGATGTGCAATACACTTGACTTGATGCAGCATCATCACTTAAGAGGTGATTGTCGTGTGATGCACATACACAATGTGTACTACAACATACATGGCCTGTGTCATTGCTTGCATATGTCGACACATTATCCATAGCTAGTGACAACACACTCACCTGTGGTGTGTGGGTCCATGAATGCATCCACGTCTCCTTGTGTGATCAAGGGTCTTCCTGCTGTTGGAAAAATGTTAAAGGTACAATTAATTTCCTTTACATCATGTTTTGCAAGATAACACACATCATTGATATTTACATAGAACAATACAGTCATTGGAATGGTCAGGTGTGTTGCCACGCTACATACATGTTGCAATCTGCTGGGCTGGTTTTACACAAAACACATGTCAGGGTCACACTGGTGCCGTAATGGGCATCCATGCCATGATCTGATTGACAAAACAGACTACGACCTGTCCCAATTCTACAAAGATGTTAAATCTACTCTCACACATCAATATGCATGACGTTTGAGTGTCAAATCAGTCATTCAGATTTGCATAGGTATGTCACGTGCTCCGGAGTTTTGGTGACCCACAATATGTATCTTGTGGAGATTTGCAGCCAGTTGATCAAGTGAAGTGCACAAAATTATCAAGGATGTAGGTGTGGCACAGTTTGTCATGACAGGCAAGCTATTTTGCCAAATGGCTATTTAAATGATGTGTGCGTCTATCTTGTGCATGACATAATTTGTGTCCTATGGATTCATTCTCCAATGTAATACAATGTTGTTCATGTACTTACCACCTTGCATCCCGACGATTAGTCCAAGATGATCCAATAGGTCACCCTCACGGCCAACAAAGTCCTGCCAGCGGTGCTTCCACTGCTGGACAGTCCTGTCCACATCCAACATGTCCAGCATCTTTTCATGGATGTGCTCCCATCTCACCTTCCGTACCTTCACATCGTACCCCATGAAGATGCGTCCCTCAGCCTCAACCATCCTGGGCAGGTAAACTTTTACCAGCCAGAGGAAGGCCCCCACGTCCTCCTCTGACATCCTGCCCTCTCTACCCTTCCCTAACATACCCCTATACAATACTTCCTCCAGGCAAACCAAAAAACATACCCACAGTCAAACCCTAATAACTACTTAACTATACAAAGATACCCCAGAGACTTACACCCGACAAAACAATCAGACAATTGAAATTCACATGTAGGGACAGTGATACAGGACTTGACTAGGACAGTATGGACAGTACAAAACACACAAAACTCTCTCAAACACACCAAGAACAGCAGACACCTTCAAAAACTCTCAAAACACAGTAACAGTGTGGCTGAAAGAGAAAGTGAAAGTGTACTGTACACCTCCATGTGCCAAGAAGCAGACTGACATCACTTCCTGTCATTTTGCAGCCCGTTTTTTCATTTTGCAATGATTTTTAACACGTCGAGGGCTGAGCGGGAATATTTCATGTATATATGTGTATTGTACGAGAATTTGTCGTCCCAGAAATGGAAAAAGTTGCTGCAAAGGGGTAAAAGCGGGTTTTTTTTTAATTGCTAATTTACACATGAACAATATATGTTACATTTCATGCATTTAATCTGAAATAACAGTACATTATGTATTAGTGATGTGATCTGTGTGTTGTACTTTTGTGTGGTGTATCTATTCAGTACATATGTTAGTCGTCCAGAGTCATTAGGAGGCACTATTTTCTCACATTGGTGTCTGTTCCTGACTGGACATGTGTGTACGTAGATCCCTTGCAAGAGTGTCACACATTACGGTTGGCATTGGTGGTATGTGTCACTACATGTGAGCATCTGACATCACACATTGCTGTGATGTTTGTGCAAGTCTGATGGTCTTGCTACACATATGTACTTGATCAACGGGCAGTCACTACTTGTCTATGAAATTTGCAGAACCGCATGCAATGCACAGCTATGGCTGCACATTCAGATTGGAGTGTATGAATATCTGTGGACACAGAGGGGGACATTGATGTCAGTCTGTGGTATGGCACTCATGGATTCATTTACTAGATATGTGTATTCTTTTCCTGCATTGCTGGCCGTTACATGGTCTCTGCTCAATGTCCATGTTGTGGGTCTGTTCTTGTGCACACAACGTCACATGAAAATACATGCATGTCAGCAATGAGCTAATGTTATCATGTATGTTACAATATGTATTGGGTGCACAGTTGACATTGTAAGTTAGTTTTGGTGTTGTCTCTACACATATCAATAGTACCCAATGGACTACAATATCCTACAGACAAAGAGCAGATTATGCATACTTACATGTGTGTAACAGATAACATGAGGGAGCTGCATACTCAGATTTATGCATAGCTCTACATGACACACTGAGCCATGAGGAAGCATGTTGCAGACCCAGCTGCATAAGTGAACATGTCATTGTTACTTTGTAATGTCATGGATGCACTTTGCATGTCACAGTCCTTGCAAAATCAAGTGACAATGCCTGTTAGCACGAGCTGTCCACATGTCCTGAGGATCATACTGTGCCTTTGTATGAGACCCTGGGGTCTAGACACAGTGCTGACTTACAGAAGAGTGACAGAGATGACATTGCCTGCGTTGTACGTGATCTGGTGGTCACATTTCCATAGAGTTATTGCATGAACAATGAACATTACCTGATGTCAAGTCTTGTCATGTTCTTGTTTTGACAACACTCACATGTGAAGTATGCATGTTGCAACTTGTTGAGTTCATAATTGAAGGATGGTACTGGTTGTGTACAAATGTTAATGTGCATTGCAGCAGTACACACACCATGAGTAAACTGATGTTGCAGGGTAGACATCTGATCTCTTTGAATTTGCTCTCAACGTATGTAAGCAAGAGTATGTTGCGCAGACTGTCACTGTCGAGGAGGCCCATCGGCTCTGCTGGACTTGTGATGCCGGGGACATGTGATGAGGCAAATTGGAGTGTCCACTACAATCCCCTGCATCAGTTTTTTGAATTGCATAGTTTGCATTCTATGCTGTACCCTTTATTTGATTATTTGTGCTCACAAAGGATTATGCTTGCTTAGTCAATGAGTCAGAGAGAGTGTTGTATATTGATGCCTGCTGTAGTATTGAGTTTGAGTTGTTAGTAATGGTTGTGAGTGAGGGAGAGAAGGACCAGGGGTTGTATCAGCAGTTCATCCATGGAAAGGCCTGCTTGTGCATAACATTTTTAAATGGAAACATTGTCCATGTGATCTGCTTGCAGATGTTGCCATTCAAGGGACAAACATATGTTGCATCCTATCATCAACACATGTTGGTGATCACTTTGTTAGATGTCATATTCACATGGATGACTGATGTTGGATCCACTGCTATACGTGATAGGTATGTTGCACATGTTGTGATTTGACTTTCACTTGACAGATATGTATACTTGTGAAATGATGAAACAAGCATACAGGACTTTGGTGTGGTGATATTTTATTGTACTAAGTTACGATGTTTAAATATTTGGGATGAACACACATGTGATGTGATGTTTGGTCCTGTGATTAAGTAAAAAAATTGGAGATTATTTGTTCTCTTCTAGCTGTTCCAGCAGCAGAGGCTGGTGTGTGTCTCACATCTGCTTCTTCATCCTGGCCATCAGATGGGTTGTCCTGATCCTCCTGCTCTTCATCCAATGGCGTGTTTGTGCGGTCACTATATATTGTGCAGAATGCAACAGGCCATTATGATCTTGCACACGAGTTCAGGACTGTACAAGAGTCGGCCCATCGATACATCAAGGCACTGGAACGTGGATTTGAGGACTCCAAATGCCCGTTCAACTATGGCCCTTGTGCGTCCCAGTGCAACATTGTAGTCTCTCTGGGCCTGTGTGTGTGTCACTCTGAGGGGCATCATCAGCCGTGGCGTGAGTGCATATCCTTGATCACCTGAAACAGATTCAAGAGATATGTGGCCATTAGTACATGTGCCTGCTGTGTTTGCAGAGTGCCTTCTTAGGTGTGTGTGCATTGTTCAAGTTTGTACTTTCTGGTTTGACATGTTGATTTTGCTACACTTTACCAGCATCATTGAAATTGACTTGCCTATACTTGAGAGACTACACATCACCATGTTGTCATTGTCAGTGTCCTGTGTATTGACTCCATGTTGTGACTGTCAGGAGGTATGGGTCAATGTAAATGAACATGGGTGGTTATTTACAGGCACATTGTACAAACCTGACGTCTCCTATGCATATATTGTTGAGGGTGCACCATTGGTACATGTGCCATGTTAGGCATCAACCTTGAGTTTTTGGTGACTACTATGTTGGGACATAATCAGGGTACCTCATTGTTAGTCATTGTGATGAGGGTGACTGAGAGTCTACATCGTGTCTGCTTGAGATTGGAATCATTGTGTGCTCTTTACATCAACCTTGCCACTAATGTGGGACAGAGTCTAGTTGACAGTGGCACTGCTATATGGTGCACTTGACTTACTGGGACAATTATGGACAACATACATATGCATTGATGTACTTGTGCATGGTTTGACTTGGACTCTGCATGTATGCATGTTCTGGTACAACATGTCAATGTACACATGTGTGTGTCTGTTCACAGACAACACATATTCTGGATTTGTATTTTGGCCATCAGATTGCTACACCTCACCAGGGGAGACATGTGTGTGTGTACGACATGTGTTGAGGATGTGATTTGGATAGTTTCTATGCTCTTCCTATGCATGCTCCATTCAGCAACAACACAGACTGATGTGCAAAACAACTTTTGATTAATTTGTGGTCAGTTGGTGCTCCCTTCATTTGGCATTACTTGCAGAGCCATGATGCATGTACACTCACTACATGGGGCATTGCTGACTGTGTTTTTGCATGTCAGCAAATTGCGCACTTTCACAAGTGAGGTCCGGGTGATCTGTCATCGATTTGTACATATGGTGCATGTTGTTATATTCAACATGTATGTGGCACATCAGTATCATATGTTCTGTATCATGTACTGCATTGGATAATTGAAATTTGTGTCTGGTGTGTTCTGCAAAGTCTATAAATCAAGAATGCCATAGTGTTTGTGTGATATTTTCATGGATCGTCCCTTGTTGGGCTGTGTTCCACATGTCTTGATTAATTTGCAGTGTGTGGTTGTGTGCATTGTTTGGACCTGTTCCAAGGTATGTCGTATTACATTTGCTACCTGTGCATTGTCTCATATTTGAGCTTCGTGCTTGTGTACTTGAGGTGTGTGATGTGTTCAGTTTGTACTTACCAACAAGCAGTCCATTTCCATAAGTGCCATTCTCAAACCGCTGGTTGATGACCGATTGGCGAAATATATATGAGTCATGCAAACTCCCAGGGAACTTCGCAACGCCACTGATGAACTGGCCCAGGTGGTCCACAATTGCCTGAACGTTAATGGAGTGTGTGTGCTTCATGTTCCTGTATATGTGTGCAGTGTCCGCAGGAGGCACAAGTAGGACATGGGTGCAGTCAATGGCCCCCAACACATGCGGAAATCCAGAAATGTCATAGAAGCCTTGTTTGTTCTCCAGTTGTTTCTGTGCAATGTTGGGGAAGTGCAGATGCTGTAGCGTCAGGCTGATGATGGCATCCAAAACTTTGGATAGGAACCTGGAGAAGGCTGACTGTTAGACTCCACCCACTCTGGCAGTGGTTGGTTGGAAAGTACCAGAGGCCAACATGTGCAGCACTGCAAGTAGCTTTGTCTGCTTAGGGATGTTTGTGCAGCGCTGGTATTGGGCCTGCAGCCTTGGTGCTATCTGTGTGAGTAGCCTGTAGTGTGCTATCACGCCCTCTGGCCGGAGGTCTATCAGGGTGATGCGTTGGCGGTAGACCCGCTCTCTTCTTTGGCGCTGCCTCTGTGGTGGTCCTGGTGGTTGTGGCAGTGGTGGTTGTGGTCTTCTTGGGGCTCCAAGCTGCAGAAGTAGTACCTCCATGGCATCATTTGGTGTGCAAATGAGGCTCTGGGTTTGTCTCCCTTATGTTCTATTTTTTTGCTCCAATATTTAGACCAGCTTTTTTCTGGTCTTAAAAACCAGCCGCTAACTGGCCTTAGCGACAGTTTTTTGGGACTATTGCCGGACAGAGGATTCATTGTAAATATTGCGAAGTGGGCTTAGCGGCAATTTTTTCGCTGGAACGCCCACCTTGGATGTCATTTTCGTTAAGTCCAGATAACAGAATTCACGATCTGGAAATCGCACGTTTACAAAGGAAAAGTGCTGCTAACTGCGGTTAGCAGCAACTTGTAAATACGGCAATAAAAAAAAGCCGCCATAGCGGC
Source organism: Calotriton arnoldi (assembly GCA_963921515.1). NCBI lineage: Eukaryota > Metazoa > Chordata > Amphibia > Caudata > Salamandridae > Calotriton > Calotriton arnoldi. Next base: position 1,931,439 of record CAWUFW010002121.1, on the reverse strand, counting down.
AGAAAATTGATGCTACGGCTGCGTTAACTCCTTGTTCATATGCCCCATAGTTTCCATTCTTTTTCGGACATAGGTTTTAGGATGATGCTGATAGCTGCGTTCCAGCAACCAGTCTGTGTAAGATTGAGAATTAGTGGGACAGGCAACTGATGTTCCCAGAATCCTCAGCCCCCAACTCATGCTCCAAAAGGTGTTTGAGGCAGCCGACCCACCAAGTAAATTGCAGAGCTGTGGCTCGACGAGCATTAGGGGAGATTGTGTAGAACACCCGCAGACAGAGGCACAACTTGGGGAGAGAAGGAATGCAGGGATGTTTGGCACAGATAGCAAAGCATGGAGGGAGGGAGGAAGCTAGTTCTTACTTTGTAAAAAAATAATAAGTGTTGGTGCACAAAATGTTCCTTAGAAAACCATGGCACATGCCCACTTTTGGTGCAACCTACATCTATCTGTGCCACGATCTACATCCACCACTGCAACTGCCTACTGCCTGAATTACAGTGAGTACGTCCACTATCCCCAAAGGAAGATTGGGGGGGGTTCTCCACAAAGAGAAACCTGTGATAAAAAATGTGCATTTTATAGGTCTATTTGTATTTGTATTTAGTAAGAAGCCACAAGCTCAGGGAGCCCATGACTTATTCCAGTACTTTCATGATCTGGTATGAGTATAGAATTCGCATTTATAATTAACTCCAGTTATTTATTTTCTTTCCTCTGTTCTCCCTGATTATGTTCTTGTCCCTCTTTCTTTCCTGAACACACTTTGATTTCATAATGTACTTCCCCAGACATGCAGAGTAGCTTGAATGAAATACATACACAAATTCATACGGTTTACCAAGCTCCTTAGCAAGAAAGTAAAACATGGCAGGCAGCATAGTAAACATGCACAAGCATTGCTTAATTCCTCTTTGCAGAATGAGCTACCTTACCACATTGCAAGTCAAATGAGGTTAGGAGGAAACTAAGCCACAAGCAAGTGGTCCTGCTACTATTTGAGGAGCTCTCTATGACTAGACAGGGGACTATTCACAAAGAGTAAATCTTTACATATATGTTTACTCTTAAATGTTTGAGTAACTTTACTACTTTTGGCAAATCATCATTTACAAGCGTAAACTTACTCAAAGGGGTAGGCTTAGAAGCCTCTACACAGGGGATAGTGTTAGTAAAAAGTTCATAATTAAAATTTAAAGTAAATAAATCAAGACTTGTAAGGCAAATGTTAATGTAAATTAATTTTCCATAAAATTTAAATCTAGAATAATTTATAGGTCTCGATTCTAGATGGTGCGCATGCACTGTCTCGAAAAGAGACGTGTTGTATGCACTTTGTGGGCTTCAGCCTGCCCATAGGCTTGCCATTTGCTGGCTTCCTTGTGGCTCCATTATTCGTTCTCCCCATTTGCCCATGGTATTCCTGCATCAAGCCTCTTCCTGTCTTTAGCCCTCCCCGAGAGCAGGGTCCAGGTACTACTATTCATATACAGCGGCCAGTTTTCGGGACTACTTTTTTTATTTGTTTTGAAGCACTCCACACAGTGCTCAGGGTTTTACTTCACTCGCTCCATCGTCCGTCTCTTTTTTTTAAATGCAGTTTTATGTAGCGTGAACATCAACCTAATGTATTAGTAGAGCGCTTTATGTGCTCCTGCTTAAATCAGATTAACGGTACACCCCTTCCGAGGTCAAACAAAGTGCTGTTTTAGAGAAAAGTTGTTTAACTGTGGTGGAATGGCCTCAAACTGTACACTATCCTGTGGGTAAGAGCAGAACACCTTTTCGTAATGGCAGCAGTGACACACCTCTGATTGATCCTCTTCCCGACCACATATCGTCATCCCTTAAAGCCCATCATTTTCTTGATACTTTCTGACTCAATGTTCCGTCGTCTTGGTGCAATGCACACCATTTAAAAGCAGTTTTATATAGCACAAACACCACCCAAATGTATTATTAGAGCACTTAATGTGAGCGCCAGTTACTTTACCCATGGACACGTCCATTTATGTAGAAACAGGGAGATTAAGTGATTTGCCCACGATCACTGAATGTTGTGCAGATGATGAAAAAGCACTTTACGTGAGTACCAGTTACTTTACACAAGGACACATTTCTTTTTGTAGGCACATGGAGATTAAGTAATTTGCCCAAGATCACAGAATGGTGTGCAGATGATGAAAGAGCACTTTACGTGAGCACCAGTTACTTTACAAAAGGACACATTTGTTTTTGTAGGAACAGGGAGATTAAGTGGTTTGCCCAAGATCACTGAATGTTGTGCAGATGATGAAAGAGCACTTTACGTGAGTACCAGTTACTTTACACAAGGACACATTTCTTTTTGTAGGCACATGGAGATTAAGGGGTCGATTCCGATCTCGGTCGGTAGGGCTCCGAATCGGATTCGGCTTTACCGGGTCCGAGTCGGAGGCCTTATTTCTGACCGATTCGTATAGTCGTCCGAGCGAGCAAGTACGATGCGAGTGAACGCAAAATCGCCGACCGACTCGTTCCCGGGTCCGAACCGCTCCGACCGACTCGTACGGAAACGAATCGCACCACGCAATGGAGACGTTATCCGACCGAGCGAGTACGATGGACGCGTCGGACAGCCGGATCGAGTCGGAGCGTCCGGCTCGAAGAAGCTCCCGGAGCCAAACTTGGGGGGTCCGTGCCGGACCCCCCTGCACCCGTAGCCGTACGAGTCGAACACAGGGGGGACCCAAGGGTCCCCCCTAAACATGCATGTACGGTGCGAGTTGCACCGGCGCGTACACACTGTAGGGGGCGCACCTGTTCGCGATGTACCCATTCAGTCAATGGGAGCCCATGTACGCGTCGTACGACCGGCTCCCATTGACTTCAATGGGAGTCCGACCGAATCGAGTCCGGCAGCATGCGGCTGCATCGTACTCGCTCGGTCGGACTGCAGGAGTCCGGCTCGGTCGGAAATCTCTCCGGATCCGGCTCGGTCGGAGAGTTTTCCCACCCAGATCGGAATCGGCCCCTAAGTAATTTGCCCAAGATCACAGAATGTTGTGCCAATGCCGAAAATCAAATAATTGCACTGATGCTCATAAAACCATACCCAAAGCTGAGTTGTGGTCCCCTGCCTAGTGTTAAACCAATCCTAGTGATTGGGCAGCAGTGGCATACAGTCTAGCCTGAGGCAGTGTTTGTCTTCTCATTGCAGTGGATCATACTACTTGCAGTGCGTAATGGGGAAGGGGAGAGATTCTGACTGAGCCCTTTTGCTGTCTGTGCAGACAGTGCCTGCTAAAGTAGCAAGTGTTAATACCAGATTCATAGGACTATTGTTACATAATTATCAACTTCTTGGATTCCGAAATACCAACCAGCTCACTGTGGGGACAGCAGCACAAGGTGTGGAAATGAAGAGGAATATTAGAGCGCTTTAAGTGAGCGCCACTTACTTTACATAAGGACATGTTTGTTTTTGTAGGAACAGGAAGATAAAGGGATTTGATCAAGATCACAGAATGTTGTGCCGACACCGAAATCGCGCCTTACGTGAGCGCCAGTTACTTTACAAAAGGGAATGTTTGTTTTTGTAGAAACAGGGAGATTAAGTGATTTGCCCAAGATCACAGGATGTTGTGCCTATGCCGAAACTCAATTGCAAGGACACTCATAAAATCATACTTGAAGCTGAGTTGTGGCCCCCGGGCTGGTGTTAAACCAATCCTAGTGATCGGGCAGCAGTGGCTCGCACTCCAGCCTGATGCAGTGTTTGTCTTCTCACTGTGGTGGATCATACCACTTGCAATGTGTAATGGGGAAGGGTAGAGTTTCTGAATTAGCCCTTTTGCTGTTTGTGCAGACATTGTCCGCTAAAGTATTAAGTGTTAATACCGGATTCATAAGCTATTGTTTACATAATTATCAACTTCTTGGATTCTGAAATACTGACCAGCTTACTGTGGGCACAGCAATACATGGTATGGAAATTAACAGTAATGAGGTTCTCTGACTCCTGCTTAAATCAGATGAACGGTTCACCCCTTCCAAGGTCAAACAAAGTGGCATTTTAGAGAAAAGTTGTAACTGGGCCGAATGGCCCCAAACTCCACACTCTTGTGTGAGCAATAGCAGAACCCCTTTTCGTAACGGCAGCAGTGACACACCTCTGCTTGACCCTCTTCCTGACTACATATCCCCCAGCCAGTGATGCATTTATTCTTGCCATTGCTTGCTGGGTGTAAATATGAGCAAATTATAAATGATTGCTGTGTCTTGTTATCGTCACCTCTTACAGTCCATCATTGTCTTGATGCTTTCTGACTTAATGTTCCATCGTCATGCTATGCACACCATTTCTTGCCCAAATGCCACCGCCTCTATATAAGAGTAAAAGATGCACCCTGTTTTTAGGTCTCGGCTCTAGCACAAGATTTGGACACCGATGGCCAATTTTATGGAATTTATAGCCTTTTGAAATGTTTTCAACTCCACATAATTACACTCTACTCAATACTACATAAATACACCCCACATAAATCCACTCTATGTCACATAGCAACAATCCACATAAAAAAAGTCTGCACCATGTTCACCTCAACATAATTACACTCAAAGCCACACAGTTCCCCGTCACACAATTCAACTCTGCACATCTCCTTTTCGCACCACATAATTCCACAACAGACCACATAATTCCTCTCCATACTACAATTCCACACACCACACATCCAATCCACAGCACAGAATTCCACATCATGCCACAAAATTCAACACCACAACACATAATTCAACTCCACTGCATGCCACTCCACAACACACAATACCACTCCACTTAATTATGCTCCAAGACACATAATACCACTCCCTATTGTCGTGTAGTTCCTATATTACCTATACAGGATCTGCACGTTCGGATAACATAAACTGTGGGATTGGTGGCGGACGGATTCTGTGCACCCCCACCAGATACGTTAGCCTGTCTGTATTAGCTAGCTCACAGTGCCACTATAATCTCCTCTTATCATGGAGAGAATAGATTCTGGCAACCTCAGAACATGACAACCCTGATCCCCCCGGATCGTGGAAACAATATACTACTTTTCGCTCAGCCTCTCGTGCTCACTTAGTTTGTCTCAGAGAGATACACAGAATAAACAGGCTGGGCGTTTCAATAAGTATTTATTGAACAGTTGTTATTCCAGTGTATAATAGATGAGCTGCAACAACCATTAGACAGTAGCAGAGATATATGATTAGCAGTACTATGAAAGTAAAAGGATGGTAAAGTTCTACCATCTTGCAGAAATCATGAATATATACAAGTATATAAAACACATGATAAAAAGTGCGTACTCCTACGATGCCTCCCTAACTAGATGTACCTAAATGTACCTAGCATCTGTGTAGGTGTTATGCCAAGAATCCCTCTAGGATCTAGTCCACCCCATTACCTGAGAGTTAGAGAATATGGGACCCCATCCTGGTCTCGAGTTGGACACCCCGCGAGTGATGTTAGACCACTGCTAGCTGGAGTGTCTGCATGCAGGAACCTCAGCGTCTCTGGTCAGTGTGTCTGCCGGGAAGTCACGGTCTCCTCTATCTTCCTAAGCAAGATGTGTTGTATACATACCCATAGGTCTCCCCAGGGGTCCTACCTTGCTGTGTTACTGTGTCGTGTTACAGCAAACAAATGATGGACGGAATGCTGACAATGCAAACATTCTCCCCCAGTCAAAAGATCTGGGTTAAATCCATCGTTCTTTTGCCCACTACGCCACCCCAGTTTGGACCTAGCCATATGCAAATCAGTCTTGACCCTGTGCCCCATGGGAACAGTCCAGACCGAACTGCCAGGCCAGGTCCTCCCTGGACTGGAAACAAGCATCCTGGGACCGGTTTCAGGGTATGTCACCCTTCTTCAGCCAGGCTAGCTTGAATCCAGTGGCACAGTGAGCAAGGGACCCACGTCTGGGCATACCCATCCACTTAGGGCGAAAAGTGTTACAGCAAATAAATGATGGACGGAATGCTGACAATGCAAACATTCTCCCCCAGTCAAAAGATCTGGGTTAAATCCATTGTTCTTTTGCCCACTACGCCACCCCAGTTTGGACCCAGCCATATGCAAATCAGTCTTGACCCTGTGCCCCATGCGAACAGTCCAGACCGAACTACCAGGCCAGGTCCTCCCTGGACTGGAAACAAGCATCCTGGGACCGGTTTCAGGATATGTCACCCTTCTTCAGCCAGGCTAGCTTGAATCCAGTGGCACAGTGAGCAAGGGACCCACGTCTGGGCATACCATCCCACTTAGGGCGAAAAGTGTTACAGCAAACAAATGATGGACGGAATGCTGACAATGCAAATATTCTCCCCCAGTCAAAAGATCTGGGTTAAATCCATCGTTCTTTTGCCCACTACGTGTCAGGGTCTAAATACTTATTGCTGTCTGAACCACACAGGAGCAGAATGACGCTAGGTCCCAATACCCTTCTCAGAACCAACCCTGCTAGGTCTTTTAGTATACCATTGCAGGTAAGTTCTAAGGGGGGAAAAGGGGTTGGGGACAGAGAAGAGACTGCTCCAATATTCTGCCTGTTCAGCTACGTCTTCTTCTTCTTCTTACTGGACTGCAACATTAACATGTAAAAACCTTTATTTACTGTGCCTTTTAACTTACTGTTTTTTCTATGGTGTATAAATAACTTATCTTACCAGAATGTTTACTGAAGCTTACTTCTCTTCTACTTCTCATGTATTGTTTGCTAGGTTGTATGAGAAGTCTTCACTCAGATCTCTTTCCTTTTCGTTCTCAGGTACAATCTGCACTTGATCCTGCTATTCCTTAATGTAAGAAAGATAAGGTAAGTATTTATTTCTGTATTCCTAATTTACGTATTATTTGGGTTTCTCTTTCTTTCTATTAACTCACTGTTAAGAGACTGGAGTGGACCTTGAACTGGGGTTTCTGGAGTAGGATGACTGGTTTTCTGTCTTTAATTAGTTTTTAAACAATGCTTCAGAACTTAGGTTAAATGTTAAACGGAAGCGTTCATTTTATTCAGGCCTTAGGTTTTAATGTTTGCTGGAAGCACAATTTATTCTGCCCGGTTTTAATGTTTGCTGAAGAGTTAATTTATTCTGGCCATACGTGAGGAGAACATTACTGGAGTTCTGTAACTAGCCTTCACATTATTTATCTTCAAACCTAACAGTAGCATGAGAAAGAAATATGCAGGGCTTTTGACCCTGACTTCACCTTTTAATTAATTCTCAGAAGAGTGAACAAGTTTCAGTCTAAGAAGACACTGCGTGTTGAAAGGTCACACCTGTGTCTGACAGATTCTGGAACAGCTGAAAAAGACAGCTGATTCAAAAAGCTTTTTATTTAATCTTCTCGGCTAAGGAAAGCAATTACTGAAAAATATTTCCAGTTTTCAAACAAAGGAAAATATATTCTGACTTTGTTTCCTTTTTCTCTTTAAATAGAAATTTACCTCTGACACGATAACCTTTTCTCACAGAATGTTTTATATTAGCTACATAGTTTAACACTAACCTGATTAGTGAGGGAATGTAGTTCCGACGAAGCTAACCCCGATTTTATCGCAACTACCCTAACTGACTTCCACGACGCTTGGAAAACAGGTGCTCTTCAAATTATTTCTTCAGTGAAGTGCGCAGTGGAATGTTGAAGCACACTTCACCAGATGTCATGAAACCTAAAGGACTAGACTGCTAACAGCGGTGTGCTGTCGCAGTATGTGCATGTTGGCAGCCATCTTGGAGTTATATCGGTGCCAACAAGCACTCCAGCTTGAGGGATTATCTGACTTTTGGTAAGTTTGTAGGGGGAAAATGGTAGCCAGCATAGAGTTAGAAGGAGGAAACCTCCCGTGAGTCCTGACAGTACCCCCTCCCAACGGGGTTTCCTCCGGTCGTGGTTTGGCAGGGAATTTGGCATGAAAGGCTCTAATTAAACGGGGGGCATGGACATTAGTACTCTTTTCCCAGGAACGTTCATCAGGTCCATAACCTTGCCAATCAATGAGGTAGAAAATGTCATTGCGGATGAGTTTTGAGTCCAAAATTCGTTTAACTTCGTACTCCGCCTCACCATTAACCATCAGAGGATCAGGAGGGGAAACCCTACGCAACCCCGGTTGAATTGGTTTAAGGAGAGAAACATGAAATACTGGAAGAATTTTGGTAGAACCAGGAAGAGATAGTTGATAAGTGACTGGATTTATGACCTTCTCAATTGGATAAGGACCCATAAAACGAGGCTGAAATTTACGGGGACCTTTGAGTCTGAGATTTTTTGTACTCAACCAGACTAAGTCTCCTACATGAAGCTCAGGTTCTTTTTTACGTTTTCGGTCAGCGAAGTGTTTGTAACGATCCTTCGCGATCGACAAATTCTGGGTTACTGAGTGATGAATTTTAGTTAACTGTCGGGCTGTTGAACAGCAGGAACATTAATATCATCAAAATTAGCATGAGAATTGGGATGTCTGCCTGAGTTTATAAAGAAAGGGGCGTGGCCAGTGGATACATTTAGAGAATTATTGTGAGCATACTCCGCAGTCCATAAGTGTTCAGGCCAGTCACCCTCCTCATCTAACAAATAAAGTCTGAGGTGTTGTTCTAGGTCTTGGTTAATGCGTTCAGTCTGACCATCAGTTTCTGGGTGAAAACTGGTGGAATAACGATGGTCAATATTAAGGCCTTTGATGTAAGCCTTCCAAAATCGTGATAGGAACTGAGAGCCCCTGTCTGAAACGAGGACCCTAGGAATCCCATGAAGGCGAATAACATGTTGATTGAAAAGTTGGGACAATTGTTTAGCAGTGGGTGTACCTTTGAAGGGTATATAATGTGCCATCTTACTAAAAGTGTCGACAACTACAAGAATGGTATCATACCCATGGGAAGAAGGTAGATCAACAATCAAATCTAAGGAGACTGTGTGCCAAGGATATGGGGGGGTTGGCATGGGTTGTAGGAGACCTTTAGGAGCTTGCCTGTCGGATTTTCCCCGTGCACAAATTTCACAGCCTAACACATATTGACGGACGTCTCGGCACATGTATGGCCACCAGAAACGACGCTTGAGTAATTCTTCGGTTTTCACAACACCTTTGTGGCCAGCCAGAGGGTTGTCGTGACATTCCTGCATTGCCTTCAGCTGAAGCTCCTTGGTGGGTAAATACAGGGTGGTACCTAAATAGGGGAGGCCATTGCGAATGAAACGTTGTGGATCTTCTGTGGCCCAGTTCTCCATTTCAAGGTCGGTCATCAAATTTCGAACGTGATGTTCAAAGGGTTCTAAGGAGATAGTTCCAATGAATTTTCCATCAGGTATGATTTGCTGGTTTTCAATGACTGAAGTTTGATTTTCTGTGTTGAGTCTAGAGAGGACATCAGCCTTTCCATTCTTGGATCCGGGACGAAAAGTGATAACAAAATCAAAGTCCGCGAAGTAAAGAGACCAACGCAGCTGACGTGGTGTGAGAGTTCGAGCAGATCGCAAAAATTTTAGGTTGCGTTGGTCCGTAAACACCGTTACGGTGTGTTTTGCCCCCATTAAGTAATGCCTCCAATCTTTGAAGGCATCTTTGATTGCCAGGAGTTCTTTTTCTGTAATCATATAGTTGCATTCCGCAGGGTTGAGTTTGCGGGACTGATATGCCACCGGGTGTAACTGTCCCGTGTCCTTGTGCCTCTGAGAAAGTATCCCTCCGATGGCTAGGTCCGATGCGTCTGTCTCCAAATAAAAAGGCTCAGAGGGATCTGCATGAAGCAACACCGGTGCTGTGGTGAAACTGTCCTTCATCAACTGAAAAGCTTCTTCTGCTTCTTCTGACCATTGGAATGGAACTCCCTTCTTCAGAAGACGAGTCAGCGGAAGTATCTTATTGGAGAATCCATTAATGAATCGTCTGTAAAAGTTAGAGAATCCGATAAAGCTTTGAACCTCTTTGATACTGGTAGGAGATTTCCAGTCTGTTATCGCCTTCACTTTTTGCTCATCCATTCGAACTCCTGCAGGTGATAACACAAAACCTAGGAATTCTACTGTATCTGTGTTGAAGAGGCATTTCTCCAATTTAACGTATAGAGAGTTCTCTCGTAGACGTTGTAAAACTGCTCTGACCTGGTCGTGATGTTCTTCAACCGTGTTGGAATAAATCAGGATGTCATCTATGTAGACTATCGCGCATCGGTCAATGAATTCACTTAAAACATCATTGTTAAAGTACTGGAAGGCCGCTGGTGCGTTACAGAGACCATATGGCATCACAAGATACTCATAAAGGCCAAATTTGGTCCTGAACGCAGTCTTCCACTCGTCGCCTTCCCGGAGTCTAATCAAGTGGTACGCTCCTCGTAGGTCTAGGCGAGTGTATATCTTTGCTTCCTTCACTTGATTAATTAGTACTGAAATGAGAGGCAATGGATAACGATTCTTCACAGTTATCCTGTTAATCGCTCTAAAGTCAATACAAGTCCTGAGATCTCCCCCTTTTTTCAGCACGAAAAAAAGTGGGGAAGAGACAGGGGACTGCGACGGTCGGATAAATCCGTTCTCCAGATTCTTAGCTAGGTATTCCTTTAAATGGATGTTTTCCTTCTCCATTAATGCGTAAACTCTGCTGCATGGTAGATTAGCCCCTGGTTCTAGATCAATTTTGCAGTCATAGGGCCTGTGGGGGGTAACGTCTCTGCCTTAATCTCATCAAAGACGTCTGCAAAGTCTTGGTATTCGTCTGGTATCATGGTAGTTTGGAACACACATACCGAACCTCCGCCTTCACACAATTGGGTGGCAGCGCAGATTACAGAAGAATGTGTCTGGTCGTCGAAACAATTTTTGGTGCAGTAGTCTGAATTTAATTGAATAGTTCGGGCTCCCCAATCAATTAACGGGTTGTGTTCCGTTAGCCACGGTAGACCTAGAATCAGTTGAAATTGGGGGGCGTCTATTAAATTAAATTGCAAGGTCTCTTGGTGTCCTTCGACAGTAGTCATGTGTACCAATTCAGTATGACTGGTTATGGGCCCTGAAGTTAAATCCGTACCATCCACCGCTCTGACTTTCTCACTTTTCTCCTTCTTGATAGCTTGTAAACCGATCAGGCTAGGGAATTTGTGGTCGCAGAAATTACCTGTTGCCCCAGAACCTACCATGACGATGATTCCTGTCAAAACCACATCTCTAAACCTTAAAGTCACAGTCATAACCAAATGGGGAGAGGAGACTTGTAGTGTATTTGCCAATTGGTGATTTGTTGGAGTCGTTTTTCCATCCGCATCCACAGGTCCAACTCCCCTTACCTGTGGTGCCTCTAGTTTTCCTTCTCCTTAGCCGGCAACTTTGGTCTTTTTAAGCAATTCTTGACAAAATGTCCACTTCCTCCACAATATAGGCACAGTTTGTTCAGCCTTCTCTTTTCTTTTTCTTCTTTAGAGAGTGGACCTCTGACTACACCGATTTGCATGGGTTCAATTCCCGAAGAACTGTCTACTGTCCGTGTGGATTCTGTTTTGACACGGTCAAAACGAGGAACACTTGGTCTAAGCTCCTTCCGCCGTTCTCCTTTCTGCTCACTTTGCCGATAATCGATCTCTAAGTTTAAATCCACTAATGCAGAGATATCGGTGGGTCGATTAGGGATTTGAGATAGAACGTCCTTCAGTTCCTCTCGCAATCCTCTATAGAATACTGCTGCTCTTTTATCCTCGGCCCAGTTGGTCTCGACCACTAGTTTATTAAATTGGGCTAGGTAAGACACGAGTTCTCGGTTTCCTTGCTTTAACTCCAACAGTTCGTTGTCTGAAGCTTGAGATGCTGTTCTTCTATCAAAAATTCGGAGAAATTCCTTCTTGAAGTCATCTAAACTGTACAAAATTGGGTTATCCTTGGTTACTAGTGGCATGGACCATGAGGCGGCGTCCCCACTAAGGTAGGACAAGATAAACGCCACTCGGGATTGAGCATCGGGAAAGATCGTTGGACGGCACATAAAATGCAGAGAGCATTGGGTCAAAAAAATTGCGCTTTCTGCGGGTCTCCATTGAATCGCTCTGGAGGGGCAAGAGGAATTACTGGGGATAATGAGTGGATTACTTGTGTGGGGGCAAAGGATGAAGTGCTGATGTTAGGACTCTGGGTTTCAAAGGATGTGGTGCTTGGCCTAGATCCCAAAACTGGTGTTCCCGTTTTAAAGGTTATTATCTCCTGTCTTAGTATTTTATTTTCCTCTCTGACTGCCTCTAAGTCCCTTTGTATATTACTCAAAATCTCGCCCAAATTTTTTAAATCAAGTCCTTCTGCCATTCTGCTCAGGTGCTTGTACCAACGTGGGCACTTCACTCTGTCAGGGTCTAAATACTTATTGCTGTCTGAACCACACAGGAGCAGAATGACGCTAGGTCCCAATACCCTTCTCAGAACCAACCCTGCTAGGTCTTTTAGTATACCATTGCAGGTAAGTTCTAAGGGGGAAAAGGGGTTGGGGACAGAGAAGAGACTGCTCCAATATTCTGCCTGTTCAGCTACGTCTTCTTCTTCTTCTTACTGGACTGCAACATTAACATGTAAAAACCTTTATTTACTGTGCCTTTTAACTTACTGTTTTTTCTATGGTGTATAAATAACTTATCTTACCAGAATGTTTACTGAAGCTTACTTCTCTTCTACTTCTCATGTATTGTTTGCTAGATTGTATGAGAAGTCTTCACTCAGATCTCTTTCCTTTTCGTTCTCAGGTACAATCTGCACTTGATCCTGCTATTCCTTAATGTAAGAAAGATAAGGTAAGTATTTATTTCTGTATTCCTAATTTACGTATTATTTGGGTTTCTCTTTCTTTCTATTAACTCACTGTTAAGAGACTGGAGTGGACCTTGAACTGGGGTTTCTGGAGTAGGATGACTGGTTTTCTGTCTTTAATTAGTTTTTAAACAATGCTTCAGAACTTAGGTTAAATGTTAAACGGAAGCGTTCATTTTATTCAGGCCTTAGGTTTTAATGTTTGCTGGAAGCACAATTTATTCTGCCCGGTTTTAATGTTTGCTGAAGAGTTAATTTATTCTGGCCATACGTGAGGAGAACATTACTGGAGTTCTGTAACTAGCCTTCACATTATTTATCTTCAAACCTAACAAGTAGCATGAGAAAGAAATATGCCGGGCTTTTGACCCTGACTTCACCTTTTAATTAATTCTCAGAAGAGTGAACAAGTTTCAGTCTAAGAGACACTGCGTGTTGAAAGGTCACACCTGCGTCTGACAGATTCTGGAACAGCTGAAAAAGACAGCTGATTCAAAAAGCTTTTTATTTAATCTTCTCGGCTAAGGAAAGCAATTACTAAAAAGTATTTCCAGTTTTCAAAATTCTGACTTCGTTTCCTTTTTCTCTTTAAATAGAAATTTACCTCTGACACGATAACCTTTATTCACAGAATGTTTTATATTAGCTACATAGTTTAACACTAACCTGATTAGTGAGGGAATGTAGTTCCGACGAAGCTAACCCCGATTTTATCGCAACTACCCTAACTGACTTCCACGACGCTGGGAAAACAGGTGCTCTTCAAATTATTTCTTCAGTGAAGTGCACAGTGGAATGTTGAAGCACACTTCACCAGATGTCATGAAACCTAAAAGACTAGACTGCTAACAGCGGTGTGCTGTCGCAGTATGTGCATGTTGGCAGCCATCTTGGAGTTCCATCGGTGCCAACAAGCACTCCAGCTTGAGGGATTATCTGACTTTTGGTAAGTTTGTAGGGGGAAAATGGTAGCCAGCATAGGGTTAGAAGGAGGAATCCTCCCGTGAGTCCTGACACCATCGTTCTTTTGCCCACTACGCCACCCCAGTTTGGACCCAGCCATATGCAAATCAGTCTTGACCCTGTGCCCCATGGGACAGCCCAGACCGAACTGCCAGGCCAGGTCCTCCCTGGACTGGAAACAAGCATCCTGGGACCGGTTTCAGGGTATGTCACCCTTCTTCAGCCAGGCTAGCTTGAATCCAGTGGCACAGTGAGCAAGGGACCCACGTCTGGGCATACCCATCCCACTTAGGGCGAAAAGTGTTACAGCAAACAAATGATGGACGGAATGCTGACAATGCAAACATTCTCCCCCAGTCAAAAGATCTGGGTTAAATCCATCGTTCTTTTGCCCACTACGCCACCCCAATTTGGACCCAGCCATATGCAAATCAGTCTTGACCCTGTGCCCCATGGGAACAGTCCAGACCGAACTGCCAGGCCAGGTCCTCCCTGGACTGGAAACAAGCATCCTGGGACCGGTTTCAGGGTATGTCACCCTTCTTCAGCCAGGCTAGCTTGAATCCAGTGGCACAGTGAGCAAGGGACCCACGTCTTGTCATACCCATCCCACTTCGGGCGAAAAGTGTTACAGCAAACAAATGATGGACGGAATGCTGACAATGCAAACATTCTCCCCACGTCAAAAGATCTGGGTTAAATCCATTGTTCTTTTGCCCACTATGCCACCCCAGTTTGGACCCAGCCATATGCAAATCAGTCTTGACCCTGTGCCCCATGGGAACAGTCCAGACCGAACTGCCAGGCCAGGTCCTCCCTGGACTGGAAACAAGCAACCTGGGACCGGTTTCAGGCTATGTCACCCTTCTTCAGCCAGGCTAGCTTGAATCCAGTGGCACAGTGAGCAAGGGACCCACGTCTGGGCATACCCATCCCACTTAGGGCAAAAAGTGTTACAGCAAACAAATGATGGATGGAATGCTGACAATGCAAACATTCTCCCCCAGTCAAAAGATCTGGGTTAAATCCATCGTTCTTTTGCCCACTACGCCACCCCAGTTTGGACCCAGCCATATGCAAATCAGTCTTGACCCTGTGCCCCATGGGACAGCCCAGACCGAACTGCCAGGCCAGGTCCTCCCTGGACTGGAAACAAGCATCCTGGGACCGGTTTCAGGGTATGTCACCCTTCTTGAGCCAGGCTAGCTTGAATCCAGTGGCACAGTGAGCAAGGGACCCACGTCTGGGCATACCCATCCCACTTAGGGCGAAAAGTGTTACAGCAAACAAATGATGGACGGAATGCTGACAATGCAAACATTCTCCCCCAGTCAAAAGATCTGGGTTAAATCCATCGTTCTTTTGCCCACTACGCCACCCCAATTTGGACCCAGCCATATGCAAATCAGTCTTGACCCTGTGCCCCATGGGAACAGTCCAGACCGAACTGCCAGGCCAGGTCCTCCCTGGACTGGAAACAAGCATCCTGGGACCGGTTTCAGGGTATGTCACCCTTCTTCAGCCAGGCTAGCTTGAATCCAGTGGCACAGTGAGCAAGGGACCCACGTCTTGTCATACCCATCCCACTTCGGGCGAAAAGTGTTACAGCAAACAAATGATGGACGGAATGCTGACAATGCAAACATTCTCCCCACGTCAAAAGATCTGGGTTAAATCCATTGTTCTTTTGCCCACTATGCCACCCCAGTTTGGACCCAGCCATATGCAAATCAGTCTTGACCCTGTGCCCCATGGGAACAGTCCAGACCGAACTGCCAGGCCAGGTCCTCCCTGGACTGGAAACAAGCAACCTGGGACCGGTTTCAGGCTATGTCACCCTTCTTCAGCCAGGCTAGCTTGAATCCAGTGGCACAGTGAACAAGGGACCCACGTCTGGGCATACCCATCCCACTTAGGGCAAAAAGTGTTACAGCAAACAAATGATGGATGGAATGCTGACAATGCAAACATTCTCCCCCAGTCAAAAGATCTGGGTTAAATCCATCATTCTTTTGCCCACTACGCCACCCCAGTTTGGACCCAGCCATATGCAAATCAGTCTTGACCCTGTGCCCCATGGGAACAGTCCAGACCGAACTGCCAGGCCAGGTCCTCCCTGGACTGGAAACAAGCATCCTGGGACCGGTTTCAGGGTATGTCACCCTTCTTCAGCCAGGCTAGCTTGAATCCAGTGGCACAGTGAGCAAGGGACCCACGTCTGGGCATACCCATCCCACTTAGGGCGAAAAGTGTTACAGCAAACAAATGATGAACGAAATGCTGACAATGCAAACCTTCTCCCCCAGTCAAAAGATCTGGGTTAAATCCATCGTTCTTTTGCCCACTACGCCACCCCAGTTTGGACCCAGCCATATGCAAATCAGTCTTGACCCTGTGCCCCATGGGAACAGCCCAGACCGAACTGCCAGTCCAGGTTACTGTGTTGGCCTAAAGGATGACATTGGACCTGAACTTTATACAGAGATATTATACAGGAGATGGTAATCCTACTGTTAGTCCTGCTGTGCTTCCAAGAAGCCTCGTGCATAATGTATGAGAATCGAACCAGGGAAAAACCCGCTTTCTGAATGCAGTGTCATATCTAGGTAAAAGGTCAGTGCCTAAGAACCGTTATGTATGTAATGTAGGGACGGATGTGGGTGAAAGGTTGCGATGTTACCTGCGCCTATATAGGGTACCTACATGGAATATAACACTATAATTCCAGAACACTCAATACCACATAATTACTGTCCACATATTTCGATTGCACATCATGCCACATAATACCACTACACATAACTCCACTCAATACCACACAATTCCACGTCACCCAATTCCAATCCAACCTACATAATTCCACTCCACACCACATACATCCACTCCACTCTATAGCACATGGCTAAGAGACATTGTCTTTGGGAACACCATTAGCTCTCAGATTGGCGAGACCTATTTACTTTGCCAATTGTTGTTTCAAAATGCTACAAAACTATTGCATTTTAAATAAAACAATTATTGATTTAACTATACTAAATTAAATGTTAATTTTTTTAAATGACTTATTAAAAACAAAACACCCACCTCAAGTAAAATGTTTGGGCCTAATTCACAAATGGCCTCCGCAGTCGCAGCGGAGACCCTGCAGTCACGTCAGGTGTTCTGCACTTGTGGCGGGACCTCCGCAATGGAAAACTGCTGTACGAAGGTCCCGCCACAAGTGTGGGACACCCACTGCAACTGCGAGGCCTCCGCCGCAACTGCAGAGGCCGTTTGTGAAATAGGCCCCATATTTTTATTTATAATACATCATGTATATTTATAAATGTAAAATATATTTTTAAATTGAATAAACTTATTCAATATTTGTAATAAAATAATATTTATTGATAAGTTAAATTTGAGTTTTAAACATGATATGTACATATGTACACATACATATATATATATATATATATATATATATATATATATAGAGAGATCTAAAATGGTTTAAACAATTCATTTATATTTACATTATTTCCTACTTCTTTACTTTATACATTATTTACTACTTTTACAACTGTTGGCTGTTGTAACTTTAGAAGTACAGTTTGAGAACAGGAAGGGGCTTGCTCTTTTGTGGGTGGGTGCCTGTCCATCTTAAACCCTGCCCTAGTCATTACTAAACCCACCCTTGCGTATCCCAAAACCCCTTCCCTTTCATAGTAAGTATTCGCCATTTTCCAGCCACTTCCCATTGTTCTTCCACATTTACTACTAAAACATACACCTACATTTGCAGAGATCTCCGCAGTCGGGTCATGAGTCTCTGCACATGAAAGGTAGGAGAGACAGAAGCAGAGAACTCTGCTTTTAGGTTTGTGTATAGCATTTTGTAGTATGTTAGTAGTACAAATGTAGTACTACAAAACATACTACAAAATGCAGTTTGTGAGTAGACCATTAGTCTGTAATCTGAAGTGTGGTTGAGCTAAGGCCTGCAAAACTGTGTGGGGGGGGGGTCTTGAATAACTAAGTTGAATTGTAAGTCACAATTTGGAAAGCAACACTTATAAAAAGTTAAAGACACACAAATGTCAAGCTAGACTGGCTGATGAGTGATGATAGCCCGAAACCGATCCCAGGATGCTTGTTTCCGGTCCAGGGAGGACCTGGCCTGGCAGTTTGGGGTGGACTGTTCCCATGGGGATCAGGGTCAAGATTGATTTGCATATGGTTGAGTCCAAACTGGAATGGCATGTTGACAAAAAACGATGGATTTAGGCACGGATCTCTATACTGGGGGTGAATGTTTGACATTGTTTAGCATTCCGTCCATCAATTGTTCTTTTTGCATTTGTCACCCTGAGTGGGACAGGTATGCCCAGACGTGGATCCCATGGTCTCCATGCCACTAGAGTCAAGCTAGCCCAGCCTCAGGATGCTAATTTCCCATCTAGGGAGGACCTGGCCTTGCAGTTCGGGCTGGACTGTTCCCATGGGGAGCAGCGTCAAGACTAATTTGCGTATGGTTAGGTACAAACTGGAATGGCACACTGAGCAAAAAAACAATGGATTTAGACCCAGATCGCTGTACTGGGGGTGAATATTTGACATTCACCCGCATTCCGTGCCATTTTCTTGTCCCAGCCATTTGGTGCCTGCAGCAGTATCCTGAGTCACACAACTAGGTGAAGCTGGCAATTAGTCTTTCTGCATTGTTCCCAGTCAGTTCAGTGGCTCATGAAAGTGTAGACAGAGGGATCCAAATAAGTTTTGGAGATGCGTAGGACTGACAAGTGCCCCTGCATAACAGGGACTTTTGTCCGTGTTATATCACCTAAGCAGGGAAACCTGTCAAGGTACTGATTAGATTACCCTAGCTTTTGGCTGGAGGGGTGTCATGATGGACTTTGCCGTGTCTGCAGGGTCATCCCCAAACTTTTTGCCTTCACCCTCCTGTTTTCTGAACCAATTTTTATTGGCTTTTAGGACTCTGTGCACTTCACCGCTGCTGACCAGTGCTAAAGTGCGTGTGCTCTCTCCTTCAAACATGGTGAAACTGGCTTACAATCAATTGGCCCATTTAATTTACTTATAAGTCCCTAGAAAAGGCCTTAGGTGTTTGGAATTTCCTACCTCCCTGCCCTAGACTTAGTTTGTCTGAGGTCACAATACACTAGTGTCAAACCCTTTCTGAGTATATTCAGGCAGAACCTTTGTGATGTGCAAGTGTGGTAGGTGACAGCACCTTACCCTCAAGGCAGAGATGGCCCATCCTGCCAACACCTATGCTCCTTTGCCTCACTGTCTGGGAACAATACACTATGACCAACTGCAGGCTACATCTAGTCCTGTGACCCAGGAGACGGGCTGCATGCCCTAAATGGTTGGTAAAAGAAAATACCAACTTTGTAAAAGTCTTTCACAGTACTGGGAAAATTGCTTCCTGTTTGGAAAAATAAGGTCAAGTAATTGGATTTTCTTGGTCTGTGTATTTATTTCACAATTCAGTAAGTGTTATTTTCAATAAACATACTTTGAACTCTCATTATGTCATGAAAAAGTGTACTGCTCAACCTTTACCTCGTTCAAATATACTTCACACACCTAAACATTTCAATCACAATACCATACTTAATACAAAATAAAAAATCAAATGAATGTGAATTTGTGCATCAGAAAAATAGACATCAACCTAAGTGGTAATTGCGTATACAGTCAAACATAATCATCAAAACCTTAAGTAAAATGATCCAAACCAGTCCAATGATTCACAACCCGAGGGGCCTATCACAGTTGTTCACACTGTCATGACCCTTTAGGAAAACCGTTAGGGGTTCACAATTATTTGGCAAAGGTGGGATTTTCATTCAAAGGATTTTCCCACTGTCCAAGCTAATTTTGATGACGGAGTCCCCAAGGATTAATCTTCGACACGTTTTGAACCACTGTGAATAAGGGTTCTCATCAGGACTTTAGGTGGTTTATTTCTCTTCTCATCGGTGATGGACAGATTCCAAGTATTGTTCATGCTATCCTTTCTACTTCTTGGCAGCAACTTTGCTCATTTCATGTGCTGGCTTCCCATTTCAATTATTAGGATTGTTCGTGTTCGTTTCTCTGCCGCCATTACTCCATAATGGTTTTAAAAAAGTGGCACTTTCAGAATTGTGACTCAAAACCCAACTTTACAATTAAATAGGATTTTAAATTGCAATTCTTTAGACACCAAACTCGATAGGGAATGGTAGGCCTTGCAGTAGCGAAAAATAGATTTAAGAGTTTTTCACTACCAGGATATGTAAAAGTTAAAAGTACATGTCAAACTTTTTAAATACACTATACCCTGCCCTATAACCTGTTAGGGTCTATCCTAAGGGTGACTTTTGTGCATTAAAAAGGAAGGTTTAGACCCAGTAAAAGGTGTATTTAGGTTGCCAGTTCGAAATTGCAGTTTAAAACTGAACGCAGGTTGCAATGACCGGCCTGAGACATGTTTAAAGGGCTACTTTAGTGGGGGGCACTTCAGTGCTGCAAGACCACTAGTAGCATTTAATTTACAGGCCCTGGGTACATGCAGTGCCAGTTTACTAGAGACATAAGTTAATTGAATGTGCCAGTTGGGTGTGAGCCAATTTCATTATGTTTAAAGGAGAGAGCACAAGCACTTTAGCACTGGTAAGCAATTGTAGAGTGTGCAGAGTCCTAAAAGCCAACAAAAATGGGTTAAAAAAACAGGAGGGTGAAAGCAAAAGGTTTGAGAATAACCCTGCAGGAAAGGCAAGCCCAACAGACAAACATAAAGAAGAAATAAAGTGCAATGTGGAACAGTGGAACGTTTTCCTGAAAGGACTGCCTTTACAAAGTTTTTTCCAGCCCTGGGAAGGATTCATTAATAGATGCATGTTTCAAAGATGGGCCTGCAAAGGTGAGCTTGCCAGGAGTGCTGATTAATGGCCTAAGTGTAGCACTGTCACCATCAATGCATTTCTTTTACCAGAACTGAAAGAAATAAGCAATGCTGTGTTTAACTCTTATTTGTTTAGGGAAGTTGGAAGACGGTATATGCTAAAAAGCGTATACTGTTCCTGTACCACTGAAGTAGATAAAATAAAATTTAGGGCTATATGTACAAGGACTGGCGAAAAATATCGCTAACGTTAGTTAGCGGCAGTTTTCTTACCGCTGTGTACCGCTGAAAACTATTGCCATGTTAGCGACGTATTTACAAGCCGTCGCTACATGGCAATAGCTTCAGGGATCAGCGGCGAAAACTGCCGCTAACATTAGCGTGATGGTGATAGGAATTCCTGCGTTAGCAGGTGAAAACCAATGAAAGGCCCATTAGCGGCAAAAAAACGCACGTTAGTCAGCCCAACGTGAGTTTTTATTGCCTCAGTCGACCTCCAATAGAAAATAGGCAAAAAAAACAATGAAATGCAGAATGGAGCAGCCAGGGCCAAGTGCAGCACACATCAACAACCCCCTCAAGCCACCCAACATCCAGGATGACCAGGATGAGAGCCTGGATGCCTCGCAGGACCGGCGCCTGGAGCCTGGATGCCTCGCTGGACCTGCGCCCAGAGCCTGGATGCCTCGCAGGACCTGCGCCTGGAGCCTGTATGCCTCGCTGGACCTGCGCCCAGAGCCTGGATGCCTTGCTGGACCTGTGTCTGGAGCCTGGATGCCTCACTGGACCTGCGTCTGGAGCCTGGATGCCTCGCTGGACCTGCGTCTGGAGCCTGGATGCCTCGCTGGACCTGCGTCTGGAGCCTGGATGCCTCGCTGGGCCTGCGTCTGGAGCCTGGAGTGGGATGCGGAGGAGCTGTGGAGTCGATGAGCCGTGGCGGTAGACATTAAGGCGTGGCGATCGCCCGTACCTGGTGGTGAAGTCTGGCAGGTCGCATGGAGACACGTTGCTGACCTGTGTGAGAAGACCGCCTTGAGGCCCTTGGAGCTGTGAATGGTAGAGGCGCTCCTGCGCACCAACGGAGGGAGGTCTGCATCGCATACTACGATCCACCGCTATACCGGGGTGCACGGATGGGATTACCAATGGTGGGCAGGGCCTCTCTGCATCACAGGCCGGATGATGTTGCGCTGGCCGGAAGCTGTGGAGGGTGTGGCCCCTGAGCTGCGCTGAACTAGTGTGGCGGGAGCGCTGCAACTTCATGCCTAAGGGGGCCCTGCTGCATCAACTGCATCGGGAGGTTCACCAGCGGACTTGTCAGCGACTGCTGTACCCAGGCTTGTGAAATCCCACCTGGCTGAGACTCCTGCTGGCTGAGTCACAGATTTGGAGAGAGTGCAGCAGATTGCAACACAGTGTCAATGTCCACGTAACGAGAAGGTGGGACGCATAGCGGAGGAGGCCCGGGGGTTGAGTCGCCCAGGCCTAGCACCTGTAGATGACGCACCCCCAGTGGCGGCTCATCCGCTATAGTGGAAGAGCGTCGCCCCACTGCTTTCAAGCAGTGCAAGAAGAGGAAAAATTATCACATGATAACTTCCTGATGTAATCGTGCTATGTTTCCTTTGCTAGGGCTGCTCCACTCACGGAGCAGGGCAGGGGCGGAGTACCATGCCCACTCAAGTGCACAATGACTGTTTGGTCGGCCCACTCAGGCCGCCCAAAGCAGTCATGCGCACTGTCCTGTTAGCAATGCAGGCTGCATTACAGCCTGCATGGAGAACATGCCCACCCCTCCAGCCCCTGGCTGAATGCCTTGTCCCGGTGCCAATGACCAATCCCAATGCCGCATTGCATCGTTGTGATTGGCTTAGGGGAGGGAGCCTGGCTGCCTACTTCCTGTTCCTGGAAGCAGGCTCAGGAGATCAGGAGCAACGAAGACACGGGACCCGGCCTAGAGGTAAGATTTCTCTCATTTAAATATTTTCAACACCCGCTCACACACACACACCCGTGTCCACGCCCCATCCAGTGTCCTTTCCGGCGTTTCCCACCTCCCAGCTGTCCAGTTCCCCCTGCAGCACTTCTCAATGGCGGCTGCTGTGCGACCATGCGCAGCGGGTGTACCACTGGTGTGCCAAAGGTATATATGAAGTTACAACGCATACCATCACATCGCATTCCATTACAATGCATACTAATACTAGGCATATTGCAACAGTAGGGAAGGTGTTGGATAGCGGAGATGTAAATATTACTATTACCACTTCAGTGAGTGCAACCCTAAAACTAATCCTTGCACCCCAAAGCAAACCCTGAACCCTAAAATTCATCTTTGAGCCCCCAAAAGACACCCTAAAAATCATATTTGACCCAAATGCACACCCCAATTTTCATAATTGACCCCAAAACACACCCCACATTTCAAATGTTACCCCATAATACGCCCCAAATTTCATCTCCGACACCCGAAACCCATACCCACCCTAAAACTTAAAAATATCCCATTACTGACCTCACAATGCGTTGTAATGGAATGCAATGTAAAGGCACCTGCGTTGTTGTGGTTGCGTTGCAAAGGCATTACGATGTAATGCCTGCTTTGTAATGGACATCTCCCGTGCCAAAGGCGAGCCATAGGCAAGCCCGTCTGCGTCCATCTACCCCTGGAACGCGCTCTGCACCAAGCACCCTTCCTCTCGGACACTCCACCGCTACGATGCTAGCACCCTCCTCGCCATCATCCCTGGACGCCACATCGCCTGCCAGGACCAACCTCTGTTCCGGACCGGACATCGCCATCGCCATCACTGACGGCTACTAAATCACCTGCAAGGACGACCCCGACCATCCATGAGGAGGCATTGCCATCACCTACAGAAGCACACTCCGACTGACCACGCACTCTAATGACCCAACGGTGACCATGGAACACCTCAACTTCCAGATCCGGACCAACCCCAAGCCCATCCTCTGTGGCACCCTCAACTGCAGGCCCCCGGGCCATGGACCCCCATTCTCCGATACCATTGTAGACCTCATTGCACCCCAGGCTCTCCCATCCACCGACGACATCCTACTCTGTGAACTCAAGTTCCACCTGGACAACCCCAGTGACCAGAACATCACCCGCTCCTGGGGAAGCTGCCCAACATCAGACTCAAGCAGCTAGTCACCGCAGCAAGCCACATTGCAGGACACACGGTCGAGCACGTCTCCTCCGCCAATGTGAACTTCAACTACAGCCACACCACCGGACTCTCCTGGACCGACCATCATTGTATACATCACGTCTTCACCATGCCCACCGTACACCACCGCCATCATCGCCCCCCCTCACAGCTGGATCAAGGCCACCGAAGAACGTCTCGTCAACTCCCTCAGCATCACCACTCCGCCAACGCTTACAGACTATAACAACGCAAAGCGCAACTGCCACCGATGGATGTCCAACTGCGCCAACACCCTGGCACCCCTCAAGAACGGCACTGTGTCAGTACCTTACGCTTGCCTGATGGCAGATGTAAGGGTGATGCAGTGCCACAGGGATAGGCTGACCCCATGCATTGCTGGAGTTGCGTCATGGTTGTAACATAACTGCAGCAATGCGTGACTTTAGCGCAGACAGATACGTCAGGATTCCAGACGTATCTGTCATTACTTGCATCATGGAGCGCTGTCCAGTGAATACAGGGCATCCATGGTGTCGTAGGAAGGGGGTAGTGAAAAGTGTTGCAATGCTGTCTTGTTGCAGCGCTGCAACACTTTTCATGACTGAGGCCCAGGAATGCGCACTATCTTATTGATGGTGCGCATTATTGCCCTGTAGTTTTGTTGCAGGGCAGCGCAGCAACATTGCTTGCAGCGCTGTCCAGCATCAAAACCTGCTGAAAAGAGGCCCCAAGTGTTATCTCCATTTTTAAGACCAGCTATTTTCTGGTCTTAAAAAAACTGCCTCTAACTGCAGATAGCGGCAGTTTTTTTAGTCCTCCAAAGCTCAGAAATCCCCTTGTAAATATTGTGAAGTGGGGTTAGCTGCTGTTTTTGCACGGGAACGCCTCCCTTGCATTTTATTATCGCTATCAGAGGTGGCGATCTTTAGAATGGACGTTTTCGCCGGAAAACTGCCGCTAACAGAGGTTAGCGGCAGCTTGTACATAAGGCGATAAAAATCTCACCGTAAAATCGTCGGAAAAGTGCCGCTAAGGTGGCGTTAACTCCTTGTACATATGCCCCTTAGTTTTTCACAGTTACAGAGTGTCACCATCTATATTTTTCGGCAACATGAAGGAAATTGATGTATATGTGTGTATGTGCCCGCACACACACACATTATGTAGGTGCAGAAAACTAGGCAGTGTTAAGGCACTTCAATTCAAATTTACTTTACAGTCTCAGATCTCATGAAAAGGGTTTTATAATAAGGAACCTTTCTGGAGAAGGGGGCACAAGCACAGGAGGGAGTAGAATGGGTGGCAGTGATTAGACTCAGATTTGCCCATCTCATCCTAAGTACCATATTTATTTACTATTCTGACGGGAGTGAGACTCTTTGTCCTGCTCTTTGAGTCACCCCCCAGCAGCTCTCCTGAAGTGCAGATCAAACAGATGACAGCTGGGCATGTCTGACTTTCTTACCCGCTGCCATTTTTGGAGCCTAAGAATCAAGGCACTGGTGGTCCTAAGTAGTGTGCGAGGTAGGGCATCCAGGGTTGTGAGACCAACATCATCAGGTGGCAGTGATGAAGGAAAGAGAAAAGAAGAGATATGCTGAAAAGTATGACGTCAAAACACCATAGTACATGCACTTTAAAACTGGGGCCGTGCTGTACAAGTGGAAGTCTTTTGGCTTTACCCCGTTTGACAAAACTGACTCCACTTTTCATCTTCACGTCACTATGCAGCAAAACTTTTATTTGCACTGGCATAATTACTTGGGCCTTGGCAGACTTTCCTAGAGGGATAGGCAGCCAGGCCAGATCTGGGGCATTTTTTTGTCACTGAATGGGGCCAAGACAACACAAATTGCCATAAAGAGTCCCGGTACCTTAAAATAATTGCTGGTGGGGCCCACAATCAATGGCTGGCACAAATTAGGTTCTTCATGCTTGCCACCAGATGGTGCTTGACAGATGAAATCGTCAGGAGATAGAGTGGGTATGGGACACAGACATACCTGGCCCATTTAAAGAATGAGAACTCACCAATATGGACAGCAAGTACAAGTACGTTTGGGTAAATGGCCTTAACAACGCGGGCTGAGCCACACATGCCGTTTCCCCACAAGCCGAACCATGCTTGCCTTAACCATGCATATGTCTTAATCACGCATATGCGCGGTTAAGTTAGTGCACGGTCTAGATGCTGGAATGGGAGAGAAAGAAGATGAAGGATCGGGAGAGAACGCGGTCAGGTAAGTGGGGCTGGGGCTGGGTTTTGGGGATGGTGTAATTTTTTGTGGTGGGGATAGTTTTTAGGGCTTGGGGGGTCGGGGTTGTTTATAGGGCATGGGGCCAGGATTCAGGGCTCAGGACAGGGGGGGTCGGTGTATTTTTCAGGTGTAGTGGTCAGTTTTTAGGGTTTAAGGTGGGTAGGTCGGTGTCGTTTTTAGGGCATGGGGATAGTTTTGAGGGCACGGGGGAAAAGGGACAGTTTTCAGGACTGGGGGCAGTTTTAGGCCTCAGGGTGGGGGGGCTGGGTCAGGGTAGTTTACAGGTGGGGGGGCTGGGTTGGGGTAGTTTACAGGTGTAGGGTACAGTTTTTAGGGCTCAGAGGGGGGCTGGGGTCAGGAAGTTTTTAGGACATGTGGTTAATTTTTAGGGCTCAGGGCAGGGTGGGGAAAAAGGGACAGATTTCATGGCTTTGGACAGGGTTGTGATCTTTACCACACAAGTGCCTTTATCAATCATGTATTTACCACACAATTGCGTAGTAAAAGCATGCGTGGTAAAGGCATGCATGGTAAAGACGCGGTCATGGTTGAGACCATGTGGTTAAAGCATGCGTTGTTGTGGCATGTGTTGTACCATCATACAACCGTGTGTATGACTTAAAACTGAATCATCAGTCCTAAAGTGCTAGAATAGACGTAATTGCATATGCCATTACATTATGTTACATATAAAAGAAACAGCAACAATCTGAAACATATCGTAGTATCGTGATGAATACAAAACTTCATACAGGAAGTAATCCTCTCATATGATATAACTATTATTGTCTTTACATTTTTAACTGTTGCAAGATTCCTTCTGGACTCAGCACACAATCCTTCTAAATTTTCATCATTCAAACCATTCGCACACCACCAACACAATAAGATGATCATCTAAATGGCTGTGTTAGATCTGGCATCATTAGGGTAGTTTCCCCCTGATATTTTGCCTTCAGACCTCCTGTTTTGCTGGCCTTAGGAGTAGGCCTGGGTGAAGCTTCCTCAACGCTAACAGAAGATTTCTCAACACGAGCAGTAGCGACCATCCGCGATCGCCTGCTTTGAGAAATCTCGCCGGGAGGTACTTGAAGTAAGATTTTCCTCGCTCAGGCTCGCCAACTTAACATTGGCGAGCGCGAGTGAGGGAAAAACTCCACTGCGATCCACAGATTATTTGGAACTCCACACGATACGTAGAGCACAGAGTGGGAAAAACTTCACAAACTCCGTGAGCGGAGCGGAATTTCATGCCCAGGCCTCCTTAGGACGCTGCACACTTTACCAATTTACTTATAAGTCCTTAATAAAGTGGCACTAAATATACCTAGGGCCTATAAATTAAAGGCTACTATTGGGACTGCAGCACTGATTTGCCACCCACTTAAGTAGCCCTTTAAACATGTTTCAAGCCTGCCACTGCAGAGCCTGTGTATGCAGTTTTAAACTGCGATATCGACCCGACAAAATAAACCTTTTGCCAGGCCCAAACTTTCCTCTCTAATACATATAAGTCACTCCTAAGGTTGGCGCTGGAGATGTACTTTTAAGTTTTACATGTCCTGGTTGTGAAAAAGTCTTACATTAGTTTTTCACTACTGCAAGGCCTATCTCTACCATAGGATAACATTGGAGTTGGCTTGTTACATTTGATAAGTGTAATTTCCAAGTGGGAAAAGATAACTGATTCATGTTTGGTGTTTCTTGAATCCTAATTTAAAAATCCTACCTCATGGTAAAGTCGGATTTTAAATCAAAACTCTTAAAATGCAGGGGCGTGGCCAAGCGCTGATGAAGATGGCCGCAAGCTAGAGAAGCTCCGGCCACCCGCAACCCTCCACACCGTGAATATCCATTATAATCCGGGAAGAAGACGCAGATCCTAAGTGCCACTTACCCTTTGGCACTCATCGTTAACCTTAGAAAGAACCTACGTGATTTGGCTTAGAACGGCCGAGTACAACCTGTTGCGACCTGCGAGAGGCCCCGGATGTGGTGTTGCCTGAGAACCAGCGGCGAGGCCCGGATGCGGAGAAGTGCTGCACTGCTGGGCTCTGCCGATCTGCAACCGGGCGGAGGCTCCACTGATGGACCGTCATCAACCCCAGAGTGAATAATCGTGAC
Source organism: Calotriton arnoldi (assembly GCA_963921515.1). NCBI lineage: Eukaryota > Metazoa > Chordata > Amphibia > Caudata > Salamandridae > Calotriton > Calotriton arnoldi. Next base: position 1,903,203 of record CAWUFW010002121.1, on the reverse strand, counting down.
TCGGCTGGGAACAGTCGAGTAAAGCTTGTGGCTGCTTGCGAGTGCCCCGGGCGGCGAAGTGGCCTTAGGCCAAGCTGTGTGGCCTGAACGCGAGGAGGGGATGCTCCGCTAGGCCCTGCCGGACTGGGGTGGAGGCTCCATGATCTGAGCGGCCACACCCCTCCCCGACACAAACACAGAGGCGAGGGAGAGAGCCAGCTAACGAGGAGGAAGGGAAGAAACGAGGCTGGGGACAGATGGCGGTGCCCATACTGGTGGAGCCCCACACCTACATAACGCACCAAAGATGGCCGCTCAAATGGACTGACGCCATCGAGTAGGAAAGGGGCTGGAGATGCCGGATTGAGGAAGGTGCCGGCCCTCCCTCGAAGAGATCCATCCTGCCACCAGGTACCGGGCTCAGAGTGTGGGGTCATCAGGGTGGGTGCCGCCAGAGTTGGAAGGAGGCGAAGTGCCCCAGGGAAAGGTCGAGTAATACCTGAGACGGCCTGCGAATCCCCCGGGCGGCGGTGGGCCTGAGACCCAGCTACGGGGCCTGAACATGAGGAGGGGATGTGCCGCTTGGCCTTGCCGATCTGCAGCGGGGCGGAGGCTCCACAATCTGAGCGGCCGCACCCCTCCCCGACACGAATACAGTGGTGAGGGGGAGAGCCAGCGAACGAGGAGGAAGGGAGCAAACGAGGCTGGTGACAAGTGGTGGCACCCATACTGGTGGGGCACCACACCTACATAATGCACCAAAGATGGCCGCCCGGATGGACTGAAGCCATCGAGTAGGAAAGGGGCTGGAGACGCCAGATTTAAAAAGGTGCCGGCTCTTCCTCGGAGAGATCCATCCTGCCACCAAATACCGGGCTGAGAGTGGGGGGTCATCAGTGCGGGTGCCGCCGGAGTTGAAGGCAGGCGAAGTGCCCTGGGAGAACAGACCCTAGCCGCCACACCCGATAGCAAAACAGATTAATTAATCCAGGGCGCGAGGCGGCCGGCCTCCCCTGTAACAATCTACGGACCGGGACAACTACACTGGGGCACACCTTGGGAACGGACGACCTGCCGCTTGGGGCCCTAAGGACAAGCCGTTAGGAAGACACAAAAGAAATCACGTAGCTGGCAAGAGGGGCACACCTGCCCCTGTGGAGCAACTCCATGCGCCCCGGGGAAACCAGACAGGCCGAGTGGGGTAAGAGTGCCCCACAGTCAGGTGGCGGTGAGTACCCGGGGGAGAAAATTATCTGAGCCACGATCCACCTACTGACATCCAAGATGCCTGCCAATAAGGGAAGCAAAGACACCCATCAAACCAAACTCTATAAATTTACAGCCCCCAAAAACTCAGCCACTGACACCCCTACGATTGCGGGCCCGGGCGGTGCTAGAAGAAGCCGCCTCCTCCAAGAGAGAACCCACCTTGCAAGATATAATGGAGGCGATAGGAGGAGTGAGCGCCTCCCTCAAACATAGAATGGACTCCATCACGACCGAGATGACGCTTCTTAGAGCGGACCTACAAAACATGAGACACAAAGTTAAAAATATGGAGACAACCAACGTTGAATTGCAGTCGATCTCAGATTCTTTGAAAAAACAGGTTGCTTCACAACAGGCCACTAGCCACGCAATGGAATTGAAGCTGGATGAATATGAAGGAAGGTCACGTCGCAATAATATCAGAATCTTGGGTGTCCCGGAACAAGAGGAGGGGCCTGCGGCCGATCTCTTTGTGGAGAAGCTGGTGACGCTGCATCTCCAGCCAAAAGGTTTATCTAAATTCTTTTCAATTGAAAGGGCCCACAGGGTCCTGGGGTGTAGTCCTAGGCCAGGGGCCCCTCCAAGGCCCTTACTAGCGAGGGTGTTCAATTTCCGAGACCGAGATGTCATACTTCAGGCGGCCCGGACCGCCCCCCCCCCGGTCCGATATGAGAACAGTGCGATAAACATTTTCCCAGACTTTACGATCAGGGTCCAAAAGCAGCGTAGATCCTTTTTAGAGGTTAAGAAACTGCTCGGAGACAGACAGGTGAAATACTCCATGCTGTTCCCGGTGAGACTAAGGGTTGAAGCAGAAGGGAAAATCTGTTTTTTTGACACCCCTGAAGTGGCAAATGAATGGATTGACGTCTGGAGAACAGTTGGGGGACATGGCTCCAAGGCACCAAGAGAGAAGTCTCATAAAAAGACTCCTGACTATGACAAACAGGGTGCAACTAACTTGGGCCAGTCGCAATCGGAAGACTCAGGTCACTGACGTCCCAACATGAGCTAATCAAGAGATGAGCGGAGACACTTGGAAAATAGATGCAATTGGATTAAGGTTCCTTGGAGGCCAAGAAAGCGAAAGAAAGGAGGACAATCACAAAACAGAACAAAGGGATGATATCCTTTGAAAGCCAATCCGAACATTTACAACTACTGCGTCAGGTGTGGAGGGTGGAGGCCAGCACACCATCGGATCAGGTCCTACCCCCCGTTTATTCACTATCTTTTTGTAGACTAGTTGGGGTGGGGCGACAGGCGCTCTGCATAGTTGGGGTAACGCATAGTTTTAAGCCCGAAGTGCAGGGAAGCAGGGAGGGGGTGGTTGGGTTGCGGTTGTTACATTTTACGAATACAAAGACAATAAACGCATATTAACCATACAATAGAAGAGTAGCCACTTTCTTTGTGCACCAGCTGATACATGCTCCGAGCACGACCTCCTGGAAGGACTTGGGGAAGATAGGGACATTCAATGGTGGACACACAATGCATCTAGAAACACACTCGCTAGTGCACGCGTTAGAGGCATGACACTGATGACATTAGACGGACATAACACTTGGTTAGATGGGGATGAAGACGGATAAGGGACTAAGACTGTTATCCTGGAATGTGAATTGTATCGGGGATAAGCTTAAATGAGGGGGTGTGCAGCAATATATCAAGCGACAGTCCCCAGACGTCGTTCTACTCCAGGAAACGCACCTTGTGGGAAACATGTGCAAAGCCTTAACGTGCTGGGGCTATAAGTTGGTGACCCACTCCGGGTTCACCACTGGCTCCAGAGGGGTGGGGGTGCTCCTACAGGGCGCCTTCCCCCTGAAGATAGACCATATCTGGACAGACATACAGGGGAGATATGCGGCGGTGGCTGGAACGTGGAAGGGGCACCCAATCACTATGGCGACGGTTTACATACCCCCAGTGTTACACACTAAAGCATTTCCATACTTAGGAGACATGCTCCTGAAATTCCCGGTAGGGAAGCTGATAATAGAGGGAGACTTCAATGCAGCATTGTCTGGGTCCCTGGACCATCACCCCCTCGTGGGCCAGACGGCAAAGCAACACAACTCTCTGAATTTTTAGAAGCCATGGGGAAGGTGGACACCTGGCGTGTGCATAATCCAGACAGGTAGCAGTTTACTTTCCACTGTGGGGCCCACAATAGTTTGTCGAGAATTGACTACATTTTTACCAACGCAGACCAGGTGACCCGGTTCAGAGAGGTACGCCACTTGGCAAGGGGCATATCGGACTGCTCACCCCTCTGGGCGTGCTATCCATCAGGGGCGGGCCATAGGGAAGGAATACCAAGAATTAGCCCGTGGCATCTCATACTGCCCCGGGTGAGGAATGGGATGTTGACAAGAATAGGTCACTACTTTCGTGAAAACGAAAAATCTGTAGACTCTTCATTGACTCTCTGGGAGGCATTCAAGGTGGTGGTGAGGGGAAATGCCATTTCCTTGATAGCTGGGGTCAAGAAAGAAAAACATGTGCTAATGGAAAAGCTAGAAGTGAAATTGCACAACTAGAGGGGGAATTGTTGGTTGAGGGTGCTGAAAAAGTCAATCACGCACTGAAGATCAAACTGAAAAATTACAAAGACCTCGTTGGGGAGGAGGCCAAGGTCAGAGAAAGAAGAGGTAAGAAAAACAAGGGAACCCCGATATGTGAACCTGGGGTGGATTAATGTTTTTAGGAGAACAATGGTTCTGGTGTGGCCACAAAGGGTCCAAAAGGCACTTAAAGGGTCCCCAAGAGAGACACTAGGATAGAAATTTAAGAAGATATGTAATATCTTAGGGAGCAGTATGTAATTATATAAAGGGACATGTAAGTCAGTTAAAGGCTTCAATTTATTATGCATAGAGTAACAATAGTATTCAGGTGCTCACATAATAAAGTGACAATGTGCGTGATGTGACAAAGTGAGAGTGGTTTAAAAACAAAGACATCGCATTGACAACACTTGTGGAAACTCCTCAATAGTTTACAGAATGTAAGGAGTTCCTGTTGTAAGGGTCGACGGCGTTTCGATCTCATGAAATCGAGATCGTCTTCAGGACATACATATTGTGAGCAAGCTGAATCTAAAGAGAGGGATGATGAATATGTATTAGCCTAGTCCCTTAATTAGTCTATATATACATTCTAATCGACTATTTCATTAGTGAAAAAACAGTGCTCCCAGTGGTAAGTTAAATGTTAACACAATCAATCTGTATTCCGCGTGTGGGCAAAAATAAACTAATTAACCAATAAAAACTGATGTCTGTATAATCCAGGGAAAAGATTTGGGAAGGGCGCACCTGGTGAGAGACAGAAATTAGCCTGTGCAAGGAGCGCGCATTTCAGACTCAGTAGCAAGTGAAGGAAAAGTCACTTACTCACGCCGGACAGGGCCGGGAATTAATTAGTGAAGAGATTCAAATCCGGGGTGGGATTGAAGAGATGCAATTCCGGGGTGGGAGCAGGGGGCGCGGCGGTAGTGTTACTTCATAACACCGTCCACTGTAACTCTATACGCAAGGGGGAAGCGAAAGAAGTAATTGCACTGAAGGAGGCCTGGGCGGCGCAGGAAGGGTGGTTATGGGAATTAGAGTACTGACTTACTCGAATAATTGTAGTCAGGGTAGTAGGAGCAGCGTCTAGTCCCTTGATGACGCGCTGGTGCCGTAAAAAAGTGAGCTGTGGAGAGGGAGGGAAAAATCAAGGGGAGTTCTACCTGAGAGGGAGGGGTAAGCCTCTTGGGAATGGTTGATGTATGCACTTACTTAATTCTGGTGAAGGGATAGGCACCAAGGGCAGGTTGACCGGGGCCGTTAAGGGGCCGTGGATCTAAAACAAAATTGCAGCATTAATCATGCAGGGTCATGGGTTGTGATAAAGAACGCTGGGAGAGGAAACACAACCCGCCACTTACGTTCCAGGAGCCGGATTTCGTCCCAGGGCCGCTGGTTATTAAGTAAGTGGTTGGCATCCCCACATGGCTACTAGTTGTTCCATGCTAGTCCTTCCTGTTAATTGACCCAGTACCCTTCATTCTAGGTAACCGGCCCTGCACGTCCCTCGTTCTCCTGAATTAATCCTAAACGTAAGTGGCGGGTTGTGTTTCCTCTCCCAGCGTTCTTTATCACAACCCACGACCCTGCATGATTAATGCTGCAATTTTGTTTTAGATCCACGGCCCCTTAACGTCCTCGGTCAACCTGCCCTTGGTGCTCGACCTGATCTATCCCTTCACCAGAATTAAGCAAGTGCATACATCAACCATTTCCAGGAGGCTTACCCCTCACTCTCAGGTAGAACTCCCCTTGATTTTTCCCTCCCTCTCCACAGCTCACTTTTTTTACGGCTACAGCGCATCATCAAGGGACTAGACGCTGCTCCTACTACCCTGACTACAATTATTCGAGTAAGTCAGTACGCTAATTCCCTTAACCACCCTTCCTGCTCCGCCCAGGCCTCCTTCAGTGCAATGACTTCTTTCGCTTCCCCCTTGCGTATAGAGTTACAGTGGACGGTGTTATGAAGTAACACTACCGCCGCGCCCCCTGCTCCCACCCCGGCATTGCATCTCTTCAATCCCACCCCGGATTTGAATCTCTTCACTAATTAATTCCCGGCCCTGTCCGGCGTGAGTAAGTGACTTTTCCTTCACTTGCTACTGAGTCTGAAATGCGTGCTCCTTGCACAGGCTAATTTCTGTCTCTCACCAGGTGCGCCCTTCCCAAATCTTTTCCCTGGATTATACAGACATCAGTTTTTATTGGTCAATTAGTTTATTTTTGCCCACACGCGGAATACAGATTGATTGTGTTAGCATTTAACTTACCACTGGGAGCACTGTTCTTTCACTAATGAAATAGTCGATTAGAATGTATATATAGACTAATTAAGGGACTAGGCTAATACATATTCATCATCCCTCTCTTTAGATTCAGCTTGCTCACAATATGTATGTCCTGAAGACGATCTCTATTTCATGAGATCGAAACGCCGTCGACCCCTTACAACAGGAACTCCTTACATTCTGTAAACTATTGAGGAGTTTCCACAAGTGTTGGCAATGCAATGTCTTTGTTTTTAAACCACTCTCACTTTGTCACATCATGCACATTGTCACTTTATTATGTGAGCACCTGAATACTATTGTTACTCTATGCATAATAAATTGCAGTCTTTAACTGACTTACATGTCCCTTTATATAATTACATACTGTTCCCTAAGATATTACATATCTTCTTAAATTTCTGTCCTAGTGTCTCACTTGGGGACACTTTACGTGCCTTTTGGACCCTTTGTGCCCACACCAGAACCATTGTTCTCCTAAAAACATTAATCCACCCCAGGTTCACATATCGGGGTTCCCTTGCTTTTCTTACCTCTTGTTACGCGCAGTGGCGGTATGCAGACATAGGGGCCGGAAATATCTCCGACTGAGGGGCCGATTCCGATCTCGGCCGGTAGGGCTCCGAATAGGATTCGGCTTTACCGGATCCGATTCGGAGCCCTGTTTCCCGACCGAACCGTACGCGGGTCCGGCCGAGCGAGTACGATGCGAAATCGCCGACCGACTCGTCCGGGCGTCCCGACAGCTCCGACCGACTCGCTCGGACTCGAACCGCTCCGACCGACTCGCTCGGACTCGACTCGCACCGCGCAATGGAGACGTTTCCCGGCCGGGTAAGTACGATGCGCGCCGCGAGCAGTCCGACCGAGCCGCGCACTCCGGCTCGTAAGAGCTGTCGGAGCCGTACTTTGGGGGTCCGTGTCGGACCCCCCAGTACGCGTAGCCGCGCGAGTCGCACACAGGGGGGACCCATGGGTCCCCCCTACCTGTGCGTGTACGGCGCGAATCGCTTCGCCGCGTACTCGCACCCATTGAGTCAATGGGAGCCCGCGTACGCGTTGTACGACCGGCTCCCATTGACATCAATGGGAGTCCGACCGACTCGAGTCCGATAACATACGGACGCATCGTACTCGTTCGGTCGGACTGCACGGGTCCGATTCGGTCGGAAATCTCTCCGGATCCGGCTCGGTCGGAGAAATTTCCGGCCCGAATCGGAATCGGCCCCTGAGTCGGATTCGGAGAGATCTCCGACCGAACCGGACTCTAGCAGTCCGACCGAACGAGTACGATGCGGACGCATGCTATCGGACTCGATTCGGTCGGACTCCCATTGAAGTCAATGGGAGCCGGTCGTACGATGCGTACATGGGCTCCCATTGACTCAATGGGTGCGTCGCAAACAAGGGCGCCCCCTACAGCGGGTACGCGTCGGTGCGACTCGCGCCGTACATGCATGTGTAGGGGGGACCCATGGGTCCCCCCTGTGTGCGACTCGCGTGGCTACGCGTACAGGGGGGTCCGACACGGACCCCCGAAGTCCGGCTCCGACTGCTCTTTCGAGCCGGACGGCGCGAGTCAGTCGAACTGTTCGAGGCGCGCATCGTACTTGCCCGGTCGGGGAACGTCTCCTTTGCGTGGTGCGAGTCGAGTCCGTACGAGTCGGTCGGAGCGGTTCGGAGCCGGGAACGAGTGGGTCGGGGATTTCGCGTACGCTCGCATCGTACTTGCTCGCGCGGACGGGTGTTCGAATCGGTCGGGAACAGGGCGTCCGAATCGGATCCGGTAAAGCCGAATCCGATTCGGTGCCCTACCGGCCGAGATCGGAATCGGCCCCATAATATCTATTTTTTATTATCGACCTACACTAATATCGAGTTTTAAATATTGTAGGGACAGAATATCGACCTTAAGGTAAGTAATATCGTTTTTTTTATATCGAAGTAAGTAATATCGTTAGCAAAAATATCGTTGTTAATAATATCGATTTTTATGGTAGTGTTATGTATTTTAGTATGTATTTTATATGTATGTGTTTAACAATTTTTGTAATGTTTTTTAATTATTTTTAAATATATGTATTAAATGTTTAGAAATTAGTAATTTTTTTTTAAGTAAATTTTGCGTTTTAGTATTAGAGCGGGTTATGGGTTTATAGGGGAATAGGGTGGGAAGTAATTTAATTATAATTAATTAATTAATAATTTTTATTTATTTTATTGATTATTAATTTATTGTTAATTAATTATTAATTGGTAATTATTTTTTATTAATTCATTGTTTTAAAATTATATTAATTATAATTAATGTATTATTATTTTTAATTTGTTATTGTAAATTAATTTATTGTTAGTTAATTATTAATTGGTAATTAATTTTTATTAATTGCTTATTTTATAATTATATTAATTATAATTAATGTATTATTATTTTTTATTTATTGTTATTGTTAATTAATTTATTGTTAATTAATTATTAATTGGTAATTCATTTTTATTAATTGATTAATTGATAATTAAATTAAATGTGTTATTTGTTATGTGTAGCGGGTTGTGGGTTTATAGGGCAATAGGGTGGAAGTCATTTATTATAATTAAGTACATTTACATTTGTATTAATTGGTATTGATTATTAATTTATTGTTATTTAATTATTAATTGGTAATTAATGTTTATTAATTGATTATTAAATTAAATGTGTTATTTGTTATGTGTAGTGGGTTGTGCGTTTATAGGGGAATAGGGTGGGAAGTAATTTAATGTTATTTAAGTAAATATTTATTTAATTTGATTGGTATTTATTATTAATATTTTTGTTAATTAATTATTAATATGGTTTTTTTTAAATATTTAATTAATAAGTATGTTAATTTAACCCCTACGCTATCCTACATTTTCCACACTGTTACACTCACTGGAGTTGGAATAATAATTTTAACCCTAACGCTATCCAACACTTTCCCTACTGTTGCACTCACTGGAGTGGGAATAGTAATTTTTACCACTACGCTATCCAACACCAATACGATTCGTCCGGAAAAAATACGAGCCGAATGCGGTTTACCCGACCGATTCGAACAGTCGTCCGAGTGAGCAAGTACGATGCGATTGAATGCGAAATCGCCGACCGACTCGTTTCCGGGTCCGAACCGCTCCGTCCGACTCATTCGCACTCGATTCGTACCGCGCAATGGAGACGTTTTACGACCGAGCCAGTACGATGCACGATCCGGACAGCCGGATCGAGTCGGAGCCTCCGACACGAAAAAGCTCTCGGAAGTGGACTTCGGGGGTCCGTGCCGGACCCCCCTTCACCCGTAGCCGTACAAGTCGGACACAGGGGGGACCCATGGGTCCCCCCTATACATGCGTGTACGGTGCGGATGGCACCAACGCGTACCCACTACAGGGGGCCCCCTTGTGCGCAACGTACCCATTGAGTCAATGGGAGCCCATGTACGCGTCGTACGACCGGCTCCCATTGACTTCAATGGGAGTCCGACCGAACCGAGTCCAGCAGCATACGGCCGCATCGTACTCGCTCGGTCAGACTGCAGGGGTCCGGCTCAGTCGGAAAACAATCCGGATCTGGATCGGTCGGAGAGCTTTCCGACCCAGATCGGAATCGGCCCCTCAGTTGGGAACATTAATTAATATAACCACTTGTAAAAAGTGGAACCCTTGCAGTGCAGCCACTGCGAATCACTGACAGAATATCGAGAGTCAGAAAATCGACCTACAGAAATATCGACGCAAAAATATTGAAGTCAAGAATATCGACATCCTATCTACATTATGATAAGTACAAAAATATCGAAAAAATAATATCGATGTCAAAAATATCGTTGTTAAAAATATCGGGTTTTTTTAAGTGACAAAAATAATGTAAAATAATGTGAATAATACATATAATTAAAATAAACATAGTTAAAAATATTTTAAAATGTTTAAAGATTATAACTAATATATATAATGTAAAAATAAATTATGCATATAATATATATACTTACTTAATAATATTTTTTAATAATTATTTTAATAACTTATAAATTGTTAAAAAATATCTTATAAATTACAAATACATCTCTACACATAAAACAATAATATAAATAAAAATTACATAAATATATATAACAAATAAAAAAAATACAATTATTTTTAATATTTTTAAAATTAATGATATACTACATTAACTAAAATAATACAAAAAATATTAGATAGCGGAGGGAATAAAATTACTATTCCAACTCCAAACAATGCAACAGTAGGGAAAATGTTGGATAGCGTAGGGGTAAAATTACTATTCCCACTCCAGTGAGTGCAACAGTAGGGAAAGCGTTGGATAGCGTAGGGGTAAAAATTACTATTCCCACTCCAGTGAGTGCAACAGTAGGGAAAGCGTTGGATAGCGTAGGGGTTAAAATTACTATTCCCACTCCAGTGAGTGCAACAGTAGGGAAAGTGTTGGATAGCGTAGGGGTAAAAATTACTATTCCCAGTCCAGTGAGTGCAACAGTAGGGAAAGTGTTGGATAGCGTAGGGTTAAAAATTACTATTCCCACTCCAGTGAGTGCAACAGTAGGGAAATTGTTGGATAGCGTAGGGGTAAAAATTACTATTCCCACTCCAGTGAGTGCAACAGTGGGGAAAGTATGGATAGCGTAGGGGTTAAAATTACTATTCCCACTCCAGTGAGTGCAACAGTAGGGAAAGTGTTGGATAGTGGAGGGGTAAAAATTAATATTCCCACTCCAGTGAGTGCAACAGTAGGGAAAGTGTTGGATAGCGTAGGGGTAAAAATTACTATTCCCACTCCAGTGAGTGCAACAGTAGGGAAAGTGTTGGATAGCGTAGGGGTTAAAATTACTATTCCCACTCCAGTTAGTGCAACAGTAGGGAAAGTGTTGGACAGCGTAGGGGTAAAAATTACTATTCCCACTCCAGTGAGTGCAACAGTAGGGAAAGTGTTGGATAGCGTTAGGGTTAAAATTACTATTCCAACTCCAGTGAGTGTAACAGTGTGGAAAATGTAGGATAGCGTAGGGGTTAAATTAACATACTTATTAATAAAACATTTTTTTTAAATAAATAACATATTAATAATTAATTAACAAAAATTATTAATAATAAATGCCAATAAAATTAAATAAATATTTACGTAAATAACATTAAATTACTTCCCACCCTATTCCCCTATGAACGCACAACCCACTACACATAAAAAATAACACATTTAATTTAATAATCAATTAATAAAAATTAATGACCAATTAATAATTAATTAACAATAAATTAATTAACAATAACAATAAATAAAAAATAATAATAAATTAATTATAATTAATATAATTATAAAATAATCAATTAATAAAAAGTAATTACCAATTAATAATTAATTAACAATAAATTAATTAACAACAATAAATAAAAACTAATAATAAATTACTTATAATTAATATATTCATAAAATAATCAATTAATAAAAATGAATTACAAATTAATAAATAATTAACAATAAATTAATAATCGATAAAATAAAATGAAAATATTAATTAATTAATTATAATTAAATTACTTCCCACCCTATTCCCCTATAAACCCACAACCCGCTCTAATACTAAAACGTAAAATTTACTTTAAAAAAAATTACTAATTTCTAAACATTTAATACATATATTTAAAAATAATTAAAAAACATTACAAAAAATGTTAAACACATAGATATAAAATACATACTAAAATACATAACACTAATATAAATATCGATATTATTAACAACGATATTTTTGCTAACGATATTACTTACTTCGATATAAAAAAAAACGATATTACTTACCTTAAGGTCGATATTCTGGTCTCCGATATTCTTGACTTCGATATTCTGTCCCTACGATATTTAAAACTCGATATTAGTGTAGGTCGATAATAAAAAATCGATATTATGTCTGCATACCGATGACATTGTCATAAAACCCTGCGATAAGGGAGGTGGCATTGTCATACAGGACAAAACCTCATATGATAACAAAATCCACCGCCAACTCAGCAACACCTCACACTATGAGCACCTACCACGTAGTCCCCTACAAGAAATTGTCGCTCTCATCCTCACCACCATTAAAAAGGGCCTAGAAGAGGGGTTCATCAGCAAAAACGGATTATTATTTCTTAACAACAAAAGCCCCCGCACCCCGGTCCTGTATACTCTCCCCAAAATACACAAAAATTTGGAAACAACTCCGGGGAGACCAATCCTTTCAGGTTGCTGCTCTATCCTAGAGCCGTTGGGGAGGTATATCGATTTTTTCATAAAGGACATGGTACAGAACACCAGCACTTATGTTAAAGATACAACCCATCTGATCAATCAGATTGAATCACAAACATTCAACCCTCAAACTGAACTCCTTGTCACCATGGACATTGAATCATTATATACGAATATCCCACAAGACAAAGGCATAGAGGTCATAAAAAAACATCTGAACTTAAGACCCACTCCCCATCAGGTACTCACAGAATTTATCATCTCCTTACTTGAGATTGCCTTAACTAGGAACTACTTCTTGTTCCATGACAAGTATTATAGACAATGTAAAGGGACATCTATGGGGGCTGTTTTTGCCCCCAACTTTGCCATTCTGTTTGTGGATGACATTGAGACTAGCCTTATTCTCAACATACGGAACCCACATCTACAGAAAATACGTGTCTGGCGTAGATATATAGACGACGTCATCATGATTTGGGCTGGCACATGTAATGAATTACAAGACTTCTGCACCTGGCTCAACAATATCCAGCCAGATCTGAGATTTACATATAGCCATGACAACGCGAAAATCGACTACCTAGATGTCACCATAAAAACCTGCGATGGCGGTCTCTACACCACATTATTCAGGAAACCGACTGAACGGAACACTCTCCTTCAGTATAACAGCTCACACCCCAGGGCACTCAGAGACGGATTGCTTTTTGGACAATTTCTACGAATCCGCAGGAACTGTAAATTTAAAGAGGATTTCTTCCAAGAGGCAGAAGTACTCTGTAAAAAACTTACCGACAGAGGGTACCCCAGACGCCTAGTTAAACGGTCTATGAAATGAGCCTGGTACTCCCACCGTGAGCACCTACCACAGCCCAAAGAAAAAATCTCACTATCCAAAATCACGTGCGTCACCACATACTGCCCTGTGAGCAACAAACTCACAAAAATGATTAAAAAACACTGGAGAGTTCTTGCACCCCTAGACTTAGCAACAGGGCCCCCACTGTTCTCTTTCAAAAGAGGCCGCAACATTAAGGACCACCTAGTCAGGGCTCACAAACCCACCCTTAAGGACAACTCTATCCACTCCTTCCTTAACCTCCCACCTCTACATGGCCATTACAAATGTAATAACTGCATGGCTTGTGATTCAACTGTAAATACCAAAGTGTTTGAATTTGGAGACTCGAAACATACCTTAAAAGCATTTTCCAACTGCAACTCACAAAATGTCATTTATTGTATCGAGTGCCCTTGCAAACTACAGTATATTGGTCAGACTACCAAAAAGATCAAAGCCAGAATCTCTCAACACAGGAGTAGGATCCGATGCAAGATCCTTACAGCACCATTGGTGGAACATTTCCTTCAAAAAGGACACTCTAAAATGGACTTCACCTGGCAGGTGATTGAAAGCCTTCACCCGAACTGCAGAGGAGAGAACCAACAATTGGTTCTCAACAGACTTGAATGCAAGTGGATTTTTAAATGCCGAACAATTGAGCTTGGACTTAACTCAATGGATGAATGGAACTCCATTCAGTAGACACTGGTTGTCGTCTTGACCGCGTGGCTTCCTCTTTGGTCACAAGACTTGTGTCTGTTCTGGATCAGTGTAGTGTCACTGAAATTCTGCTTGGATATGACCACGTGGCCTCCCGTGCTATTTAGGCGCAATGATGGTATTTAATTGCAACTATTTACTGCCATGTGTATAATTTCGTCTTTTTCAATTATTTTATTTTTATTATTTATTATTATTATTATTTTATTTTTTTCAATTATTACTCTCTCAAATTGATTGCGAATATCACATTTCATTGCTATTCTATTTGCATATGTTTGCAATGTCTTCCTGTATTCAACACACTAATGAATCATGTTTCACTATCCAGCATCCAGCAATATCTAATTGACAAATTGGTGCATACTCCTGGCCTTAGCTTCCACTTTGGCGCTTCAGTTCAGCGTGTTCCTTTAACACATATGCTACGCCTTATATACATTCTAACTCTATAGAACTGTATTCTGCTGCTGGCAGAAGCTCCTTCTGGCTGAATTAATTAATTCAGTTTCACTCCCTGGTTCTGACCCGCCCTCTTGTTGTGCGCGCAGCTGTAACTAATTAACCCCCACCCTGAGGCTCTTCACACAGCTGACTCACGCCCCGCCCCTCCCATTTTGGTTAATTAGGTTTCAGCTCACCTGAACTGTCAGTACTCAGCAGTAACTAATTAAACCCCCACCCTGAGGCTCTTCATACAGCTGACTCACGCCCCGCCCCGCCCCTCCCATTTTGGTTAAGTAGGCTTCAGCTTGCCTGAACTGCCAGCACTCACCGAGACTGCCGGAGAAGCTGGACACGCTCTGCTCTCCCAATCAATCAGGCGTTTGTTGAGCGCGACTACTCACCCGTAAGGGTCTCAAGGCGCTAGGGATAGGGGGGGTGCAGGTTCCAGTCCATCAAGGAGGGGGTCTGTCGAAGAGCCAGGTTTTGAGGTTTCTTGCGAAGATGGGGAGCGATGTTGTCTATCTGAGGTGGAGCGGAAGGTCGTTCCAGGCTTTGGCCGCGAGGAAGGAGAAGGAGCGGCCTCCCGATCTGGTCTTTCTGGTGCACGGGACCACAGCGTAGGAGAGTTGGGCTGATCGTAGGGTCCTTTGGGGTGCGTGGAATTTGAGTCGGCTGTTCAGGAATGCTGGTCCGGTGTTGTGGAGGGCCTTGTGTGCGTGGGTGAGTATCTTTATTTTAAATTTTTTTTTTTTATTGAAAACCATGAATAATACAATACAATAAATCCAGCAATACCTCCTATAAATTTCATCAAAAATATTGCACACACAGTAATAAATAACATCTATTGATCAATACATAACAAGTCTTAATCAATCATAGAAACAGGGAAAAAAAAGAAAAAAAAAAGATAAAATAAAGAATAATCCACCTAGCATCTTTTAAATAGATCTCCATTATGACCATCGAAACTAAGAATGTGCTATCGCTCTAAAACATGTTCTCTCATAAACAAAAGGGACGAATGGCTTCAAATAGTGATTTTTAGGGAGTAATATCCAAAAACTTTGCCCAGATTTTCTCAAATTTCTTAAATCCCCCTGTTCGCATGGCATATTTTCGTTCACTATTCTTTACTAAAGCCATTTTTCGAATCCATTCACTTTTGGAAGGAATTAAATCCGATCGCCATCTTTGAAGTAAAAGAGATCTAGCTACCGCCATACCAATATATATTATTTTAATCAACTTCGGTGATACCTGCAAATCTGGATCATAGCCCCACAATATCAGTCGGTCATTACAACCGAATGTCATTGTGCATTCCGTCGTTAAAAACTCAAAGATATCACTCCAGAACTTCTGAATCAATGGGCACTGTAATATTATATGAGTCCAATTTGCGTCGGAATGAGTATGGCAACGAAAGCACTGCCCCGATTGACTAGGATAAGCCTTAGCCACAAAGGGCGGAGTTCTATACAATAGCCCTTTACTAAAATATAGCAACCTTCGCCAGTTAGCGCCTCTAACTGAGCTGAAATTTAAGCTATTAATTGCGGTCCAAATATTTACTGTGAGTTCTTGATTTTCATGTTTGCTCCACTTTGTAATTGCCTTAATCTCCAAATCTAACCCTTTAATTCGAGCTAGTTTTTTTTCCATCCCCCTGTTTTTTTATTACCTTGTCTCCCAGCAAGTCGTAGACTAGCTGTTTCTGAGTTATAATCTGGGACAGATCAAGATTTTCAAAAAATTTACTAAGCGTAATATATGACCCAAGAAGAAGAAAATCACCGGGGATTAATTGAGACATTTCTCTTACACTGATCCATTTATCGTTCCGGACAAAATCGGAGAGCTTCAAAAAACCAGCTTTCGACCAATTTTGTGAAAGACAAAATGATTTTCTAATACCTGCAGAAGCAAAGAATTCAGCGGTATGAGTTATGTCATTAATAAGTGGGATAGAATAACGTTTAAAAAAAGCCTGGTATTTATAAAATAGCCAATGTAAACACTTGTATCGAACTAATTTTGGAGATCGAAATATTGCTAACGGATGGTGGATCTGATTATCCTTAAACATTAAATTCATGAAAGAATTAATAAAAAGACCCGACTGTAAGCCCTGTTTGAATCTAGACATAAATTGTGCAAAATACGCGAAATAGTATTCTTTGAGATTGGGGAGAGCTAAGCCGCCATCTTCCACATTCTCATATAAGGTGCTGAGTGCAATTCTGGGAATTTTCTTCTTCCACAGAAATGATGTAAACATAGACTCTATTCTTGTGAAAAAGGAATTTAATAGTACACAGGGAATTGTAGAAAATAAGAAATTAAACAATGGAAGCACTGACATTTTGATCAAGGCAACCCTACCTAAAATAGAAAGCGGAAGGGAGTCCCAGTGTAAAAATAGATCCTGAACTTTTCGTAACAGCGGAACAAAATTCAAATCATACAGATCCGAAACAAATGGTGAAAAGTAAACCCCTAAATACCATTTAGGGTTCAAGTTAAAACACGAAAGAATATCGGGGTATAAAATCTCCGACGTACATCCACTCAGAATTATTTCGGTTTTTCTTTTGTTGATTTTATAGCCGCCGAATGACTCATATAAGTCAAACAGCTGAAAAGCTTTAGCCTGTGCTTCCTCTTCTGGTTTTATTATAAGCATAATGTCATCAGCGTATAATTTGATTTTAGCCATAGATGGAAGCGGGGGACAGATATACCTATTTCTTCTAATGGCTATCGCAAGAGGCTCAATAAAAAAAGCGAAAAGTACCGGAGACAACAGGCAACCTTGTCTAGTGCCCCTTTTAACCTTTACCTGACCGACCTGAATAGTATTGATAATAATGTTGGCCGCGGCATTCTTGTATAAATTCGCCACCAAATCTATAATATTGGATGGGATTCCAAACTTTGTTAAGATACAAAATAAAGTCTCCCATATAACCAAATCAAAAGCCTTTTCGGCATCTAAAAACAGAACTAATGCTGGGATCTTTTGTGTGTCAAAGTAATCCAGTGCTTCCACTAAAAAATGCGTATTAGTTCCCAATTGCCTTCCAGCTATAAAACCATTCTGATCGGAGTGGATTAAATGCGAAGCACAGCCATTAAACCGATTCACTAAGAGTTTAGTAATCAATTTATAATCCGTGTTTAAAAGAGTTATCGGACAATAAGAGTTAGGGTCCTCACCGCTTTTGCCCTTTTTTTAAAAACTGACTACATTCCCTTCTCTAAAAGTTGGTGGTATAAATCCTCCTTCCAAAATTGAGTTTGCCAAAATGAGAAAGACATCAAGGATCTCACTGGCAAATGTTTTGAAAAACTCTGAAGGGAGACCATCTGGACCACAGGCTTTGCCATTAGGGAGATTCTTGATAACTTTCCCTAACTCTTCTCTTGAGAACGGCCTCCTCATATTTCTTTTTTCTGAGTCTGTCAAAACAGGTAATTCATTTTCCTGAAGGAACGCTTCCAGCGATGGCATATTGATAGATTGCTCGTGGCCATATATATTCTCAAAATGTTGGACCATAATATCGCCTATTGCTTCCCTATCCTCAATGCGATGACCTGAGCTAGGGCATTTTAATGCAAGTATTTGATTACTAACAGCCCGCTCCCTTGCCTGCCAAGCTAGAAATCTGCCGGTGTAGTTACTGTCCTCATAAATTTTTTGCCTGTACTGCTGATAAGAAAATTCACTTTTTGCATAATAATTCTCGGCAAGACTCCGTTTGGCCTGCTTCAGGTGTCGATGGTTTGCCGGAGTAGGGCTGGTCAAAAAGTTGTTTAGGGACCTTTGCAAATTTTGTTCAAACATTTGTTTTTCCTTCTTCCTACCCTTTGAGATCACTGCATCTTTAGCCACTGCGAGCCCACGAAAAAGGCTTTAAATGAGTCCCAGATCATATGTATAGGGGCTGAGCCCTGATTTCGCTCAAAAAATGCTCTAATTTCAATTTTAATCGAAGAAATCCAGTTATCCTCGGATAGGTACTGACGGTTTAACTGCCATCTTCTTAAGGCTCTCTTACAATCCCCCAATTCTACCTCCAAACTGACCAGAGCATGGTCCGAGAACCCATTCTGAAGGATTTTTTGTAATTTAAACGACAAACTCCGGGAGATAAGAAAAAAATCAATCTGTGAAAACGACTGAAATCTCCCTGAAAAGCAGGTATGGGCAATTTCGGTGGGAAATGCAGCCCGCCAAGGGTCAACGATATCAAGCATTGGGCTGTAGCTTTGAACCACTTTGAGGGTTTGATGCTTTAACTGTTTTTTCGCTTTTGTAGAAGAATCGATCTTTGGATTCATCAACAGATTAAAGTCCCCCCCACGATTATCTCCCCTGACACTTGTATTAAGGATTGAAAAAATTCCTCATAAACAATAGGATTATCCTCCACTGGAGCATAAAAACTTGCAAATGTCAGGGGTCTATGTCCTACCTTACAAGTAGCCCAACACCATCTCCCCCCCTGGTCATTCGCTATATTTACCACCTCTGCCTGAATATTCTTACTGAGAAAAATAGCTGTCCCTCTATGGGCTGCTGAAGATGAAGAGAAAACTTTATGTGCAGCCCATGATTTAAACATTGAAAATTCTGCTACTTTACCCGCTGATATATGTGTTTCTTATAGCAAAATCACAGCTGGATTCTCTGTCTTGATCCAGGCTTCTATGGCCCGCCTTTTCCTATTATTGTTGAGGCCGTTGACGTTAAAAGAGATTACTTTCAATAATTCCCTATTTCCCATCAATCTCCGATCTTTTAATCCATCTCAAAACAAACTTCCCATTGTTATAAATACTTGTGTCAAAAAGGCAAAAGGCACCCAATTCCCATAGTCGAAGTGCACCTACAAGTAAGGAGAATAACTGTCCCCCCTTCAGCTTATCTAAATCGTACTGGACATATACACTGAACTGAAAAAAAATGGTTTTCATTTTTTTACCCACATGCTCCCTCTTCACCCCCGTGAACCCTCCCTTAGAGACCCCACCCCAAGGAAGTATGGCAACTTCTCCTGACCACGCTAGCCACCTTCCCGCCCTCCCTAGACATTTATTGGGTGTCATGACATTACACCCGGGGAGACCCTAAGTGACACCTCTACACCCCCCCCCCCCAAAAAGGATACTTAAGTCAACTATACTTCTCGTTTGGCCACCACGACTTTGATGAAATTTCCCTTGATAACCCAAGCGCATCCGCAGGACTGGAAAATATACTACTGACTACTTTAACACCAATTCCAACTTGCGAGGTTCATATTCCAGGAGTCGTCCTATAGTACTACAGTAATTCAATAACTCATTACAATCCAATACAATATGACATATATAACATATACAATATACACAATGCAAAAAAGAATAAAATACAATATGTAGAGTGCTAACATTGTCATGCAGAGCCAATAAATATATGCCATCTGCACCCTGTTAAATCAGTGCAGCCAAGAATAAATAGATAAAGTGCAGTGTGCAATGTGCAAGAATCACCTTATCAGGCAAGATAAAACATGATAAAGTGCACTATGCAAAGTACCGTGAATGATATATAAAAAATATAAAAAGATACTCCATATAAAATGACCATAAAAAGAGAAAAGATGGAGTGCAACGTGCAGTGTGCAAAATGTGCCAAGATGAGCAAATATTACAGCTATAAAAACCAGGGTAGATCATATAAAATGACCATGTCAAGCAAGATAAAGTGCACTGTGCAAAGTGCCTTAAACGATAATCTTTAGTGCAAGGAGAACCTACATGTCACCTCCTCCACACATATCGTGGAATCAAACATATAAAATGCCACAGAAGATATAAGGAGATATAAGAAAATACTCCATATAAAATGTCCATAAAAAGAAAGAAGATAAAGTGCAATATGCAATGTGCAAAATATGCAACATGTGCAAGTGTTGCATCCAATATATAAACTTGCTATAGTATATGCATATACAATGAGCTTAGTAAAAACAAATTACACTTACTACCTTACCATACATTATGTAAAAGATAAAGTACCGTACACAGTGCATTACACATAAAAAAAATTTTTTAAAAAAAATGCAAAGAGTACAGTACAACATGACAATAGATCCTATAAATCCCATACATCCTATAATGGATCCTACTTAAATTATCTAAAGTGACCAAATGCCAGAGTACTCAAACAGTACAAAATTTAGTCTACCAGCTCACTCAAAGGATAGATTATAACAGACTAAGAGGAGACTAAATTTAAGACTATTAAATTAAGTGTATTTGAGTCACTTATTTTTCATTCACTTGAGCCATCTTCAGCAGTAACTCTTGAGCTTCTTCAAGAGAAGAGTGTTGGAAACGGGGTTACCGAGACCGTTATGGTAGCATGGCGCAAAGCGGGGAAAGGCACGCGAAGGCAATGTGTAAGGCAGTTGTGCAGCACACTCTCACATTAACTCAGAAATGCGAAGCAATAACCGGACACCACACCAGGCTTAGATAAGTGAAAATCAGGTTCCTTTATCTAAATCAAGATGGCATTCAACTATTCAAATTATACATTCGGGTAACTAGTGCGCGTTCATTTAAAAAGACCCTTCCCAATTCTGGCCACTAAAAGGCCGCATTAAAATCACAGCACCACTGCTCATTCGGGTGCTCTTTACCAACTAGGGCCTAGAACAGGCGCAACACGGTTTATACATCAACATATATACAGTAGGCCTAGGTACTCTATACAGCCTATGATACACTAGGCGGGAGGGAATCCTACAGGGAACCCCTCAACATGTCCAGCAGCTGGGGGCTACCAAAAGGGGGAACTTCTTTATCTCCCCGGGGAGGCTAGGGTCATAGGATGTGCCTGGCCTGTAATCCCAAAGTCATTAAAGGCCCCCTCCCTCCGTGATCCCTCCTCAAGGGTGGCCCCCGGCCCCCAGGGGCTTAACCTAGAGCCCTAGGGGCCTCCTGGGCTCACCTGCGGTGTTGTGGCTGGCTGCGGGGCCTTACGGCGGACTCCTCTCTGGCCCGGCCCTCTGTGGTGGGGGCGGGGCCCGGCGCGAGTCTTGCGGCCCTCCGGCCGGTGCTGGTTGGCTTTCTCGAGGCTATGGAGCCTCTCGCGTTGTTTCCCCCTTCGTTGGGGGGCCGGTATGCCCCTCCTCCGGCCCCCGTGGAGTCCAGGGAGAGAGTGAGGACTCGGTGCGGGAGCCGGCGGTCCTGCCAGTCGGCTCCGGCGTCCCGAGAGGTGAGGAGGTCCTTCCTTACCTCCCGGCGTGCTGGGCGGAGGCGGGCTCTTCACGGCGCCCAATCCGGGCGCGGCGGCGATTCTTCGCGGGGCTCCCGTTGGCAGTGGAGCCCCGGGGACGTCCTCCCGATTGGCTCCGGCTGAGCCAATCGCGTCGCGGCCTTCTCTTCCTCCGGGGGCTCCCGATGACAGTGGAGCCCCTGTGACGTCGATGTTCGGCTCTGCTGGGCCAATCACGTCGCGGCTTCTGGTGGTTGCCAGGCGACGCCCTCTTCTCCGGCGATTGGCTTTGGCGGGCCAATCCCGTCGCGGCCTTTTCGGGGGCGCGACCTGTGACGCGGTCAGCGTCCCCGGCCCCTCGGCGACAGCGTCCACGGGCCGGGAGGCCGCAGCAGGCCTCAGTTCACTTCACGCGGCCCACGGGGCTGCGGCGGCGGTATTCTTGGCCGCGCTGGCAGCGGCAGGGGTCTCGGGCCCGGCGGTGACTTGTGGTGATTTCGGTGAGGGCGCGGACGGCGCCCTCACCACTACTATGAATAGGGGAGAGATCCCCCGGCCTCAGTTCCCTTCGTCAAGCGGCGGCGGCCGCGGCGGTGATCCGGTCATCAGGTCAGTGACCAAGGGGGGTCAAGTTCTCTCCACACTTGGGGGTTGCAGCGCAGGCGCGCTGACAGCCTTATGCTCAGGCTGTGTAAGGATGGTTCTTGGAGGACAGTCCAGCTGTCTGTATAGGTAGATAGGGGGTGGAGGCCTAGCGCTTAGGACGCAGCGCTTCGCCTCCTGATCCCCTCTCAATGGTTTTCACTTTAGGTTCTGCAGGTCATGAATTCAGCAAAGTCTCTTTATGAACAGGGGGGGGTTGTGAGTTGGTGATTCTTGGAGGGGTTGATGTGCCTCCTGGCACGCTGGAGATGGTTCCCTGGGTCCCCTCACACTGGGCAAGATCAGTGGGTGGTGGGCGTTCCTCATCTATCTTACGGCAGCAGGGCCTTGACCCTGTCAGCGGCAGTAGTGTAGGTCTCCCCCTAGGCCCTAAAGTCTGTACTCCAGCGCAGGTTCTCCCAGGTTCAGCGGTGCCTCAACCTAACTAACTCCAGGTTTTCCCTCCAAGCCTCTTATACCCCTAGGTCAGGTGACCCTCCCAAAGGCGGCAAAGTGTAACTCCTCCCACAGCCCGGAAGGTTCTGGAACCTTCCACCTACCTAGCTATGGGGCCCAGAGGCGGGGATGGGATGGCTACTGTATCCCTTGTCCCAGCCTGACTCTGGCGACTAGCGTGTATGTGTGGAAGGCCCTCTGCAGTAGCAGGGGCCTGTGGCAGCCATCTTTGGTGAGAGAGCACCTGCACCTCAGCACTGACCAGCAGTGGCAAGGCGCCCGGAGACCTAGGTCCAGTAAAAATATGGTGGCAAAAATGAGGCGCAGAAAGGGAAAAAAACAGGGTAAGACCACCCTAGGGCTGACAGGTCTAACACGCGTCCCCCCAGCCGAAAGAGGGGAGAGCTTCCCAACCTCTAGGGAGTTCTCTTCACTAAGGCGGAAAAACCGGGAGAGACCGTCAGCGTTGGCGTGGTCTACACCGGGTCGATGTTCCACCCGAAAGTCCATCCCCTGGAGGGAAATGGACCATCTCAACAATTTGGGATTTTCGCCTCTCATCTGCATGAGCCAGCGAAGGGGTCTGTGGTCGGTCTGGACCAAGAAGTGACAACCAAAAAGGTATGGCCTCAACTTCTTCACCGCCCAAACCACAGCAAAGGCTTCCCGCTCGATGGTACTCCACCGCTGTTCCCGGGGAGTAGTCGTCGGGAGATAAAGGCCACTGGCTGGTCTTGGCCATCGTCATTCAGCTGCGAGAGCACAGCTCCTATGCCATGCTCAGAAGCGTCTGTCTGCACGATGAATTCCCGGCCGAAGTCGGGGGTCCGGAGCACCGGTGCGGTGCACATGGCACGTTTAAGAGTCTCAAAGGCATCTTGGCAGGCAGCCGTCCAGATTACTCTGCGTGGCTGCTTCTTGGAAGTCAATTCCGTCAATGGGCCCACGATGGTTCCATATCCCTTGACGAACCGGCGGTAGTATCCCGTGAGGCCGAGAAAAGCTCGGACCTCTGTTTGGGTCTTGGGGGCTCCCAGGCCATGATGGTCTCAATCTTGGCTTGGAGGGGTTGCACCTTACCTCCGCCCACCAGATGTCCCAGGTACACGACAGATCCCTGTCCAATCTGGCACTTGCTGGCCTTGATGGTTAGACCAGCCCTTTGCAAAGCCTGCAGCACCTCCTGGAGATGCTGCAGATGGTCCTCCCAGCTGCTACTGAAGACAGCTATGTCATCCAGGTAGGCAGCAGAGAAGGCCTCTAGGCCAGACAGCACCTGGTTCACCAACCGCTGGAAAGTGGCGGGAGCATTTTTCAACCCGAAGGGCATCACCTGGAATTGAAAGTGGCCCTCGGGGGTGGAGAACGCAGTCTTCTCCCTTGCTCCTTCCGCCATGGCGATCTGCCAATATCCTGATGTTAAATCAATGGTACTCAAATACCGGGCTGCTCCCAGCCGGTCAATGAGCTCATCCGCCCGAGGGATCGGGTGAGCGTCGGTCTTGGTGACCGAGTTGAGTCCACGATAATCCACACAGAACCGAAGTTCTGGTGTGGTGCCCGGGGGGCCGCTTTCGGCACCAACACTACCGGACTAGCCCAAGGGCTACTGGAAGGCTCAATCACCCCCAGTTCTAGCATCTTTACCACCTCACTCTGGATACTAGCCTTGACCTTATCGGACAGCCGGTAAGACTTGTTCTTCACTGGCGGACTGTCCCCTGTGTCCACATCATGGGTACACAGGTGCGTGATTCCAGGCGTGAGGGAAAACAACGAGGCGTACTGCCCCAAAACCTGGCGGCAGTCCCTCTGTTGCTCTGGGGTCAAGGATGGGGCGAGGACTACTCCCTCTACCGAACCATCCTTCTCGTGGACCGCCAGAAGGTCTGGCAGAGGCTCACTCTCTTCCTCCTCACTCCCATCCGTTATCATCAAGAGAGTGAGCTCGGAACGCTCCTGGTGTGGCTTCAGGCGGTTGACGTGGAGCACCCTGTGGGGTTGACGGGGGTCTTCATGTCGACAACATACGTGGTCTGGCCTTTTCGTTCTAAGATCTCAAACGGCCCAGTCCATCGGTCCTGGAGGGCGCTAAGCTCTCCTGGCTCCATGACCCACACCTTCTGTCCAGCGTCTAACTCTACCGTCCGCGCGTTCCGGTCATACCATTGCTTCATGACGGCCTGACTTGCCTCTAAGTTGTCCGAGGCCTCCTTCCACAGCTTGGCCACTTGGCTGCGGAACGCCAGCATATAGCTGACCACATCACGGGGAAGCTTCGAGGAAGACTTCTCCCACCCCTCTTTGACAAGACTGAGGGCCCCCGAACGGGGTGGCCATAGAGCAGCTCAAAGGGGCTGAAACCGACCCCTTCTGCGGCACCTCTCGGTAGGAGAAGAGCAGACAGGGTAAGAGGACGTCCCACTTTCTTCTCAAGTCCTCGGGTAGGCTCCTGATCATCCCCTTCAAGGTTTTGTTGAAGCGCTCCACGAGCCCGTTCGTCTGGGGGTGGTAAGGAGTGGAGAACCGGTAGGTCACTCCACACTCCTTCCACATGGCCTGCATGTAGGCTGACATGAAATTCGTGCCCCTATCTGACACCACGACCTTGGGGAATCCCACTCGGGTAAAAATCCCCATGAGGGCCCGCGCCACCACCGGTGCTGTGATGGTCCTCAGAGGGATTGCCTCTGGGTACCGGGTGGCGTGGTCTACTAGCACCAAAATGAACCTATGCCCAGCTGAAGTCGGCGGATCCAACGGCCCGACAATGTCAATCCCCACTCGCTCAAAAGGGGTATCGACCACTGGGAGAGGTTCTAGAGGGACCTTCACCTTAGTCCCTGTCTTGCCGCTTGCTTGGCAAGTGGTGCAGGTCTTGCAATAAGTGTCAGAAGTGACGCGCATCCTGGGCCAGTAAAAATGTGGGACCAAGCGCGCAAACGTCTTGTCCTGGCCCAGGTGTCCTGCTAGTGGTATCTCATGCGCCAACTCTAGCAGAAAGGCTCGGTGGCATTGGGGGACCACCACGGCCCTTGAGGACCCATGCACCGGAGCCTTAGGCTCACTGTAGAGGAGACCATCCTCCCAGTAGACATGGTAATTACCAGTCTCTGTTCCAGCTGCTTGGGCGTCGGCCTGTTGCCGTATGCCAACAAGCGTAGGGCACTCCCTCTGTGCCCTGCAAAATTCTTCCCGGGTAGGCCCTCCTTCCACCTGCCACTCTGCAGGGGTCGGCAGGTCCCCCACGGGAAAACCAACCACCTCAGCGGACTCCGGGGCCACCTCCGCGGGCTCCCCATCCATCTCACCGGGTGTTTCCTCCCGGACATCTCCTCGTCCAGCAGTGGGCTGGGCCCTTCTTTCAGGCTCCAACCCGGGCTGAGTTCCTTGTCGGGCAGCCATGGACCGCGTGACAACGCAAGTCCATCCTGGTAACCCCAACATCTCAGCATGGGCATTGAACTCTACCTCTCTCCAGGCAGTGTGTTCTAAGTCGTTGCCCAGCAGACAGTCAACCGGCATGGCAGGGCTCACCGCAACCTTCATCAGACCTGACACTCCTCCCCACTCAAAGGGAACTTGGGCCACGGGGTAATGACCCAGGCTATTATCAGCCATCACTACTGGGTGGAACTCCTCAGGAATCACCTGCTCTGGGGACACCAGCTGACGTCTCACCATCGTCATGCTGGCACCTGTGTCCCTCAGAGCCTCCACCTCCTCCCCGTTCACCAGGACCCTCTGCCGATACTTGGCAGTGTTCTCGGGTACCTGCACCCTTGGGATGATCTCCCTATCCCCCAGGGAAACTAAGGTCAAGCCTGTCCACTCACCTCCCCTACCTAGGGACAACTCCTCCCCAAGCGCTACACTGGCCACCCCGGGGGTCTTACCTCCTGTGGGGGCTGGGGCTCTCTTGCGACACTGGGCATCCCCCTTGTAGTGTCCAACCTCCCCGCACTCGTAGCACCGGACAGTTCTGGGCTGCTGACTCCTGTCAGGGTAAGTGGGTTTCTGGTATCCAGATTGGGATGGGAAACCTACCCCTCTCCCAGGCGGTCTATTTTGGGGACCTTTAAAGAACTCCCTCTTTTTATCTCCCCCCTCTTTCTTCTGGGGGAACACCTGTCCACCCTTCAGGGGATCCGCCCCGGCTCCCTTGTGGGACACCCGAGTGCTGACCCACGTGTCTGCCTCCTCTGCAAGCTCCCTTGGGTTGGTCAGCTTGCGGTCCACCAAGTACTGGCGCAGCTCCGGAAAACATTTCTCGAGGAGGTGCTCTCTCAAAAATAGGTCGTACAGCCCAGTGTAATTGTCAACCTCGCTGCCACGCACCCAACCCTCTAATGCCTTCCGGGCATAATCATAAAAATCTACCCAGTTTTGTGTGGTGAGCTTGTGGCTGTTGCGAAACTTTTGGCGGTACTTCTCAGGGGTGAGGCCAAACTTCCTGAGCAGGGCCTCCCTCATGATAGGGTAGTTGGTTCGATCCCCCTTTTCTAAGGTTAGCAGTGTGTCCCTGACTAGTGGAGGTATGTATCTATAAAGTCCTCCTCCCCAGTAGCTCTCAGGAACTCTATGGGCCACCAAAGCTACCTCGTACGCCGTCAACCACTTGTCTATGTCATCACCCACACTAAAGCTGGCCATCACCTCCCTGGGTAGGTAAAATTTGGGCTCCTGTGGAACCCCAGTAGGTACGCTGCCACCATTTCCTTTGCCTTCCATTTCCATTTGCAAGGCTCGGAGCTCCAGTTCTTTCAGGCTAAGCTCATGTACAAGCCTTCTTTCCTCCATGGCTAGCCTTCCCTGTTCTCGCTCCCTTTCCATCTTAGCCAATTCTAATGTCAATTGCCTTTGCTGCCTTCTGTCCTCGAATTCCTCTGGTGACACACTCCCCCCTGACGCACTACTGCCTGCCCTGGAACGTCTTCCTGGCAACACATTCTCGCTGACGTCAATGTTCAGTAGGCTCAGTTCTCCTGGGTCGTCTGTCTCCCTCTGCTCCTCCTCCTCCCCTCTTCCCTCCGGGTGGGCCATGACCCATGCCCTCAAAGCCTTCTGAAGTACCTCCTTCCTGGCACCTCGCTTGACGGCCACCCCCTCTCTAGGCAGAACTCCTTGAGCTGGTTCACCGTGTACCTCTCTAGGTCGGCTAGCTCAAACTCCATCCTCCTAGGTGGGGTCCCAGACAACTTAAGGAAGGGGTCCTAAATGGAAGGCAGCAGGTCTTAACACAGGACTAATACAACTGGCAATTTACAATAGAATTCCTCCTACTTATTATTTTCCTAGGTGTCCAATTGCGGCGCACACTGAGTCACTGTAGGGTGCTGCACAAATACCAGTCCTTATCCCACCGCTGAACACCAATGTTGGAAACGGGGTTACCGAGACCGTTATGGTAGCATGGCGCAAAGCGGGGAAAGGCACGCGAAGGCAATGTGTAAGGCAGTTGTGCAGCACACTCTCACATTAACTCAGAAATGCGAAGCAATAACCGGACACCACACCAGGCTTAGATAAGTGAAAATCAGGTTCCTTTATCTTAATCAAGATGGCATTCAACTATTCAAATTATACATTCGGGTAACTAGTGCGCGTTCATTTAAAAAGACCCTTCCCAATTCTGGCCACTAAAAGGCCGCATTAAAATCACAGCACCACTGCTCATTCGGGTGCTCTTTACCAACTAGGGCCTAGAACAGGCGCAACACGGTTTATACATCAACATATATACAGTAGGCCTAGGTACTCTATACAGCCTATGATACACTAGGCGGGAGGGAATCCTACAGGGAACCCCTCAACATGTCCAGCAGCTGGGGGCTACCAAAAAGGGGGAACTTCTTTATCTCCCCGGGGAGGCTAGGGTCATAGGATGTGCCTGGCCTGTAATCCCAAAGTCATTAAAGGCCCCCTCCCTCCGTGATCCCTCCTCAAGGGTGGCCCCCGGCCCCAGGGGCTTAACCTAGAGCCCTAGGGGCCTCCTGGGCTCACCTGCGGTGTTGTGGCTGGCTGCGGGGCCTTACGGCGGACTCCTCTCTGGCCCGGCCCTCTGTGGTGGGGGCGGGGCCCGGCGCGAGTCTTGCGGCCCTCCGGCCGGTGCTGGTTGGCTTTCTCGAGGCTATGGAGCCTCTCGCGTTGTTTCCCCTTCGTTGGGGGGCCGGTATGCCCCTCCTCCGGCCCCCGTGGAGTCCAGGGAGAGAGTGAGGACTCGGTGCGGGAGCCGGCGGTCCTGCCAGTCGGCTCCGGCGTCCCGAGAGGTGAGGAGGTCCTTCCTTACCTCCCGGCGTGCTGGGCGGAGGCGGGCTCTTCACGGCGCCCAATCCGGGCGCGGCGGCGATTCTTCGCGGGGCTCCCGTTGGCAGTGGAGCCCCGGGGACGTCCTCCCGATTGGCTCCGGCTGAGCCAATCGCGTCGCGGCCTTCTCTTCCTCCGGGGGCTCCCGATGACAGTGGAGCCCCTGTGACGTCGATGTTCGGCTCTGCTGGGCCAATCACGTCGCGGCTTCTGGTGGTTGCCAGGCGACGCCCTCTTCTCCGGCGATTGGCTTTGGCGGGCCAATCCCGTCGCGGCCTTTTCGGGGCGCGACCTGTGACGCGGTCAGCGTCCCCGGCCCCTCGGCGACAGCGTCCACGGGCCGGGAGGCCGCAGCAGGCCTCAGTTCACTTCACGCGGCCCACGGGGCTGCGGCGGCGGTATTCTTGGCCGCGCTGGCAGCGGCAGGGGTCTCGGGCCCGGCGGTGACTTGTGGTGATTTCGGTGAGGGCGCGGACGGCGCCCCTCACCACTACTATGAATAGGGGAGAGATCCCCCGGCCTCAGTTCCCTTCGTCAAGCGGCGGCGGCCGCGGCGGTGATCCGGTCATCAGGTCAGTGACCAAGGGGGGGGTCAAGTTCTCTCCACACTTGGGGGTTGCAGCGCAGGCGCGCTGACAGCCTTATGCTCAGGCTGTGTAAGGATGGTTCTTGGAGGACAGTCCAGCTGTCTGTATAGGTAGATAGGGGGTGGAGGCCTAGCGCTTAGGACGCAGCGCTTCGCCTCCTGATCCCCTCTCAATGGTTTTCACTTTAGGTTCTGCAGGTCATGGATTCAGCAAAGTCTCTTTATGAACAGGGGGGTTGTGAGTTGGTGATTCTTGGAGGGGTTGATGTGCCTCCTGGCACGCTGGAGATGGTTCCCTGGGTCCCCTCACACTGGGCAAGATCAGTGGGTGGTGGGCGTTCCTCATCTATCTTACGGCAGCAGGGCCTTGACCCTGTCAGCGGCAGTAGTGTAGGTCTCCCCCTAGGCCCTAAAGTCTGTACTCCAGCGCAGGTTCTCCCAGGTTCAGCGGTGCCTCAACCTAACTAACTCCAGGTTTTCCCTCCAAGCCTCTTATACCCCTAGGTCAGGTGACCCTCCCAAAGGCGGCAAAGTGTAACTCCTCCCACAGCCCGGAAGGTTCTGGAACCTTCCACCTACCTAGCTATGGGGCCCAGAGGCGGGGATGGGATGGCTACTGTATCCCTTGTCCCAGCCTGACTCTGGCGACTAGCGTGTATGTGTGGAAGGCCCTCTGCAGTAGCAGGGGCCTGTGGCAGCCATCTTTGGTGAGAGAGCACCTGCACCTCAGCACTGACCAGCAGTGGCAAGGCGCCCGGAGACCTAGGTCCAGTAAAAATATGGTGGCAAAAATGAGGCGCAGAAAGGGAAAAAAACAGGGTAAGACCACCCTAGGGCTGACAGGTCTAACAAAGAGCATAAGTGGAACCTCCCTTTCCACAAAACCTTCAATTTGGACTGCTGCGCAATCAAAGCCTGGGCTCCTGCACTCTTAAATTGACTCAGCAACCCAACAAAGTCCTTGCGTCTCCGTGCCGCTGCCGCCGACATATCAGAGAATACTCGTACTCGACCTCCGCCCGATAGGACAATTTCTCTCTTCTGGATTGCTTTTGTTAATACTTCCTCTCTAATACGGTAATCCGAAAAGTTCACAATCATTGTCCTAGGATACTTGGCCCCCGGAGTTTTATGGAAGGGAACTCTGTGGGCCCTCATTACTGTAAGATCTTCCGGCGTCTTATCCAGCAAGTGGTTTCTAATTAATGATTCGATATAGGCCACAGGATTAGCTTGGCCATCTATGCGTTCACTGTCCTCTGGGATCCCTGTAAAGCGCAGATTTGAGCGCCTTGCATAGTTCTCCATCTCGTCTATCTTATTCTGAGAAGCCTGAACTTTCTTCTGGAGCGAGGCAATATCCGAATCAAAAAATGCAGAGTGATCCTCAATATCGGATACCCGTTGTTCCAGTTCTTTAAATATCTCAGGTATTAGCTGAACCATAGTTTCAATCTTATCTAAACGTTGATGCAGTAGCGAGAGCTCCTGCGCTTGTGCGGTTTTGCATTCTCGAATTTCTCCCAGAATAGTTTCAAAGAGCAACTGCATCTGTGTTAACGGGACAACCGAAGACTGGGCCGAATCAAAAGGATCCGAGGCGATACCAATGGTAACCTGCCCATTATTGGCGATCTCCATTCCCTGCTGGTGGCAGCCCGGGGTCCTCACTTCTGGCCCTAGTTCTGGTTCTGGTCCCAACGACAACTCGTGCTGTACTAGGGGGGGTAGAGACCCCAGGACTTCGCCCGCCCTGGAATTGCATCGTGACATCTCCAACATTGCCCCCTGTACAGCCCCTGCCAGCTGCCTTGGTTGGATTTGATCTTCCGAGCTTTTTTCAGGGAGGGTCTCTCCTTCCTTCCCCAGCGGAGCCCTAGTGTGCATGGTAATGACCGTGCCCTTCTCCTGAATTCCTGGAGCCGTCTCTAAGGGAAGTATCTTATCCACTGTGCTAGCCAGAGTAGCCATCTGATTAAATTTGCGATTTATAGAAAAAACCGGGTATTCCTTAGGAGGATTGCCCCCAGATCCCAGCGTAGGTGACTCCACTACTGCTGCCCCCGCGATCCTGCCTTTAACACCGGATCCCAGTTCTGGCGAAAACTCCAATGAGGTAGAGGAAGTTCCAGGAGAGTCAGATAGAATAGAAGAGAATTTCTGAGACAAGAGAGCCACTTGTGAGGTTGTAGCGTTTATATCCCCCTTAACTTTCTGAGCAGTTCTACCTCTTCTCACAGCGAGAATGCGAGCCTGGGCTGTCTGACGTCTGGTTTTCTGTGCTGACGAAGGAGAGGTAAGGGGAGCTGCAGCTGAAGCCCCTGCGCGTACTGTTGTCCCTCTCAGAACCATCTGACGCATAGCTCTTGGCTCAATCCCCAAATGACTTCCGTTAAGCAAGTTATTACTTCACATAAGGAGCTTCAAGACGCAGAAACACTTCGCCAGAACTAGCCAGGGCTGGCGAGCTCTTCATAGAGATAGCTCTCTTCCCTTTTTTCCTCCCACGGAAGAAAAAAAAAAAAGAAAACTCAAAAAGTTCAGCTCGCCAAAATTGCTGTGAATAGAACCTACTGACAATTTGAGGGCACGCCGTCTCTGCCGTCCACTGTCATTTTCTGGAGCTCCCTGGCTGCCTCACCGGGTCTTTTCTCGACCCTCTTTATGTTCTGTCTTTTGACTCTTTTTTTTTTTTTAGAAATTATCGGCCGGCGTCTACCAAGCACAAGCACTAGCAGCCTTGCACCAGCTAGTCTCACCGTAGTTGCCCCGCTCTGTTTCCGGCCGGTCGTTAGCTCCCTCAGCCTTCCACAGCCTCCACAGCCTCCACAGCTCTCACCGCTCGCAGCTCATAGCTCAGTGCAGGTCAGCAGTTATCGCTCTCCATCTGCGAACATCAAAGCACCAAAGATGCCCAGATGGGAAGGCGCATGGGGAAAATCAGTCTCTCCGTCGCCGTCTCTCTATCCCCGTCCTTCCCTCGCCGCCCAGCCTGCCTTGATCGCGCACGCTGAAATCCAGAGTGGCAAAAACACAGCGAGCATCAGTGCGAGCTACAGAGACGCCGACCAGGTACGGCACGCCATTGCGGGGGAGGGAGGAGCACCGGTCACCTGCTGCTACTCAGAGGCGTGGTCCTCCATGCAGCCCGCGTGGGTGAGTATCTTGAAGGTGATTCTAGCCTCGACAGGGAGCCAGTGGAGTGTGCGCAGGTGCTGCGAGATGTGACAGTGTTTTGGCAGGTTGAGGACCAGTCTTGCGGTGGCGTTCTGGATGTTCTGTAGCTTGCGGGTGAGGTTTTTGTTTATTCCGACGTAGAGTGCGTTGCTATAGTCGAGTCTGCTGGTGACCAGGGTGTGAGTGACGGTCTTTCTGTGTTCGAGGGGGATCCATTTGAAGGTCTTACGAAGGAGGCGGAGGGTGTGGAAGAAGGAAGACAAGATGGAGTTGATCTGGTGGTCCATTTTGAGCTCGGAGTCCAGGATGATTCCCAGGTTGCGTGCGTGGTCCGTGGGGGTTGGCGGGTTTCCGAGGGCGGGGGGCCACCAGGTGTCGCTCCAGGCATCGGGGTTTGGGCCCATGATGAGTACTTCTGTTTTGTTGGTGTTTAGTTGTAGGCAGCTGTTTTTCATCCATTTGGCGACGGCTTCCATGCCTTCTCGAAAGTTGTGTCTGGCGGTGTTGAGTTTGTTGGATAGGGAGAGGATGAGTTTCCAGGAGCCGGATTTCGTCCCAGGGCCGCTGGTTATTAAGTAAGTGGTTGGCGTCCCCACATGGCCACTAGTTATTCCATGCCAGTCCTTCCTGTTAATTGACCCAGTACCCTTCATTCTAGGTAACCGGCCCTGCACGTCCCTCGTTCTCCTGAATTAATCCTAAACATAAGTGGTGGGTTGTTTTACCTCTCCCAGCGTTCTTTATCACAACCCACGGCCCGCATGATTAATGCTGCAATTTTGTTTTAGAGCCACGGCCCCTTAACGGCCCCAGTCAACCTGCCCTTGGTGCTCAACATGATCTATCCCTTCACCAGAATTAAGTAAGTGTATACATCAACCATTTCCAGGAGGCTTACCCCTCCCTCTCAGGTAGAACTCCCCTTGATTTTTCCCTCCCTCTCCACAGCTCACTTTTTTACGGCTCCAGCGCGTCATCAAAGGACTAGAGGCTGCTCCTACTACTCTGACTACAATTATTCGAGTAAGTCAGTACGCTAA
Source organism: Calotriton arnoldi (assembly GCA_963921515.1). Taxonomy (NCBI): domain Eukaryota; kingdom Metazoa; phylum Chordata; class Amphibia; order Caudata; family Salamandridae; genus Calotriton; species Calotriton arnoldi. The sequence goes on along the minus strand of CAWUFW010002121.1, from coordinate 1,869,326 downwards.
TTCCCTTAACCACCCTTCCTGCGCCGCCCAGGCCTCCTTCAGTGCAATGACTTCTTTCGCTTCCCCCTTGCATATAGAGTTACAGTGGATGGTGTTATGAAGTAATACTACCGCCGCGCCCCCTGCTCCCACCCCGGAATTGCATCTCTTCAATGAATTTGAATCTCTGCACTAATTAATTCCAGGCCCTGTCCGGCGTGAGTATGTGACTTTTCCTTCACTTGCTACTGAGTCTGAAATGCGCGCTCCTTGCACAGGCTAATTCCTGTCTCTCACCAGGTGCGCCCTTCCCAAATCTTTTCCCTGGATTATACAGACATCAGTTTTTATTGGTTAATTAGTTTATTTTTGCTCACACGCGGAATACAGATTGATTGTGTTAACATTTAACTTACCACTGGGAGCACTGTTCTTTCACTAATGAAATAGTTGATTAGAATGTATATATAGACTAATTAAGGGACTAGGCTAATACATATTCATCATCCCTCTCTTTAGATTCAGCTTGCTCACAATATGTATGTCCTGAAGACGATCTCGATTTCATGAGATCGAAACGCCGTCGACCCCTTACAACAGGAACTCCTTACATTCTGTAAACTATTGAGGAGTTTCCACAAGTGTTGTCAATGCGATGTCTTTGTTTTTAAACCACTCTCACTTTGTCACATCACGCACATTGTCACTTTATTATGTGAGCACCTGAATACTATTGTTACTCTATGCATAATAAATTGCAGCCTTTAACTGACTTACATGTCCCTTTATATAATTACATACTACTCCCTAAGATATTACATATCTTCTTAAATTTCTATCCTAGTGTCTCCCTTGGGGACACTTTACGTGCCTTTTGGACCCTTTGTGGCCACACCAGAACCATTGTTCTCCTAAAAACAAGGTCAGAGAAAGAGCAACACGGCATAAGATATATGATGTAGGAGACAAGGCGGGGAAATCACTCGCCTGGCTTGATTCCCGCAAATGAGTTAGTAGATTAGTACCCACACTCACAACAGGTCTAGGAGAGACGCTCTATGGCCCGCAGGCGATAGCGGAGGAGTTTGCTAAGTTCTACGAACAACTCTACTCCCCAAGCCAAAACTCTGATGGGAAGGCATCCATGGAACTCCTAGAGGACATGTCTCTCCCCTCCCTTGGCCCGGCAGACTTAGAACTTCTAGAATCGGATATTACGGAGGTAGAAATAACCCTGGCCATCAATGCACTCAGTTCAGGGAAAGCAATGGGACCGAATGGCCTCCCAATTGAGCTTTATAAGATGGGAGCAACCAAATTAGCTTCCCATCTTAGAAACATGTACAATGAGAGCCGGGAACGGGGCACCCATCCGCAAGATCAGCGATTGGCCACCATTGTGGTTATACATAAAGAAGGCAAACCAAAAGATTGCTGCACTTCTTACTGCCCCATCTCACGGTTAAATGCGGAAGTTAAAATTCTGGCTAAACTGCTGGCCTCACGACTAGTGCAGATCATCCCTAAATTAATACACCCAGACCAATCGGGCTTCATGCCTGGGCGGAATACTGCACTAAATCTCCGCAGACTGCATGGGGTGCTGGGGCACATAGATACATTTAGGGAAGATGCAATTGTGGTATCACTGGATGCCAAAATGGCTTTTGATACCATTGAATGGCACTATCTATATCCAGTCCTGGAAAAAATGGGATTCGGGCCCAACTTTACGGCGTGGGTGAAACTCCTTTACAGTGGCCCACTGGTGCAGGTGGTGGTAAACAACAAGACTTCTTCAGTCTTTTCTCTTGGACAAGGAACGAGACAGGGCTGCCCCCTGTCGCCCCTGATTTTTTCGTTAACGCTCGAGCCACTGGCTGCCTGGATCCATGGTGATCCATTGATACGAGGTTTGCGCTGGACAAGAGAGAGGGAGGATCGCATCTCTCTTTATGCCGATGATGTGCTACTATACCTGGCGGATCCTAGGGCCTCACTGAATTGAGTCATGAACATACTCACCAACTTCAGGAACTACTCAGGATACACCATTAATTGGACAAAGTCCATAATCTATGTACTCAGTGGAACCCCCCCTGCCAAAAGCTGCGAGGCCACAGTGACCACCGAGGGGTTTCGCTACTTGGGCATATATGTTACTACTGACCCGGCTCACTTTTACGACAAAAATCTTTTATCACCACTACAGAGATTAAAGGGAGACATGCGTCACTGGAGGTCTCTTCTGCTTTCGCTGCTGGGCCGTGTGGCGTTGTTTAAGATGATGGCACTCCCTAGATTCCTGTATATACTACAAAACACCCTGTACCCGGTCCCTGCCTCCTATTTTAAAGCCATAGAAAATGAACAAAGATTGCTCTTGTGTAATGGTGGGCCGCCTCGAATTGCCACACAAAACCTGGTGAGGGGATGGTACGACGGAGGCATCGGACTTCCCGATAATGTGTAAATACTACTGGGCTTCACATCTCATGATGATTAACCTCTGCCTATACAAAGCCCATGATGATCTAGCATTTAAGATGGACTAATACGCCCTGCCTGGTGATAGATACGAGAGAGCACTCTATGCTACACCAAAACGACTTACACTAACAGGCCCAACAAATCCCACATTGAAAGTTTTGCAAGCTGCAAATAAAAGTATGGGTTGGAACAACAAAATTACACTTGCCTCCCCACTATGGGATACGGGATACCTAGGGACCCTTAGATACTCCAAGGGGTTTGATAAATGGGACCTAATAGGCATTTCCAGGGTGGGAGATTTATGGGATTGGGAGGGGGTAATCTCCTTCGAGGCTCTTCAGAGGGAATATGACCTCACGGACACTGAGCGGTTTAGCTACATCCAAATTAAACATGCTCTCCTGAGGGCATGCAATGGGGGGGGGGAACTCCCAGAATCCTCGCCACTTGAAGACAGGATTCTTACGGAATACATGGACCGTGGGGAATCTCCCAGACTTATAAAAAACTAATTATTAACTCCCTGGACCCCCTTGCCCAGCTTAGGCAGCACTGGATACAAGTTGTAGAGAACTTAGAAGATGAGGAATGGCAGGAGCCCACGTCCTCGCCCAAAGAGGTAGCTATCCATGCTCGACTCAGACTGTTACAGCTTAAGATATTGCACCAACTGTACTCTTCAGGACATACACTTGCCAAGTTCATCCCTGGGGTAGATTCTACATGCAGAAGACACTGCGGACAAGAAGGCACCTTCTACCACATCATTTGGGATTGCCCACACATTAATAAATACTGGGGCCAGGTGACACGCACTACGGGGGAGGCATTAGAGAATACAATAGAACCTGAGCCAAAGCAATGCCTCTTAAATATGTGAGGGGCAACAGACCTGAATAGCAAAGAGAGAACCTGGGCTACCTAGGGATGGATGATAGCCAAGCATAACATTGCAAAATTGTAGGGGGCTTCGGAGGTGCCAGCACTTAAAACCTGGGAACAGGATATGGACTGGTGTATGGCCACTGAGAAGACAATCTATGAAAGCAGGGGCTGTCCTAAGAAATGGATGCGTATTTGGGGTAAATGGAAACTCTTCAGTGGAAATATATTTGCGCCTCCCATGGCTTCGTCCTGAGCTCTTGTCCCCACAGACAATGAACAGGTACTGTGAAAAAGGTCAAAAATCATGCCGTTGATCATAACCAAGTCAGATGCCTCATTCGTTCCCATAATGTCCAAACTGAGTGAATGTGTTACATATTTGTTAATGTGCCTACTTTGTATGTTAATAAAAAGATTTGTAAAAAAAAAAAAACTCTTAAAATGCAGCTTGTAGAAAATTGACATTTTCTTGCCTTAGCCATTTGGTGTCTGCAGCCTTTCTCTGATCACATGAATGGGTGTAGTTGGCAGAGTGGCTTTGTGTATTCCTCCTAGACAGCCACACACAATAGGGAGTTACATTGTGGCTGGATGGGCCATCACTGTCAGGATGGGAGGGAGGAGCTGGGCCCAGCCCCACTTACACCTAAATAGGCTATTTCCTGTCTCCACACAAAGGGCTGCATATCCCTTGTAGTTAGTCTAGAACCAGGGCAGGGAAGGCAGGGCATCTGTGCACTTCAAAGGCATGCTTTTAGAAGCTTCTCCCCACTCCAAAGGCACAATTGTGTGTAAAAGAAGGAACCCAGACACCACCACCCCAGTACACTTCTGAACCTGTGGATATTCTGCCAGGAAGATGGACTACTGTGCTGCTACATGGACTGCCACTCTGCTGGATTGCTACTCTATTGCCCTGCTGTGCTGAGCTGTTGCTCTCTTGCCTGGCGAAGAAGAACTGGACCTGCAACCCATCTTGAACCCAGGACCCCAGAGTGCCTCAAAGGGTTAGTTTGCTGGCGTCATTATCTGATCCTCAGGGACATAAAAGGCTCCCAAACAGCTCCTGGACCTGTCTTCAGTGAGTTCCTGACCACCAAGTGGTGTCCCGCAGGTCCAGGACTCTTGGTGTGGCTCAGCGGGCTCTTAAATCAAACTTTTTGGCTCTTTTCTATTGTGAGCGGGATCGTTCGCACGAGAACTGCTCTGCTCACATGGAAATTCAGCGTGAGCTGCCGCACAGCAAACATTGATGCAGCGGAGGACCACAACTGCAAAGTAACATCCGCGACACCCGGCTTGCTCTTCACGCCATGCCAACCATTACCTGCGAAGCTCTCCTTGCTCCTGGTGACCCTCTCCAACGTGAACAGGACTCTTGTCACAAAACTTGAGGAGGTAAAACTTCAGCAGGACTAATCTGGGACTGTATCCAACCGGCGCTCCATCGTGGTCAGCCTGAACTCTTTACTTTGACCCAGTCCAACACGACCAGATATTCCTGGTTGGTGCTTTATGCTTTTAGGTGTTGTATTGAAGTTTAATCTTTAAAAATTCATAACTCCCGTTCTACTGATTGGATGTTTGTTGTTTTGGTTTTGTTTTATTTGTTCAATTTTGCTCTACGTTTCCTAACCTGATGTGGGATCTTTTTGGTGCTGTTTTCACAGTTTTACTGTTTGACGTGTTGCACAATTACTTTACACTTTGCCTCTAAGTTCAGCCTGACTGCTGTGTGTCAAACTATCAGGGGGTGAGCACAGGTTAATTTGGGGTTTGCTGGTACCTTACCCTGAGTAGGATTGTGGTTGCTGCATGACCAGGGCTTACGTCCCAGTCAACCTGTAACCCAATTTCTAGCAGCTTGTAAGGGAATTAATTGCATTTTGAATACGAACACTATGTCTGGCACAAAGTATTGCTCCACTGTCTATAGTTATCCAGCTCTTGATGTTTTTGAAGCACAAATACCTACCTAGGGTGCCACTACACTGTATTCCATAATAAGACACAAAAAATATAAATAACAGTATATTTGGCAGGTGTTGCAGCATCTTGGGTTGGACATTTTATTGAACCACAGAAAGAATCATAATTTTTATGGAATCATGGGGCTGATACAGTACTTGTCACTAACTTGAGAACATGGATTTTTTCTTACTTCAGTAGGTTTCTCTTTGATTCATTTATGTATTAATGCGACTCTGAAACATAAGCATTGAGTTGCATATGATGCTCTATTTCATTTGCCTTTTGTAGGGTTCTTTTTCAAACTGGTGAGACTCCAGATGCTGCAATGATTTTTATGTTACCAGGCAGGTTAAATCCCTCTCGTGACCACATTTTTTAAAGACAGTTGTGTATGCACATTTCTGAGGGTTATTGAAGATCAACACCCTCCTTTCCCAATATTGTGAACCTTAACAAGTGTGGTTCATAGCCTCTTAACAGTACCTGATGATTCAGATCATGCCTTATGAGAAGCTACTGAGGATGGTCTGTTTGCCCAACCCATTAGTATATTCGTTTAGTCTTAAATAGCACACTCATTAAAGGGTCGTAAAACTAGAGTGGTTTACAACTATCTCAAATACTTCAAAGATCAGTCTTATGACTGTGCTTTTTCCACATCAAACCCATAATTCTCATTTAGATTTATCATAATTTCTCATGGTTTATTAGAATTCCTCAAGAGTTTGTCTGTAAATTACCATTTTAAGTCATTGGAAAATGTCTCATAAAATGTATCAGAGCTGTCAAAAATGAATGGCCATGGTCTTATGCACATTTATAGCAGAGTCAATTTAATGAGGTTTGCCCACCTTGTATGCTCACTACCTTTACAGTTGAATGTCAGTCCCTGAATTTTATTACACAATTCAGCAGGGCAGAGGTCCGAAAACACAGCTGTAGCAGTGTGGCGGATCACACAGGGGCCGATTCCGATCTCGGCCGGTAGGGCACCGAATCGGATTCGGCTTAACCGGATCCGATTCGGAGCCCTCTTTCCCGACTGATTCGTACATGCGTCCGGCCGAGCGAGTACGATGCGAGCGCACGCGAAATCGCCGACCGACTTGTTCGCGGGTCCGATGCGCTCCGACCGACTCGCACGGACACGACTCGCACCTCGCGATGGAGACGTTCCCCGGCCGGGCAAGTACGATGCACGCCGCGAGCAGTCCGACCGACTCGCGCCGTCCGGTTCGAAAGAGCAGTCGGAGCCGCACTTTGGGGGTCCGTGTCGGACCCCCCTGTACACGTAGCCACGCGAGTCGCACACAGGGGGGACCCATGGGTCCCCCCTACCTGTGCATGTATGCCGCGAGTCACTTCGAGGCGTACCCGCTGTAGGGGCCGCCCTTGTTCGCCTCGCACCCATTGAGTCAATGGGAGCCCGCGTACGCGTTGTACGACCGGCTCCCATTGACTCAATGGGAGTCCGACCGACTTGAGTCCGATTGCATGCGTGCGCATCGTACTCGTTCGGTCGGACTGCCAGAGTCCGATTCGGTCGGAAATCTCTCCGGGTCCGGCTCGGTCGGAGAGATTTCCAGCCTGAATCGGAATCGGCCCCACAGTCTGTCAATTCAACATAAAAAAAATCAGGAGGAAATATGTCTGTGAATGTAATAATCACCTGGTTTTATTTGCTGCAGGCAATAATGTCTACTCAAATGTAATTGTTGTTGCAAATTTACAATAGGATTTACAGTATAAAAATATAATGCCTTAAAATATTTCTCCATAAATCTAAGTGTAACTATTTATTGTTGTTTTGTTTTGAATTGTACGTTGCTTTTAAGATCCTGTAGATCAAATAAAGCTTATTATTATATTATATTATATTATATTATATTATATTATATTATAGTATATTATATTATATTTCTCCCCAAAATCTTTTGGCTCATCAAAACATACAGTTATAAAACATACTGCGCATTACATTAAAATATTTAAGTGCATAGTTTAGGCAATAATATATTGTTCTAAAACATTTGCTGGTAGTACAATGATTGTCCTTTTCCAGAAGTTCTTCTGTTTCTTATACTTTCTATTCATAGATGATTGAAATGTCTTTTTTCCATATATGTAGGATTTTTGGTTGGTGGGGCAATTATTCATGTGCTTTTACCGTACGTCTGGAACCCATTGATTCCTGAGGTAAGCCTTTGCTAAAGCAAAGGATGATTTTGTAAAATTTCTGCAACAAAAGAATGAAGCCACTATTTTATCGAGGAAGGTTGTTTTATCACTGGAGAAATTAAAGATTGGACAGTTGTTACTGAGGAAGCAGTTTAGTATTACTCTAGTAGTGATATCACTTGTGGTACAATCGAGTAAAGGTGTAATCGGCTAAAAATGTCATTTTGAAATTCCTAAGTCGACATCTAGCCAAACACCATGCTTTTCCTTGGTCGCGCGCTAACATCACACTGGTCAAACAGTACCAGGAGCAACTATTGCAAAGTTTCCATCAATGAAACATGAGGCTAAAGGCCTCGGTATCAGTGGATCAGTTGTATGTTTAATTTTAGTGCATGATGTACTTGTTTTATCTCTAAAATAGGGCAAAATTTAGGATTTTGATGATTAACACACTCAAATCGCAATTTCCCGGTATTTACCGTGTATTTTCCAAATAAATATCAGCAGATCTCATCTGCCAAAATGTACCTTTGTGATGTGTTTTTACAACTCCCACAATGTACTAGGTGTGATAAAAATACAAAACTCATAATTCAGATATATGTGGTATCAGCAGTCGTCGCACATATCAGAAGGTATTGGGCCACTCATTTTGAGGAGTATAAGATCTGGTTATGAGGTGGTCGAAAGAGCGGATATTATTTGGCATCCTTGATTGCAATCAAAACATCTTCTTTCGAGTCTGGCCATTGAAAAGAGGCTAATGATGGAGATTCGACGTTTATCTCACCAAAATCGGCATTTTTTGCATTTGTACTGTCGTATCGTGATAGTGACCCACGCAGAGACGGGTGAGTGACTATATGTTTATTTATTTCTTATATCTGAGCTGTGCCCACATGCACATCCATACCCTCTGCCCTCGTGTCCTGCAATGCCCGCCCCACTCCCTGACCGGAAGTGGTGTCCGGTCTCTGTCCCCTCCCCTGGGTCGAGTGCAGGGTCCTAGTGCCCCAGACTCAGATCACTACATCTCCCCCTTTGTCACGAAGAGAATGCGATGAGAGAGAGAGAGAGATTGGTCTAGGTATATGTCGAGACGAAAAAGGAAAGAGAGAGAGAGAGAGAGAGAGAGAGAGAGAGATAGATAGATAGATAGATAGATAGATAGATAGAAAATGGGAGGAATGGAGAGACAGGTATTCGTCCCCATCACTACATTTCTTCAATCAGTCTTTTTCCTCACTCTTCTTGGACAAGTCCCTTCTTTTTCCTCCTGTAGGTCCTCTTCTTGTCCTTCACTCTTGTCCGTACCTCTTCCTTCATTGTCTATTGCTCTGTTCATCTCCTGTGCGCCAATGCCCTCTGCCGCAGTGTCCTCTCCGTCTTCCTCAATGGTCTTCACGCCTTTGAAGTGAGAGCTATTTCTTGTTATTCGGTAGGGCCCCGATTCTGCCGTGATCATTGGCCCCTTGACCTCTGTTATTGTTAGCTGGTCCTTTGAAAATGGACTGTCGGACTTTCTCCATTGTCGCTGACCCACCACCACTTGGTCCCCTGGCTTGAGGTGCACCGGAGTGGCATGTCGCCTGGCGTCCGCGTATGCTTTCATCTTTTCCTTTGCCTCTTGGTCCCTGTCAGCGATGCTGCTGTGATCTGGTGATCTCTTCACCTCTAGCTGTGGTAGCCTTGTTTTGCTTGTCCTTCCCAGTAACTCAGCTGGACATCGTCCTGTGGAGCTGTGGGGGGTGTTTCTATAGTCCCGTAGTACTTGACAGAGTGCCTATCCTATGGAAATCTGTGCCAGCTTTGCTCTCTGGACCGCCTTTTTTATGTTGCCCATGAATCGCTCCACCATGCCATTCGCTTGTGGCCACAGAGGCGTTATCTTCCTGTGGTGAATGCCCAGGTAGGTCATGAACTTTTTGAACTCCTCCCGTGAAAACGGAGGACCGTTATCTGTCTTTAGCATCGCTGGTGATCCCCAGGCTGTAAATATGTCATCTAATATTGGTAAAGTCGCAGATGCTGATGTCGAGGAGGTGTGGTGTACTATGGGAAACCTTGAGTATTTATCAATGATCATGAGCAGGTAGTTGCCCATGTCTAGCGGCCCATAGAAGTCTGCTGCTAACGTCATCCATACTGCCTTTGGAAGTTCTGACATTTGTAATGGTTCCGGCTTTGCTGGTTGGCCTGTTGTTTGACAGATGTGGCAGCTCAGTATGGTGTCTTCCACCATTCTGTCTATGCCAGGGAACCATACCTTCTCCCGTAGCATCCTCTTTGTTGCGACCATGCCTCTGTGTGACTCATGGGCAAGACTGACAGTCCGTCGACGTAGCCCTCTGGGTATTACTATCCTTGTTCCTCGCATTAGTATACCATTTTCAGTCTCTGAGAGTTCGTCATGTATCCTTTTGAAGGTTATCATTTCCTCCTTGTTGACTCTGTCTCCCATTGCACAGTTGTTGTTGATGTGTCTCCATCTTTGCTGTCTTGTTGTTGCTTTCACCGCTTGCATCGTGTCATCTTTTGCTCTCTCCTGCTCTAGTTCAGCCAGTGTTATTGGCGCCGGCGTGTTTTGTCTTAGTACAAAGTTGAGATATTCTTCTGCCATTGAGGTCTTCGCTGGTGCCTGTGGTAAGGGGTGCCGAGACATGTAGTCGGCCGGGTTGTGTTCTTTGCCCGGCTTGTGCACTATCTTGAAATCGTAGTCCATTAGTCTTATGCCCCAGCGCTCAATGCGAGGCGGCATCTTTTCATTCGGATTGCCATATATTGTCACCAGGGCCTGATGGTCAGTTACGATGGTGAATGGTTTGCCATAAATGAACATGTGATAGTGCTCGCACGCCCATACCACCGCTAAGCTCTCCTTTTCAGGTTGGGAGTATGTTCTTTCGACGTTCGACAGACTTTTGCTTGCGTACGCAACAATTTTTCTTGGTGAGTCTCTACCTGGCAGGTGTTGGGCTAGTATTGCCCCTAGTCCGACCGGGCTGGCGTCTACGGTCAGCTCGGTGCATAGCAACGGATCGAAATAGGCAAGGTGATCTACGGCCATCACGGCCTGTCTGATGGCTTCAAATGCCCAACTGCACTCTTGCGACCAGATGTACTTCTGACCCTGCTTTGTTAGGTCCCGCAAGGGTGTGCTCACCGTGGCAAAGTCTTTTATGTAGCGGGCGCAGTAGCTGGCAAGACCAAGAAACGACCTCACTTCTGCAACATCTATTGGAGGATTTGCCTTTTTCAAGGTCTCTACCTTACTGGGGTCCGGCCTCATTCCTTTCTTGGAGAAAATGTGCCCAAAGAATACCAGTTCACTTCTTCCCAGCTCACATTTGTCAGCGTTCAGCGTTAGTCCTGCTTGTTCCAGCTGCAGGCATACTTCACGTAGGGCACTGTCATGCGCTTCATCGGACCAACCAAATACCAGGATGTCGTCGCTGTAGTTTAAGCTGTTTTTTACCGGCCTTATTACTTGCCTTATTGTTTCCTGAAATATCTCCGCCGCAGATGATATGCCGAAACTCAGACGCTTGTAGCGGAACAGGCCCATGTGCGTGGAGAACATGGTAATGTACCTTGACTGCTCGTCTAGCTCCAGTTGATGGTACCCTTTGCACAGGTCCAGCTTCGAGAATCGGCATGCACCAGTGAGACAGCTTATCATGTCATTTAGGTGTGGCCCAGGGTGTCGTTCCCTCTCAATGGCTGTGTTTGGTATCCTCATGTCCACACATATGCGAATCTTTGAGGTGTTCTTTTTTGGAACCGCCACTATTCGAGATACCCAGGGAGTCGGTCCTTCCGCAGGCTCAATGATGTCTTGCGCCAGCAGACTCTGTATTTCCTCTTCGACCTGAGCTTGTAGATTATGGGCACTCGTCGGTGATGCTGCGCCACCGGTTTGACTGCTTCGTTGATGTGCAATGTTATTTGTTTCCCTTTTAGTTTTCCTAGGCCTTGTAATATGGCTGGATGTTCTTGTAGAATGTTTCGTTTCTCTGACATGTGGTATGTCATTGCCAGTAGGCCCATTACCTGCGCCGTGACATTGCTCAGCAGGCATGGTGCTGGGATGTCTCCCCGTAGCACGTGTATCTCTTCTCTGCATGACCTGTCTTTGTACGTCAGTGTCTCTGTGAACTTTCCCATGTTTTCCACCGGCTTCTTCGAGCCCCAGGTGAAAACATCAACGGTCGATGGTGATAGTGGCGGTCTTATCTTAATCTTCTCATACTCCGACGTGCACATGATGTTGCACATGGCCCCACTATCAAGCACGAAACGTGTGCGGTGGCATCCTACTTCAATCTCCACAGTCGCGTTTTCTTGATCTGATGCTTCTCCACAGTGTTGATGTGCTCTTGCCTTCGTTCTCCCGTGGTGCATCTGACATCAGATACAGTCGTTCCGCCCTTTCCGGCGCGACTGTTCCTTCAGATTCATCTGAGGAGCTGTGATTTGCCATCTCCATGTGCCTGGCATGCCTGCTCGTTACTGCTCGTGGTCTTGCCGGTCTTCCTCGCTCACTTTTGAACTGTCTACTCATGCAGGCACTTGCAAAGTGATTATCTCTGTTGCACTTTCTGCACCTCTGACCCATTGCCGGGCATGCACCCACATGTGGGAAGTCAAGGCCGCACCTGTAACACGTTCTTTCTTGTCTTTTCATTGGCGGTGGTGGCGTGTTGTCCTTATTTTTGCTGCTTCCCATCACGCGGTTCGCTTGTTCCGCCCTTCTATCTTTACCCTGCTCCATCTGTTTGGCGTGCGTCGTTGCTCTTGCTTCTGCTCGGGTCATTGTCAGTATTTTCTCCAGCGTCGTTGGTTCCTTCAAAATCCTTGCGCGGAACTCCACTGATTGGCAGCCTTCGATAATGCGCAGTCGTATCGCTTGTTCATTGTCGAACTTGTCAAACTCGCAACAGGTTACTAGTTTCCGCAGTCTTGTTGCGAAATCGTCAAGGGACTCCTCTGCTCGTTGACACGCGGTGTTAAATGTGTACCTCTCGAAGTCGATGTGTCTTTGCGGGTCGAACCTCTCTGTGAGACACTGTATCAGTCCCTTGTACGTCGCTACTTTGTCGCTGGGGAATGTTGTGAGCAGGTCTTCCACTTCATCTCCTATGAGGTTCAGGAAAAGGTCAACGTGTTTGGCCCCTGCGATATCTGTGGCGCGCATGTAGCGTTTGAATTGCCGAATCCAGCGTTCCCACCTGATGCCTGTCTGTGGTTCCGATAGACTGAATGGTAGTGGTCTGCGAAATATTGCCTGTGAACTGTTCTTGTCACTTGCGGGGTCAGTCATTTTCTTGACGCAGGTCTTTCCTTGTGTACTTCCTTTTTCCTTGTAATTTCTTCTTTTTCCGCAAATATTCCTTAATGTCCTTTATATCCACCTTTATTTGGTGCTATTTCCTTTTATTCCGTTTTCTTTTCTTTTATTGTTTCCCTTTTCTTCTTTATTTGCCTTTTCCTGCTTTTTTGGGCCTGTTCGGTATTTGCCTGACCTCAAAATGGCCTCTTCCTATTCCTGGCTCCTCATTGGCTCCCCTGCCTGACCTTAAGATGGCCGCCGAGATTTTGGTGGGCGAGATTTGCTATATTTTGTATTGCCTGACTTCAACATGGCCGCCGGGTCTTCCTTGGCCTCTCATTGGCTGTCCCGCCTGACTCCAAGATAGCTGCCGAGCTCTCGCGAGATTTCGTCTTGAAATCCACACGCGGGAAGCTCGAGGCTCTCCAGGCAGTCGGTGGTCGGTTTCTTCACGGTTGGGTGCCCTCGGCCTCCCTCACCTCACCTTCTACGATGCGGCCGGGGTGGGCTCCCGATGTCGCTGCAGGCAGGCACACGCGGACCAGGGTGGGCTCCTGGCTCCGTTTTTCTCGCGATCGGGATGGGATCCCGACTTCGCGTTTTTGTCAATTTTCCTTTCCCTGGACCCGACAGTCCAGCGCAACTTCCGACAGCGCTGGTTGTTCCTTGGTGGTCGGCGCACCAGGGAGGGCTCCTGGCTCAGTTTTTGGACGTTGCAGGAGGACGCTTCTCGCACGCTTCTGGTGGTGATTCTTGACCCACCTCCTTCGTCGCCAGTTGTCGTATCGTGATAGTGACCCACGCAGAGACGGGTGAGTGACTATATGTTTATTTATCTCTTATCTCTGAGCTGTGCCCACATACACATCCATACCCTCTGCCCTCGCGTCCCGCAATGCCTGCCCCACTCCCTGACCGGAAGTGGTGTCCGGTCTCTGTCCCCTCCCCTGGGTCGAGTGCAGGGTCCTAGTGCCCCTGACTCAGGTCACTACATGTACCTGCCGCTTTCCTCTTTAAATTTAACCAGGTTTTACTTCAAGAAATCTATGAGATGATAACAGTGGGGGTGCGACATTTATGCACAACTCTGAGTTCAAATCTCTGAGCAAGCTCCTGTGTTCAAGGGGCTCGTAATTTAACACGCTAATCATAATTAGGACTTGTGGCTCACGTAAGCGTGTCCAGTAACACAGGCAAATATTCTAAAAATGAGAAATTACTTACCCATACAAATGGCTCATCCTCATGCACGCACCCCGAGAATGACCAAATCGAAATCATGGTAAAATATATTTATTGGAGAACTTGCCTAAAAAGCATGCAAAAAAAAACTGTAGAAACCTGAGCTGATGTAAATTAAATGAAACATCTATTTGAAAAATAAGAATCCACATTATTTCTCAAAAATAATTCGGATTACATATGAATTTATCATGGGTCATGTGTCCTTAGTACAATAACTCACAAACTTTTAACACTAGCAAACTTTGTAAAGATTAATTTCCTTGTTTGTATAAGCTGGAAAATGGGTTACTGGTTGAGGGGGGTGAAAAGTATTCATGAAGAACTTCAAACAGTAATAAAGTGAAAACACAACACAAGAAAAATCTCAGACCAGATTAGAAAATAGAGTACATTTTAATAAAGTATTTGAGATCAAAACGACTTCAATCCAATTAGAAGAACCAGAGATGTGCAATTTTAAAGATTTAAGTGAAATTAATGCCTAGAAGCACAAAGCACCATCTGTGGTTATCTTGTCATGCTGCACCAAGACAAAGTCACAAGTTCAGGCCGCGTGTGTGCTGAAGTGCGGGCCAGATGAAGGGACCAAGGTAGGTCCACTGAACAATGTACCTTAAATCCTGGTTTCTGGAATGTTGCACGATCACGCATCAAGGATGCATCTTGAATTGTGAGGAAGTTAGAATTCTCCCATTTTGCTGGGAATATAGTAAGCAGAGAAAAAAGAAAATGTCTATGAATGTGCTTCAGACCTTTGCACTATGAAGCAGACTTTGGAGTTTTATATTTATAAAGAATTTAGGGTTATTAATTGTTGCAAGCTATCCATTTGGGCTCTAAAGAGCGACATCAGATATGTGAAACGTACTAACAGATTTATATGGTGCAATCAGAAATTATGTATAGCCAAGCTGCCTAATACTGGTACTTAATATCAGAATGAGAGAGCCCATGCGAACCAGAATTCTTGTTGACCTTCCAGACACTTTTTTGCCTGATGAAAATATAGATTTTTGATTCAAACTTCACAAAGATCCAGCCGGAGATCTACATAGGCAAACGTTGAAACATGAACAATAACTAGGGTAAATTGTCATTTTTACACACTTTACACTAACAAGCAAAGAAGTGGGTAGGTTTTGATGAAGTAAGTTCTTAATTCCCACCCTTTTTCCCAAGTAGTAATAAAAATACAGAAGATGCAAACTGTGCAGTATATTAACCTCTAAATATGTATTTACTATGATGTTGTAACTTCTGCCAAAACTGGAAAACTACTCATAACTTCTATTTTTCATCATTACTTTTGTATCTAGAGAATTTCTCAACTATGTGAACCTTTTTATTAGCCTGACCGATGCTCGTAATAATCAATAGATTATCTGTGTGCAGTTTTACTTTCATATTGGCAGGTCACATATAGTAAAAGTGGCAAACGTTTGCAATCATTTGGCAACTATGTTTGGAATTATTTTGCTGTCTGTGGTTAGAAGTGATATCGGCCGTATGACTTGCCCAGAGACAGGTCTTTTAATAGATTATGAAATATCACATTTGCTGTACCTAGCCATGATCGAGGGGCCTAACCAGTTTCTATTACTTACAGACAGGCTTTCACATGATAGGATTGTTTCTATTGGCCAATAGCTTTTTCCAGAGCCTCAATATGATCCCATTAGAATTGGACAACTTGTCATTCTTGTGCTAGAAACGTTATCTGTCAATTCTTCTTTATTTAAGGGTGTACTCAATTTATCTTGTTTCACAGCAGGCAAAATAGAAAGTTCCAGCTCAGAGAGGAGTATGTGGAACCCTTCCTGTTATTTCTCTATAGACTATAAATTGAGCGAGAAGTACACATTTTTTAAATAAATTTTCAATACTCTCCTAAGACTGGCATATAACACCATAATTCACTAATTAAAGTTTTTTGACGATATTGATTTCTGCAGATTTTTCACCCAATGAGTTTATTTGCTTTTTCACCAGGCATGGCCGGCACAGGTAACATCGGTGGGGCGGTGGGGCGGTGGGGCGGCAGGGTGGCGGGGCGGGTCGGAATCTTTAGTGGACAGACGACGGGATAGGGAAAGTTAAAAAAAAACACTTACCTTGCGCTCACCACATTTTCCTGTTTTTCAGTCATATTTGTCTTACTAATGAGTTAGTAGGTTAATAGATAATTTATCACAGATTTTTTTTAAATACTCCTCATGAGCCTTTATACATTTTTTCTCTAGATCTTTCTAATGTGTCTGCATTTGAGCCTTAAGATGCTTTGTTTGCACTTGTTAAACATTCTGCAGCACACATAGAAAAAGCAAACGCCTTTAATGATTGTTCATGTGCAGGAAGCTGTCTCTTCCTGCACATAAACAATCATTAAATAAAGACAATTTGCTACTTCTATGTGTGCTGCAGAATACAGCACACATAGAAGTAACAAATCACCATTATTGTTTACGTGCAGGAAGGGAAACCTTCCTGCACATAAACAATCATTACAAAACACTAATGGTCCTCGGGTCCAGAGAAAAATATATTAGAAAAAAGAGAATTGAATGTCTCAGAGAGATGGCTGAGGAAAATGCTATCCACCTAAGGTAGTCCCTTTAAAGGACAGTTTCCCTCACACACCAGAGGTGTCATGCTTCATCATGGGGATACCTCCTTGCGCCACAAACCTGGTTGTGACGCGGGCTACAACCCCTTCGCTACGAGGGAGGAGCTCAGGGATGTTTTTTCAAGGTGAAGAAAGGGGAATCTAAAACCCAGTATGAGCAATTATGTGTGTATGAGATAGTGCAGTGCTAACTAAACTGTGGTGCAAGAAAAAGTGGTTAAAACTAGCTACGTGGTAAGCCTATCGAATTTTATTGTCGGTGCCAGGATGAAAAACACAATGGAAATGGTGTAGCTGCCATCATTAGAGATAGCGGCACTCTAAAATGATCGACATGTTTCCTCCGTATTTGAACTGTTATAGTTTCATGGCCTTCATCAGGATCTTAAGAAGCTACTGCATGTGACTATACAAAAAGTGTACCAAAATGAAAAAGAATTAAACATGTGAATTTTAAAAAGTGTCACCAGTGATCAGGCTGATCCCTGGATTCACCTGTGTACCTGCAAGACAAGAGAAAACTAAAATAGTGACAATAGTAAGGACAGTCATCTTCAAACATTTGGGTACATCTCTCATGGTCTGACAGTTCTAATTAACTTGTCAGGGATACTAGTAAACAAGTACTATCTATCACCAAGTGATTATTTCAAGTCCTTGGCACTCACCTGCAAAAGTCAGGTATATTTATCGCATCTGTTCATGGCAATTTGGCCTTAAATACAGACGCCCGTCCCACCTAGTAAGGAGAGGCAGGGAAAAAGCTAGTCAGAAAGAATGACAAAGCATTTTTAAAAACAATAAATAAAAAAAAACGGGAACAGTAGCAATATCCAGCTGATTATCAATGGAAAAGCAGGACTAAAATGGGGGTTCCCAAGTGATCGTATCGCTGTTTATGAGAACCCTTAATCGCGAAGCCATTATCATGTTAGTGTCCCATTCTGCTAAGACAAGAACCCAATGGCAATATCCAAAAACCCTGGTCAAAAAATCAGCTAAAAGAGTTTTAAATATCAACAGAGATGCTCTGCTGGACACCTCAGTTAAGAAACAGACTTCAACCCGACTGGTCTGTGTAAACACATTTAGCACTCTCTCTAATGAGGTCAAGAAGACCATCAACAAAAATTGGAACATTCTCAACAAAGGGTCCCTCACCCTAAATAAACCATTGTTTGCCTTCAAGCGCAGCCATAATTTAAAAGATAGCTTAGTGCACACTAGACCAGCCCCCTCCAATGATGCCAAGAGATCGAACACTTTATGGAATCTTCCACCGATTGTAGGTCATTTCCCATGTGGCATGTGTATAGCTTGCCCTCAAACCTCAGTGACTAGAACAATCGACATTGGTACCAACAAACCTTGGGAACTTCGCCAACATACCAATTGTAACAGTGAGCGGATGATTTACCTAATTACCTGCCCCTGTAACTTGAGGTATGTTGGAATGACTACACGTAAGATAAAAACTCGCATACTCGAACATAAGAGTACCATAAGATGTGCCAGACAGACCACAAAACTGACGAAACACTGTTTTGAAAATATACATCCAGCAGACAGTCTTACGTGGACAGTTTTGGACAAACCCAATCTCCAACCTAACTCTCCACAACTTGCAAAAAGACTATTGAGAATTGAACAACGCTGGGTGTTTAGATTGGACACGTCAACCAGGGGGCTGAATGACAAAATTCCTTGGATGTCCCTCTCATAATGATTATCGACGAATCTTTACATCTTGTTTGTTCTTCACAGTCCCTCAAGCATTCAGTCACCTAACATCTACCTAAATTAATGTTGGATGTCGACACATATTCCATTCTTCTCACAGCACTGATCCAATACTAGCTTGTGGGGTGTTGTGCAAGCCATTCAAACCACATATCCCTTAATTGTGCATTCAGGACAGAGTGTGAAATTCTCACATAGGCAACTTTTAACTTCCCAGCGCATCATCTCCTTTTGTAATAAATCTCAACCTTTAAGGTTCTCTGAGTGATTTGGGGTTTATAATTATGTGTCAATTTTAAATATTATACTTTCGAATCCACGTGAGAGATTATGCACATATGCCTAAAGTCGTGCTTTGTCCTATGCACGCCTCCGTAGCCGCTGTAGCGCTACCAAGACTGCATCTCTCAGGTTTCTATACTCCTCGCAAATACGCTGAGCACATCCGGGTTGAATTCTGCATTTAAACCGGCAGTCTTCAACCGCCCGGCGTCTTCCTGTTCCAGACGCCCGATGCACCATGCGAAATGAGTCCGCAGTGAGTTTTTGAATCTAGTCTCCATCTGCTACCCGGTTCTTTTTTATTGTAGTTGTCATACACAGCACACCTATGATCCGCTATATTCTTTGTAGACTGGACTATACATGCCTCAGCGGTTTGACTTAGCTGGGCGGGGGGTCTTTCCAATCTCATGGCTATGTGATTTAAAGAGGTCAGCTCCTGCATTCTTTACATAATTGAGCAAATGCTCATGATTGAATATCACAATACCCCAGACGCATACTTGGCTCTAGGGGGCTTATTTCTATAAACCGCATTGAACGCATGCACATCACAGCGGTTTCTTTGTATGGATGTCACATGACCCTCTTTAGGCCGATGACAGCAATTTTTAACATGCCTCTTCTCCAATCAATTACGGTTCCACTGGGCTAACGTGATGCCATTGGGTTCTTGTCTTAGCAGAATGGGACACGAACATGATAATGGCTTCGCGATTAAGGGTTCTCATAAACAGCGATACGATCACTTGGGAACCGCCATTTTAGTCCTGCTTTTCCATTGATAATCAGCTGGATATTGCTACTGTTCCCGTTTAAAAAAAAATTGTTTTTAAAAATGCTTTGTCATTCTTTCTGACTAGCTTTTTCCCTGCCTCTCCTTACTAGGTGGGACGAGCGTCTGTATTTAAGGCCAAATTGCCATGAACAGATGCGATAAATACACCTGACTTTTGCAGGTGAGTGCCAAGGACTTTAAATAATCCCTTGGTGATAGATAGTACTTGTTTACTAGTATCCCTGACAAGTTAATTAGAACTGTCGGACCATGAGAGATGTACCCAAATGTTTGAAGATGACTGTCCTTACTATTGTCACTATTTTAGTTTTATCTTGTCTTGCAGGTACACCGGTGAATCCACGGATCAGCCTGATCACTGGTGACACTTTTTAAAATTCACATGTTTCATTCTTTTTCATTTTGGTACACTTTTTGTATAGTCACATGCAGTAGCTTCTTAAGATCCTGATGAAGGCCATGAAACTATAACAGTTCAAATACGGCCGAAACATGTCGATCATTTTAGAGTGCAGCTACCTCTAATGATGGCAGCTACACCATTTCCATTGTGTTTTTAATCCTGGCACCTGGAAGCGACAATAAAATTTGATAGGCTTACCACGTAGCTAGTTTTAACCACTTTTTCTTGCACCACAGTTCAGTTAGCACTGCACTACCTCATACACACATAATTGCTCATACTGGGTTTTAGATACCCCTTTCTTCACTTTGAAAAAACATCCCTGAGCTCCTCCCTTGTAGCAAGGGGGTTGTAACTCGCGTCACAACCAGGTATGTGGCGCGAGGAGGTATCCCCATGATGAAGCATGACACCTCTGGTGTGTGAGGAAAACCGTCCTTTAAAGGGACTACCTTAGGTGGATAGCATTTTCCTCAGCCATCTATCTGAGACATTCAATTCTATTCTTTCTAATATATTTTTCTCTGGACCCGAGGACAATTAGTGTTTTGTGATTGTCATATTGGGTAGAGTGCCCTCGAGGGTCCTTAAATCCTCCTCTAGCCCCCTTCTTGTGTTTTGCATAAACAATCATTCCCTGCAACGCAGGCTCCCTTGCACTATGGCGCAAGGGTGTCTGTGTTGGCGCTAGGCAGCAATTTTAAGCGCCAGCATAAGGGAAAACACAGGGGTGTGCAGTATTGTTGTGAATAGGGTGCATCCCTGCATTTTGGAAATGGCTGAGCGCAGAGCTGCTAAATTTGCCGCTCTCCGCCATTTCCTTGTAAATATGCCCATTCGTTTCCAAGAGGAAAAGTGGAATTGAGAAGACAAAATACAGTCACAGCGATGATGTTTCAGTCAGCACTATCGTTGCTGTCTTTGAAAAATAATCTATTGGTCTTGCTGTATAAATAGAATTGAACATGTACGTTTTCACCAAAGATGAGAATAGCTATGGTGAAAAGAATATCATACACAATACATCCAACTTGTACCTGACGGTTTGTCCCCTCTGGCATGGACTATCATCTTTTTGTATGTTATTTACATATATATATATTCTCACACTTAAGATTAAAAACTCAGCTTGGGAAAAAATTATGTGACATCAAAATAAATTTACATGTTGGCTTCACACCTATCTGAGCGTTTCAAGAGAAAAATATAATTGCCCACCACAAATCCAAATGGGTACAATCCTCGAGATAAATGGATCAACAGAAATACACTCTCAAGATGAGAAAGTGAGGAATTCTCCAAATAGCAAGGCATCAGATGAAGAGTCAGCAATCATGAAAATGTGTCTCCGGTAGATGAAGAGAACTCTGTTTGGGAAGCAAGGTACTGCAGGGAATTCTCTCCTTTTATACAAGTGTCTACAAGGCAGCTGATAATCCTTGCGTCTCCTGCAAGAGCGTATGTTCACATGACTCTTGAGAAAGAGTTTACATTTGCCTTGTAAAGTACTCACACTCATTTCAGTGAAAGAGTGTAAACATTTCCTATACAATTAAGCATTACTAATGGCAAACCTGCCTTGGGGTTCAGACAAAAAACTGCATTTAAAAAGTGACACGCAGACCTTTGGTGCTGCAAAGTGAAAAAACATAAGGCTTTGATATTCAAAGGCTTTAGTCAGACGCTTTCTGCTTACTAAATCATGTAAAACATTGCACAATTAATTCATAGTTTGATTTAATGTGGGTAGTTTAGATTTTGTCCTCACTATAGAATGTGATTTTAATTTGCAAAAATGTTAAATGTGTGCAGTAGTAGAAAATAATTTGTACTGAATTTATACAACATTTTAAAGTATAGAACACAGAAAGCAGCTCATGATTCTGCAGTTGTCCCCTAAAAAAGCATTTGCACCCATAGCTGAAACTACTGAATCAGAACAAAGTGAAGACGAAGGTGGAAGCCTTGGGTTGAGAAAGTCCAAAAGAGCGATGGTGCTCTGTCGGAGGTATTCAGCACCTGAGTTGTCATATTGCATGGAAAAGGCACTGAACATCACATTGGATTAACTGTGTGATGCAGGATTTTAACTGTATGAGCCACCCTGATTTCAAGCTTGAGACAAAAGATCTGCGAAAAGCTGAGACAATGACTGAGAACCATCAAAAGCTGAAAAGAAAACAATAATTGAAAAAAAAGGAACTGTCCTGAGACCTTTATTATTTTAGTTACTTATTTTACAGGAGACTAAACTAGGTCTGAAAAAAAGCTACAAGAAGAGTTATGGATAACATTTTTAGAAGAACACGGAGTAGGTTAAAGGATTGTCTGTTTAGAAAATCTGTACTGCTGAAAACTAACCATTCTAAGAAGCTACTTACTGAACTTTTGAACTTGGCTATATATGATCTGATTGCAGACAAAACTTGTGTTGCCTTAGAAATAGACATAAAGGTTTTGTGTGCTCAATTTTTGTCATAACACTGATACTGATCATACTGCTTTTAGTAGGGTTCTTTTACATACCCGATAGAAATTAGGGGGCATATTAGCAAGGGCTGGCGATATAATTATCGCCACTTTAGCGTCCGTTTTTGGGCGAAAAGCGGCGATAATTATATCGCAATATCATCAAGGACACGCTAGCGCGTGTTTCCTTGATGTAGAGCCCGTTTTTTCACAGCCTCGCCTCGCATCGCTAATGAGATGCAAAGAAGGCGTGGCTGTGAAAACAACACATGTTAATATCGTGAAGGCAGCTTTGCAATATTAACAAGGAGGTGCAGTGATAAAAAAAATCGCGCTACCTCAGCCTTAACTCAGGAATTTAACGTCTGTTAAATTCCTGACTAAGGCATACTTTTAATGGGAGATGGATTATGCTGATACGACCACAGGGTCGTATCAGCAATGTTATCGCTGTTTTCAAAGGAACATCGCTGGAAAACCAGTGATGTTCCATTGAAAACACCGCTATCACTGAAATATTATCGCCATAGCGCTATGCGTTGTAAATATAGCGTTATCATGGCGATAATATTCAGCGATAGCCAGCGATAATATTTCTATCGCTATGTACGGCCAGCGATAATTATCACTGGCCGTTGATAATATGCCCCTTGGTCTGCTAATGAGATTACCACATTACACACACCACAGATGAGTAGGAATAGTTTAGGTAGAAAAAAATGTATATTGATTCAACTAATGATAAGGTTGCTCTTTAAACGATTTCACATGCGAAATTAAGTTAGTGTGAGGATCTGCAAATCATAAGAGCTGTGATAATTTAGAGATTGTCAGAGGAAGGGCTGAAAGAGCGTAAACATTTTCAATAGAATTAAGCATTACTAATGACAAACCTGCCTTGGGCTTCAGACATAAAACTGCATTTAAAAAAGTGACACGCAGACATTTGGTGCTGCAAAATGAAAACATGATGCTTTGATATTCACAGGCTTTAGTCAGACGCTTTCTACTTAATAAATCATATAAAACATTGCACAAATAATTCATAGCTTGATTTAATGTGGCCAGTTTAGATTTTGTCCTCACTATAGAATGTGATTTTAATTTGCAATTTTATTTTAAATGTGTGCAGTAGTAGAACATAATTTGTACTTAATTAATAGGACATTTTAAAGTATGGAACACAGAAAGCAGCTCATGACTAAAGTTTGACCTTCAGATAACAGAAGAATGTTTCTTCTCATGTGAAACAAGGATGCCTTGCATAAGTTACAGCATGTTATCGTATTTAGTTGCTGGAAAATGTTTTAAACAAAGTCTCATTTATTCTTTGCTTTAGAGAGAGTAGAAAACACACACATTTTAAATGTATTACCATGTTATGCTGTAGTAATCAAGTCCACACAGGTTGATGTAGTTCAGGATGATTTATTGTAGATATGTAGATAAGATAGATAAGTCCAGAACAGGTCCTGAACTAACCCCACCAGGAGCAGCCAGCATGCTGCACAGCCCATTCTCAACTGTGGCTTTTCTTCACAGACTCCCTACATTCCGTAATACATCATCACAGTAACATTCCACTGGCTGAGCATGTGGTGGAAAATGGCATACATAAACATGAACAGCAAACTATGCTTTAATAATTATTGCTTAAATAACATAGTTCTTTTGCAGCTAATGTTATGTGTTTAGTTAAAATAAAATGTTTCTTTAAAGGAAGGTTAGGAGATGAAGTTATATTAAATAGGATGCAGAATATGTCGTAGAAAGGATTTCGCCTGCCTGATGGATGATGTGTGCAGACTGCAGAGAGGTGGAGATGAGAATGCTGGACTCCAATTGGATGCAGAACGAAGATCATGCCACATGCTTTGCAACATTTTTCTGACTTATAAACGCGTTCCTAGTTTAGGAGTTTCAGAGCTTCAGACCTTTGCTGAGAGACAGATTCAGACAGATTTAGAGACGGAGACCCACAGAGGAGTTTCAGACTTCGATGCAGAACTGAAGGGAACAGAGCAGATGTGATTTGCAGAGGAGGAGAGGGCAGACTTTGATGGAGAGCAAAAAAGATGCAGACGAAGGCAGACTAGATGTAGGCTTTGTTCCATTCTGACTTTTATTAAAATCCCCACGCTTTCTGCTTGTCTAACTGGCTTTGCCATGGCTTATTTGTTCTAAGCTTTATTTTTCTTAATGGGAGATTATGCAATTATTAATTATTGATTTAGCTTCATGCTAATCTCACTCCTGCTTTATTTTTAACTCTTCATGAGTTCTGACTGACATCATTTGTACCTCACTTTCTTAAAATAGGAATTCTTTCCTTTATGGGACGCACTGTATGCAATTTATGATATGCTCTGTTCTAACTTCATTTTTCTATTATCAATTCTGTAATCTTATTGATACTTGACTAATGAATGAAGAGTCAGAGAATCTTAAACTTTAATTAGCCAATAAATCCTTTAAAACTACTCACAACTCTCATTATTGACTAAACCATTTAATTGCATTTGATTACCTGCCTGTGTTAATGTAGGAGCTCTTTTGGTCAAAATACGGTGGCACAGATTCATCACCTTTAGACTAGATAATGACATGGAAAAAGGGTAATGGTAATTAAAGGTTAATTGTGCCACCTTTACTACATTTTCCAAAGAGAGATTACCGCCCCTAAGATTATTAGATGGTCCTTGAACAGGCAAAAATGGGAAGACAAACAAACTCTCTGACTAATTGTATTCTCAAGAGCTGATCTTTGTTTTCTGTTGATAAATATACACATACATTCCTAGGTGTCTTCAAACTGTCAGTTTAATTACTTAGGGGCCAATTCCGATTCGGGCCGGAAATCTCTCAGACGAGTCGGATTCGGAGAGATTTCCGACCGAACCGGACTCTAGCAGTCCGACCGAACGAGTACGATGTGGACGCATGCTATCGGACTCGATTCGGTTGGACTCCCATTGAAGTCAATGGGAGCCGGTCGTACGACGCGTACACGGGCTCCCATTGACTCAATGGGTGCGTCGCAAACAAGGGCGCCCCCTACAGCGGGTACGCATCGGTGCGACTCGCGCCGTACATGCATGTGTAGGGGGGACTGTGCGACTCGCGCGGCTACGCGTACAGGGGGGTCCGACATGGACCCCCGAAGTCCGGCTCCGACTGCTCTGTCGAGCCGGACGGTGTGAGTCGGTCAAACTGTTCGAGGCGCGCATCGTACTTGCCCGGTCGGGGAACGTCTCCATTGCGTGGTGCGAGTCGAGTCCGTACGAGTCGGTCGGAGCGGTTCGGAGCCGGGAACGAGTCGGTCGGGGATTTCACGTACGCTTGCATCGTACTTGCTCGCTCGGACGGGTGTTCGAATCGGTCAGGAACATGGCGTCCGAATAGGATCCGGTAAAGCCGAATCCGATTCGGTGCCCTACCGTCCGAGATCGGAATCGGCCCCTTAGAGTCTGGTTTAGAACCATGAGGAAATCAGAGAAAACAGAAACTAAACGTTCATCCAATAATTCACTTGCAAGATCCCCATCGGTGCATAAAATAAATGGTGAAGAAAGGACAGAAATCAGTGAAAGAATTTCCAGTTTTATCATATACAGTGCCTATTTTGAGTCGATGGTTTCCGTAAACTCTGCACCGGCACTTAATTGCCAACACCGGCACTTATGACAGTCTGCAACATGGTGCCGCTGTTTGTCAAATTTAGAGATGTGCACAGCAACCACTGTTTATTACATAGATTAAAAATTACTATTACTGCCCAAACCATTCTTATACTTTGTCACACTTGTAGGAGTTTAAGGGTTAGTAGTTGTATTGCTACTGTCATTGACAGCGCTGGCAGGGGCATTGGCTGGTACAGAAAGCAGTGGCCTCCTGACGAGGGACCTGGCACTTATTTGTTTACAAATTATGCACTGACTATACAGTTTTTTTATATGCAAACTCCAAGAAGGGTAATAAGATTTTTCCAATTAGAATAAGTCAAATTAGCACAACACCAGAGGTATTGCTTTGAAGAGGTGAGAAGGTAAATTGAATTGTGCAGTCCTTTGTTTTGGATTTTCATTAAATTTAGATCCTCCTAAAGCAGGGTCAGAAGGGATGGTCACGATTTATTGTACTGTGAGAAAGTACCCTTTGGGGTAAGGTAGCATTCTGATCAGTTAAAGAATGTACCTGCTGAGAAAGTTTCTGAACAGCACTGTACAAGTCCTGCATCTGGGTCATTGTTACAGATGACCCGAATTTTTGTGGCTGTGCAAACTGCCAATAGCAGCTCTCAACTTCTTCTCTCTTTACTTTCCTTTCTTCAAAGAAGGATGACATGGACAGGCCTTTCTCGACTCCACCTTACCCCTGGTAAGGCAGTAGGCGGAGGCAAAAAGGTGCAGAGCAAAGTGCCCAAAAACTAAGAGGAATAATGAAAGCCCTCTGAGAAACCGTCAATGACATCTAGGGAGGGAACGGCACATGGCAGCAAAAAAATCAAGAAAACTACATAGTCAGAGGAAACTTAAGAAACAGTTGTTGGCACCACGGCTTCAGAGTCTTTCAGGCCTTGGTAGAGCGAGGTGTACGCTGACACAGGCCTCACTGTGAGTCACCTTTCCCAGAGAGGAAAATTGAGAGGATGTAATGTTAGGGTTATGCCGAATTTGGAACTATAGAAATAGATTTGAGTCCCAGTCTCCGCTCAACATCCTGTGATTCTGGGCAAATGAATTGATTGCCCAAGTCCTAAAATAAAAATAAATGTAATCTTCTGTAATGTGACTGATGCTCACATAATCACTGCCCTTGGGCCAAGTTCATGCTATATAAAACTACAATAAAAATAACCTTCTGTTTGCTCATGTTTTAAGAGTTGGCAAATGTTGAAATATAATAATGAAAGAGGATTCTTTATACATTAATAAAATCCTCTGTATTCCTTCTTAATATAATTTTCTGCCTTTGTTTAGTTATAATTATCTGTCACAGATCACTAAAGCAGCTTTAGACAACATTTTAAACTGTATTGTGATGAATGGGGGTGCGCAGCTCAAAAAGTCCAATAGACCCAAAAATGTTTAAGAAAAAATAACTTCTTTATTCCAATCAATTTGTTAAAAAAAACTTCAGATACAGGCAATCCAGCCAACGCGTTTCATTCCCATATAGGGAACTTCCTCAGGGCTCCAGTGGTACTTGAAGTAGAGGTGCAGCCGGTGCTGTAACATAACCAAGAGAGATTTCATCAGGAGAGTGTTCCATATGAGGTCCTTTAAATTATTTTATGGGACGGCCTCTAAAAACAGCACCCCGGTTCTCAGTCTGTAATGAGTTTTCCCTGTTTCCCATATGCCAAACCCAGCCCTGGATGGAGGGTTTTTGGTCATGTGCTGCACTCATTTGTTCGAACAGAAGGACCTCATATGGAACACTCTCCTGATGAAATCTCTCTTGGTTATGTTACAGCACCGGCTGCACCTCTACTTCAAGTACCACTGGAGCCCTGAGGAAGTTCCCTATATGGGAATGAAACGCGTTGGCTGGATTGCCTGTATCTGAAGTTTTTTTTAACAAATTGATTGGAATAAAGAAGTTATTTTTTCTTAAACATTTTTGGGTCTATTGGACTTTTTGAGCTGCGCACCCCCATTCATCACAATATCTTTTGATCTGGAGCACAGTGACGCCACTCAACGGCTGGCGCAGGGGTAGTTTGCACAGCGAATGTATATATAGGAACTGGCACGAGGTGCGGCACAGGAGGTTCGCCGTTGTTGCTTTTGAACATTTTAAACTGTATTCACCTTATGTTTACCTTTTAAAGTACATATTGACAAGAGAAGAAAATACCAGCTTTTGGTGATTTTCTTCATTTTCGTAGAAACCAGGACATTGAAATACTGGTAATGCCGGATAAAAGGTGGTAAACATAGCTACATCAGGAGTTGTGGCCTTTCGGCGACTTTATTTCACCTCGCCCATCCAGCCATAATGCAGTGCTTCTAGTTTCACAAATGTTTCTGGCTGTATCTGCTTTAAAATACATAATTTATCAAAATGTCTCTAAAAATGAGCCCAATGAATCTAGCCGAATACTATTTCATAAACGGGCGTGATCAGGGAATGTGAGACACTTTTTTGGCGGTGCCGGGGCCGAATTGTGATTCCAATCCGACCCTGGACAATGGATATAAAAAATACTTGCCTTATATAGCCTTCATGGATAGCACTTCTCATGGTGACCCAGAAGTGCTCATGCACTTAATTGATTTGGGAAAGTCCAGTCTTTTCCAACAGTACTCTTGGGTTCTCAGTAATGATATCCGAGGCGAACAGGTATCACTCTTTCACAGGTATAGATAAAGGGACAGAAATAAGTCTTTCCTCTTTTTTTATTGACATTTATGCGGCAGTCATTATCTGAGGGCTCGATTGGAGACCCTTCGCGCCCCGATACTGAGCCCAGGGCCAGTGGAGTGCATATCTCTAGGGACAGAGGGAGAGCGAGCAGGCATCATGCCTCAGTCTCGTCACTAATAGCTGATGCAGGCAGGATCAGCGGAGTGATCTGGGGGGGAGAGCCCTTACGTGCGCAATGGGCCACAAGTCATCCGAGCATGTCAGGTACCACTCCTACCTGGCTTATGCTGCTACACTAGTGCCCATGCATTATTAATAATGCCGGGATTGTTGTCTTAGATATGACCTTCATGTAAACGAATAATGCGTGCTTTCGAATCATGAAATGTGTGGAAAAAAGGCACCACGTCTTTCTGTATTTCCGAAAATATTATTCATTTTCCAAGAGAATATTATCATTTTAGCCACTTCATGTCTTGACGAGCCTTGCTTTATCTGGAACGTATTTTTCTTGGCCAGATTGTTTTTTTTTTCTATTTTTCCTATTTTTCTCCATTTCCATCCTCGTGTTTGCTCCCCCTCCATCCATATTATTCCAACCATGAACAGCCCCTCTTTTTCCCACGCTTGAGGCACAGGGGCACCTTCAGGTCAGGTGCCTGACTAAATATTTTAGACATTTTCATTCAGAAACTGAAAATAGATCTTTGTTTCTAAACCCCTGGCTTAATATTAGCTATCTTATCATATTACCAAACAATAGTGGGCCCAAGGCTTCTGCATTCACCATTTATCATTTTACTTATGCATTCACCTTTCTTTTTTTTGTAGTCCTGAGAAAGAATTTAAACGTTTCTCAGTTTCTATCACCGAAAATAAAAATGCATATCAGCATTATCAGTTTAGATGTCTGCTCTAAGTATGCACAGCCCAACTGCCTCTCAACTGAGTTAACTGCTTTGATACCCCCCATCTTTGACCTGTGGATATCTGGAGGAACAAGCACTTTATACCATTTGCATTCTATGAGCCTGTAAGTCAGAGTATTCATTCCACCACAGATGATATGAATAATTAAGAAAACATTCTTTTGAATGTTCTTAGAATAAAAGAGGGTTGATAGAGGAGTCTTCTCACTAACATCTCTTACAAGGGCTGGTTACTTACTAGTAAAGTTCATTACTCCGAGTATTCGACCTCCCCGTCACAGTCCTTACATACGTAGGTGCCGGCTCCCCCCGTAGCCTTATTCAAGGAAAAAACACTCAAACAGCTCCCATCCCTTACCTCTAGGCCACGCCCACGCCCACATCCTGTGGAACATAACCTCTGAACTCACATGCGGAAATCCTGTAATCCAAAGCCAAATGAAGCTGAACACAGGGAGGGAGTGATGGGAACCAGGACGGTGAGAAACCTGCCATTACCTCCTCATCTGACCTCCCCGTCACAGTCATTACATAAGTGAGCAGATACCCAGGCAATAAGTGGCTTCATACAATCCTGGTGCAGAAACAGAATTTATTACAAAACAACAAGCAGCACATTAGAATTCATGTACAGAACGCAACACTGCATCCTCAAAACCTGAAGACACATTCCCACCCACCACAAAGCGGTAATGTGACATAAAGGTGTGTGGGGAACTCCAGTGGCAGCCCTGAAAATATCAGCCATCAAGGCCCCATTCGAACTCACCCAGGAAGCAGCCATCCTTCTGGTAGAGCGACCCTGAGCCGACCCAGGCACTGACTCCCCCAGCAGCAATAATAGCCCACTTTAATCACTGACTGGGAGTAGACACAGAAGGCTTTAGACCATGGTCTGCCAACCCAAAGGTCACAAAAAGAGAATTCACCTTAGGAAAAGGGTGAGTACGATCCAGATACACACAAATGGCCCTCTTGACATCCAAAGGTTGCAGAGGAACCTCATCCTCAGACTGAGGGTCAGCACACACAACAGGTAAAACCAACTCCTCCGAACAATGGAAGGAGGAAGGCACCTTAGGAACAAACGTAGGATCGGACCTTGAAACAACCTTATCCAGACACCACCTCAAAAATGGCTCGAACACAGCAATGAGCCCAACTCCCCAAAACACCTGGCCAATGTAATAGCCACCAGGAAAATCACCGTAATAGTCAGAAACCTAAGGGAAACCTCCTCCAGAGGCTCAAACGGGGCTGACTGCACCACCTGCAACACCAACGGTAAGTCCCAACTAGGAGACAAGGACTTAACCACAGGTTGTTTTAGAAAACAACTTCTCAAGAGCCTTGACACCAGTGGCACCATGCACTCACAGTCTGGATCCCTGAAGGCCCGCACTGCAGCCCACTGCGCACTCAAAGTGGAAACTGCCAAGCCCAAATCAAGACTTTCTTTCAGAAAGTCAAACATTTTCACTTTGCCCACATTCAATGCAAACCAGTCATTCCCAGAACACCAGCTCTGAAACAAAACCCAATGCCTGGCATAAGATTTCAGCGTAGACGGTTTCCTAGACTGTTGAATAAAGAGAGCAACCACAGGAGAACAACCCAAAGACACAAGGTTCAACCTCTCAATAGCCAGCCCGCCAACTGCAACTGGACCAGACACTCCCGAGACAGACGGGGAAAGTCAGTGGACATGGGTCTATGGAAAGCCTCCAACACAGTAGCACCGCCAACCACAACAATAGAGGAAACCATGGCCTTCTGCTCCCCAGCACCACCAGAATCACAAGTGCTTTGTCCTGCTTGACCTTTAGCAGAACCCTCTGAATCAAAGCAATCAAAGGAAAGGCATACAGCAGCCTGTCCCCCCACGCAAACGACATCGCATCCACCTTCCAAACTGCTCGACTGACTCAGAGAGCAAAATGTGTCCCTCAAAGTGTTCTCTTGTGTCGTGAACAGGACCAACTCGGGAACCCAAAACTTCTGCATGAGGACTCCTAACTCTCCTCTTTCCAATGTCATCTCCGAAAGTGAAGGAAATATCCTGCTCAAGCGATCGGCATCCATGTTCATCACCCCAGGAAGATGAACTGCCCTCAGCGACAACAAATTCTGTTCTGCCCACTGGCAAATCTGCTGAGCTAACACATTCAAAGCAGCCACTTTCGCACTCCCCTAATGATTCACATAGTACACCACCACTGTTTTGTATGCCCGTTACAGAACTTCCTGATGCACCACTATCGGCAGAAAATGAACCAGGCCCAACTCAACCGCCTTCAATTTCCTCCAGTTGGAAGACATCTGAGCTTCCTGGACCGACCAGATCCCCTGAACTGAGTCTTGAGCTATGTCAGCCACCCAACCAAGTTTGCTGGCATCCATCGTTAAACCCACACATTGGTGGTGCACACACAGAGAACCGTTCACTAGATTTCCCACATCCAACCACCAAGCCAACTCCTAGGAGATACCCAGACCCCCCGGAATCAACTGGTCGTAATCCTGCAACCCGGGAGTCTAAAGGAGAAGGATGTGATTTACCAAGGGGTACAAATGCAACCTGGCCCAAGGAATAATCATGACAGTTGCGGCAATCAACCACTGTACTCTCAACCATTGTCTTGCCATGGAAGCTAGAGAGGCCAAGACTGCCCTCAGTTCTTTCAAAAGAGTCATTCTCCTTGCTCGGAAAAGAACACCTTCCCTTCCCTTGTGTTGAAGACCCCTCCAATGAACAACAGTTCCTGTGACAGAATCAAATGAGACTTCTCTAGGTTCATTAATTACTCGAACCTCTGTAGAAGACTGCAGACTTTCTGAATCTGGGACTGAGCCATAGACAAATAAGAGTAAGAGATCAGCCAGTCCTCTAAGTCCAGGAACACCTGGATACCCTGAGCATGTAACAAGCCCACCAATGGAGCTAACACTATGGTAAACACCCTAGGAGAAGCAGAAAGACCAAATGGCAATACTTAAAACTGGAAATGATCTCTGCACACACAGAACCTCAGAAACCTCTGTGAGGCCAGGTGCACTGGCACATGAAAATATGAGAAGTTAGAAAATCCCCCACCGACAGAAAGGGAAGAATCAACTGCAGTGTCACCATCTTGAATGACGTGTGTGGAATGCATAAATTCTCTGCTTTTAAATTCAACACCGGTCTGTAATCCCCATTTGGCTTCCTGATCAAGAAAATGATCGAATAAGTCTCCTTGCCCTGTTGCTCCACCGGAACCCTTACAATGGCCTTCTTCTCCAACAGGTCCTGAACCCCTTCCAACAGGGCCCATCTTATCACTGGTGACTGCAGAACAGGGGTAGAACGGAAGTCTTCCAAGGGGGAGTCAAAAAATCTATCCGATACCCCAATCTGATCATTTGCAGAACCCACTAATCCCTGACAAACTCCTCCCAAACAGGCATAAAATTCCTGAGGCGACCCCCAACCGGGCCCCCCACCATAGACAAAGGATAGTCATGATTTAGCCTAACTGGCAGAATTGGAACCTACCTGCTGACCCCGGGATTTACTAAAGGAAGGAACTCCCTGGCCATGTCCCCTGCTACAAAAGGGCTGATTGGCCATTTCGTTCTGAAAAGCCTTTCCAAAAGCTCATTTATAGCCAGCAAATTTTCTCTTCTGGGGCTGACGGACTGGGGCAAACAATTTTTTGCCCTCTGCAGTCTCCTTGATCATGGCCTCCAACGGATCCCCAAACAGCTTGCAACTCGTGAAGGGTATTTTCATGAGAGCACTCTTTTGCATTGTGTAGGAAGCTGGGTTTATGTTGCAGTAACCCCCCCTCCCCCACTTTTTGCCCACTGCTGATGCACTTTGACTTGATGTGCCCTGGGTCCCTGCCAATCAGGTTCCCAGGGCCTGTGTTCTTTCCCAAAACTGTATCTTTCTATCCCCACTTGGCACCTCTCTGGCCATATGTAAGTCCCTTGTAAAAGTACCATGTGTACTAGACTGTACCATGGGCACTGTGACCAGAGAAGGGCTCTAAGGGCTGCAGCACTCATTGTGCCACCCTTAGAGGTCCCGTACCATAACAAACACACACTGCCATTGCAGGCTGCGTGTTTTGGTGCAGAGAAAAGTGAAGAGTAGACATGGCACACATACCTGTGTGCCATGCCTGCAACTCACTACCTATGGTATAGGTAAGACACCCCTCTAACTGGGTGCACTATACCACTGGTGAGGGTACAGTAGCATGAGCACTGTACCCGTACAGGGTCTAAGTCCATTCTTAGACATTGTAACTGCAGTAAAGCCATAAAGAGTATATGGTCTGGGAGTTTGTAATTACAAACTCCACAGCACCATAATGGCTTTAGTGAATTCTGGGAAGTTTGGTATCAAACTTCTCAGCATAATAAAACCACACTGATGCCAGTGTGTGATTTATTATACCATGCACTCAAAGGGCATCTTAGAGTTGCCCCCTGAAAAATGACCAGCCTCTGGTGGATTCCCTGACTGGTACACAACAGCCTGCCACCACGAGACATGTTTCTAAACCCCTGATGTGGGAACCTGTGCTCCCTGAGCCCAGAAACAAAGCCTTTCCTGGGCAGAGGTGTTCACACCTCCCCCAGGTCAGGAAGAGCCATCTGTGGCAGGGGAGCTTCAAAGGCCTTGCCGCCTTTGTAACACGAACCCCTGCTATCAGGAGCAGGCCCCCTTCTTTTCTCCCCTCCTTTTTGGTGGGAAGACAGGCGGGAAAAATTCGAGCAGCCCAGAAGGTGTGCCTACCTCTGCCAACCCCACCCCTCAGGTGGGGGAGGCGAGGTGAAGCCCACTCTTCAGTACCTGCTATCTTGCAGATGACAGGCACTCTCCAATCATGATTAGGGATTGTGCCCACTCCTCCACGTGGGGTGAGTACACCAAGGGTGCAGTCAACCGAAGGTCAGTAACCCATTGGCTACTGACCTC
The DNA here is from genome assembly GCA_963921515.1 of Calotriton arnoldi. Taxonomy (NCBI): domain Eukaryota; kingdom Metazoa; phylum Chordata; class Amphibia; order Caudata; family Salamandridae; genus Calotriton; species Calotriton arnoldi. The sequence goes on along the minus strand of CAWUFW010002121.1, from coordinate 1,834,660 downwards.
AAGACCCCTAAAACCACCTCTAAATACAGTATTTAGGGGGCAGCCCTGAACCAAGAAGGCAGATTCCCGCAACCTATGAAGAATAAGGGCGAAAGAAGATGCCCCACAGAGGAGACTGCATAGAAGAACTGACTTGGCCCCAGCCCTATCAGCCCGTCTGCGCCAATAGTCGCCTTGTCCTGCAGCCAGCAACCTCCAGAACCACTGGGAGGACTGACTGCCTTCAACAAAGACCAGATCTCCTGTGAACAGCAGCTCTGTTCAAAAGAAACTCTCAAGACAGACTCTGAGCCTGCTGAGGACAAAGAAACCCGACGCCTGGAACCACCACTGCACCCGACGCCTACGGCCCGAATCCGGTTGGCCGACTGGTCCCAGTGAGGTCCCCCAGCACTCCAGAGTCCGAGTCCACCGTGGGTTGACCCCTCCAGTACTCCCCGACGTCGCCTGCAGCCTCTGCACGGAGACCCCCCCAACCGCGAGTGGCCGGTATGGTGAAATCCGACCTCAAAAGACACCCCTGCATCCAGCGGCCCTGGGCCCTGGAGAAAAAAACCTGAGGTGCACCTACATCCCCGAGCCCTCCAACTTACCTGCCCAGCTGTTGGTTCCTCCCAGAAGTCTTCTTGGACCGAGCCTGCAACCAAAATCCAAAACCAACAACCCCCATTGAAAACAACAGGGCACCTGACGTCAAAACAGCACCCTGCACCCGCCGCCCCTGTGCCGCTGTGGGTGCACTTTGTGTGCTAAATCGGATCCCCCTTTGCCCTGATTCGAACACCAGGAGCTTTGCTCCCACAATCTTGTGGCCTGCTCGCGAGCAGCCACCAATCGCATTTACTGACGATACATATCTTCCCCCTTTTCACTTTCATGAGGGCTGCCACATATTTGTGAAGAGTTTCTCGATAGTTGTTCACTGTCTCACATCGGTTCATTATTTCATGATGGACACCAAACGTGAGCGATAAACTTCCTTACACATTCCCACTTTTTTGGCATCACCTCTTTAAAATGGCCGTCTGACATGCACAGACACCCAATGCCTTTACCTCACCACCACTCCAAGATGGCCGCTTCATATGTGTGCCGATGCACTTCCGGGTTCATATGGATTCCGGTTCCAGCTCGCCAGATATACTCTTTTAAAACAGGTACCCTCATCCTCCGCATCCACATTCGGGGCCAGCAGAGGTCGAGGGTAGGTGCGATGATCTGATCGCACTCAGAAACTGTGAGTACCGAATCCCAGTCTCGGTACCGGCGTACGCTGATACGGCATATGTGATCCTCTGGTTAGGTTCTCGTTTACTTACCTGATGTACTTATTTCCAGTCTAACACGACTGAGCACGGCACCTCTGCCAGACCCTAGGAGTACTTATATCTCCGGTTGGAGGTAAGATTATGTGCTTGACTTTGCGTAAGAAAGGGAAGCATTGGATACACAATCACGCTCCCATTTTTAATAGTGGGGCAATTTATGTGATATCAGCACGCATTAAGGTGATCTCTTTAATATATATATAAAACAGTTGGCTGCTTCACTGGCAATCCACACTATCTGCACAGTGGCATTGGATGGATGTATGCTGTTGCCACTTACACAATGAAATTTTCTCTGTTTCATACTGCATGCCAACTATTATCGTGACCAACATTGGGTGGATGGGGGTACCAGCCTCGAACTCTTTAGGCTGGGAACTCCGCTGAATGAAATTTTTAATGCAAGCTATTCTTAAAAGATCAGCTCTTTATTTTTTCATGTTGTACATGTCTTGTATTTGTCTTTATGTGTCTTCACATGTCTGGGAGCTACTCCAGCACTGGACGAATAGCTTTGGGCCATAATAATGGACATCCTGGTCAATAAGATAGTCTTATGCCAGGAACATGATAATTCTGTTTCATTTCTCTCTCTTGACAGGTTGGAAAACCAACTCCAAATAAGTAGATACCACAGCAAGGGCACCACTTTTTACACATTCGTGGGGTAGGAAGATTCACTCACTATTCTTGTCCGGAAGAAGCGCCACGTATCCTCCTGACCACATGCAGCACTAAAAATTTTGACCAACTAGATTTGGACCCTAAAAGAGGCAACTCACATCAAGAATATCAAGGGACTTTATGACCCTACTGGTAGCATCTACCTAGAAAGGTTTTTAATCTGACAGAGTGGTCCGGTTATTAAAAGTAGTTAGTGCCTCCCTGATAAGTTGTAAACCCACACTATCACACATGAAATACCACCCCACCTAGACTCTACCTTGCACTCATCATACGACATACCAACAAAAGATCTCCACCAAAGTGTCCATTCGGGGGACCGGTTGGGCATTGCAGCGCCATCCCAATGCGGAGCAATAGCCCTATGATGAAGCATGACATCCCTTTGGGATGTGTGATGCAACATGAAACAGTTCTGCTGACTGCCACCTTACATATGCCCCTGTCTTGGACAACCTGTTGATACTGTCTCTTTCTCTTTAGGAACAGTGTCCCTAATTTTTTGATTGTATAGTGTATACAGAGACAGCTTCCTTCACATTGCTTCCGCCTTCCACGGCTTAAGCAACAACTGTCTCCAAGCAGCAATGGATGCCAAAAGCAGCTGCCACCGAAGCACTAAGAGAATCGAAAGACAGGTCAGACAAACAGCTCAACTGCTGTTCCAACATAGCCAAAGACTCATAGGGATCATCATCCTGAAGCAGTTGCTCAGAAATACTCTGACAGTCCCTCAGCAGAGACTGAACCCAATAACTGGTATATGCAGCAGACTTAACTGCAAAATTGGAAGCAGCAAAGGACCTCTTGAGATCCCCTTCAACCCGCTTGTCACCTGGGTCTGAAGGAACTGCATCCTCAGGAACAACCACACCCTGATAAGTAAGGCCAGCCAACAGCGTATCAACCTTCACCACTGAAGGGAATTCCTCCATAAACCCCTGCAGAGGACACCTCTTTGCCAGGAATCGGACAAAAAATGCATGCTTGTCCACATCCATCCATTCACCTTCCAGCACATTCCAGACAGACTTATGAATCAGAAGAGACTCAGGCTCCTTTCTTTGGTAATTGGCAAAGAAATCCTCTGTCTCCTCTGCCACCTGGGGCTCTGGAAAAGCCTAATTGTTCTGCACATGTTGCAATACACTCTTAAGTTCGGACCCCTGAATAAATCTCCCCTTCGATTCCTCCTCAGAATCACAGGCAGGATCAGGAGGATCAGAGGAATCCAGCTTCTGCTTTTTAGGCACCACTGCCTCTCTTGCTTGAAAAGCAGCCGACACAGCAGCCTCAATCATCCTTTGTACATCAGCAAAGGGAGGGGCTGCCCGGCACAGCCATCACTGCCTCCTCAATATCAAAAATACTTCTCCGTTCTCTTTCCACCCTCCATGATTGTGTAAGAGGCCAGAAAAAAAGAACAACCATTTATAGCCCAGTAATCAAATCGGGCCAATGACAACGGCACAAGTTTCCTGCAACACCGGTTGCTAGGAAGGCGAACTACAAATGGGTACTCACAGTCAACCAAAAGGACACACACACCCAATCACCCCACAACGGGAAACCATCGAGGCCCATTCAGCAAGCACCACCTGAGGGGCACGGTGGCCAATCACAGCACGGGCCCCAATGCAAAGGCAAATGTAGGAGACACACGCAGCCCGTACACACCGGGAGGCCTGCACGCAGACACGAACATCAGAGCAGCCTCCCGACCTCCTGCACAGCAGAAACTGCTAGCAAAGACTCACATGTCTCAAGGCATGCTAGTCCTTTTTATTAACCAAAATCCACGCCGAAGAGGTGCCGGTCCCGCTACAGCAGGGACTCTAATGTCCTGCCTCAGGCCGCATAACAAAAAAGGCAGCTAGAGCAGGCCTCCGCTATCATAATACCTATTTGCACATCCTGAGATATGCACTGAGCGATCCTGCTTGACGACAATCTGCAGAAAAATGCAACAAGGTTTCCAGATGTGAGATCAGAGGTTATGTACCACAGGATGTGGGCGTGGCCTAGAGGGAAGGGATGGGAGCTGTTTGAGTGTTTTTTGCTTGCATAAGGCTGCGGGGTAGCTGACGCTCATGTATGTAAGGACTGTGACGGGGAGGTCGGACGAGTAGGAATGACTCTGTTTGGGTCCCTATTGTCCTTATAGTGTTCCTATAGTTTCTTATTCTTGTTCAAACAGAAGCTGTGTATTCACTTCAGTCTGTCTTGCATCTGCTTTAGATTTTCTGTACTCTGCCATTTATCTACTCTTGTCTGAATGCGGGATAAAACCTCCGTCATCTAAGGCAAGGAAGGGCAACTACAGGTTTCTGGTACAGGCCGCACTAGGTGCGTTTTTACAAATTAGAAAATGATACCTAATTTAGATGTGGTTCAGTTAGCATGACTGAGGGCTATTCAGCTTGCATTAATAGCTATTTACATATTGCAGAATAAAAGTGCAAATTTACTTTATGTGAGGAAGACTTACTTTATTTTCTATACTTGTGTGCTTTTCCATTTCAGGCAAATCATCAAAAAGAAACCTGTATTGGAGTGTCTGTAAATTATAATGTGTTTGCTCAGTCAAGGAAGAAATGTCGAGGATGCTCCTCTATTGTGTAACTTTTCAAGGTTTCCTGCTGATGATCTGAGCATGTCATTTATTAGCTGAACAAACCATTGTCTTACAGTGTTACATAAAATGTCAATTTGTGTCCTTAACTAGTTATGCATAGCCTTACCAATGAAATGCTTTAGAAAGCAGGTGTCTCTAGAAATATGTTATTTACCAGAATAGTGATTGGTTTACATGTTGGTAACATTGCTAGTTCAAGCATAAAATGCCATAACAAACCATGAATTGTGTGTGGCTTCTGTACTCTAAAACATTACAAAAAACATTACAAAAGCAGTGTTATTTTGGAGAAGAGTCAGATTTTACTTGTCTTCTTTGGGAGCAAATGCTATGTCAATCTGTCTATTTGCTTTATATTTAGTTATTTCCTTGGATTTCCTCCGGAGGCCAACCTTATGGTAATCCTCTTACATAATTTTACTTTGACTATTTCATTGAGGTTGATTCCTAATTAACTAACTGATTACTTATTGCTTTCTGTAATGAATATAATTCTGATTAAAACCATAAGGTTTTAACCTTGAATCTTTGACTCACCCTGGTTTGTTTATTAGCCTTGGACCAAGTCTTAGGAAGACTGACAAGGTCTTGCAAAAAGTCAGATAATTCACATCGACCCTCTTAATTAGGAAATTAGCGCAACAAAACTGATGTCTTGAGGTGGCTTCCTAATCCCTACACACCACTCTGTTCTTTGGGTCACATGATTTACTTAGCTGGTGTTATTGGATGCTCTTTGGTCCTAACCAACATTTCTAACAATTGCTTTTTAAGTAAGATCTCTTGGTGAGATCACACAGTTACAGGATTATGAAATACCAATGTTGTTCCCGCTTTTGGCATGACACTTGTTGGACTTGGCCCATTTTGCAGGCTTATCCCCAAACTGTTTGCTTCTTCCTCCTATTTTTTCCTGACCTGTTGTTGTTGGCTATAGGACTCTGGTGCACTTTTACCACTGCTAATCAGTGCTAAAGTGCATATGCTCTCCATGCAAATTGTGTTTATGGATTGGTGTTTCCCTGATTGGCATATTTGATTTACTGGTAAGCCCCTAGTAAAGTACACTGAGTATGCCAGGGCCTATAAATCAAATGCTACTAGTGGGCCTGCAGCACCAATTGTGCCACCTACATGAGTAGCCCTGAAAAGGTATCTCAGACCTGCCACTGCAGTGACTGTGTGCATCTACTTACCAGGCCCTTACCTTCCCTTTTCTTACATGTAAGACACCACTATGGTAGGCCCAAGGTACCCCCGGGGCAGGGTGCAGTGTATGTGAAAGGTGGGGCATGTACTGGTGTGTGTGATATGTCCTGATAGTGAAATACTGCCAATTTCGTTTTTCACTATTGAAAGGCTGTCTGTCCCTTAGGATAGAATAGAAAATACTTTGTAACATCTTACAAGTATAACTTCACATTAGGACAAGATAGAGAAATAAAGTTTAGGCTCTCTGAACTCAGAATTTAATAACACATCTTTTAGTGAAGAATGTTTTTAAATTGTGTGTTTGAAAATGCCACTTTTAGAAAGTAGGCATTTTCTTGTTTAACCATTCTGTGTGCCTCTGCCTGTTTGTGTATAGACTGTCTGGTTTGGGAGCGATGGGGGCTGGGGATGTGCACTCACTGTAGAAAGCCACTGGGGGGGGGGGGTTGAGGTGTCCCTGGCCCTTTTTGGATGACGCTGAGCTGAATAGACTTTGGCTGAATTTAGAGTAGTGGGAGGAGTTTTCCTTTGCACCTGAATAGGACCTGTCTCCCTTGCACAATGCTGTCTCCACCCCCTGTGGTCATACTGCACCAGTGAGGACAGAACTGGTTTGGACAGGGCTCAGAGACCCTGACACAAATAGAACAAAGACATTTTGGGGTATAAGTATTACACCTGAAACCCCAGACCTTTAGATTATTTCTGGACTCAAGAGGAACCTTTGCAACGGAGAAGAGCTGAAGAGCTGTGAGGAGGTGTACTGCCCCCTTTGCTGTGTGCTATGTAGGGTTGGCCTGCAGTTGCTGTTTCTCCCAAGAAAAGGACTGGAACTTTGCTGTGAATCTGTTTGAAGAAGATCTCCAAGGGCCTGTGTGTGCTGGCCTCCTGTTCTGAAGTCTCAGGGACACAAAGACTTCACCCTAGCTCCCCAAACTCTGCTGCTGAGAGTTCTGACCTACCAGGAGGTGCCTGTTCCAGTTCTGGGCCTCTGGAGGTTGTTCCTGCTTTTGGGAGCTGGAAGAAAAGAAGAACTGAAGAAATCAACAGATCGATCTTCTTGCAGCTGTTTTTCCCGACACAGCACCACCGTGCGAGAACAATCTCCACGCATTGCTGCACCACTGCCAAAACTGACGCAGCGCCTGTTGCGTCTGTAAGAACCAATGCATCGAAGGATCGCGGCTGAAAAAACCGACACAGCACCACTCGACAACGCCGCATTGATCGCCGACGCATCACGGATTTCCACATATCGCACCTGTGCGGCAAGTTTCCTGACGCATCACCCGCGAACCAGAATCGTCTTGGAGTCAACGCATCACTTCCCCCAACAGACCGGATTCGAGCCATCACTTCTCCTACATGTAGCAGAACTGTCGCATCGCACTGACACATCTCTTTATTTGTCAACACTTCCCCTCTCAGCGGCTGTTTGGCCTTGTGAATTTTGACGCATCTACAAGTACTTTGTGAGAAATTACGCATCCATAGTTTTCTATAGACCAAGTTGTTTGAAACCTTTGAAAAGTCATATTCTTATTACATGTATGTTGGATTTTTGTCGTTTTTGGTCTTGTTCAGTTTAGATAAAGATACTTTATTTTTCTAAACTGGTTTGGAGTCCTTTTGTGGTGTTATCACTGTATTACTGTGTGTTTTGAGTACAAATACTTTACACAATGCCTTTGGGATAAGTCTGTCTGCTCGTGCCAAGCTACCAAGGAGGTGAGCAGGGGTTATCTAAAGTGTGTATCCCCCTTACCCTGACTAGAAGCAAGGGTCCCTATTTGGACAATGGTACCTACCTCTGCCAGCTAGAGACCCCCATTTCTAACAACACTATATTGTGTAGGGTTGAGGTTGTAGTTGTGCTTAAGGGTACTACTGTGCGGGCTCGATTTCCCAGGCCTTCTATTGTACAGGGCTCTTTACTCCCCACTCCTAGCTGCAGTCAATCAGGTTTGATATTCATGAGCTCACTCAGTGTCGCCGCTTCCACTTCCTCGCCTGTTTTAGTACCTCCTTTCCTTTGCCTGTTGTAAAGCATCCATAAGAGACCAAGCATTGGCTGGGATGACGAATGTTAATATCACAAACATAGTGAGAAGCTGAGAAAATCATTTAATTATGAGAGAAAAGATACGTTTTAAATAGTCTCGGAAGTAAACCAGGTTAAACCTAGTTTCTTATAAGATGGAATTGTTCTTCAGAATAATCATAGGCCCTGTATGATCTGCCAAAATAGCTCAGTGGACAGAGTGATCGCCTAAATGCATGCAGTTTACTGGTTCATTTTAACAACAGTGCCTAGGTAGTCTTTCATGCTTGTGAAATCCATAACAAGAGAGCCACTTTGTCAGATAAAAATAGCACCAACTATTTTCTAAGATTTGTTTTTAGTCTGCGATGTGTGACGTGTGCTGTGTGCAAATGTATATTATTGATTTCACTATGTAGGGGTCAGAAAAAAATAAATGTCATCTGCATTGTTTTTCCTCATGGTGTGTGAATTCAACTTATAATGTTGTTTGGAAAAAAACTTTTCAATAAATCTGTAAAATGTCGTTGGTAAATAGCACAGATGATTTGACACATATTGTCAGACAGAAATGGGCTTCTACCCAAACCAAAATAAAACATAGTTGCGATAGTCAATTGCCTGTCAAATATTAAGTCTTACAGCTACTAATGCTTAAATTATTCACAATCGTGTAAATATGCCACCTTGATCACATCACAATCATGACAGTGTAATTTGACTTTAAACTAACGAAGTAAACTGAGTGATTCTACAGGAGTGACTATCACTTTCGAAAATGTTAGTTCTTTGATTTTGTTCTCAGCATGAAAGAAGTAATGCTGCCACCTACTGACAGAAAAATTGAGTCGTTAGAAGAATTAATTTAAACAGATGTAAAGAAAAGTGAGAATTCCAGAACTCGAGGTTGTGATTAGCTAGGACACATGCAAGCAGAATTTTGTAACTTAAAGCATTATATTTGATTGTAAACTCTTCATTATACGGAGATAAGAACAAATCATTAATAGTTCTCTGCCCTATTAATGCTTGTGATATCGAAATATTGGACCTAGTAAGAGGGTTTAATTGTGAACATCTTTAGCTGATATCGCAAAATTCTGACTCAACGCAACATTCCTTGGTGAATTCTGTTCTTGGTCGCAAGTAGCCAGGTATGCTGGATCATGTATTACATGTCAAATCCACTATATCTCACAGCAACATGTTAACCCACTCAAGCCACAGGGATATTAAGGACAGACTCGCCTAAAAACGTAATATATGTAAAAGAAAGCACTGGCTTTCCTACGGATAGGTGTCTAGGAGAAATGTGGCAATAATATGGATTATTTTATTCTGTTTACAAGTCTCACACTCTAAGAGTCTGACTCACAAAGGTAAACTTACACATTTGTGGAAGCTTAATATTTTTTAGTGTTGCCAAAACTGCATTGTAAGTTTATGAGTGCAGAGACCCCACAGTCGGGGGCGGAGAACTCTGCACATAAAAGGATAGGACAGGCCTATCTTTTTATGTGCAGAATTAAAAGGCAGTTTTGTGAATACTAAAATAGCTTTACACAAACGTGTAAGTTTACCTTTGTTAATCAGGCCCTAAATGTTTACCTTCATCTACAGTCTACACTGTACTGATGATTAGATCCTACTTTACCATAAAAACCACGCCCACGTCCACGTTCAGAAACTATCCTTCAATTTGTTTTCTTTCCAGAACAAGCATTTTATTTATAATGATACAAGGGCTCGGATCACAGAAGTGTCCCAAGGGTGAAAAAAAATATTTGCGCACATTACTGTGCTCGCAGGATACTTCTGTATTATGAGAGGGGCTGCAGATGTTTGTCTAGCCCCTACTGTAGTACCCATTGCACAATGTGCATCATATACTTGTGCTTGTCTCTTTTTTCCAGAATCCTGGGGATTCTGAAAGTACCCAGGAATTGTAGATGCCACTGAAGGCAACTGATAAAGTAGCAATAGTACGCGCACAACGTGCCATTCACTCCTCCCAAACTCCCCTCACCTTTCTCTCCCGCTGTGCCCAAGCACTCTTAGATTCAGGGTATGTTGTCCAAGGCATACACCCCTCAAAGCCTGTTGTTTATCTGTACTAACACTCATGCCATCTTGCATTCGACAATAGAACTACCTCAACTATCATTAACTATTGTAATAACTGCTTGGAGGGGCCTCACAGTGGGAGTAATACTCGTGGATCCAGTGCACTGTTGACTGTATGGGAGTGAAGAGTACGGTCACAGGGAATTCGCAAAGAAACGTCGACGCTTGAGGAATTGCAGGGCCACAAGAACATCGGTGGGTCACCAGGACGGTTAGCGCTAGCTGTATACATCGCAGGACTAAATGGACTGCTGTTTTTGCTACGTCGTGCACTGCTTTACCAGAGAATAATGGAGACCGACTGAATTCGAACTTCAATGACCCATCCCCCTTGCCTGACTTCAAGATGGCCGCCTCCGTGGGACCCTCCTCGATGCTCTATCTCTCCTGGTCTAAAATCTTTGTTCATCGTCCCGATGTTGATCAGCCCTCACCCGACCCTGTTCCTGCTCACCTACTAGGACATTTACTATGAGAACTTTCCCCCGACAGCTGAGACATAGCACCTTTGTCTGTTGCCCGGTGGAGCTACCTCACTAGCTATAGGGGAGATGGGCCATGGATTCTCTCCTTGACCATCACCTACCCAGCCGATCTTTGGGCAAACTCTCCTATGTCTCTCTGGACCTAATCTCCCTCCTCCCTTCACCCTACCCCTCTCCGCTCTACTCTTCTCCTCTTTGTAGCCATTGACCTTTGCCCTCGCCCGTCCTTGCTCATAGTTTCCACCCTCTTTTATCCACCTGACTCTCTTTTGTGAACCTTTCCTTCGTCAGTTGAGACCTAGTGATTTTGACTTATGCCCGATGGAGCTACCTTGCTTAGCTATAGGGAGACGGGCTGTGGATTCCCTCCTCGGACGTCACCTACCCAGTCGGTCTTTGGGCAAACTTCCTTTCGTCTCTCCTGCCGTCTCTTCCCCCATCCTCCCCCTTCACATTTCCCCCTTCCCCCTCCGCTCTATCTGTCTCACCTTTCCTTCCCTCTCTCAATCTGTTGCTTATTTTTGATGTAAAGTGTCATCTGTTATCATTGTCTGTAACATTGTATAACCTAATGTAAAGCGCTCTGATACCTCCGGGTCTAGCCAGCGCTATATAAAACTCTTGAAATAAAATAAATAAAATAAAACAAACAAGGTAATTCAAAACCACAAACCAATACGAAAGTACAAATGTCCTACTTGTATATAGAGGAAATACTTACAGCATCACACTTTAGCGGCATCAACATGTCAAAGGTAGTAAGGCAAATAGGCACAACATTAAACTTGATCTTGAACTTGGCCTTCTCTGCCCACAAAGCACCCACTCTGCTGCGCACATTGTGCCAGCAGGCCCCAATGCGTTACTTGAAATCCAGGGCACAGCCTAGTGCACCGGCCCACCAGGGTACCTGATGACAGGCAGTCTCCCCAAGGTTCTACTCAGTCCATACGTTGCAGGTTAGGGCAGGGGAGTCCAGGACCATCAGCAGGTCAGTTCCCCCTCCCCGCCTACCCGTTGTACACGCCAATCCTACCCCCTCCTGGGGTCCATCCAGTCGCTGAACCTCCATTGTTGTGCATCCCCATTTGTTGTTAACTGTCAGTGCTCCGCGAGGGCCTCGCTGTTCTGCCGGGTGGGTGGGTGGTCAACGACGCGCCAATGCTACTTGCCTGAGGTCCAAGGGGACAAAGAGGCTGGAAACCCTGGTGTGAAGCCTTAAATGGCTGTCCAGGTTCCTACTGCACCCCCCGATGACGTCACTGACCTGACCCCTTTGTTCAGCCCCCTTTTTTGGCCCCGGAGGAGCTCAGGCCCGTGGCGCGACTAAGGGCGCCCCTCCCCTAGGCGCGGGGTGCGCCTGTTGACATTGCGCTATTTTTTGTGGGAAAAAATGGGGAAAAATGCTGTGCAAGAAAGTGTATGTTTTTACTTCGAAATGGCATCAAAAAACGTTTTAGTGTGTTTGGTCACAATTTTCCCAGATTTTCATGAACAAGCAGAAGGATATAGAAAAACAATCTTTTACCACTACTTTTGCATTTTTCTGAGAGGTAATCCTTTTTCCTATTTTTTTAGATTTCCACCTACTTGCAGTTTTTGGTGGAAACAGATGTGAAACTCATAGGTGTTCTCAGAAAGCTATACATTTCTGAAAAGTGGACAAAACTCTGAATTCAGCGAGGAATCGTTGGTGTAGGCCCCTCAAGGTTTCCCACAGAAACTGTTAAAAAAAAATGAAAATATGTAGGAAAAAACAGGCATTTGTGGTAACATTTTGATCTGTAACTTCTTGTCACAATGACCGATTTACAAAAGCAATGTACCTTTATATCCGACAGGCCCTTCTTATCGCGGGGATATATTGGGTTTGTAGGTTGTTGTTAGAAATTGGATTTCTGGATGGCAGAGGTATGCACCCTGTCCAAGTGGGAACCACAATACTAGTCAGGGTAAGTCAGATACACACCATAAATTAACCTATGCTCACCCTCTGTAAGCTTGGCACAGAGCAGGCAGGCTTAACTTAAGAGGCAATGTGTAAAGTATTTCTGCAACATTTCAAACAGAAACACCATTAAAACACCACGAAAATACTCTACATCAATTTAGAACAAAAGCTTATACTTTTAGGAACAAAACAAGACCAAAACAACAAAAGTAATGAATTTCTAAAGAATAAGAGAAAATATAGTGCTTAACAGCTTAAAGTGCCAACCGGGGACATCTGGTCGCATTCGACAGGGGTAAATACAAAAGTTCAGCCTGACTGTGATGGACTGTGGGTCAAATACAGGAACCAGACTTGGCCCGCTGAAAAGTACCTGGGATGTGTTGTCGACGGGGTCGAGATGCGAGAAGCAAAGAGGCGATGCGTCAAATCACTGGATCGAAGGCTATGAGTCATCCTCGAGCCGCACAAATTAGAGATGCATCGAGCTGCAGGATGTAGGTGATGGGTCGGGAACTGGAGGCGATGAGCCGCACATTCGGCGATGCGTGGTCTGCCGTGCGTGCAGCAGCTGCGGTGCGTCGCGTTGAGGGAGATGCACCGGTTCCAATCAGTGCAACATCGCTGATGCATGGATTTTTAGCAGTTGCTTCACTTTATATTCACTTCCAAGGGCCCATTCTTGATTGGCACTGCTTGGCAGGGCAAGACTTGTAGCAAGCAAAGTCCAGGTGCAGTTGCAGGTGGATGAGAAGTATTTGTTGTCCGTGGGACTTAGAACAGGAGTAAGCCAGCATGCCCTTGGAATCACTTTGGGATCAAGTGAGATGGGTGCAGTCATTACTCAGTAGGGCAGAGGGTAGCAGGCAGCAGGGCAGCAAAACACAGCAGAAAAGCAGTTCTTCCAGAGCAGCAGTCCAGCAGAGTGGCAGTCCTTATAGCAGCACAGAAGTCCTTCCTCCTTTCAGAGTTCTTCATATGTCCAGTAGTATCTGATTTGGTGGGGTCAGAGACACAGTACTTATATCCAGTTGTGCCTTTGAAGGGGGGGGTGACTTCAAAGAAGGGCTTTGAAGTGCACAGAGGTCCTTCCTCCCAGATCTTGCTCCAGACTCCAGGACAGTATGCAGTCCTTTGTGTGGGGACAGGACACAGCCTATTTAGGTGTAAGTGCCATCTTCTCCCTCCCATCCTGCCCAGGATGACCCATCAGGATGTGGATGGCCACTCAGTCACACCTAAGCTCCCTTTGTGCGTGGCTGTCTAGAGGGAATGCACAAAGTTCAGCTGTCACCCACCCCAGATGTGTATTGGAGACAGGCTGCCAGCTCACAGGGCTAAGAGCAGAAAAGTGATATATTTCTAGAAGTGCAATTTGTAAAATGGTAATGATAAATTCGAAATTACTAGTAAGGAGGATTTATCATTAGCATTCCAGTATGTGAAACATGACAGATCTACTCCTTCTCAATTAGGACATACAGCTTGAAAGTGTAATAAGAAATCCCCAATGTTAACCTGTGTTTTTTACTGCCAGGACATGCAAAACTTAAAAGTACATGCCCTACCTTTTGATTATACAGACACCTGCCTTGTGGGATGCTTAAGGCCTACTTTAGGATGACGTATATGTAAAAAGGGGAGTTTAAGTCTTGGTAAGGGGGTTTAAATGCCAGGTAGACATGGCACAGTAAACTGCACATATAGGCCCTGTAGTGGCAGGCCTGAGACATGGTTAAGGGCCTACTTAATTGGGTGGCACGGTCAATGATGTAGGTCCACTAGTAGCATTTAATTTACATGCCCTGGGCACATGTAGTGCACTTTACTAGGGACTTATAAGTAAACTAGATATGCCTATTGGGTATGAGCCAATGTTACTAAGTTTAGAGGAGACAGCACATGCACTTTAGCACTGGTTAGCAGTAAAGTGGTAAAGTGCTCACAGTCCTAAAGCCAACAAAAACGAGGTCAGAAAGAGCGGAGGAGGAAGGCAAAATGTTTGGGGTGACCCTTCAGAGAGGGAAGTTTTCCAATAGTTGTGTAAAACCACATAATACCCAGAGCCAGCAGATGAGCTGCATCTTATAATGATTTTTCATTGTGTTCCAACTATACAGCAATTCAGATGGTAAAATATAAATAGTGAAAAGTGGGTATGAAGGAAACCTATGCAACCATAAAATGTACACAAGATATTGAGTTTAAGAACAGTGACAATTTTTATACCTCTGAAAATTGTGGTTACCCATGCTCTCATGTGATTCAGAGGGCAAATTACAAAATGTCTTCTTTCTTGCAGACTGCCTTGCATTTGGAAGCCAGAAATGCAAAGACATCCAATTGGTAATAACAAATGTTCTACTATATTGTGGCCCCACATGTCTGTCGATAATAATGGTACCCCACTTGTGTGGTTAGACCTAGGGCCTGTGACACAAAACACCCCAAAAACTGACCTAGCAAATCCAGACATTTCTGAAAACAAGACCCAAGGAGGTGTCCAGAGCGGTGTGACATGAGGTTCTCACAATGTTTTGTTACCCAAAAGCCCTTGCAAGCCTCAAATCTTGGCTAAAAACAAACATTTTCCTCACATTCCTGTGAGGGAAAGTTCCAGAATCTGAGGGGATTCATAGGTTCCCTACCACCCAGAGTTCACACATGTCTCCTAGAAAGTGAACTATACCACACTTGTGTGGGTGAGCCTAGGGCCCTCAACAGAAAAGGGCCCATAAACACAACATGGACAGATCAAATTTTTAAACTTAACACCAACCCCGTATTGTAGTCTGGGTGGCTGTGAAATTTGGGGCCTAGCTTAGCCCGCTCCCAGGGAAATCTACCAAATCCAGACATTTCTGAAAACTAGAACCTCAGAGAGGTCAGGATTGTTGAAAGTTAAGTACTGAAATGATTTAAATAATTTTTGATTTATAGGTACATTTTTAAAGTATAATTTAAGTTAAATTATGTTTATCATACATTTAAACTTTATTTGGTCATTACTTGCATAACCGTTAAGTTTATCCTTACATTTTAAAATCATAAAATAATAAATTAATAATTATGGGGCTGAGTCACAAAGGTAAACTTACATAAAATATAGCACAGGCCTAGCTTTTTATGTGAAGAGTTCTCCGCACGACCGCGGAGTTTCAGCAGCCGCAAAATTACTATTAACTTCTAGTTTGTGAAAACCAGAAAAATAGTAAACTTTCACAAAAGGGTAAGTTTACCTTTGTGAATCAGGCCCTATAAGTATTGATATATATATTTATATATTACACAGTGGCGGTCGCCACTGTGTAGGTATAGTTAGGTCAGAGTTTCCATAGGAAGAGCATTTTTTGTTTTGCTAAAAACTTCAGCACTATTTGATGAAGCTTCACGAAATTTTCAGAAAAAAACGTTAACCGCTTCAGCTCCTTCCTGGAAAGTTTTGGAGTGCCCTGAGAAAAAGGGAGGAATCCAAACCGTTGTTTTACCCTGTTGTTTCCCATAGGGAAATTTGGGAAGCAATACAGAAAAAACAGCTCAATGGAATTACACCAAATTTGGCAGAAAGTTAAAACTTTACTCAGAAAGTGTTCTTTTTATAATTTGGCTTAAACCTGTTCAGCCATTTTTGGGAAATGTACATTTTCGGATGTGCTCAGGATGGGCTTTAAATGGTTAAAAAAGATATGTAGAACTGGATGGTTGGTCCAGCGGGATTCCTGTGGTACCGTAAATTAAAAGAAATAGAGCAATCTTATGACCGAGGAAGCTTGTTTTTTTCCCTGCTGGCCATTTTGGTTTGAGTAGTCTGATTGGCTGGCCATTACCATTACAGCCACTGGGACTTGGTCCCCATGTCCTGAAGTAAAGGAAAAAACACATAAGGGCAGGGACAACCTGACCCCCTGACACTCACGAGGGGGCCCTAGAGGGATCCTGCCACCTTCAGATCCAAAATTAAGAAAAGGTAGTGGTGGATACACGGGTCGCACCTCAAGGTTGCTATACGTATGGGCTTGCAGAGTAAATATAAATAATAACCTTTGCATAGAAAAGTAGGATCGGTGCCACTCAGGGTAAAACACCCCACTACCTAAGGTGTAGAAGACACAAGGAACAGCAGTAACTTGTGAAATGCTTACAAACAAAGAAACCCTGGCACTCACAGTATTTCAGATTAAATTAATGACAGTAATCTGTCAATCTATCCCAAAGAAAAAGACATCTCTTTGCACTTTCTTGAATTGCTTTTTCAAAACTGTCTTTCAGCCATATCTTTCCAGCTATACTCTATCTATACACTGTCCCGTGTGGATAGTGTATATTTTATATTGTTCAGGATTTAATAAATGATTATATGTATATTTTTTACTATTGTCTTCACAGCCTTGAGAAAGTCATGGTGGTGACGAAACGCGCGTTGGCTGTTTCTCATGTTTTTCACAACAAGGACTGGACTACTATTCACATCATTGAAGAGATTTTATGATTGTGTTGACAAGACTGAAATGTTCTAGTCCTTGCAACTTTTTGTACTAAGTTTGATACGTTGTCATTATTAAATAAATCAATGATTGTTTAGATGAATACACTTTCCGTGTTTCCTGTGTCACGAGGAATTTCCCTTTTCCTTTTTCTTTGGGATAGATTGACAGATTACTGTCATTAATTTAATCTGAAACACTGTGAGTGCCAGGGTTTCTTTGTTTGTGTATATATATATATATATATATATATATATATATAACAGTCCCGCTCCCTCATTAGCAGCAGGCACTGACACCGTGGATGATTAAACACCAAACTTTATTTCAAAAGGAGGCCCTGACGAGTTTCGGTGGACGTACCACCATGCTCACATAGTCGGGCGCCATTAAAGTTGCTGGTTATATACATACACACACTTAGGGTTGTCATGGTAACCATGTCAACTTCATAGACATGGAAGACCGCTTGTGTAGAAATAAACATAAAATAAAGTAAAATAGATATGAAATAAAATAAAATAAAAATGAACACAATCATGTACATTGCTCGTATTGGCCTAAATATAAATGCACAATAAAATGAAACTAGTCAATTCATCATATATCAGTGAACATCCGCCACAGCAAGTACTGCGGTTCTACTTTTCCCATACTATTTGAATCACACATACCATAAAAATTATACCCATGGTGCTCAAGGGAGCTTTGATCCACACATAATGGCATGTATCTCAAATATATAGTTCAGTGTCACTGTTAAATCACCTACAGAGTACTCAAGGTTGGTACCAAAAGATCTACACTGTAATGTATCTGTTAAATAGTCATGTGTGAAATCCAATTTCTAGTTGTGCCCCAGTGGGCCTGGCCCATAGTATGAGAGTACTTCAACATAGATAGTAGTGATATGTTTCAATTTTACCTTTACATTCAATGTGCTCAGTTGCTTGTCTAAATCACCTTCTCCTATCATATACCATGACAAAATTTACAAAAAATATTATGTACAATTAGAATAAATCAAATAAAAAGTGTGGGAGGGGGTAGAAATCAAATAAAATATTCCATGCACCTCTGACTGCTGGGGCGGGAGTTTCGAGTTAAAGATGTGCCGTTAACTCTTCATCGGAATTTAATCCCTGCGGTATTTTTGTATTCAACATTAATATGTACCGCTATTCAAGTCTCCTTAGTTGGAGCTGTCTGTTGCCACCCCTGGGATTCTTAGGGACAGCATCAATCACAAAATATACTAGGTCCTTTGTGTTACCTTGATGACATTGATTTATATGTCTAGCTACTGGATAACTTTTATCATCATTAGCTATCGCTCTCAAATGTTGCAGTATCCTGCTGTGGACCTTATGTATCGTGCTACCCACTTAACGTTTGTGACAAGTGCACTCAAGTACATAGACTGCAAAGTCACTCTTGCAGTTATATGTTCCTCTGAACTCAATTGGTGTTTCTCTAAGGGGTGACTGTATAGTTCTCACCATACCGGCATGCCGGCATACCGGCATGCCTTGCACTTCGAGCATTTTTGAAATCCCCTACTTGCTCTCAACCATTCAGTTCCACTCCTGACCTGGGGGGAATTTTGCACAAGCTCTCTACGCATGGATTTGGCTCTTCTAAAGGATATAAGAGGAGCACAGGGCCTACTATTGGATCACTTTTAACAATTTTCCAGTTTTTATACAGGATGTTACGCACCCTAGAATGGTAGGCTGAATATCCTGTGTTAAGGCGTATTGGGCCAGTGTCATTAGATTGTTTCTTCCTCTTTGATGTCCCAAATAATAGATCCTCTCTTCTTGTGGTTTTCATTTTTGCTTCTGCTGACTTCAGCACTGCCTGATTATAACCTTGCACTTTGAGTCTTTTGAATAAATCATTTTGTACTTCACCAAGCATCTCCTCACTACTGCAGTTGGGCTTCATGCGCAAACATTATGCGTAAGGGATACTATTTTTAAGTCTAGTGGGGTGAAAGCTACTCACGTGCGGGATCGAAATACCTGATGTAGGCTTCCTATATGTTCTTGTCTGGATGCTATTGTTTTCCATATATACCACTAGATCCAAGAAATGTACTTCTTTGGTGCTAATGTCACATGTGAATGAGAGGTTTAAATCATTGTTGTTGAGTCCCTGTGAAAACATCATTGCTGACTCTGGTGTCCCCTTCCATAGGACGAATAAATTGTCAATAAATCTTGTCTAAAGGACCACATTTTCTGACCATTCCTGTGCATAGTTTAGCCTGAGTACCTGCTCCTCCCACCAGCCCATATGCAAATTTGCATAGCTGGGGGCGAAGCAAGTACCCATGGCCATCCCCTGGATTTGTTTGTAAGTGTGTTGTTCATACATGAAGAGGTTATTTTCAAGACACCACTCGGCCATGCTTATAAGCATAAGCGTATGTTGATGTAGTCGGATGGGTCTTGTGCCTAAGTAGTGTTTCAGTGCTCTGATTCCATCTGCATGCCTAATGCTCATATAGAGAGCCGTGACGTCTAAGGTCATGAGGACATAGGACTCGTCCCAAGATATGTTGTATATTTTCTGCAGGAAATCTCCAGTGTCCATTATGAACGAGGGTAGATTACGTACATATTCCTGGAGAAAATGGTCAATGAATCTGGTTGTATTTTCAAATAACCCACCAATGGCCGAGATTATAGGGCGGCCCGGTGGGTTACTGGTATTCTTATGGACCTTGGGGATTAGGTATAATATAGGTGTGACTGGGTAATCGATTTTGAGGTAATCCAATTCTCCCTTGGAGATCAACCCCAGACCTCTCCATATATACAATTCAGCATGGAATCTTTCTTTAATCCCCTGAAGACTCATTGGGCCAACCCTGCTGTAACATTCCCTGTCTTGGAGCTGTCTGAGAGCTTCGTTGGTGTACATTTCTAGAGGCCAAAGTACTATGTTGCCCCTTTATCCGACCATCTTACCACTATGTCTTGTCTATCCTTAACTTTTGTGATCACCTGCGCATATTGATTTCCGATATTATGTTCAGTATGCAAAAATTTGCTAGTAGATAAGTTGTTTGAGGTCACTTATAACGTTCTCTGAAAATATGTCCAAAGAGTCTCGAGGCATCACTGGCTGGAAGACCGATTTGGGTCTGAATGGGGTTCGAACACTGCCATAGGTATCAAGTCCCATTTCCGCTGCTAATTCTTCCTAGGGTCTGTTCCCCCGCTGTGTTCCCCCTTGCAATTCGTCCAGATCTTGTAATACTGACATACATCTACTGCCAGGTTTCCCATTGTTCTGATATCCTCATTTTCAATCTGTGTTCAACCTGTCTTCCCCTTGAAATACTTCTGTAGTTTCAATTTCCTCATGAATCGAAAAAAGTCAATTCGTGTTTGTGCATAATCAAAATTGGTGGTAGAACAGTACGACAAACCTAGCAATAAAATCTTTTCTTCTTCTTCACTTAGCTCCATATCTGAAAGATTTATAACTGTGTTGTCAATGTCCTGCTCATTTGTTACTTTCGCCGTGTCGGTTGTGTTTTGTTCTATGAACTTCCTTCCCCAGCATCTGTTTTTTCTGCTGTTTTTCCTCTTCCTCTTCCCACTTGCTCTTTGCGCTGTGGCCGAGGCCTTAGGTTGAGTGTCCTGTCCAGCTGTGAAAAACGTAGCTCTTCTATGACCGATGGTACCTCTCTGCCAGTGCCCACACCGCCCGTAGCAGTGCTGTCATCAGGATCTGTATCTACCTCCGAGCTTTGTTCGGAGCTAGTGTATCCACTTGCTTGTTGCGTCGTAGGCTCTGCTCTTGCAGAGAGTTGTTGACGTCTCATATTGTCAAAGCGCCTCAAAAAGGTATAAATTCTCCCCTTCTGGTAGTCCAGCAGGGGAGCTTTCTGCTCTCTTATAGATTGCTCGTATTTCTGCAATCTACTGGTCATTTTCGTCTGCAATTTAGCAACTTCTTCTTTGTTAGGGAGCTGCTCTATTTCCGTAAGTAGGTTGTCGATTTTTGCCATAATTGCATCTCTGTATCTGACCGCGTATTTGATCAGTATTCGTAGCATGCGCTGAGATGATTCAGCACTGTTGTCCGCCCATTCTTTACCACTCCAACCCCCAGACTGAGATTATAGTTAATACTGCCACCACTGTGAAAGACAAGACTCAAGTAGTCAGACTCATCACTGCCTATTCTCGACAGCAGAAACAGATTAGGAGTATTGTGCAGAAAAACTGGCCTATAGTACTAACTGACCTCACACTCTCTCAAATTTTACCAGCATCACCTGTTTTAACTTTTAAAAGGTCACCTGCTATGAGAGATAACTTGGTAAGAAACAGCCCAGAAGTCACCTTCACCAGTACTTGGTTATCACCTAAGTGTGGCTTTTTTAAATGTAGCTCTTGCAGGGCTTGCAAATTTGGGACGAATACGACAGAATATATGACTGCCTTCAGTAATACTCCGGTTAAGATACAGGGTTACTTCACCTGTCGTACAGACTTCGCGGTCTATGTGCTTCGGTGCACATGCGGCTTGCAGTATGTGGGGAGCACCAAGCTCCAAGTGTATAACTGCATACTTCAGCATCTTAGAGCCGCAGTCAATTCTGATCCCAATTATCCTGTGGCAAGAAACTTGAAACTGGCCCATAATAATAATTTAAATGATTTGGAGTATTTTGTTATTGGGGCAGTTTCCAAATCAATACGTGGAGGCAATAGAGAACGCCAGTTAAGACAACTTGAATCCAAATTCATCCTTGAACTCGACACTAAGATGCCGAATGGCCTCAATATGGGGGAGGATTTGCACAATTTCCTTTGATTTTATTCTGGATATTCATATTTACATTTTGCTGGAACCATCAGAGCAGCATAGTACTGTATTCACTTATCCCAGTGTTTTTACTTGTATATAGTATTCATGACTCCTTTCCTGTTTTCTTCCCTCTTATTCTTCACGTTTACTGTCCACAGCTTGAGATACTGTGGTTCCTTACTGTAGAATCAGGATATAATCCTTGTTTAGTATATGTACTGGCCGAACAAGGGCACTTGCCCGTTATTGAAGTTGTTTTGCTGCTAGCCACTCAATTTATCCTACTTTTACGGGCTTCCCCGGGGCTCCGGGGGCTTCTGTCCTCTTTTTATGTGTATTCATTTCAGGTATTATTTATGCACTAGCACATTTGCACTTTTCGCACTTTGATAATCGCACCTTTATATAGTAACTTCGTGACTTAAGACAATTGCTGCAGCTGCTGATTATTTGCACATGAGTATTAGTTTACATGCATAACTTTGCACATTATAGCTGTGAGGGTTTAACATTTTTATTTTTGCCAACCATTTATATGCAAGATGTATTTAACATTATAGTCAATATTTATTGTTATAGGCATCAACAATGTAAAATTTATCTTCCTTCCCCTTTTTTTAAATATGTGGTTTTTAAATATTTTTTATTTGACATTTCAAATATTTATATTTATATTAATGAGATTTTAAATATTGACTCCACATATTTAAGCAATTGATGTACTCTTTACTCATTGTGTTACCGTGAACAGTATGTCTTTTATGTTTATTCTGTCACGCAACTTTGGCTTAATTGCATTCAGGTGCGTTTTTCGTTCATTTTTTAAAAACACCTTCACTATTTAAACACATGATGTCTTGTAGCGCGTTATGTGAACAAGACCGAGTTGTATCGGTCGAAACGCGTCATGCTGAGGCACTGGCCAGGACTGACTGGTTGCTGTAATCATGGAATTTAAATAAAGCACAGCAGTTTTTCTACGTCCCTCGAGTGGTCCGTACCTGTGTTTGTGCGCCGTGGAGGTTTGGTGACAACCCGGGATTTGCTTTGCTATTAATCCTGCTGGATGAAGGCTGTCTCCAGCTCATGGACCCTCTCTCCAATTTGGGCAACTCGGCGTGCAGCCGCCATCGCGCAAGCGAGAAATCTCTAACCTGGAAGGAGTATTGATCCAGGTTGCCCCCCGTCATTGAACCGCAAGCTACGAAGCAGCAGTCTACTCGGAGAAAGAACGCCGGCAATTCAGGAGTCGGAGGACACACTGGAGGCCGATCGGGATATCTCCGGTAAGCGAACCTGCTAACTTGCTACCTCGTTTCAAATTTTAGCGGGTGGAGAGATCGGGACTGATTTTATTTAGATGCCTAGACATTGAAAAGACATCTTAGTGCTTATTTTGATACGGAAGTATTTTCAGCAACCATGTCCGCAGCGGACACGCTACGAGACCGCGAGGCAGCGGCAGAAGCCCTTTTTGACAATTTACCCGAGGTCACCGATGACCCAGGCAGCAGTGGCACTAATATTAAAACGACTAACAGTGATTTAAAAAGTTTATTAAAATCTTTGGAAAAACTACAAAAAAACGAATTGACAAAATGGTGGGAGAAAAATCCCTGAAGAAGTATAGGGATGCAAACCCTGTTCCCAGAGGTTTAAGAGTGATGATTGCTCCTACGTTTGAGAATCCGCATCCTGCAATGCTCGTTGAATGGGCAAATAATAACTTACAGGCGTCTATGAATATGGTCTTGATACTTATAAAATATGCCGAAATTGATAGAGACATTATTATTAAAGAAATTGACAAAATCATCATAGACCTTGACAAGTTGGGAAAACAAAATTAAGTCAAAAGAGGCCGCGATGAAATCAATGAGCGCCTAAAGAAGTTTGAAGATGGTATTAAAGAAAGAAAGGTGTTTAAGTTTGCACGTGATAAGAGGGATTATGAGGCGGGGAGGATATTCACGTTCTCCAAAACATTCGACTCCAATAAAAGACAAGTATTGGTTGACAAAATATCCCTGCTGCAAACACAACCAATCCAGCCTACCGATTCGGTTTTCACGAGCTCGGATGTCAGCTCTTTATCAAGCAATTACGAATCAGATGGCAACAGTGAATCTGGAAGTGCCATGGCCACTGCCTTACTAGTATCGCAAACCCCTGCTGAAGAACTGAATTTTTGCGAGAGGCCCGGCGCCAAACCCTGCGACCCCGGAATCCTCAGTACAAGCAGGGAGAAGGAGAACAGAATCGAGGAGGCAGAGGCGGAGGGTTCAGAGGCAACGCCAGAGGAAGGGTAATAAGAATCAAGAAATGGTAAATTTGGACGTGCCCATTGATAATACAGTTATTAATCTCTCTGACACCACCCTAACAACAGCGGAAACACAATTACTTTCGCTAGGACTGACATTTTGCCCTGAGAGTAATTTTAATTACACTCAATCTCGAATTGACATCTACAAATTCATCAGGAAGCTAAAATTGATCAAATTCTTTCAATTGAAGAATTCCACGAAAATAGTGAGTGAGGCAGCAATCTCTGGGAATAGTGGTTTGAATCTTCAGGCATCGGATTCTGAAATGCTGAAACTTCTACATGGCTTAGCCACAGACACTGACTTAGGCTCTAGATCTACTCAAGATATTCTATTGGATACTGGTATTTCCACCAGTAGCCCGGCGATGAGTCCATTTTGTCCTCCTTCCACTTTTGTACCCATAATGCCGAAAGATGCCATCGATGTTTTTAATGATATGGTTACAGAAGATTTAAAGCAATTGAATAAAACAGTCAAATTTAAACACCATAAGATGAGACATGTTGAATTACAATATCATAACTTAATTCACAAGCTAAAGAACAAGAAAGATCTCATCATTAACAAAGCTGATAAAGGAGGCAACGTGGTACTATGGCCTAGAGAACTCTATATGGTTGAAGCTATGACACATTTAAATGACACTGAATGTTATAGGATGGCATCTTTTATAGACCTAAAAAAGTTAAAGATTTGGTTTCTAAAGAATTGTTTCAATGGAAGAGAAGAGGTCTAATAAGCAAAAATGAATTTTTATTTCTCAAAAATGACCATCCTATCACGCCGATATTATACTTCATTCCTAAAGTTCACAAGCCCATTATACCCACTCCAGGAAGTCCTATCATTTCAGCGCAAAGAAGCCTATTGGAACCTGTTTCGAAATTTGTGGATTATTTTTTACAGGAGTTTGTATCTAATTTACCATCATTTTTAAAAGACACTGGTGATTTTTTAAGAAAATTGAATAATGTTGAGTGGCACAGTGAATATCTGCTAATTGTGATGGACATAACATCTCTATATACTAGTATCCATCATGTGGATGGTATTAATGCAGTATCTTATTTTTTAGGACAACGGGACATTGGTTTTTTGGAACACAACAAGATGTTAATTGAAATGATTGAGATTTGTCTTAATAATAATTTCTTTTTATTTAATAAACTTGTTTACCATCAATTACGAGGAGTGGCTATGGGGGCATGCTTCTCCCCTAGCTACGCGTGTTTACATGTGGGCTGGTGGGAGGAGCATGTCCTCAGGGGTCAACATGGAGAAGTGTTCAAAAATCATGTCTGCCATTGGTGGCGTTATATAGATGATGTATGTTTTATTTGGAGGGGTTCTCAAGCATCAGCTGTGAATTTTGTGGACACCCTAAACACTAATGTGCTGAATCTTAAATTTACTGCCACTATCAGTCCTACGAATGTGGAATTTTTAGATGTATCAGTTTATGTCGAGGATGGTGCACTACATACTAAACTACATAGAAAAATACGGCGGGGAACTCTGTCCTTCATGCGACAAGTTCCCACCCTAAACATTTAATTTGCAGTATCCCGTATGGGGAATTTCTGTGAATCCGCCGTATTTGTAACAATGAGAAGGATTTAGAAATCTGCCAGAATGAAGCTGTGCAAAGATTTCTATTACGTGGCTACAAATCTGTTGATCTGAATTCTGCCCATATGAAAGCCAATTCCTTATCTCGTGACACCTGCCTAGGCATCTCCAACCCCCAGACTGAGATTATAGTTAATACTGCCACCACTGTGAAAGACAAGACTCAAGTAGTCAGACTCATCACTGCCTATTCTCGACAGCAGAAACAGATTAGGAGTATTGTGCAGAAAAACTGGCCTATAGTACTAACTGACCTCACACTCTCTCAAATTTTACCAGCATCACCTGTTTTAACTTTTAAAAGGTCACCTGCTATGAGAGATAACTTGGTAAGAAACAGCCCAGAAGTCACCTTCACCAGTACTTGGTTATCACCTAAGTGTGGCTTTTTTAAATGTAGCTCTTGCAGGGCTTGCAAATTTGGGACGAATACGACAGAATATATGACTGCCTTCAGTAATACTCCGGTTAAGATACAGGGTTACTTCACCTGTCGTACAGACTTCGCGGTCTATGTGCTTCGGTGCACATGCGGCTTGCAGTATGTGGGGAGCACCAAGCTCCAAGTGTATAACTGCATACTTCAGCATCTTAGAGCCGCAGTCAATTCTGATCCCAATTATCCCGTGGCAAGACACTTGAAACTGGCCCATAATAATAATTTAAATGATTTGGAGTATTTTGTTATTGGGGCAGTTTCCAAATCAATACGTGGAGGCAATAGAGAACGCCAGTTAAGACAACTTGAATCCAAATTCATCCTTGAACTCGACACTAAGATGCCGAATGGCCTCAATATGGGGGAGGATTTGCACAATTTCCTTTGATTTTATTCTGGATATTCATATTTACATTTTGCTGGAACCATCAGAGCAGCATAGTACTGTATTCACTTATCCCAGTGTTTTTACTTGTATATAGTATTCATGACTCCCTTCCTGTTTTCTTCCCTCTTATTCTTCACGTTTACTGTCCACAGCTTGAGATACTGTGGTTCCTTACTGTAGACTCAGGATATAATCCTTGTTTAGTATATGTACTGGCCGAACAAGGGCACTTGCCCGTTATTGAAGTTGTTTTGCTGCTAGCCACTCAATTTATCCTACTTTTACGGGCTTCCCGGGCTCCGGGGCTTCTGTCCTCTTTTTATATGTATTCATTTCAGGTATTATTTATGCACTAGCACATTTGCACTTTTCGCACTTTGATAATCGCACCTTTATATAGTAACTTCGTGACTTAAGACAATTGCTGCAGCTGCTGATTATTTGCACATGAGTATTAGTTTACATGCATAACTTTGCACATTATAGCTGTGAGGGTTTAACATTTTTATTTTTGCCAACCATTTATATGCAAGATGTATTTAACATTATAGTCAATATTTATTGTTATAGGCATCAACAATGTAACATTTATCTTCCTTCCCCTTTTTTAAATATGGGGTTTTTAAATATTTTTTATTTGACATTTCAAATATTTATATTTATATTAATGAGATTTTAAATATTGACTCCACATATTTAAGCAATTGATGTACTCTTTACTCATTGTGTTACCGTGAACAGTATGTCTTTTATGTTTATTCTGTCACGCAACTTTGGCTTAATTGCATTCAGGTGCGTTTTTTCGTTCATTTTTTAAAAACACCTTCACTATTTAAACACATGATGTCTTGTAGCGCGTTATGTGAACAAGACCGAGTTGTATCGGTCGAAACGCGTCATGCTGAGGCACTGGCCAGGACTGACTGGTTGCTGTAATCATGGAATTTAAATAAAGCACAGCAGTTTTTTCTACGTCCCTCGAGTGGTCCGTACCTGTGTTTGTGCGCCGTGGAGGTTTGGTGACAACCCGGGATTTGCTTTGCTATTAATCCTGCTGGATGAAGGCTGTCTCCAGCTCATGGACCCTCTCTCCAATTTGGGCAACTCGGCGTGCAGCCGCCATCGCGCAAGCGAGAAATCTCTAACCTGGAAGGAGTATTGATCCAGGTTGCCCCCCGTCATTGAACCGCAAGCTACGAAGCAGCAGTCTACTCGGAGAAAGAACGCCGGCAATTCAGGAGTCGGAGGACACACTGGAGGCCGATCGGGATATCTCCGGTAAGCAAACCTGCTAACTTGCTACCTCGTTTCAAATTTTAGCGGGTGGAGAGATCGGGACTGATTTTATTTAGATGCCTAGACATTGAAAAGACATCTTAGTGCTTATTTTGATACGGAAGTATTTTCAGCAACCATGTCCGCAGCGGACACGCTACGAGACCGCGAGGCAGCGGCAGAAGCCCTTTTGACAATTTACCCGAGGTCACCGATGACCCAGGCAGCAGTGGCACTAATATTAAAACGACTAACAGTGATTTAAAAAGTTTATTAAAATCTTTGGAAAAACTACAAAAAAACGAATTGACAAAATGGTGGGAGAAAAAATCCCTGAAGAAGTATAGGGATGCAAACCGTGTTCCCAGAGGTTTAAGAGTGATGATTGCTCCTACGTTTGAGAATCCGCATCCTGCAATGCTCGTTGAATGGGCAAATAATAACTTACAGGCGTCTATGAATATGGTCTTGATACTTATAAAATATGCCGAAATTGATAGAGACATTATTATTAAAGAAATTGACAAAATCATCATAGACCTTGACAAGTTGGGAAAACAAAATTAAGTCAAAAGAGGCCGCGATGAAATCAATGAGCGCCTAAAGAAGTTTGAAGATGGTATTAAAGAAAGAAAGGTGTTTAAGTTTGCACGTGATAAGAGGGATTATGAGGCGGGGAGGATATTCACGTTCTCCAAAAAATTCGACTCCAATAAAAGACAAGTATTGGTTGACAAAATATCCCTGCTGCAAACACAACCAATCCAGCCTACCGATTCGGTTTTCACGAGCTCGGATGTCAGCTCTTTATCAAGCAATTACGAATCAGATGGCAACAGTGAATCTGGAAGTGCCATGGCCACTGCCTTACTAGTATCGCGAACCCCTGCTGAAGAACTGAATTTTTTGCGAGAGGCCCGGCGCCAAACCCTGCGACCCCGGAATCCTCAGTACAAGCAGGGAGAAGGAGAACAGAATTGAGGAGGCAGAGGCGGAGGGTTCAGAGGCAACGCCAGAGGAAGGGTAATAAGAATCAAGAAATGGTAAATTTGGACATGCCCATTGATAATACAGTTATTAATCTCTCTGACACCACCCTAACAACAGCGGAAACACAATTACTTTCGCTAGGACTGACATTTTGCCCTGAGAGTAATTTTAATTACACTCAATCTCGAATTGACATCTACAAATTCATCAGGAAGCTAAAATTGATCAAATTCTTTCAATTGAAGAATTCCACGAAAATAGTGAGTGAGGCAGCAATCTCTGGGAATAGTGGTTTGAATCTTCAGGCATCGGATTCTGAAATGCTGAAACTTCTACATGGCTTAGCCACAGACACTGACTTAGGCTCTAGATCTACTCAAGATATTCTATTGGATACTGGTATTTCCACCAGTAGCCCGGCGATGAGTCCATTTTGTCCTCCTTCCACTTTTGTACCCATAAAGATGCCATCGATGTTTTTAATGATATGGTTACAGAAGATTTAAAGCAATTGAATAAAACAGTCAAATTTAAACACCATAAGATGAGACATGTTGAATTACAATATCATAACTTAATTCACAAGCTAAAGAACAAGAAAGATCTCATCATTAACAAAGCTGATAAAGGAGGCAACGTGGTACTATGGCCTAGAGAACTCTATATGGTTGAAGCTATGACACATTTAAATGACACTGAATGTTATAGGATGGCATCTTTTATAGACCTAAAAAAGTTAAAGATTTGGTTTCTAAAGAATTGTTTCAATGGAAGAGAAGAGGTCTAATAAGCAAAAATGAATTTTTATTTCTCAAAAATGACCATCCTATCACGCCGATATTATACTTCATTCCTAAAGTTCACAAGCCCATTATACCCACTCCAGGAAGACCTATCATTTCAGCGCAAAGAAGCCTATTGGAACCTGTTTCGAAATTTGTGGATTATTTTTTACAGGAGTTTGTATCTAATTTACCATCATTTTTAAAAGACACTGCCGATTTTTTAAGAAAATTGAATAATGTTGAGTGGCACAGTGAATATCTGCTAATTGTGATGGACATAACATCTCTATATACTAGTATCCATCATGTGGATGGTATTAATGCAGTATCTTATTTTTTAGGACAACGGGACATTGGTTTTTTGGAACACAACAAGATGTTAATTGAAATGATTGAGATTTGTCTTAATAATAATTTCTTTTTATTTAATAAACTGGTTTACCATCAATTACGAGGAGTGGCTATGGGGGCATGCTTCTCCTCAGCTACGCGTGTTTACATGTGGGCTGGTGGGAGGAGCATGTCCTCAGGGGTCAACATGGAGAAGTGTTCAAAAATCATGTCTGCCATTGGTGGCGTTATATAGATGATGTATGTTTTATTTGGAGGGGTTCTCAAGCATCAGCTGTGAATTTTGTGGACACCCTAAACACTAATGTGCTGAATCTTAAATTTACTGCCACTATCAGTCCTACGAATGTGGAATTTTTAGATGTATCAGTTTATGTCGAGGATGGTGCACTACATACTAAACTACATAGAAAAATACGGCGGGGAACTCTGTCCTTCATGCGACAAGTTCCCACCCTAAACATTTAATTCGCAGTATCCCGTATGGGGAATTTCTGCGAATCCGCCGTATTTGTAACAATGAGAAGGATTTAGAAATCTGCCAGAATGAAGCTGTGCAAAGATTTCTATTACGTGGCTACAAATCTGTTGATCTGAATTCTGCCCGTATGAAAGCCAATTCCTTATCTCGTGACACCTGCCTAGGCATCTCCAACCCCCAGACTGAGATTATAGTTAATACTGCCACCACTGTGAAAGACAAGACTCAAGTAGTCAGACTCATCACTGCCTATTCTCGACAGCAGAAACAGATTAGGAGTATTGTGCAGAAAAACTGGCCTATAGTACTAACTGACCTCACACTCTCTCAAATTTTACCAGCATTACCTGTTTTAACTTTTAAAAGGTCACCTGCTATGAGAGATAACTTGGTAAGAAACAGCCCAGAAGTCACCTTCACCAGTACTTGGTTATCACCTAAGTGTGGCTTTTTTAAGTGTAGCTCTTGCAGGGCTTGCAAATTTGGGACGAATACGACAGAATATATGACTGCCTCCAGTAATACTCCGGTTAAGATACAGGGTTACTTCACCTGTCGTACAGACTTCGCGGTCTATGTGCTTCGGTGCACATGCGGATTGCAGTATGTGGGGAGCACCAAGCTCCAAGTGTATAACCGCATACTTCAGCATCTTAGAGCCGCAGTCAATTCTGATCCCAATTATCCCGTGGCAAGACACTTGAAACTGGCCCATAATAATAATTTAAATGATTTGGAGTATTTTGTTATTGGGGCAGTTTCCAAATCAATACGTGGAGGCAATAGAGAACGCCAGTTAAGACAACTTGAATCCAAATTCATCCTTGAACTCGACACTAAGATGCCGAATGGCCTCAATATGGGGGAGGATTTGCACAATTTCCTTTGATTTTATTCTGGATATTCATATTTACATTTTGCTGGAACCATCAGAGCAGCATAGTACTGTATTCACTTATCCCAGTGTTTTTACTTGTATATAGTATTCATGACTCCTTTCCTGTTTTCTTCCCTCTTATTCTTCACGTTTACTGTCCACAGCTTGAGATACTGTGGTTCCTTACTGTAGAATCAGGATATAATCCTTGTTTAGTATATGTACTGGCCGAACAAGGGCACTTGCCCGTTATTGAAGTTGTTTTGCTGCTAGCCACTCAATTTATCCTACTTTTACGGGCTTCCCGGGCTCCGGGGCTTCTGTCCTCTTTTTATGTGTATTCATTTCAGGTATTATTTATGCACTAGCACATTTGCACTTTTCGCACTTTGATAATCGCACCTTTATATAGTAACTTCGTGACTTAAGACAATTGCTGCAGCTGCTGATTATTTGCACATGAGTATTAGTTTACATGCATAACTTTGCACATTATAGCTGTGAGGGTTTAACATTTTTATTTTTGCCAACTATTTATATGCAAGATGTATTTAACATTATAGTCAATATTTATTGTTATAGGCATCAACAATGTAAAATTTATCTTCCTTCCCCTTTTTTAAATATGTGGTTTTTAAATATTTTTTATTTGACATTTCAAATATTTATATTTATATTAATGAGATTTTAAATATTGACTCCACATATTTAAGCAATTGATGTACTCTTTACTCATTGTGTTACCGTGAACAGTATGTCTTTTATGTTTATTCTGTCACGCAACTTTGGCTTAATTGCATTCAGGTGCGTTTTTTCGTTCATTTTTTAAAAACACCTTCACTATTTAAACACATGATGTCTTGTAGCGCGTTATGTGAACAAGACCGAGTTGTATCGGTCGAAACGCGTCATGCTGAGGCACTGGCCAGGACTGACTGGTTGCTGTAATCATGGAATTTAAATAAAGCACAGCAGTTTTTTCTACGTCCCTCGAGTGGTCCGTACCTGTGTTTGTGCGCCGTGGAGGTTTGGTGACAACCCGGGATTTGCTTTGCTATTAATCCTGCTGGATGAAGGCTGTCTCCAGCTCATGGACCCTCTCTCCAATTTGGGCAACTCGGCGTGCAGCCGCCATCGCGCAAGCGAGAAATCTCTAACCTGGAAGGAGTATTGATCCAGGTTGCTCCCCGTCATTGAACCGCAAGCTACGAAGCAGCAGTCTACTCGGAGAAAGAACGCCGGCAATTCAGGAGTCGGAGGACACACTGGAGGCCGATCGGGATATCTCCGGTAAGCGAACCTGCTAACTTGCTACCTCGTTTCAAATTTTAGCGGGTGGAGAGATCGGGACTGATTTTATTTAGATGCCTAGACATTGAAAAGACATCTTAGTGCTTATTTTGATACGGAAGTATTTTCAGCAACCATGTCCGCAGCGGACACGCTACGAGACCGCGAGGCAGCGGCAGAAGCCCTTTTGACAATTTACCCGAGGTCACCGATGACCCAGGCAGCAGTGGCACTAATATTAAAACGACTAACAGTGATTTAAAAAGTTTATTAAAATCTTTGGAAAAACTACAAAAAAACGAATTGACAAAATGGTGGGAGAAAAAATCCCTGAAGAAGTATAGGGATGCAAACCCTGTTCCCAGAGGTTTAAGAGTGATGATTGCTCCTACGTTTGAGAATCCGCATCCTGCAATGCTCGTTGAATGGGCAAATAATAACTTACAGGCGTCTATGAATATGGTCTTGATACTTATAAAATATGCCGAAATTGATAGAGACATTATTATTAAAGAAATTGACAAAATCATCATAGACCTTGACAAGTTGGGAAAACAAAATTAAGTCAAAAGAGGCCGCGATGAAATCAATGAGCGCCTAAAGAAGTTTGAAGATGGTATTAAAGAAAGAAAGGTGTTTAAGTTTGCACGTGATAAGAGGGATTATGAGGCGGGGAGGATATTCACGTTCTCCAAAACATTCGACTCCAATAAAAGACAAGTATTGGTTGACAAAATATCCCTGCTGCAAACACAACCAATCCAGCCTACCGATTCGGTTTTCACGAGCTCGGATGTCAGCTCTTTATCAAGCAATTACGAATCAGATGGCAACAGTGAATCTGGAAGTGCCATGGCCACTGCCTTACTAGTATCGCAAACCCCTGCTGAAGAACTGAATTTTTGCGAGAGGCCCGGCGCCAAACCCTGCGACCCCGGAATCCTCAGTACAAGCAGGGAGAAGGAGAACAGAATCGAGGAGGCAGAGGCGGAGGGTTCAGAGGCAACGCCAGAGGAAGGGTAATAAGAATCAAGAAATGGTAAATTTGGACGTGCCCATTGATAATACAGTTATTAATCTCTCTGACACCACCCTAACAACAGCGGAAACACAATTACTTTCGCTAGGACTGACATTTTGCCCTGAGAGTAATTTTAATTACACTCAATCTCGAATTGACATCTACAAATTCATCAGGAAGCTAAAATTGATCAAATTCTTTCAATTGAAGAATTCCACGAAAATAGTGAGTGAGGCAGCAATCTCTGGGAATAGTGGTTTGAATCTTCAGGCATCGGATTCTGAAATGCTGAAACTTCTACATGGCTTAGCCACAGACACTGACTTAGGCTCTAGATCTACTCAAGATATTCTATTGGATACTGGTATTTCCACCAGTAGCCCGGCGATGAGTCCATTTTGTCCTCCTTCCACTTTTGTACCCATAATGCCGAAAGATGCCATCGATGTTTTTAATGATATGGTTACAGAAGATTTAAAGCAATTGAATAAAACAGTCAAATTTAAACACCATAAGATGAGACATGTTGAATTACAATATCATAACTTAATTCACAAGCTAAAGAACAAGAAAGATCTCATCATTAACAAAGCTGATAAAGGAGGCAACGTGGTACTATGGCCTAGAGAACTCTATATGGTTGAAGCTATGACACATTTAAATGACACTGAATGTTATAGGATGGCATCTTTTATAGACCTAAAAAAGTTAAAGATTTGGTTTCTAAAGAATTGTTTCAATGGAAGAGAAGAGGTCTAATAAGCAAAAATGAATTTTTATTTCTCAAAAATGACCATCCTATCACGCCGATATTATACTTCATTCCTAAAGTTCACAAGCCCATTATACCCACTCCAGGAAGACCTATCATTTCAGCGCAAAGAAGCCTATTGGAACCTGTTTCGAAATTTGTGGATTATTTTTTACAGGAGTTTGTATCTAATTTACCATCATTTTTAAAAGACACTGCCGATTTTTTAAGAAAATTGAATAATGTTGAGTGGCACAGTGAATATCTGCTAATTGTGAT